>JAKEEE010000117.1:0-669150 GCA_021498325.1 Bactrocera minax | reverse complement strand
TTAAAATGAGTACCTTGATAAAATTTATATTTATTAATGTATTGAACTGTCAGTTTGGCTGTTTGACTACTACGTTTTCATATCTACATATTAGAATGAAAAACCATATACGAATGTCCCAGTCCCCCCATTTCAGAAGAGAGATTCTCCCGGTACATAAAGAATATTAAAAGGCTTTGTTTTCTAATAAATGCGTAATAACGAAATATTCGCTCTCGAGGGACCATCTACGATGAAATTGCTGGAATTTACGTTTTTGGTTCCCCGAAAAAATTAAAGAAGTAAATCGCTTTGGAAGTAAGCGAATTATTAGTGATTATGATTATCTAATTAAATTAATGAAGTTAATTAAAAAATTAATCGAAAGGTATAGGGGGTATTTTTTTTTTTCCCTCCTTGCGCTAAGCGGTAATAACCGAGTATCGGTGGCTAGACCTATATGGGTTCTCCCTAAAACCTCCCTATAACCGCAATAGCTGCCCATATGACCCTAAATTTTGGGATGTGTTTTGGAAATGCCTCATACAATTTGGGAATTTCGTTTGTTCCTTTGTTTTTCCAAGTGAGGGATTCAAGACAAGCTTGTCCCCCCCCCCCCACACTCCCCTTGCTTCAATTTCCATAAAGGTAGACCATTGGTCTTCTAAACCCCTTTCTAACGTTTTTTTTTTTCGACTTGGCCCGTTTGTTTGCCCAAAAAAGTAAAACCACAAAACCATCTGAATCCAATGGGGGTGGGTTCCCCCCGCTAGAGGTTTATACCCATTATAATCCAATATTTTAAATGCCTTCTGTGCAGGTTTTTATTTCCGTTCAGTCCCCTAATGCGGAAAAAATTGTTAAATTGCTCCCCGTTGAGATTAAGGGAAATCCAAATACTTTATTATATGGCCTTTTTTTATCCCTTTTATTTTTTTGGTAAAACCGGAAATATTTGCTCCCCAATACCCCTCTGTTAGCATCTAAAATCTCCTTCGGTAATATCAGGCGGTCCCCCCCTATGCCGTGCCTTCACCGTACATACCCTTAACCCATATTGAAATAATTTGAAAATAACACAGTGTTTGGAAAATTGCGTTTAAACTGTATTTACCCGGGAAACGGATTGTGGGATTTTTTATCAGACCAAATTGATAAATCCGTTTCCCACAATCCCACAAAAAAAAATTCCGCCCCTTACAACAACAACAATAACATATTATAAATGTGAATTCCCAAGCAGTGGAAAACGAAGATACTGGTGACACAGCAAAGAGTGAATCCATAAAGGTTTCAGTCAAGGTTTCTATTTCATAAGTAATTGTAGAATAGTGATAAACGACTGTAGAACCAAGAACAAACAACTATAAAAAAACAAAAACAGACTAGGGGGGACCTGGAGGACAAAACTGCTGAACCGTTGGCAACATTGATTTTTATCGTAGCGGAGATTCTGCAAACTGTTCCCGAGTATGAAAGAGACAATTATGATACGGTAATGAGTGCCGTGGAAATGCGTTGTAAAAGCGAACATAAATCTTTCCGATGGAGCTGACGAACCGCTACCAAAACCTAAAGAAACACTGCAGAAATTCTAGAAATTGGGAGATTGCAGGAAATCTCAGGAATCAATTAACAAACATCTCGAAAAGGTAAGAACCAAAGATATTTGATGGGCATACGGAATATTTAAGCGAAGTGAACGTCTTCTGTTAATTCAAAGTCATCATTTGCTAATAGTGTCTCGAATGCCCAAAACCAAGAAACGACTGCATTTTTGAATAGACGAGCTTATAAAGCCCACATAGTTTAAGTGAGTGAAATGAACGAAGTCCAAAAAGGTTTCAAATTCATCGAAGTCAAAAGTTGTATGGCGGAAATCTACTGGACTATAGTTGCCGGTATACTTGCGTTATTTGGGAAGAACAGTTTAAAATGTTTGGCAGCACAGCTCAAATCTTTGACAGATGTCGTGAAAATAAAAATATCAAAATGTAAACAGCAAACACTTGTGATAGTACATATATAGCAGCACTGTTGATATTTATTTTCGTTTTTTAAATTATACGTTGTTTTTTTGAGTATACCCTAACTCCAAATACTTTTTATACTTTCGTAACATGTTGCAGTAGAATATATTAATTTTGTTCTCCTAACAGTTGTCCGTCCGTCCATGCAAGCGCTAACCTGAGTAAAAATTAAATAAGGACTAATGAAACCTGGTACAAAATGCCATTAATCGAAAAGCTATAAAGTGCTATATATAACTAAGCAACAAATTAAGATATAAACGGATTATTTCGTATGAAGAATCCTAGTTGGGCGCGTCATCTGCGGGTAAAATGTTTCGTAAAAGTGGGCATGGCCCCCCCAATAAATTTAATGTACATATCTCTCAAACCGTTAAAGCTATAGCGTTCAAACTTGCTCAAAACAAGTTTTTCTAGAATGCCCTTATATATATTGCAACAAAGTGTTTTACAACTGTAAAAGTAGGCATGGCCCCGCCCCAATAGGTTTAATGTACATGTCTTACAAACCATTAAAGCTATATTAATCAACTTTTCTCAGAACAATTATTTTTAGCACGTGCTCATATACCGGGAAAATAAGTGAAATCGGATAATAATCACACCCACCTCCCATACAAAAGTTATATTGAAAACTACTAAAAGCGCGTTATCTTACTGAAGAATCGCGTCAGTAACATTAAATTTTGCAGTAATGTGGTACGGAAGGGCTGCATAGGAAGTCGTGTAAAATTTGAAAGATGGGTGTTGCACCGTACACTTTTAGGTGAAATCTCATATCTCAAGATCGCCTTAATCCATTTCAACCAAATTTGGTACATGACATTATGTTGGTATCCTTATATTATGCCTTCTTCCCATATAACACAATTTTAAATGTAATCTGATTCACTTTAAATTATATAAATCAAGCACCAATTAAGATATAAGAATGAAACTTTTTATGAGTAGTGCATTCGAGAAATGTCATCTCATTCGTAAAAATAGTCGAAATCGGCATATAACTTTTCAAGTCCTCATATACCCAATATAAGGTCCACACTGCCTATAACTGACTTTATACCAAAAATATTGGTAATTCTGCGAGATATCGTAATAAAATTCGAGTATTATCTTCCCATAATAATAATGTGGTCGTGCGTCAAAAATGGCGAAAATAGAGTAAATACTTCCCTAGCCCCCATATACCCACTGTAATCATTTTCAAGCTCCCGTATTATATGTACTTTATACCATATATTTCGGTAAATCTGTGAAATTTCGTAATAAAATTAGAGGATTATCTTTCCATTATATTAATGAGCGCTTGTGTGAAAAAATGATAAAATCGGGTAAACACTTCCTGTAACCCCCATATACCTAATATCAAAATTTCAAAAATCCGATTGGCTTTATACGGCATATATCGATCAATATGTAACATATTTTAGCAAAATTAAACATCCATAGTTTAATCCCGAAAATGTGTGAGATCGGTCTACGAATTACACCAGCTCCCATAAGTACATATAATAATTTTCGTTATTCTAGCAGACTTTAAGCTGAATATGTCGGTCAATGTGTTAGTTGTCTTCTTCATTGCGTGGAAACATGTTCCCTATTACACCTGAGTAATTAAAAGGATTAATGCGATCAACGCATCATCAATGGAAAGGCCCCTAGCCCAAATATTCCCAATATAAGAATTCTCGACTTTCCAGATGACTTTAAACCGTTTATCTTAGTCAATATATGTAATATTTTAATGAAATTAAGTGGATATGTTTTCTTAAACATAATGCGGTATTTAATTTGGTAAATTTTAATGTAAATATCTCAAACACGCAGCATAATATACTAATGAAACTTCGTGAGGCTATGACCTGTAATATAAGTCAATAAGATACCAAATATGATTGGAAGCCATTTACGGTTTCGCCGAATAAAGAGTGTTGAATTCTTAAGCAAGATTCTTTAATATAAAGTTTTGCCATCACCTGGAAGTATTTCCCCTCCTTTGGGCCTTGCATACTGCGATAGTATGAAACTTTCGGTTCCACCCGAACTTACATCGTATCTGCTACGCCTGTTTTTGCATTATTGAGTTGTAACTCAATTCCCCCACTCTTAAACCGATATTCTGTCTGTCTGATGGTTTGCCGGTCTGTCTGTAACTGACCAAATATACACGCTAAAGTGATTTTGATCGGTTTTAATGAATATTATTTACTTTCTGAATAAATTTATTACCTTTTCTGTAAATTGAATGAAGTCACTTCTCTTTTCATCTGTACTATGTTGGGTGGTTTTACTGAACTTATTTTTATTTTGTTTTTATTTTGAAAATTCCTCTTGATAGAGATAATTCAATAAAAATGCATAATTTTTTTTGTTATAGGAAAAGATTTTTCTTCTGATTTTAATGGTTTTTGTATATAAAAAGATTAATCTTTAATTGAACCTGAATTAACTAATGGTTTTGCTTTGTCAAAAAGTGTAACTGAGATTTTTATAATTTATAATTGTTAGCGCCTTACTGTGCAGTATTCTGCCAACATGTCGTAATCGTTAAAGAACTTATTCAATTTGGTGGAGGTTTTGCTTTGATTTTGTAGTATGAACATCACATTTTGTGCTTTAAATTGGAAGAGAATAAATATTTGTTCTCGTCATGTTAACTGTAAGCCCTGTATCGATTAAGCATTTGTATTTGTGATCTTTGGATCATATTCCTAAATGCTGGTATTGTCCGTGGCAGTTGATCGAAATTTTTCATTTAATTCCAATTCATTTTGAATTGTTTCGGTTTCGAGTGAAAGACAGTTATTCGGTACGAGATTGGTTGGATGTTTTAGTTAGTTTGATTAGTTGGACTATGATTGGAATATGGAATTTGAGCCTTAAATTTCTTTTTATTTACACCAACATTAGCATGTTCTTCGAAAATTCCTTCAGTTTGTGCAATGTTAATTAATTATCTCTAATCTAGGATATCATGATGCACCAAAGTAGCGAATAGGATAGGTGGTGGTTTTCGAATTATTGGTTTAATTGAATATTTAATACCCTTCAAATAAATTACAAGATTTATACTACTACCTTTTAGATGTAAGGTAGATATTAATAGCTGGCGATGTTTCTCCGCTTACTCACAGGATGCGCATAAAATGTTCACCATACTGCAAGTATACAAATCATAATCTTCTAAACGAATTATAAAAAAATCCTATGATTTTATTTAATCTTGAATAGTTCTCCATGTATGCAACTTTACTCTGTACACTCGCTATTCGGAAATAAATTACGTACCGCTACCTTGGTCCTTTGTTTAAGTAGTGTACTTCTAAAAAGAAAACACTAGTGAATTTTCAAAAAAATAACAACTTAGCAGATTCGGGTTGTAATAGCGCTTTTATACTCTCGCAATTAAGATATAGGAATAGAAATTTTAAAGTTATGCCATTTTCTGCTCAAAAATGGTGGAAGTGGCAACATATATTTCCAAGCTTCCAGATACCGAATATGTAGACCCCAGTACCCATGCCTGACTTTTTACCGAAATAATCGGTCAATATATCAGATATATTAATGAAATTCAGAGAGGCTTTTTCTCTAGCAATAATGTGCTCTTGTGTTGAAATGCGTTCTTAGCTTCCATATACCTAATATAAAAATTTAAGAACTTTCGATTGACTTTATACCGTAAATATCAGTCAATCTATACGATGTCTTAATTAAATTCAGACAACGTCTTTTCCCGGTAATAATTTGTCCTGATGTCATATATTGATGAAATCCGACAAATATTTCCCCTAGACCCTAAATAGTTAACATGAGAATTTTAAAAATTCCGATTGACTTTATACCGTGTATATCGGTTAATATGTAAGAAAAATTTATCTCACAGCTTTTTGATACATACACTTTTCTATGGCCTGACCCCGGATTGTTATACCGTTATTCTTTGTTTTTTAATTTCTTCTTAGCAATCTACCATTTGTACACTATATTTAGTTTGCCGTTGCAGCATTTTTACATTCTGTTCCCTCTGTGTTTCCCTTTTTCTTTAATTTTTTTTGCTGCTGTGAATGAGTTTGGTTTGTGAGATGTTGGGAAAAGTCTACTCAAATTTATGTTTGGTGGCTGACTACCTTATGGCTCTATAGTATGCAGTACAGTGCATAAAGTGCAGCAGGTCTGCCACCGTTTGCTCCAGAGCGTTCCGTTCCTTTGTTCGGAAATCTATGTTGTTACCAGATTTTTATACTCTTGCAACATATTGTAACAGAGCATAATAGTTTTGTTCACCTAACGGTTGTTTGTAACTCCCAAACTAATTGAGATAGATATAGAGTTAAATATATGTAAATGATAAGGATGACGAGACAAGTTGAATTCCGGGTTTGTCTGTCCGTCCGTCCGTCTGTGTAAGCAAATACTTGTGTGAGAATGGAGATATCTTCATAAAACTTGGTACACATGTTCCTTGGCGCTTTGAACAGGTTGGTATTACAGATGGCTGGAATAGAACAATTGCCACTCCCACAAAATACCGTTGTGTAAAAGCCTGTAAAATACTATTACTAAGCAACAAATTACGATACAAACCTGTAATTTGATAGAGGGAATTAGTAGGAAGGGACATCTGCATTCAAAAATGTTTAGAAATAGATGAAATCAGATGATAACAATTCCCTCTCCCCATAAAACAGTTATATTGAAAATTACTAAAAGTGCGATAATTCACTAGATAAATATGTCAATATAATAATCAATAGTCAATCCACGAACCATCGTAAAAAACAGGCAAAGAGTGGCAGGGGGTTATGTTTTAATTAAATACAAACATTTTATGCAATTTATAGATATGTTTTTAATTTATATCTAAATGAATGGGTTAACTACAAAGCGAAAACAAACAAAAAACAAGTAAGGAAGGGCTAAGTTCGGCTGTAACAGAACATTTTATACTCTAGTAATGTGCAAGGATCAAAGCCGGGAAATACTTTCAGGTTTTGGCAAAAATTTTATATCAAAAATTGAAACCGTGTATGGATTATAATCACATTCGGCATCTTATTAACTTATATTACAGGTCATAGACTCACGCACTTTCATTACTATATTATGTTTCGTGTCCGAGATACTTATATTAAAATCCATCTAATTAACTCAAATGAGTTATGTGTGATATAAACACACAAAAATTGGATTAATGAAATATATTAGAGACATAAGGAAACTATTATATTAGGAATAAGCGGCTTGGTCAAGTCCGATTTCACTCATATTTAGCGCGAAATCACATTATGTTTAAGAAAATATATCCACTTAATTTCGTTAAAATATTATACATATTGACCAACATAAACGATTTTAAGTCAATTGGAAAGTGGGGAATTCTTATATCGGGATTATTTGGGATAGAGGAAGATATGCACTGATCCTATTAACTGTTTTTCATTACTCAAGTAAATTAGGCCACATGTTTTCATGCAATTTTGTGAAGATAACTCACACATTGACCGACATATTCGGCGTAAAGTATGGTAGAATAACGAAAATCAATATATGTAATTTATTTAATTTATGGTATATCCAATATTACACGTTCACCTAAATGCTAAGATATCTTACATATTGACTGGAATATATGGCATAAAGTCTACCGGGTGATTGAAAATCCTTGTATTAGAGAAATGAGGGCTAGGGAACTGCTTACCCGATTTTATCCATTTTAAGCATATGGACAGACTGGTATCAAAAAGCGACGCTCTCTGACTTTCACATAGATAACAGGAATGTTGAAAACCCTTATATTAGATGTAAGGAGGTTAGGAGAAATTTTTACCAGATTTTCCCCATTTTCGACATCATATCACATTATTATCATGGAAAGATAATACTTCAATTTCGTTTTAATATCTCATCCATTTACCGTTATATATTTTATAAAGTCTACCGGAAGGTTGCAAATCTGTATATTAGAAAAATGGGGGCTAGGGGAAGTATTTACCTGATTTTCCCCATTTTTTATACCAGAGCACACTATTATCATGGCAGAATAAACTTCCAATTTCAATAAAATATCTTCCAGATTTACCGATAGTTTCGGTAAAAAGTCAGATAGAGGCACAGAGGTTCATATGTTGCGTATCTGTTGGCTTAAAACGTTATAATCCGATTTCGAATATTTTTACGCATGCCATGCCATATCTTAAACGTACCAGTCGTGAAAAGCTTTATTCCAATATCTTAATTGCTGCTCGATTTATCTACTTTAAAGTGAAATGATCAGATGAAACTTAAAGTCGTGTTATATGAGAAGTGCGCGTGCCTTTTATTCGATTTCGTCCACCTTCACAATGTGGCATAAGAATGCAAATATAATGTCATATACCAAATTTTGTTGAAATCGGTTAAAGCGTTCTTGAGATACGGGATTTCACGTAAAAGTGGGTGGTGCCACGCCCATAATCAAATTTTACACGTATTCGTATGCAACCCTTCCGTATCACATTTGCTGTAAGGTTTTATGTTTCTGAAGTGTTCCTTCAGCGAATTAACGCACTTTCAGTAGTTTTCAACATAACCGTTGTAAGGGAAGTGGACATGGTTATTATCCGATTTCACTTATTTTCCCATTATATGAGTACATGCCAGAAAAACTTGTCCTGAGCAAGTTTGAATAATATAGCTTTTACGGTTTCTGGGACATGTATATTAAACCTATTTGGAGCGAGGCCATACCAACTTTATAAAAAATTTTCCCCACAAACACCCCGCCCTACTTGGATCCTCTATACCAAATAACACGTTTATATCTTAATTTGGTGCTTAGTTATTGCACTTTATCGGTTTTCGATTAATGGTATTTTGTGAGCGTGGCAGATGTCCAATTACGCCCATCTGCTATACCAATCGTCTTACAGTGACCAAGAACACATATACCAAGTTTAATCATATATCTTAATTTTTACTCAAGTTATCGCTTGCACGGACGGACGGACGGACGGACAGACAGTCGCTCGGATTTCAACTCTTCTTTTCATCCTTATCATATATATATATATATGTCTATATCTAACTTGTTTCGTTCTAGGTGTTACAAACAACCGTTAGGCGAACAAAACATATATATTCTGTAGCAACATGCTGCGAGAGTATAAAAAATCAAAACAATGTGAATGAAATGAAATGCTCAAAAGGAAAAAACAGCAATAGCACTTTGATTTAATGATAAGAAAGAAATCTGCTGAATTAGTATAAAGTGTGGAAAAGCGGCTAACATATTTCATTAGTATATAATAACACGAAAAATCGCTAACCAACTTTGTGACTTTAAGACAAAGAATAGAAAAAGATAGAAAAAGAAAGAAATACTTGCGTGGTTTCGAGGCAGTTCAAAAAAATTGCTTTCATTTATAGACATCACAGAGATAATTATTACAAGCCGTGTACAGAATAGTGTATGATCTCAACATCATAAAACTTTCTCTCATTAAGCCCACCTGAAAATTACGATAATTACAAAATAAAAATCTAACAACAGTACAGGCCATCAAAGGACTAAATGTCCGTTACTAATGAAATAACAAACTTAAGAGTAAAAAACGTTAGTGACCTAATAAAAACTTGAAAGAAGTTATTGATAGTATCACAGAGTACAGTGCTTTAAATGAGAATGGAAGAACTATGAAAGAAATACCTTCTGGAATGCTAATCCAAAAAATAAAACAATTGAGAGAATTCCCTCGTTTTTTGAGCGTCAATGCCTTTAGTGTATGCTATTAGAAATAAAACGACATGGTCTGAAATGGCCAATAAAATATATACTTTTAATAGGATGGATGAAGGAAAGCTGGATCTAAGAAAGTTTTCTGTTAAGAAATGAAACGAACATTTTGAGGTACAACCGTTCACATTACCAAAGTAATTTTAGGTCGCAATACAATGCAAACAGAAACAATTACATCTTTCAAAGTAATAACCACTCAGAACAAGACAACAATCAAAAACAGAATGCGATATCACGGAACAATAATCGCCCTTCTAATTAAATAATAATATAAACAAATAATCGGTCGCAATATGAAGCATGGCATTAGAACAACTTAAGTAGACAGAATAGTTTCCAACAAATGAATATCCGTTCTCGTTAACAATGTTCAATGAAAGCATTAAAAGGGCAAGCGAGGAAGTTAACATAAAATAATAAAAATTATAACAAGCGAGCAAATTAATTAGCAAACTAATTAAAGAGCTGTAAAAGCAAGGTATATGTAATTCGGAAAATTAAGAATAAGCAAAGCACAGTACCATACCATACCATACCATAGTACAAAAAGAAGTGATAAAACTTAGAAGATAAAAAATTTCGTTTAGTAATTAATAACGGAATACTAACTCAAATAACCATTGATCATAAGTGCCTTTTGCTAAATATTGATGAAATTTTAGACAAATTGGGTAAGCTCAGGACTTTAGCACTATTGATCTTGTAAAAGGTTACCATCAGATTCTAAAGGTAAATAAGGATATCGGGTTTTTGTTTCTCCACTGAGAAATGTTTCTCCACATATTCACTGTATGAATATGTCAGAATGCCGTTTGGGTTAAAAAAAAACCGTTAGTACAGCCTCTATTTAGACGATACCTAAATTTTTTCAACATCGTTGGAAGAACATTTACATTCAACAGAAAAGATTTTTTTTACTGTAAGAACACAATCTAAAATTTCAAGCTGATAAATGAAATTTTTTAAAGAAAGGAACAAAATTCTTAGGACATATATTAATCACAGAATGAATAAAATCTAATAAAGAAGAAATCACAGAAAATGCTATGAACTGAAAATATATTGAAAAGTTTTTTGGGAGCAACTGGTTATTATAGAAAATGTGTAAGTGATTATTCAAAATCGCGAACCTAATAATTAAATATTTAAAAAAGGGAGGTAAAGAGTTTTCACAACGTCTCCAAAGATGGCTATGGTTATTACAAGAATGCAATTATGAAATCCAATATGTAAAAGGAAAAAATAATGTGGTGGCAGACTTTTTAAGCCGGATCGATAACTCTCCAAAAATTGATGAAAACTACGACAGTGATTAAGGGATGTACAACTCGAATGTCACTTAAAATCGAGAGAGTAAATGACCTACCCGACTTTAACAGTCGACTAGATCGTGTAGGTTTGACGTTTCGTGACGGGGAAAAGAGGGACGACCACATTGAAATCCTGCCAAAATATTAATAGAATGGAGGAATTCGTAACGGACGAATGAACACGAAAGTAAAAGCAGAGTTTTCGCGGAGGAGAAGCAGAAGACAAAATACTAAGTATAAAATTCTGGAAAAACAGGACGCAGTTTAAATACGTAAGTACTACGTACGTAAGAACTTTTTAAGTGATAATCATATATAATTTTATACATGAAACACTTTAAATTGCAAGAAAAATGTTAAAAACACACTCGTGGAAAGTTAAAATTTGTTGGGTTTTGCACCTTTATATATATTATATTTTACGTAAATATGTTTTATTTTTTAAATAGGTGTAAATGTTGGCTCAAGCGTTTAGGAGTTCCTGATGAAATGCCTGAACACATTTTTGCTTGAGAGCTGCATTTTTCAGCGAAAATGCGCCACGAAAAAAGATTTCGTCCGGGGGCCGTTCCCGATTTAAATTTAAATGTTGAGCCTACATTTAATGCCCCAAATTCTATATTAGCAGAACCCCTTATATAGGGTTTTGAATATTTCATTCCACAAATTGAAGAATCTGCCTCCAATTCAAATAGTGTATCGAGGAAGCTTCTTCCAATTTTGGAAAAAGAAGGTCGGGATGAAATTTTAGAGCCTCTTCCATTTCTTGAGGAGGATATAAATTATAATTTTGATAAAGCGACACAAACAGATAGTGTCTGATAGTAGAGACAGAAAGGAAGAAGAAATTGAGGGAAGAAAATAGAATTTTTAATTCAAAAGTAGACGAAAAAGAGCAGGAGAATAGGAGTTCAAATAGCCGCCGAATTAGAAAGTTGTAGGAAAACGTTAAGGAGTAGTTCATTAAGGGAACAGTCAGACCCTCTTTCAGTAGTTTGCAGCAAAGTTGTTCCTCAGTTAGGTGCTTATATTAGGCGCAGTTTTTTAAATAGTAATCGCCGTTGCCGTAACCGATAGATACTTTTTTTTAACTATAGCTTTCGGTGTATTTTTTTTTGTCGCCAGTTGCTTGTCGACACCTAAAACTCTTTCCCCGTTTCCCGGGTTACACCCAAAGAAGCATAAAATCTTTAGAAATTAGAAGTAGGAGAAGTAAATTTTCTTTCCAACAAAAGTTCGAGTCTCTTTCACGTGATGAAATGTCACTGAAATGTTATTTGCAGTAGGAAAGGAAATCTGATAGGGTAAAAGGTATTGAAGATTATGGCGATGAAAATCGCACTTCGAGATTAGCTGTAATTGCAATGGCCATAATGGTACAAGTTATAGGTGTAGAACCTTGGTCCCACCATTAGCTTATTTTTTAGTTAAAGGATCTTGTAAAGGGGATGTCCTCAAGAAATATATTCTTGAAGCTATTATCCAACTGGAAAATATAGGACTAATTCCTCGCAATTTTGTTTGCGACCAGGGTACCAATTTAGAAAATTTTGGTAATTTGGCAGTTTTTTAATGTTAATGGCAGAGATATTGGAAATATTTTTTACGATAGCCTCCATTTGCTAAAAAAGTAACCGAAACTTTTTACAGAACTTAAGAAAATTACTTTAAAATTGTTTTAATTATTAACTTTTTAATTACTTAAAAAACTTAAAAATTTTTTTTTAATTAGCAATTTTTTAAAGTTGGTAGGATATTGTACATTTTTATAAAATGGATTCTAAATCGAGTTATCGGTGTGCGCATAAATTAATCGATGCTCATATTTATCCAAATACCTTCCAAAAAATTAAGGTTAAATTCGCATCTTAAATCTCGCTCGGGTGCTTAAACTCGAATAGTGTGAGCTTTATTAATACCGTGGAATTTATTTCTTTTTTAATAACTTGTTTGATATATTTAGTAGCAGTTTCGTTGATGCTATTGTACCCAATATAAACGTTTTGTAGGGTCTCCTGAACAATTGCAGTCTTTAGATGAACCTGATAAAATTTTAAAAACTATTCGGATCGTAGATGAGTTAGAAAATAACACAACTAATAATTTCAATTTTCTAAAAGGGTGGACGATAAATATAAACGGCTTAAGATGGTTGTGGCGATTTCTGTCACAGGCAGGATTTCCCTGGTTCCCTGACAGTTTGAACATTTTTTCGGGCAAATTAGAAGCAGAGGAGGTATTAGAGTAATTCCTTTTATGTTCTCTAGTTTGTTTAGGAAATCGTGGGATTTACGTTACTTAAATATCGTAACAAAAGGAAACTGTGAGCTACCTCTAGAACCAGATGCTACAGTAATTACATTGCATGATGACAATGTTCTACTTAATATGTGCAATGATTCACTTTTGAACGATCTTTCTTGGCAGGATTTTCAAGGGTTGCCACGGCCTGAACACTCCCTTGTTAGATCCATTACTTTCGATAGTAGTTTAGAAATTAATTTAAAAAAAATTGCATTTACTTATTTTTGCACCTATATTTATGTAAAAATATTCAAAATGCACACGTTCCCCACTACCCTATTTAGGAGATGAAATTCCTTCGGACGAATTCATCTACATTCATCAAAATCAAATAGCCGCCTGAGGAATTTGTTGCATTTGTAAAAATTTTAAAAACAAGATTTGTAAAGGAATTCGACAATAGTTGTCATAAGATAGGTGTGGCAAAAATTATTTCCAATGAAAAAAAAGATATAAGGCCCTTCTTGTGTTGTGAAAATTGTGACCCAAAAATGGTTATAGCCCTTTCCATTAGAATAAGGATTTATTTTTTAAATAAATTTATTAATGGAGAAATTTCCGTTCCCAATTTTAAAAATAAGGCTTTGTGTGTTTCACAACTATAGTGTTTTATCTCTTTTTTTTGTTTTTTACACTAATCGAAATTACATCACAAAGTGATATAAAATTTTTTTTAAGCAGCACTCTACTTTAAGAAGCTCTAAAGTTAGAACTCAATTTTTAAACATAAATTAGAATTTGGGAATTAAATGTAGGCATTTGTATATATGTTTATGTATATGTGTATGTGTATGTGTATATGTATATATATTTATATTATATAATATTTGTTATTTCTGTGACAAATGAAGTGATATTGTTTTTGTTACTAGTTATTAGTTATATGTATACTTTAATGAATTTTTATCGCTTCGTTTATTACTTTTATCTGATTTATGTAAATAAAAATTTTTAATGAATAATATAGGCCTGTAGGGGAACCGGGTACCCGAAACTAACTTCGGTAACGCCCCTTTTGTGTACCTCATAGGTGGTGTGGAGGAAAAGAGGAAAAATTCAATATGTATAAAATCTAGATTATAATGACTTACAGCCCACAAGCTGAAATCCAAACGATACGTAGAAAGAAAATAATCGAAGTTAACCAGTGGATAATGAAAATATATTAAAAAATACTTGGGAAAGACATGTTAAGGGGGGCAAAGTTAGAATTATTTCCGAAGTTGGAGAACACAATTATCACACAATGCAAGTTCTATTTATCTCCACGTTTTCCTATATTAGTTAACTGGAATTTGTAAAGCGCACAAAAAGAGCAACACGTATTGTGGCGAATATGAATTCCAGAATTGAGGAAAACTTGGCAGAATCTACCGGACATCAAAACTAGTGCTTGCCAGATTTTCGAATAGCGATCTTGTAGCGAACTCGAATGTCATAACAAAAGAAAACCGGCGATAAGCTGCCAGAATCAACCAGATAGCGAACGTAGTAGTTGCCAGACTGTTCGAGTGGTGATCTGTTGGTAACGATCTACCATATAAGGGCTGCCGGAGTGGCAGTCAGACACAGTTCGAATCAGGTGTTGCTAAGTTAAGTACAAGTGAATTATAAGTAAGCTTGAATAGCGAGTAACAAAGTGTTAAGTTATTAAATAAGAAATAAAGAAAAGCATATAGCCATTAAATTGTGACTTTAATTGAACAATCCAGTGATCGAACTCAGGGTAGAATTTCAACGTGAACGATTAATTTAGAAAATCCATTACAATTGGAAGTGTGATTGTCAAATAAAGTCCCAAAGAGACTATTTTAAAAATGGCAAAGTTTAATGAACTGTAGATTCAACAACTACAAAAGGAAATGGAGCAACGTGGTTTGCCAACAAATGGAATAAAATCCAAATTACAATCACGGTTGCGAGAACCGAAGGAAGCAGATAGCATTAATGTTGACGAATACGTTTTCCAATTGGAATTAGAGGAATCGACAACGAAGATGGAGGAAAAGGAACAGGCTCACGGTTCATCAAAGGTTATGGAGATGAACATGATTTTGGCTGCAATATGGCAGGTGTCATCGCAGATGAAAAGCAGGAGACACGTATATCATTGCAGATGAAATAACAGGAGACACGTATGTCATCGCAGATGTTAGCACAACAATTCCAATCGACCTCGCAGTTCAAAGAGCAGGTGACCTCACAAATAGCAGAGGTGTCATCGGAATTGAAAGAGCAGGAGGCACGTATATCGACGCAGGTGACCTCAAAAATAAAAGAGGCGTCGACGCAGATTTCAGAACAGGTTTCCTCACAGATAGCAGACGTGTCATCGCAGTCGAAAGAACAGGAGGCACGTATGACGCAGGTAACCTCACAAATGAGAGAGGTGTCGAAACAGATTTCAGAAGAGCGGGATAAAATTAAGGCTGAAGTGGATGAGTTCAAAAATCCTCTCCACGAGCTACAATTAAATCGTTCAATTATGTCAACAGGCCCTGCCAAAGTAAAAACCCCATCCTTTGATATCGCAATTCCGTTCCAGATTTTTAAACTTCAATTTGAAGAGACCGCAGCTGCAAATAATTGGAACGCTGAAGATAAAGTCGCTGAGTTATTCGTTGCACTAAAAGTTCGCAGCAGACTTTGATGGGCGCAGTAGAAAGACGTTATGGTAGTGAGCACAGGAAGCAGATCTTCCACATCGAATAGCTAAATCGACACCAGAAAGTCAATGAGACTCTGCAAGAATTTGCTACGGAGATTGAAGAGAATAGCTCCTTTGGCTCATGCACACAAATTCGTGGAATACATTGAGGAAATAAAAATTCAGAGCTTCGTTAATGGAATACGAAATGAGGCTACACGCTATGCTGCGTTAGCATGTCCGAAATTGACGTTTGCAGAAACCGTCTCGAATGCTCTGCCGCTCGAAAGGGCTTCTCTGCTTAGTAATCGCAGATTTAAAGTTGATCAAATAGAACCCACTTGGGTGAATCGATTACTTGAAAAAGTGGATAAAATCTTGCAGAAATCCTCCGAAACACGAAAGAAATATGATGGGGTGGTTAAATGCTTCAACTCCGGAAAAAGCGGTCATATTGCACACAACTGTCATATCGAAACCAACCGGTCCAATAATTCAACTGGACGCAAACGCAAAGCTGAGGAAGATCAAACCGCTTTCAAATCAGACAAGCCGTTAAACTAAAGCGAGTCAGCCGAAAGGGGCACGGACTGGCTCCCACAAGTGAATGTCCTGTAATCTCCATCTCACAAATAAGCAGGAACATGAATAACGTTACCATTAATGGATGTGTGGACGGCAAAAAGCGCATACTGACTGTGGATACGGGTGCGTCGCATTCCATAATT
Source organism: Bactrocera minax (assembly GCA_021498325.1). Classification (NCBI taxonomy): domain Eukaryota; kingdom Metazoa; phylum Arthropoda; class Insecta; order Diptera; family Tephritidae; genus Bactrocera; species Bactrocera minax. The sequence continues at coordinate 652,375 of JAKEEE010000117.1, read as the reverse complement.
CGATCTGATCTAGCTAATAAAAAAATAAGACCACTAGCAGGGTCAAAGTTACGTACTGCAACAGGAGAAGATACTCAAGTTGTCGGGGAAGTTATGTGTGAGATCGCAATTGAAAAGATAGCCATGGTACGCAATTTCATAGTGGCAGACATAGTCGACGAAATCATAATAAGAGTAGACTTTTTAGCTAATCAAGGGATCAAAATCGACATGGAAAACAGAATAATGACTTATGCCAAAATGGAAGTGGCACTTATGTTCGGTTATGATAACATCCACAGCATTAGACGAGTACTAGTAACAAAAAAACAGCTGATTCCACCAAATTCAGAAGCAGTAATTTCGGCAGAAATAGACGGAGACTATGGAACAAACGAGTTGTGCGTTATCGAGCCAGCAGAAGAATCTACACCAAATTTAATTATAGGGAAAACCCTGGCCATGACAAGACAAGACAAACGTGTTCCTCTCAGAGTACTTAATTTGTTCAAGTCTCCAATCCAACTTTCCAAAGGAGATATATTAGGGCAGGTGAAAACGTCCAACGAGAGTAGAAATAGCTGCAGAAAGTCAAGTCGCAAAAGCATATTGGGCACAATGGAACAGTTTAAAGTTTGTATCCGGCTGCATGCATCGAATAAGCAAAAGCGGAGATGGGGAAAGCGCCCGAGCTCTTATGATTATTCTAAAAGTAAGAATTCCCGAAATTCTCAACGAGCTGCACAACGGTCCATGTGGAGGGCACGTGGGAATCACGAAAACCTTGAAGAAGGTTAAACAAAGGTTTCATTGGGTTGGTTGTCGTCAATCAGTTACGGAGTGGATTGCCAATTGTGCTGAGTGCATTGCGGCCAAAAGGCCGAGATCCAAGAGTCATGGCCAGATGAAGCAGTATAATTCAGGGGCGCCATTCGAGCAAATTACCATGGATGTAGCTGGTCCATTTCCCACCAGTAAATCAGGAAACAAATACGTTATGATAGTCATGGACTATTTCAGCAAATAGCCAGAAGTATACCCGATTCCTAATCAAGAGGCTGAAACGATAGCGGACGTATTCATCAACAACTGGGTAACGAGATATGGTGTTCCTATAGAATTACATTCTGATCAAGGGAGGAGTTTCGAATCAGCGCTAATTCAGGAGATGTGCCAAAAACTGGGTATACGAAAAACACGTACAACTGCGTTACATCCGTAGTCCGATGGCAGGGTAGAACGATTTAATGGAACCTTAGAAGAACATTTAAGAAAAGTGGTAGACAAGTTTCAAAAAGATTGGGATACTCATATATCCTTGTTCCTGATGGCTTATCGGTCTGCTGCACACGAAACAACGGGGCAGACTCTAGCCGGTTCGGTTACCGATTGACTTGAAGTTCGGAATTAACCCCAGTGGTGGAAGGAATGCCAAGGAAACCAATAGTATACCCTAGAAGATGAAATGAAAGAAATACATGCTATGGTGAGACAGCGCACGCAAATCATAAGTGATAAAATGAAGGCAAAATACGACAAGGCAATGAACTCTGAAGGGTTTGTTGAAGGAGACTGGGTGTTGCTTTATAACCCACAACGGAAGAAAGGCTTATCTCTTAAATTACAGTGTAGTTGGGAAGGACCATACCAAGTCGTCAAACGACTCAACGATGTGGTATATCGCATACAGACCTCTGGAAGATCAAGGAATAAAATGAAGGTAGTCCATTTGGAACGACTTTCAGCGTATGGCACCGCAAATATGTCTAAGCGGGACGATCAGACTTAGGCGAAGGGCAGTGTGGCGAATATGAATTCCAGAATTGACGACAACTTGCCAGAATCTTCCAGACATCGAAACTAGTGGTTGCCAGAATGTTCGAGTGACGATCTGTTAGTAACGATCTACTATATAAGAGCTGCCGGAGTAGCAGCAGGAGAGTAAAAATAAGAGTGTTGTTAAGTTAAGTACAAGTGAATTGTAAGTAAGCTCGAATAGCGAGTAACAAAGTGTCAAGTTATTAAATTAAAAATAAATAAAAGTGTATAGCCATTAAATTGTGACTTTAATTGTACAATCCAGTGATCGAACTCAGGGTAGAGTTTCAACGTGAACGATTAATTTAGAAAATCCGTTACAATATGTTAATTATCAGATAGCCTCAGCAGAGATTTCTGTTAAAGTTGCCATAAATTTTTTAAGGATGAGTAAACAAAACCAGACGCAGCTCCTGTGTACGTGTGATCGTTCATCCCTTTCATACTAATAGTTAAGCCTATCTGTTAATCTGTTAAGCCTATTGCAATGTGTGCATGTATTAGTTTCTATTTAAATTATTTCAATGAATAGGAGTTTCGGATATAGCGACTTAATGGGTGAATTTTATTCATTTTTTATTATGTAGAGTTGGCAAAAGGACTTCACAAAGCTCCGAAATCAGGTTTGCAGTGTGTTCATTAAAAATTTACTTTGGGAGTTCATATAAAAAACGTCTCAACTATTTCAAATAGATTTTCGCATTTCGACCATCTGAGGTCGCTTTTAACATAAATACTGCATCCTTATGGCAGGTAATTCTAAAGATAAATGATGCACAAATGTTAATTAACAGGATCATAGTTCAATAAATTTTAAATATTCCCGACTAAATAGGATTGCTGCAATCAGTTAACTAATTCTCCTTATTTTTAAAATCTCTGACTTGTCCTCAACTAGCTGAATTATACAGGATTTACCATAAAACGATGACATATGCAGTTTTCTGGGAGTCGAAAAGACAAATTACACAGAAGTTCAAAGATTTTACTCAGTTTAGCTGGTAAAACTATTAAACCATAAGTTGAGACAAAACAATACCAAACAAAACGAAAACAACATTTCTACGCTTGTGGAAGCCATTATATGGTAGTAACACATATTAAACCATAAATTCCTCTTTCTACAATATACAGAAATGTCGAATGCAGGCAACTGATCAACTTTAGTTCTTTTGAATGTTTTGCGAGTCTTGGAGCATGAAAAAGTTAAATATTTTTTTTTATTTACGAATGTTTCGAATTGAATAATTTACCAAAATTAATAGTCAAAATTTTTTTGTTCTTTAAGCACCTTGTGAAAAAATATTTCTCAATAAATATTTCTTTTCGTAAAAGCTTACTGATTTTCGATTAATTTCAAAGCATATTGCTAACATCTTCACCACATTTTTAAAGTTATGCTGGTACCATGATTCAATTATATTAGGTTGTATCGTTAGCCCAAAAACAACAATTTGTCAAAACTGTTTTCACTCATAATGTCAAATAATCAAAATCAAAACCACATTTCAGCTTTTGTTTTATTTTAATTATTCAAAATTATATTTTGCAGATATTCCAGCCAATAAAAATGTTTTGTAAGTGATAACTGAATACGAAAAGATTGTAAAAGACCCAAAATCATCAAAATGTTAACAAGAATTGAGAAAAACAAAAGAAAAGTTGATTTGAGATTAAATATAAAAAATATTTTCGTAAAAAGAAGCACTCTCTCAAGTAACACAACCTTGTATAATTGAATCACGTGGTGACATGTTTTTTTTCATCAGAAATAATCAGCCTCTCATCAAAATAAAATGCCACACTTACACTCTCAATTCCTTCTACTTGTCTGAATATTTTGTAGAACGAACAGCAGTTTTCTTATTTTCAATATATTTTTTACAATGAATAAATTTTACAAAGTAAAATATTTATATAATGCCATGTAATTATATAACAAAGAATAAAAAGTGAATTTTAGAATAAAAAGAAAATACTACTGCAAGTACGAAGTCATTTGAAATATTTTTTATTAATTGAGAACTTTAGACAAAGTATTAGACGTTAAGTACACTTGCATTAGAACTATTGGGTTGTTCGGAAAGTCATTTCGTTTTTTTTGGGGAACATGAAAGACAGTTTTCGTATAATGAATAAATATTTTATTAAATTATATATTGGCCATTCTGGTCCAACACCTTTTGCCATCTTTCTGGCAGTAACATAATTCCCCTCTCATAAAAGTTTTGGTCCTTGGTGGCAAAAAACTCGTCCAGGTGGTTTTTGACATCTTCATTTGAGGTAAAGGTTTTGCCATCCAAAAAATTTTGCAGGGACCGGAACAAATAGTAGTCGGAAGGCGCCAGATCTGGAGAATATGGTGGATGTTGCAGTACGTCCCATTCAAGCTGTAAAAGTTTTTGGCGAGTGACCAAACTTGTGTGAGGTCTCGCATTATCCTGGTGGAACACTACACCCTTCCTGTTGATTAATTCGGGCCTGTTCTCTTTAAGTGAATCATTCAATTTGTCCAGCTGATGACAATAGACTTCTGAATTAATCGTTGTATTGTCCGGCAAAAGCTCAAAAAAAACGATTCCTTTGACATCCCACCAAACGGAGAGCATCACCTTTTTTTGGTGAATGTTGGCTTTTGACACGCTTTGAGCCGGTTCATCTTTTCTGCTCCATGACCTCTTGCGTTTAACATTGTTGTATACAACCCATTTTTCGTCCCCAGTAATAATCCGCTTCAAAAATGGATCATTTTCTAGACGTTTGAGGAGCGAATCACACGCGTCAACACGACGACACAAATTTCGCTCGGTAAGGACATGGGGCACCCACACATCGAGCTTCGAGGTTAAGTCCATGCCTTTCAAATGGCCATAAACAGTTGAATTCGACAAATTTAACCTCTCACCGATCTCTCGTGTGGTGATTCGCCGATTTGCATCAACTAATAATGCTTTTATCGCATCTTTGTCAGCTTCGACCGGCCTTCCAGACCGTGGTGCATCTTCGACATCAAAATTGCCGGATCGAAATTTTGCAAACCAGTTCTGGCACTGGCGTACTGTTAACACGCCTTCTCCATACACATCCGTCAATTTTTTTCTCGCTTGGACAGCATTTTTACCTTTTCTGAAGTTAAAAAGTAAAATATGACGAAAATGCTGCTTATTGCTCTCCATATTTAAAAAGGCACCAACCAAAAACTACTGGGTAGAATTAATAGAACTTTTTCACACACAAGCCTTGCAATATCAGCTCTCATGACATATAATGGTTATGGGGCTTAAGTGTGAAGTTAGTTTCGAAAAAACGTAATTAAGTCCTCTGGCGGGAAAAAACGAAATGACTTTCCGAACAACCCAATACATGTTATATTTATATTTTTAAATTTAACTGGCAGTACCTGGATACTTTTACGTAAGATTTTTTTCTCAATGCTTTGAGCAATTAAAAAATTGTAATAGTTTGACAACAATTTATTTTAGACACTTATTGACCTCGTCCGCAATGAAGTGTTTGTCCATCGGGTGCTAGCAGTTTTAATGTTTCCCAATTTGTTGTCTGTTATCGTGTAAGTCTTGCAACAACCGACCAACAGCCTCGAGTATTTTTTGTTGTATAATCGTGCGTTCATCGAAAACAATGAGTTTGCGTTGCAAAGTCTCTATAAACTGCTTTTTCAGAGGCAGCTCCTGAGCGGAATGAGCAGTTTTTCCACTCTTTTTTATTTATTTGTGTTCGTTTGCAAAATATGTAAATATGGTAACACTTATTATTTGTTCGCATACAACCCTTTTGTTTTTGTGTGAATAAATCAAATTGAACAAAAAATTAAATGTTGAATTAAAGCTATTTTTACAATAATTGACAAGTAAAAAAGTGCTAAATTCGGGTGTAACCGAACATTTTATACTCTCGCCATGTGCAAGGATCATTAGCGGGGAAATGCTTCCAGGCGCTGGCATAACTTTATATTAAAAAAATTTTGTGGAAGAATTCAACATTGGCTATTCACCGAAACCGTGAATGAATTCCAATAATATTTGGTATCTTATTAACTTATATTACAGGTCATAGACTCACTTACTTTCATTGCTATATTTTGCTTCGCGTCCGAGATATTTATATTAAAATCTTTCAAATTAACTCAAATAAGATATATGCGATATAAACTCAACCAAAGTGGCTTTATGGATATACTAGATACATGAGGAAAAAGTCAACTAGATAAACAAAAATTATTATATTAGGATATACCGATTGGATATACCGATTCTTTTCACCTTTAAACCGATTTCACACATTTACGACAGTAAAAATATGTATATCCAATATTACACGTTCATCTAATTTTGTTAAGATATCTTACATATTGACCGAAATATATAGTATAAAGTCTACAGGGAGGTTGAAAATCCTTATATTAGGTACATGGGTCTAAAAAGAGACGCTCCCTGAATTTCACTGAGCTGACTCATATATTGACCGTTATATATACTATAAAGTCTACCGGAAGATTGAAAATCCTTATATTAAGTATATGGAGGATAGGGGAAGTATTTACCCGATCTCCTCATTTTTTATATCAAAAAAAAATCTGAAAAATTCAGATAGAGGCACAGAGGTCCTTGAGTATTGGGTATTTGGTGGCTTGAAAAGTTATAATCCGTTTTCGACCATATTTCCGCATGAGGTGATATATCTTCAACGTACTAGTCGTGAAAAGCTTTATTCCAATATCTTAATTGCTGCTCGATTTATCTACTTTAAAGTGAAATGATCAGATGAAACTTGAAATCGTGTTATATGAGAAGTGGGCGTGCCTTTTATTCGATTTCCTCCACCTTCACAATGTGGCATAAGAATGCAAATATAATGTCATATACCAAATTTTGTTGAAATCGGTTAAAGCGTTCTTGTGATACGGGATTTCACGTAAAAGTGGATAGTGTCACGCCCATAATCAAATTTTACACGTATTCCTATGCAACCCTTCCGTATAATATTTGCTGTAAGATTTTATGTTTCTGAAGTGTTCCTTCAGCGAATTAACGCACTTTTAGTAGTTTTCAACATAACCTTTGTATGGGAGATGGGCATGGCTATTATCTGATTTCACTCATTGTCTTAGTATAGGAGGAGATGCTCACAGCAAGTTTGATTGATATAGCTTTTAAGGTTTCCGATATATATATATTAAACATATTGGGGAGCGGGGCCATGCCCACATTTACAAATATTTTTGCCCAAAGATACCCCGTCCTACTAGGATCCTCTATACCAAATAACACGTTTATATCTTAATTTGTTGCTTAGTAATAACACTTTATAGGTTTTCCATTAATGGGATTTTGTGGGCGTGTCAAATGTCCAATTGCGCCTATCTCCAATACCAACCGCCTTACGGTGACAAAGAACATGCGAACCAAGCTTCCTCAAAATATCTTAATTTTTACTGAAGTTATCGCTTGCACGGACGGACAGACAGTCACTCAGATTTCAACTCATTTTCATGCTGATCATTTATATATATATGTCTACATATGTCTACATCTAGCTCCATTGTTTTAGGTGCTACAAACAACAGTTATGTGAACAAAACTAATATATTCTGTAACATGTTGCGAGAGTTTAATAAATTTATTTACAATTGCAAGATGTTATCTTCAGTAGCTTTTAGGGGTTCGTTGAATATTTTTGTTGCGAGACCTTTCAATTATAATTCAACATACGTATTCGAAATAAAATACCCTCTGCCATGTGTTATTTAGCTTTACCATATCTCTATTGTAGATGAAGGTACTCAAACATTTAATATGATGAGGAATAAAATACGAATATGATCGTGATGTGCAGCAAAAATCATTAAGACATATTTCTCACCGTCCCTCGTTCTTCAATAAATTCACCTCGGTTTGGAAGAAACATTCATCCTGACCCCGTATCAGATTATCCGACAACTCTCCACCTTTACCTCATGCGAACGCAGCATTCCATGCCTAATCAGAAGGTGCTACCGAATATACTGTTATAATAATACTATAATAATACTACGAATAATACTGTTTTGCAGAGAACATACAGCCATAGAGAAGATACAGGAGCGACAGAGAAATAAAAAAAGTCTAAAATTTCTTCGTGGGAATTCACCTCTCGAACATTTGTCTGGTTTTTAACAGATTGGAATCTGTAGAATTACTGATTTGTTAACATGCTCAACCACAGAATATTGATGAGGAATCAAGTAAAAAAATGCTGATTTTGAAATTTCATTTAAATAAAAAAAAGTACAATAATAATTGAAAGATACTTTGATAGCTGTTTAAATAATTTGACATGATTGTACATATATGCATATGTATATGACACCATTATGGAGTCGAACATGCATAGCATTGCGATTTGCCGTCGACATTTTCATGTCCGTGGTCTATTAATATTTCTTGATTTTTGCAAAAGAAATTGGTGATTTTCTGAGCCAAGCATTCATAAAAAGAGATTTAATGATATTAAACCGAAACTGGTGAAAAAAAAATCTTTATTGATTAGGTTGTGTAAGAATTTGCCGTATGATGGTACACAAATTCTGAAAACTTGTGTAATACAAATTATATATTATTATACACACGTATTTTTTTTAATATATTAAAATTTTCATCTACTTTTCATTTCCGTTTTTTAATAAATTAAAATGAATTAAATAAATATTTTATTTAAAAATATATTTATTTCCGTTATTAATTTATTTGCAATAAAATTTAAAAAGGTCTTTTGTTTCCTCCTGAGCACCGTTGAGGTCCTTTGTTGGTCACTCATTGCAAATGGTGGAGCAGTGCCTGAACTAGGAGCTAATTGCACTACCGAAGAGGCGGTTGTCGCAGTGGTGTTTTGGCAGCATGGGGTCACTAACTTGTAGTCCACTCCCTATGTGTATATTTAGATGGCTCCATCCAATGTATTTGTTACACTTAACCGAGGTGTAGTTTGGATGAAGCCTGGGGGGCCGGGTGGGACTCAATGCTTGCACGGATCAGGAGGATAACTGCATCCCTGGTACTAGATGTTGCGCCGAAGATACAATTTTAACTTGCTACTTACCGATCCCAACCATGTTAGATCGCCGAAATGACAGCCCTTGGTTGGTTAAAATCCGAGTCAATTCCGGTACCGTAAACAGGCTGTCGTGGAAATCGTATGGACCCTTCTCAGCTGTGTATTGTTTAATTGTTTAATTTTTACAGCTGATAGTTTCGCTACTCCTCGTACACAATCCTTTAACACCATATAGTAATTTAGAGAATGTTTCATCTATCAATTAAGCGGATTTAAACAAATTTTGTGATAAAAAATACTAATTCACAAATGTATTTATTAAATATTCATTACATGATACAGATGCTGACAACAGCAGTCTTTAGCTTTTATAACGGACTTAGGTTTATTAATTTCACCCAATATTCATAAAAGGGGCAAAGATAAATTCTATGAAAATTTTGGAATTGAGGTTCGACAGGTATCTATCACCCACACAATAGTTATGCATGCTGATAGAGATAAATTGTTAATAAATATAATTTGTTTAAGCGAAAATGAAATCCTTAATAATGTTTTTTAAACCAAACCCAGACAAAGTTAGGACATTTTTATAATGTCCAAATTGAAGATAAATCCCAAATTTTTATAATACGGTCTTGTCCAACGGTCAGTAACAGCTTTCGATTCTCATCCAAGTCCGTGTCGATGATGGAGTGTTTTGCATCGTGGAACGAAGCCAATGAAGGACGTCTAAAATATTTTCTTTTTAATATATTCCTACAACATATATAAAGGCAAACATACTCAACACTTTGTAATTGCTTATAACAAGGATCACAACAACGCACATCGAATTCAAACCCCATTATTGGAATATTGGTCCGATTTATAGAGCAACTGTCACATACAGCTTTTCCACAGTATCGGCAATGATGCTGTCGGATTCCTGAAAATTATAAAGCACTTTGTAAATAAATTATTGTTGTTATTATTGTTTAAACTTAAAAGTGAGCAACAGCTTCTATAGCTACGTTTGTTCAAGAATATTTCGAAAAACCTTTATTTGGTATATACGTATATACGTGTTTTTATTTTTGGTATATATTTATATCTTTAAGGAAAATGGTGTATGCTTTACTTTTCATTTATTTACGAACGTTTCTTAACTGAATAATTTACCACAATTCTTCTCTAGAAATTGTTGCTGTCGTGTTCTTCAAATAATATATATATAAACTATAAAATCGTGTTCTTCAAATAACATATATATAAACTATAAAATCGTGTTCTTCAAATTATTTATTTTTTGTTTTGTAAATGCTTTGTTGTGAGTTATTTTTAAAGAGTTTACAATGTTTATTTATGTATTAATATGGTGAAACTATTATTTATAGTTGTATTAATTGTGTCTGCTGCATTCTTATAAGTTGATAGTTAATAAATATCCGATATTAATCAACCTAAGCCGCTGATGCATTGCAAGCGCCGGAATCTAGTAATTTCACGATGAATGTGCAAATTAAGAAAAACCTACTAAAATTATCAAAACTTCAGTGAATGCCCTTGTTTAAGACACCACAGCATACCAAAAAATAGTTTGTTGGTGGGCAGACCATAAGGCTTCTACTTTTAGGTAAGACGAAACTAAGATGCATTGTAGGGGTCATCACAGCGCATATACCCCTTAGATAAGACTTTCAGAAACTTGGTGAAGTAGAATCAGCAGAAGAAACGCTATGACCATGCTATGAAACGCCGGTTGAGACTAGATATCTTCCATGGCACCCAATTTTCCAACTTAAAATAGGTATGGTGAGAAAAAAATCAGATATTTCATCAGCTTAACTGAGTTGCTGAATAGGGCTGAATTTGTTACCTCTTGGGATCACATTAGGGACGATGATGACTTAAAAGCGGCCGTCTGCGATCGGAAGCTCCTCCACCTCCCTTTTCACACAACCAACCACCCTAATACCTTTTTTAACGGTTTTAAGTACATTTGTCAAATTTTAGATAGTTATTTTTGAAGTCTGAATTTTGTTGCATTCGTTAGATTATAATAATAAAGATTATACAGCAGTCCTACATGTGTAGAAATTTAAAAATTAGCGATAGACGCTACACCGTCCTAAGGGAAATTTGGTATCTCATAAACTGATTGACCGATTTGAACGAAATTTGGTTTGTAACATTTTCATCACGTTCATATAATGCAGCAATTAATGCAATTAAAAATTTCCGAGCTTCCCGTCGACTCTATCTCGCATAAATTGGTCAAAATGTAAAATATCCTTCTTAGCTCATCCTCACCCGTTTTATTTTGTGTTTAATGTGCTAGCACATTACAACCATTCTAATTTCTTTCATTGCGTCGTTACTTCAAAAGTGTGTTGGTTAATTGGGTAAACATATGTTACATATATAATGATGGTGGACTTGTAAAAAAAAATAGGAAAATGTTTACCCAAAAAATTAGGAATAACTTGTTTATAAAAAGAAGAATTTAATGATAGCAAAAAAACTCATACGTAGTTTACTAGATAATGTTACTGCGAAACTAGTTAATTTCTAGTGAATATGGTGAATTCAGGGCAAATTTCCCTAAAAAAAACCATGGGTGATCTTCTCTTAACGTATTTTCAAAAACAAATGAAACAACAGGTTCGACAGATCGGGCCAAATAAGGGGTTGTATTACGTCAATTCACAACATTTATAACATTCATTTGTGCATATGAGAATATGGGGCATATGGAAGTCGTTTGTACGATTCTTCGCCAGAGGCATCAGAGCAGTTTCTCATCAAATTAAATATTTCAAAAAAGGGCAAATGTAGTGCGAACTTTCTTTTTAAGTTGCCGAGTTAAAAACAATTGCCACTGTTAGTACCGGAACTTAATGTTTGTCCTCGAAAAACTATTAAAGACTGATTCTCTCAAGTATTTAATTTTTTTCGAAAGGGTGGATTTAATTTTGGCTCACGTGGTGTTCGTACGTTTATGGCGGTAAAAGCTGTGGTGGTTGATTACCAGATGGTAATATGGAGATGGTAATTGGAGATTGGCAATAACGTAAACAGTTTCGAGGAAAGAGAAGATATCCGGCTATACGATTCCCTTTGATTATCAGGGTTCCACGATTCGATAATGCGATTTAATTGAGGGACAACAATGACAACTTATATCTTCTGTCTTCTGTGTAAAAAAACGCGAACAGTTATTTGATTTTTTGGGAGAGTATATATAAACTAAGTTAGCTCAAACATATCTTAAAGTAAATCCTGTAATTTTGTTAGAAAAAAAGACGAAGAGATATTTCCAGGTCTCTTCACAAATTTATAATAACAAATGCTCCATATGAACTCAATGTTCGTTATTAAACGATATTGAAAAACGATTAAACCTATATAAGTACTATAGTCATAGGCCAATTAGCTTCATTATTATATCCGAAATATCTGTATTAAAATCAATCTAAGCAACAGAAATCACTTTATTCATCATATTAGTACTGGGGTAAAGTAAATTCTGGCAATTTCCACTACCGAATCATCTAATGCTAATCAAAATTTTAAAAAATCGCTTAATTCTACTAATATATCTTGTGCTGACAGCAGTAACTGGGATATAAAGTCTTTATTATTACTTTAGTAATTATTTTTTAATCGGGTATATGAGGGAAAGGGAAAGGTACGGACCGATTTCAACAATTTTTGACATGAAATCATATTATGATAATTGTGTACATATTTTTTATGATCTACAACTTACTACCAAATGTCTACGTCAATTAGAAGGATGAAAAACCTTATATTAATATATAGGGTTAGCAGAACGCATTGGTTGATTTCAACTGGTTCCCAAAACTGTTGGCTCTATGAAATCAGAATCGACTCGGATTTTATCCGATCAAGGGCTGTGATTTCGGCTATCTAATCTTGTTGGGAATGGTAAGTAGCAAGTTGAAATAGTTATCCTCGGAGCAACATCTAGTAGCAGGGACTATGAGAAGTACAGAACGAATTTAATCCATTTTCACAACACTTTATTATCAAGAGAAGATCCCCACCAAAATTCCATTAAGATATCTTACACATTGACCGATATTCTCCTGAAAAGTTACAGTTCGATTTTCACCATTATGCAAAGCCCAGTCTCCAATTTTTATATCGATTCACCACAACCCCGGTGTACTATCTTCAAGATTAAATTCTATGCTTCTAGTGTTGTTCGTTAGACATTTATCACACTTCCAGTGGTATTGAACGTAATCTTTGTATGGAGGATGGACATGGTTATTATCCGATTTGACCCATTTTCACACCGTATTAAAAATTGCTCTAAATTCCTCAATTTGGTTGATATAGCTGAATCGCACCCAGTTTTTTTTATCTTTTTTATACCACATATGTCCCTCCCTACTGTAATACTCTGTACCGAACTGACTTAAATGTCTTAGTTTTAGCACTTTATATCCTTTTAATCAAGAACATTTCATGAGTGTTGCAGTGATCCGATTTAGCCCATCTGCAATACCAACCAAGTTCGGGTTTCGGGATACGCACAGCGACCTGCTTCTATTGATTCCCGTTGCAGACCGTATACGTACATGTATGAGAACGGGTGTTAGATGCTGATAGACGGTCATTATTAATTGAAATTGTGCCTACCGACAGCAACATTTAATGTTTGACAGTAGCTTTAGAATTCATTATGAGTATTACTTAATCTACAATATGATCTTAACATCAAACGGCGCACGTCAACCAGTTGATACAATAGAGAAGGCACAGTGAACGATGAGCTTTACGTGGGTACCTGCCGTTTGTACAGCTTAACTCCACGGTGTTCAAAAACACAGCGGATCAATACCATTCGTTGATCGACGCCCCGACGCCTGTAGGTACCAATTGGCAGTGGGGAATGGACACACCACCTTGGTGGGGTTCGAGGCCCATCTAAAACCTCTGCCGTCTTTTGGGTTCGGCATCCGGTTTCAATGCAACTCCACATTTGAGCTGACACAAGGCCAGCTTTTCCCGCATTTGGGTTTAAACCACAATCACCACGGTACTCCCCGAAGAGCCATGCCGCATGAGCAGGTTGGAGCGAACTCCAAGGGCTCCTGCCCCTCGTGGTACCAGAACTTAGTCTCCGGTCAGACCTCGTAGCCGAAACTACTACCAGTTGAGCTTCCATATAGCTCTGGACTGGTGACCAGAATAGAGAAGGCACATTGACATTTTTGCTAAGACTGATGCATTCTTTTTATATCTGTCAGATCAGTGGAATAAATTGTTTTCTAATTTAGTTTTACTTACCGCCAGTTAACATAAAGAAATTGGTATATCATATGGAAAAACAATTTAAATAATTATTTTACCTATTTGTCTTTGATCCATCATTGCTCGAAAATTCCAAAAAAATGGCCGTTGACATAATTGACAACTATTACTTTCTACCCATCCTGGTACTTCTTTTCGCATCGCATTCATTTCCCATAAAACTACAACAGAGTCTTCACCTCCGCTTATGAGCTGCTGGGTGTGATTGGCATATGCAAGCGATGAAACTTTATTACTAAAGATAAAAAAGATGTATACCAATCTAGATATTAGAAACAAAAAAACTAACTTGTGTCCTTGTAGTTCATAAATTGTGCCACGTTTTCCTCCAACATCCCATACAAAAACCATTTGGTCAGATGATCCACTAAACAGTAACTGATGTTCTTCTACCCATTTTAGGCAACGAATACTGGCTAATAATGTTATTTATTTATATTTTTTGAAGTATTAAACATTTCAAATAATAATTACTGGTATGTCCTTTAAATGTATTAATGAACTGAACGCCTTGCACATCACATCGTAACATTGTGATCAGGCCAACACTGTCACCAACAAATGCATATTTCGCCATTGTATCAAATCTGAAAATATAATATTCTTAATCGTGTATACGAAAATATCGGTATATTTTGAAGACGTACTGCAATGATGTACAAGGTGCCTCAAAACTGTAACTACCCAATCTCTGGCCATTCTCCGTAGAGTAATAAACGAATAATTTGTCCCTTCCACATGACAACACCCATTTCAGCATATGAGCTACTACAACTTCCATTACTCGACCCTGATGAGCTAAATAATCCCGGACAAACGAAAGACGATTGCAGTCATCCGAAAATATGTATTGCGTTACCGTTCCATTATCTTGACCGATATACAATTGTCTTTCGTTGGCGTTATAAAATATTGAAGTGCCGCCCGAGGGCATGCTTTCACATATACTAGGCCAATATTGGCCTGAGTCACGTTTAAGCCACACACGAATGGTTCTAAACAAAGGTGTTCTTAAAATATTTGGTCATTGAGCAAATATATGTACAAACTTGTCATCAGATACGCTTATAACGCCGTTTTCTCCAGGAATGAATATTGCTGCATTAATATCATCACCACTACCCTCCAATTTATTTAGCAATTCCAACTTCCTCTCTGAATTGAAACGATCATCACAGTTGCGTTGAGCCGGCTTAATTTCCGCCGCCATATCAATACAATCCTTATTTGAAAATTATAGACTTGTTTAAGTTAATCCCTATATTTCTTTTTCGTTCGATTAATCATCAACCGTTCGACAATCTTTTCCATACACCACGTTCATACACGAAGACTTTTGTTGCCGATACTCGTATTTTTGGCGAGGGAGGAACGAGAAAAGAACGAGGAAGACACCAAATTGCTTTTGCTCGGGCAACGCGGTTAGTGTTCTTATTCGTAACAGTTCGCTGTTACGTAGTTCGACTTTCCGTTTCATTTTGAAATTTTTTTCTTCAGCAATTGCGTTCGGTTTAAATGATAATTATATATGAATGAATGACATATAAATGAATATTTACAGCACGTTCGAAAATATTATTTTTATCATCTATTTTCATATATAGATTTATTTGTACATATATTATATATATATATATTAGGTATACAAATATACATAATATTATATAAAATAAATAATTTAGAAAATGGTGAATAAGGTTCAGTATTAGCTAATAAAAATATTTTTATATACCGCGAAATGAAGCGTACAAGGATTAGATAATATGATTTGAAAAAAAATGTACTAAACTACCCCGTTCGATTAGGTGAACTCGAATCGCTTACAAAACTTGAGTCGTGTCAAAGCAATGGACAACCACAGAACAGAATTTCCAAAGAATGAGGAGCAAAAGTTTCCGAGTATAAGTTCAGACTTACGAAACAAACCAGTTAATAAGAAATTATCTAACAGCAATTACGTCGCGTCTATACAGGCAACAATTATTGTGAGATATTTGCCAATATTAAAAATATTATACTTTTAACGACAGTAATGATTTTTATGAAGGAATATGTTATGATTGCTCGATTAAAAGGACATACACGACAGATATGTGTATATATGTTTGTATGCCTATACAATGTAAGTTAATGTCAAAAAGCATAAACTTTCTTAGTGTTGTCCAATTTTCTCCGTCACTACGCACTGATTACCAGGTTAATGAGTTTCAAAACAGGAAAACACGAACATGAAGTTTCAAAAATATTTGAGATTCATTACAGAATATTATAATTTGTTTATATACATTGCAATTGACGTTTTCGAAGACAGCCGGTATGTTTACTTCAATGAGTAAAACTCATTTGTATTGATAGAATTTTCATAGAAACTAGCCCACATCATCAATTTATTATACGCCAGTACTGCTCATCAGTAAAAACTAGTAAATTCGGTGACTAACGGTACTCCCCATTGGCGAGTAGACCACCAGTCTACTGGCAATGGTGTTCACTCATGAGTTTAATGCCCGTATTGCATTGGTGGTAACCCATTCCCACTATGCACTAGATATCTCACTACCTATTTCACGAATTACTTCACTAAAAAGTTTACTGTTATAATTCATTACCGATCTCACTGCCTACCATTACTACAGTGCATGGCATACATAATTAAAAACATATTTCGTTTAAATATCATTATTTTTATACCATTGATTTTATTTCTATTTTTGTTTTTTTTACACTTTCAACTTAAGTTAATCATTTAACGAAGACTGATTTTTTTCGTTCTTATTATCAATCATTTTAACAATTAATTATTTATTTTTTAAATAAATACTGTGGCGAACAAGAATGCCAGAATTGGCGATAACTTGCCAGAATCTGCCAGACGTCGAAATTCATAGCTGCCAGAATGTTCGAATGGCTGTATTGTAGTGAATTCGAATGCCGGAACACACCGGAATCGTCGATAAGTTGCCAGAATCAGCCAAACAGTGAAACTAGTAGTTGCCAGAATGTTTGATTGACGATCTGTTTGTAACGATCTACTATATAAGGGCTACCGGAGTGGCAGCAGGACATAATTCTAACGTTGCCAAGTAAAGTACAAGTGAATTATAAGTAGGCGCGAATAACGAGTAACAAAGTGCTAAATTATTGAATAAGAAATAAAGAAAAGTTTTTAGCCATTAAATTGAAAATTTTATTGAACAACCCAGTGATCCAACTCAGAGTAGAGTTTCATCGTGAACGGATTAATTTCCGGTAAATCCGTTACAATTGGTGTCAGAAGAGGGATTGTCAAATAAAGTCTCATAAGAGATAAATAAAAACGCCTAAGTTTAAAGAACTGGTGTTGCATCACTTGTGTTAATAAAATGTTTCACAACTTTGGTTCAGCCTGGTTTGGAATCGTCTTTATCAAATACATTGGAATATCTGAGAAGGAGTTGTTTAGCCTTATTTTGATGGTCTGTCTGTAGTTCCTCGGTCCATTCGTTAATTTCACTCGAGATGTCGCTTTCACTCATGGAATTTTCCTCGAGACGTATTTCACAATTTGTTGCGGCCTCAATCTCCTGATACTGCCCTAATATAGCTCCTTTGTGAAGTTGGATTGGTGATTTGAACTCATTAAGTACTCTTACTGGAACACGTTTGTCTCGTCTTGTCATTGCCACAGTTTTTCCTATAATTAAATTTGGTGTAGGTTCTTCTGTGCCCTCGAGAACCCACAACTTTTTTTCTCCACAATGTCCGTCTATTTCTGCCTAAACAATTTCTTTTAATTTTAGTGGACTCTACTGTTTTTTTATTATTACAACTAGTCTATTATTGTGGTTATTATCGCAACCGAACATAAGTGGCACTGCCATATTGGTATAAGTCATTATTTCACATTACAGGCCGTTTTCCATTTTGATCCATTGGTTACCTAAAAAGTCTACTCCTATTATAATTTCTTCGACGATATCTTCCACTATAAAATTGTGTAATACAGTTAAATTTCAAAAAGAGATCTCACACGTTACATCCCCGACAAGTTGAGTATCTTCTCCATATCAGATCGAATTATGGAATAAGACGCACCCGCATCCATTAACGATAATATTACTCGTTCTCCTGCTTATTTGTGAGATGTTGCTGATTGTGAGATTACGGGGCATTCACTTTTTTGAGCCAGTTCGTACCCTTTTCGGATGGCGCGCTTTAGTTTAAAGAGTTATTTGATTTGAAAGCTGCTTGATCCTCTTCAGCTTTGTGTTTGCATCCAGTTGGATTCGATATTACAGTTGCGTGTAATATGACCATTTTTCGCAGTTGATGCATTTAACCAAGCCATCATATTTCTTACGAGTCTCGGGAGATTTCATCCCCTCTTCAAGTAATTGATTCCACCAAGTGGGTTCTTCTATTTCTATTTGATGAGCTTTAAATTTTCGATTACTAAGCAGAGAAGCTGTTTCGTGCGTTCGAGACGGTTTCTGCAAACGTCAATTTCGGACACACTAACGCGCATACCGAGTAGTCTCACTTCGTATTCCATCAACGAAGCTCTGAATTTTTATGTCTTTGATGTATTCCACGGATTTGTGTGCATGAGCCAATTGAGATAATCTCTTAATCGCCGTAGCAAATTCCCGCAAAGACTCATTTGCTTTCTGGTGCCAATTTTGTAACTCGATGTAGAAGATCTGCTTTTTCTGCTCCCATGGAAGTTTCATAACTATGCGATTCGCAATTGGGAATGGTTTGTAAGATTTCTGCTGCAGACCATTTTAGTGCAACGAATAATTCAGCGACTTTATCTTCAACCTTTCAATTATTTGCAGACTTTTCAAACAAAGACCGCAGTCTTTTGAAACTGAAGCTTAAAAGTCTGGATCGGAATTGTGCCGTCAAAGGATGAAGTTTTTACTTTGGCGGATCCTGTTGACATAATTGGGGGATTTAATTGTGGCTCGCTCAGACTATTTTTGAATTCATCCACTTCAGCCCTAATTTTATCCTGCTGTCCCGAAATCTGTGTTGACACCTCTGGTATTTGTGAGGACACCTGTGCGGAAATCTGCCTCGACACCTCTTTTATTTGTGAAGTCACCTGCACTGATATACGTGTCTCTTGCTCTATCAACTGTGGTGACGCATCTTTTATTTGTGATGACATCTGCGAGGACAATTGGGATTGTTGTGCCAACATTTCTAATGACATCTGCGATATTGGAGCTAAAATCGTGTTCATGTCCATAACCTTTGATGGACATTCAGCCTCTTCCCATTCCTCCATCTTCCTTGTCGATTCCTATAATTCCGATTGAAAGCCGTATTCGTCTACATTAATGTTGTCTGCTTGCATGGCCTCTCGCAACCGGTCTTTCAATTCAGATTTCATTCCATTTGTTGGCAAACCAAGTTGCTACAGCCCCTTTTTTTCTTTCTCTATTTATTTCAAATTGAAGAATTTTCAGTTCAGTAAACTTAGCTATTTTTAAAATTATCTGTTAAAGGACTTTATTTGATAATCCTTCTTCTGACACCAATTGAAACGGATTTACTAAATTAATCGGTTAACATTGAAATTCTACTCTGTGTTCGATCGCTGGATTGTTCTATAAAAGTCTCAATTTAATGGCTTTTCACTTTTATTTATAATTAATTCTATAACTTAAAATTCTATTACTCGTTATTCGAGCGTACTTATTATTCACTTGTACTTAACTTAGCAACACTCTTATTTCAACTGTATGTTGCTGCTACTCCGGCAGCTCTTATATAGTAGACTGTTACTTACAGATCGTCACTCGAACATTCTGGCAACTACTACTTCGCTTTCTGTCTGATTCTGGCAGCCTATCGCCGATTTTGTTTTGCTTTGACATTCGCGTTCGCTACAGTATCGCCATTCGAACATTTTGGCAACCATTAGTTTCAATGTCTGGTAGATTCTGGCAACTTGTCGTCAATTCTGGAATTCATATTCGACACAATATAATAATTTCTAATCGTAATAAATGTTGGGTGTTTTAGTTTAAATGCCCAAAAATTAGTATTTTTATGATCTGGCAATAATCCAAAATGTTGTAAAAAACGCAAATTTTGAGGCGTTCTCATGCTGGAATAAGTCGGCTATTTCTTTATTACTGCAGAAAGGATTGGTAAATGCGTTCGAAGTCATGTGGATTTTAAGAATGTATAAAAAATAATATAAGGTTTTGTTTTGATATTAAATTGATAAAAATTGACATTTCCGATTGGCACACAACCAGATATTAATAAATAAGTTTGTATATGTATATCCGCACTCATGGACATACATACGCAGAGGTTATAATGTTGTAATATTTTAATGGATATGTACAGACTATATTAAAGCAGAAACCCAGATTTAATGAAATTCGTTTAAGATAATTTCCAGACTCAAAGAACGAAACAACCATATGGTGCTACCGAGATTACATAACCTAGCTCACATTTTGGGTCAAGTTCACAGCTCTTTATATTCGCAACTCAAGGATAAGTAATGCTGAAAAACTTCTTTCCCCTCACTCAAAAGAAGCGAAGAGGAGCAAGAGAAACGATATAAAATGCATGAATGCAGGTGAATATTCAACTGGGGATACTTTGTAATTTACTCTAAGTGACTCAGAAAACCAGCCGAGATATAAAAATTATGCGCAGAATGATTAATAATGCGATAACCAATTAATACAAACTTCCGTTGACGCAAAAATATTGGACCCGGTATTAATACATACCAAAGAAAATCTTAGAAGAATTAAAATTTACCTTAACAGACAATTCAACTATACATACATGGTAAAATTTCGTAAGTTTCAGCTAACCACAATTAAAAAGCACAGTTACAAAAACAGATTAGCTATACCCTTGACTCATCAAAAAATGAAGAATTTTACTTCTTCTCAACACCACTCAGAGATAAAAGATTGTTAACAATGCGAAAAGCAGCATGCGATTCGTGATTGCTCAAAATTTCCCGCTAATAATGATGATATGCGTATTTCCATAATCAAAAGATATGAAAATTGCTTTAAGTGCTTAGCAATACTACACAGCTAAAAGAACTCCATAAAAAAAAACACTTTGATACTACTGCAAGTACCGCAATACGTATCCAATTACAAATCAACAAGACTGATCAAAATGACTGAACACAACGCGGCAGATCAACAGTACTGTACGGTATACTAAATTAGCTAGTAACCCAAATTCCACTCAATTTATGTAGAAGGCAACTATTATTAGGTTCTGCCGTGATTCAGGTAAAACATAATGCCCAAAGTAAATCTGGATATACCCTTTAACTGTGTATCAGCCCAAGTATCTATAATAAATGACGGTTTCAGCAAAACCAACGAGTATTTGTGATATCACGTTTTAAAAATTACAAGATATAAACACAAGTATTTTTTTGAGTAGCCTTACCTATAACTTATCCTCGAACGAAATGAACCCAAAGCTATGTGTCATGGATCTCAGGCATACAAATTCGTAGCGAAACCTTTCCATTTTTTTCAATCAATATTTTTCTCGACGTAGGTAACGAGATATTCTGAGCTAATTACTAACCGATCGGATTTATCTAGCCTCATAAATTAATCCTCTAATAATAGCCTTTATTATATAAAGCGAGGCCTGAGTGTCTCATACGCTTTAAGGATGTGGAAGAAACCTCACTCAATCTTTCTGAACTCAAAAATATGAAAGCCCAAGCAATATGAAAATAGGACTTATTCTTCTTTTTCGTCAACCCGAAAAACCACCCAGCTTAATGGTATTGGCTTAGTCCAATAATAATTATGAAAAAAATCAAAATTGAACTGATTTTGCAAGATAACAATAACTTGGATGGAAGTCTAAAACCACTTACTCTTCATCGATTGTACAGTTTAGCTAAGAAATATGAAAAAAAAAACAACTTTGAAATACCAGGCTCTCTCAGTCGTTTCTCCCATTAAGGCCGTATTATTACATGGATTGAAACTCTGCTGTTCTTTTAGCTAATTTTTCGAACTCTACCCAGACGGAACTAAATGTGAGACATTATAAAGTTATTTTTGGACAAAATTTTCACGCATTGTTGGGCAAACCACCATGATTATAGACCACTTTCGTATCGAAGGTCGAAGTCAATAATTACCATCACGCAATCTACAAGCTTGGCAAGTCAGATTTTGCTAAAATGCCTTGACAAGGGGAAATGGGACTACCCAAATTATGAAATAACCCCAGAAGAGTTCAAAAGAACACAAATGAATCAATTCAGCCTCCAAAAATGCATTTCATTAAATATTGTAATATAACAAATAAAAATCCAAAAAACACAATACAATAACAGTTTGTTTCTGACTTAACTCCCGGCCTTCGAGTTGGTGCTTCATGAGTAATCATAAATGGCCCGTAAATTTTGGACTGTATCTGTCAAATTAAACTTTCCGCCACCTGAGTATGATGGGGTGAGATCTCGTAGAAATGACTGACGAGCGAATGTCAGAACTGCCCCCATTGGAGACAGAGCGGACGCGACTGAACCAAAACAATCGGTTAAGCGACACAGATAGCACGAGACTTGGAAGGTCGGAAGATTCCCTTGGTAAAGATCATGGACACGAGCTGCGCCAAATATTAGCGACATTGCTAACTCGAGGGCTCCATCTGCCAAAAGGAATGGAGTGGAAGCCTCCAAGGTGTGAGAATATCGGATGCCACCATGGACTTCCCAAGCTTATCAGAATGCCAAAGCAGATAGCTCATTGCCTTCGAGAGCAATGGACAACGCAAGGAAAGATGGTCAAATGATCATTAAAATTGAATCGCACACAGTCTGTTGACGAATCCGTCTTCAGTCTGTTTGAGGAGGAGGGGGTGGAACACGATGTGGTCGCTGACCTATAGTTTTTGGAGGGTTGCGGTAGGTTCCTTCAGATTAACCTCCAATAACTGAATGGGCTAGAAATACTCTAGGTTCTGGCGTATGCCCGAAAGGAACCGTATCACCTTAGGTTATCTTAAAGATGTAAAGGGAAAGTGGACCCTAAACAGTGAAGATACGTTGTTATACTGTCATGGCTGGAGGAGGCCATTGGGTTCCAGGAATTTCAAGTACATAATTATTTTCTTCTCTTCGACGGAATGGTCGTGGCGGAGAGGGACAGCGCACGTGCTTATCAAAGCGTGAATAGGGCACTTCTCAAGGGGGGAACTTTACCCTTTTCACCGTATTATGGTCGTCAATGACTTGGCGGAATAGCTTGAGGAAGGTGGCTACCGGGCGATTGCCTATGCGGACGACGCGGCTCTTATATTCAAGGAAAAATTCATGCGAACTATGTACGAGCTAACCTAAGGTATCTCGGTATCGTTAAGCCGGAAATGGTTTCGGCGTTAACCCAAGTAAGCCCGAATTGGTTTTATTCACTAGGAGGTACAAAATCCCGAAGGCGCCACTCCTGTGTGAATTTTTTTGATCAGTTATTGCATGAATTGAACTTTTGAACTAATGCTGCTTTTCATGCTATATTGCTGTGTTTAAATTTAAATTGTAATTTAATTATTTTTAATTTCCGTGCTGAGAGATTTTTCATACATCGCCACATTTCTAAACTTTGAAGTTTGTTAGGGCATACACATCTTGTTTTTGTCGTACTTTTCTTCTTTTATTCATTTCAGTTACTATATTTATTCAAAGTTGTATTGCTATTGTTTTTTAAATATCTCAGTGTTTGAAACACCGTTTGGTTTAGAATTGGGATTAAAATTATTGTAATTTTTTTTTTATTATTATTAATTTGATTTTTTTTTTGTAATTTGTATTACAATTATTATTATTTTTTCTTTAATTATCATTATAATTTATATCAGTTTTGTTTTATTGTTAGTTATTTAATTTTTTTTTTTTGTTTATTTATTATCATGACTTGTAATTTTCCAAATTGTACTATTACAGGCGCGTCTGCTTGCTTTATTTCGTGTTTGGTTTGTGATTGGCGTGCCCATCTTGAAAACTTGAAACTTGAAACCCCCACCGAAAATTTAGGCATTACGAGACATTACTCGAATCGTTTACACCCTAAAATGAATCTCAAAACACTTCAAAGTCAGCCCCTAAAAGTAAATGTTCGTCCGATGAATAATAAACCAAATCTTCATTTCAGAAGAGTATTGACGATATTCAAATTCGGAAATTTAACTTTTATTTCCATAGAAACATATCATCTTTTTAAAATCTTTTAACTCCATCGATAGCGCGTCCGGTGCACTCGTACCCGAATTTGAGCATAAATGTGGTAAGCCTACAGAAGTTAATATTGCTAAAGTACTCGTACATAAAAAAGCCAAGGAAATAAAAAACTGATTAATGAAAATTTACTGAGTGTTTATTATCAAAATGTTGGAGGTCTTAATACCATGTTTAAACAGTATTAATTGCAATATTAATATAGTTTTAAAAGTAGATATATATATATAGCGTATATACATAGTGTATAAATAGATATATATAGTGAATTTTAGATATTCAGATGTGATCGGTTGAACAGATTCGGACAACAATCAGAGGAGGTGTTTTATTTGCAGTTCATTATTCCATTCCATCAGAAGAAGTCCATGTTCTTAATACGGACTCAATTGAATTTAAATACATCAGAGTTTATATTAAGAGTTATATTTATTGCACATAATCCTATATATCTCTCCTATCGGACTTATCTGTACATATACAGCTTCTTTATTTAGTAAATAGTGTTATTTCAATGATAAATAATTATGATTCCATAATTGTTATAAGTGATTTCAATTTACCGTGTATCTCAATGGAAAGCCGATGTTAACATGCTGTATATGAAGTATACAGATGAAACTAAAGTATCAGATGAAACTAAAAATTGTTTTATATGAGAAGTAGGCGTGATTTTTATCCGATTTCGTTCATTTAACAACGTGATTTAAGAATGCAAATATAATATCATATACGAAATTTTGTTGAAATCGGTTAAGGCGTTCTTGAGATATGGGATTTCCTCTAAAAGTGGGCGGTGCCACGCACATTATCAAAAGTTTACACGCATTCCTCTGCAACTTCTGTGTTATATTTGCGGCAAGATTTAATGTTTCTGACGTGTTCCTTCAGCGAGTTAACGCACTTTTAGTAGTTTTCAAGATAACTTTTGTATGGGGAGTGGGCGTCGTTATTATCCGATTTTACTAATTTTTCTCAGTATGTGAAGAAATGCTAGAGAAACTTTTTCGGAAGAAGTTTGATTGATGTAGCTTTAACGGTTTCCGAGATATATATATTAAACCTATTGGGGGGCGGGGCCATGCCCACTTTTCCAAAAAAATTTCCCAACAGATGCCCCACCCTACTAGGAGGTTCAATACCATCCTCAAATACGTTAGTTATAGCACTTTATCGGTTTTCGATTAATGGCATTTTGTGGGGGTGGGAGATGTCCAATTACGCCCATCTAAAATACCAACCGTCTTACGGTGACAAAGAACGCGTGTACCAAGTTTCATCAAAATATCTTAATTTTTACTCCAGCTATCGCTTGCACGGACGGGTGAACGGACGGACGGACAGACAATCACTCGGATTTCAAATCGTCTTTTTATCCTGATAATTTATATATATATATATGTCTATTTCTAACTCGATTAGTTCTAGGTGTTACATACAACCGTTAGGTGAGCAAAACTAATATACTCTATAGCAATATGTTTCGAGAGTATCATAACATAAATAAGGAACAAATGATATTGTTTTATGGTTCCGCTAACTCCGAACGCAAGATTTCTAAATTTCCATCCGCGATGAAATATAAATGTATCATGTCATGTAAAAATCATAATACTTCCAACATGTTTGAAAAAAATTTTAATTCAAATTACCGTACTAATTCTCCTGAAAGCTTTTCCCCTTTTACCCCTCCTTAGTTCCATCTGATTACTTTAATTAATGCACCAACTATTTCCGAAGAAGACTTCTTACTTAACTCTTCTTCTTACTTATGACTCAGATACGAAACCCTCATGCTTCTTTAAAACTGATATTCAGTCTGTCTGAAAAATAACATGAAATTTCAATAATATTTACACATAATACAGCTTTCAATAATTAATAATAATTACACTGCAGGTGAATGCTTCTTAAATCTGTTTAAGGTAAAAAAAATTTCAAACAAAACATAAACTCAAAAAATTAAAAAAGAGTGCATTAACTTAATTATTGTGTTGTCTATGAATTCTTTGCAAATTCTAACACAAGTCGTTAAGGGAGACAAGACAACCTAACGTTACTTTTTTCGGCGACATTATATAACTTTCGCACATTATAAAAAAATCTCCATCAGTTGGTTTATTTTAACTACTACAAAGGAACATGTCTTAAAAATTTTCTGAAATGTTCTCAATTAAACTTAGAACAATTACAATATAACTAACCACGCTGGAAAAGAAAATTGCTTCCAATGAAAGTATTCGAAAGTCAGACCATCTGAGCTTAACAAATGTTTGAGACAGTTGGTATCTGTCTCGGAAGACGATTGTAGAAACAATGTGCCACAAGACCGTCAGAAAGGTTCTAAAAACCCATAAATACTCATCGATACCATACCAGCACAGTATTGTGACGAAATTATGTTTTATGACGAAACTAAAATAATGATGTACTACAACGATGGACCAAACAAGGTTTGGAGAAAACCGAACAAAACTCTTTAACAAAAAAATATTATACCCAATGGTAAAGTTTGGTAAGCTTTTTGTTAAGGTTTGCGGGTGTGGCTCTTCTAAAGGTGTTGGTGAGTTTTTTCAATGATCTGATGACGAAGGGGGATTACATAGACATTTTAAAAAATGAATTGACAAGAAAACTTAAATATGAGGTATCAAAACAATGATCCAAACAACAAATCTTTGTTGTGCAAAACCTGGTTGATGCACAATTTCTAAAAGTTTCCGACGCGCCTGCTTAGAGCCCCAGCTTTAACCCTTTTGAAAATTTGTGGATTGTGTGGTCTAGAGCAGGGATGCTCACCCGTTGCACACTTGGCTCGCAACAACATCACTGACAACAAACACAGAATTTTTAAGGGCACGTGAAATTATACAGCAACCAAGTTGGCTAGTGCCGGCGTCGTCTGGCTAGAGGTAGCTCACTTCAATATAACGGGAAAAATTTATGGTCATTCATTCACTGTTGGTTGAGTTAGCTCGAGTTCACTTAGCCGTAGAAAGCGCATTTGGTTTGTTGTCTTGCTTGCCATTACTTTGTTATTGTTCAGTAGAAATTTAGTTTTAAGTCGAAGTTTGTTTGATAGTTGTTTGTAGCACCTAAACTAATTGAGAAGGACATAAAGTTTATATATATAAATGATTGGATGGTGAGGCGAGATTATTTCCGGATGTCTATTTGTCCGTCCGTCTGTCCGTGCGACCGTGCAAGCGATAGCTTGAGTAAAAATTAAGATATATTGAAGAAACTTGGTACACGTGTGCCTTGCCACTATGAGAAGTTCCTATTGTACTGTAGGTGGGTGGAATCGGACTATTTCCATGCCAACAAAATACAATTAAGCGAAAACCTATAAAATGCTATAACTAAACAACAGATTAAGATACAAACCTGCTATTCGGTACATGGTACATAATCACGTTAGATTGGGGCATCTGCGGTTTAAAAAATTTTCGAAAGTGACTGCGGCCCCTCCCCTAATAGGTTTAACTTACATATATCACAAACCATTCCAGCTATATTAACCAAACTTGTTGAGGACAAGTTTTTGTAGCACCTCCCCGTAGATTGTGAAACTTTGTGAAATGGAATCCAGCCCTCCGGACAGTGGGCCCTCCCCAAAAATAAAAAAAAAAACCCCTGACAGGAAAACAACTGCGAACACTCGAGGTTATAAAAGCTCAAAGAGAGTGAAACATCACATCTCTTGCAAGCGATCGCATGAGCGGGACAGCAATGGACAGTTAGTTTCAGGGACCGCAGGTATATCGACTTAAATGTTAACATCAGGGGCCTAGAGCAACAAATCCCGAACGAACTGGGACACACCTATGAGTTTCATGTATAAATATAATTTCATACAAATAAAGTATAAAATGTATAAAAGCAAAACATAAATCGTGGCGTATATTTTAAGCGGAACAGCAAAAATTAAAAGATTTTTTTTGCAAGATCAAGGTTGCAGTGTACTTAACATGGGAATTTCATAAAAAATATTACTAGAAACACATTTCCACAACCTAATGCTGGACGTCCTCAACGTGTCGGACAATCCCGACGGACTCGTGTTCACTTCAGAAATAGTTACCAAAGGTTTGGTTTATTGTTTTCAAACTTTTTAAAGCAGCAGGTACGAATGGTATTTTTCCCGCTCTTCTGCAGAATGGTGCAGATTAACTATCTAACCGCGTTGCTAGTACATATAATGCCTGTGTCCGTTTAGAGTACACCCCGAGTAGGTAACAGGAGGGCAAAGATATCTTCATTCCGAAACCGGCTTGTAGTGCCGGTCCACTTGCCTTTGGGTCACCTTGATCAATGAATTAATACTTCGACCGGGAGAACTTTAAGGTCATGTGCCATGGGAGAAGAACATTAATTGAATATCCCGGCTCATAGAGAGGGCTCTTGACATCCGCCAACTGGGCGGAGCATCGCAAACTCACTGTTAATTCGCATAGAACAGAATTCTGCCTTTTCACAATGAAAACAAAAAATTCAAATTTCAAACCCCCATCTGTAAGGAGTAAGACTGTTACACTCTTGAGCTCTGTCAAATATCTCAGGGTTATCCTAGATAAAAAACTAAGCAGGAGAGAACACATTGAATGTAGGACTGCCAAAATTCTTCCAATACTCCTATAGAAGACCCATTGCCCCAAAGTTTACGCGCCATATCGTATATTGTCTCTATACAAGTGTTATCCGTTCTGTGTGCCTGTTTGCTGGGGATTACTTGAGTTATGAAAACTATCTCAACCAAGGCTCTGGAGATAATCCTCGATAACCGGCCAATAGTTATCCAAGTGAAGTATAATGTAATGGTTACAATCAGCCGGCTCAAGTTTTTAGGCCATTGGAGTAGGCTCAGCGACATTCAATTATACTAGATCTATACTGGATGTTACGGAACTGGGCCAAGATTTGCGACCGAGAAAACTAGATCCATATGGAGTTTAGCACAACGGTAGCAGGAGAAGACAATAATTGCATCTTCCGTTTTTTTCCAATAAATTATAATAACTTAACTGCAAGATTTCAGCACATATACAGAGAAAAAATAAACATGCTTGAAAGTATCAGTTTTGTGATCACCAAAATAAGCGTTTTATTAAAAGAAATTTCAAAATGTCAGAAGTTTATTTGCAGAGAAGATGGAAGTTGCACAATATTTGAAGATTGCTTGAAGATATCCTTAAATGCGCTATAATTTTTGTTCTATCACCGGACATGACAAAACAATCGAATTTCAATTGTCAAAATTTTATATTTCATTTGGTAAAGCGAAATGAAAAATTTTTTTAGACTTTCAAAAATTTTTTCACTGCAACTCAACACAGGGAAGGAATTTCCAATTGGCATAGAACCGAAATTATTTCGTATTGGATTGGATGGTACTTATTTCCTCCTAACCTCCAATATAGGGAATAAAAACAAACCCAAAAATATATAAATACAAATAAAAATTATATATACAAATATACATTTATGCGAATTATGGTCTTCGATGTGCCAACCGTTAGAGAGTAGCGAATCGACAAAACTATACCAGTTGTTCAAACAAACTGGCAGCACTTGCGGTGCAATCCTCCGCTAAGTTTCGGTTTATACACGGAAACTTTTGCTGCTCATTATCGGGAAATTATCTCTTAGTGTAGTCCATTGCATTCACATGTGCGACTCGAGTCGGACAATTCTCTACATTCGCTTTCATATCATTTTCTCAAATGTTTGCATGCTTCATTTAAACGGTACATAAAAATATTTTTATTAGTTAATTTTGAACCTCACTCACCATTTTCTAAAATATTTCTATTATATTATTTATGCATATTTGTATACATATTTCTATATTATATAAAAAAATAAATGATAGTATTCAAATTTCATATTAAAATTTATTGTAAATATTAATTCGAAACCCAATGGAATTGCAACCATGAAGAGAATTTCAAAATGAAAAGGAATGTCGAACTAGGTAGCAGCGCACTGTTACGAACAAGAACACATAGCGTGTTGCCTTAACAAGAGCAACTCGATGACCTTCGCCTTTCCTCGTTGCCCCTCACCCACAAACTAAGAACCGCGACAACAAAAGTCTCCTCGTATGAACCATTCTCTGACGTATGAGCAATTATGTTTTACACATTTTATACTAGTTTTCCTTTTATAAATGGCTCAAATGACAAATTAAAGTCAAACACGAAAATCCAAATACTTTTTTATACTCTCATAACTCCATTCATTAGGGTGTTCACACACACACATTCCATAGGGTGTTTCCTCTAGAAGGAATTATTTAAAAATAAAAAAACCTCAATTTTTTTTGCATTGGGAAGGATAGTAAAAACCCCACGATGTTTATTGTATGTAATTCAATTTAATACTAAGTAATACTAATTGAGATACTTTGATGAAACTTGGTGCACATGTTCCTTCGCACTCTGAGGAGGTTGATATTGCAGATGGAAATCGGACCACTGCCACAACAAAATACCGTTCTTAATGCAACTAAGCCACAAATTAAGATACAAATCTGGTAGACGGAATCACAATAAGAAGGGACATCTGTAGTTAAAAAAATTTTTTAATGTGGGTGTGGCCCCGCATCCGCATACATTATATATATATATAAATCTTACAAACTACCTAAGCTATATCAACCAAACTCGCTGGAAACATTTCCCTCGAGCATCGCATTATACATTGTAAAAATAGGCTCCATCGAAATGTAACCACGCCCCCCTCCCATACAAAGGACATGTTGAAAACTGCTAAAAGTGGCTTAACTCCTAATTTAATACATCAGAAGCATTACATTTTACTGTGTCCGGACTGGATCCATGTGGATCGGTCTAAAAATGAACAATGGACAAAAATGGCACCGACTACTTTTATAGAAAATTTCATATATCAGACACTACTCTATAAATTTTGACCAAATTTGGTGTGTACCATTATCCCGATATTCTTATGCTACATTCTGAAAATGGGCGAAATATGAGTACAACCACGCCTACTTCTTATATATCACAATTTTAAATTTCCTCTCATTCTTTCACTTCACAAAATATATGAATCAAGCACAATTGAAGATATCGGAATAAAACTTTGAATAAATAGTACCTTTGAGGTGTGGTGTTGTGGCCATAACTCTTCACTGGACCAGTTACTGATAATAATTTTATACCGAAAATATCGGTCAATCTGTAAAATGTATTAACGAAATATTTTCTTGATAAAGTGCCCTTGTGCCAAAAATGGATCAAATCGGGCCAATATTTCCCCGTATGGTATATAAATCGGCCAATATGTAATATATATAAGCAAACGAATGAATTATTGCAACCCCATATAACATAAAATTATCAGTTATCTTAATAAAATTGCAATTCATTTCATACATAAGCTTCCAATTTTAGTATTATGATTTTAATTTAATTTTCCATTTGCATGTAAGTATACATACAACAGCTGATATGATACTTTGCACATTTTTAAACATTTAAGCACTCCGAGCCGATTTTTATATATTAATATACCTATATTACCCGAAATCTACAATAAACGAAAAATCAATTTTCCTAAATGTATGTGATTCAATAGTTTTACTGATAGCATAAAGCGAATTATAAATCGAAAAAATTTTCACTGATTCAAACTTCATTCGCTTTTTCTATATTTAAGATGCAATGGGCGGCAGGTGAAAGCTTAACGAATTTAATATGACTTCAGCATGTTCACAAGAAGAAAGTCAGCTTTTATTGGCACAACTAATATTATTATATTTAATCATGTTTCGCATATAAAATTTGCTTTTATTTAAATAACTGAACTTTTTTTGACGTTTTCAATATTTTATTCCATAATATATATATATATCAGTTCATTTTACTCTTGAACTGCCAAAAAAAATATGAGGGTGGTTCAACAATTATTTAGTCTCACGGCGCAATACCGCCACTATCGCAAGAAAATTTTACCTTCGATTACAGGTGCACGTGATAGCTGCGACAGTAGGCATGTCAAAAGACCGCGTTAGTCATATACTGCATGAAATATTGAGGACAACAATGCAACCGTCAGACCACTTCACAACAGTGTTTGACGCTGTTTAAGCGCAATTCGAGAGAATTTCTATGTTGTTTCATAACCCTGAACGAAACATGCATACACTGGTACACACCAAAGATCAAGGAACAGTCGATTTCACCCTGATTTCACCCTGCGTACCTGCTCC
Organism: Bactrocera minax; assembly: GCA_021498325.1. Lineage (NCBI taxonomy): Eukaryota > Metazoa > Arthropoda > Insecta > Diptera > Tephritidae > Bactrocera > Bactrocera minax. Next base: position 619,727 of record JAKEEE010000117.1, on the reverse strand, counting down.
GAAGAAGACAAACGCTGTCGTATCGACCGAAAAGGCGATGGCCTGACTTTTCTGGGATTCATAAAGTGCGATTTGCATCAACTACTTGAAAAAGCGCATTAAGGATCTACTCAGCTCTCCTCTGAGTAGATCAAAAAAAAATGCTTCTCTTCGGCATCTGCTCACATTTCCAACATCGCCACTGCCAAATTGGTCAAAGTGGGTCTATCGTATTCTCCAGGTTTAGTGACCTCAGGTCAAACCTGAAAATATTGTTGCAGAAAAAATACTTTATCAAAAACAACTAAACGCGAAATAAACCGTAGATATCGTCAAAAATGTAAGCGGCTAAAATCAGGCGATAGTTTTAATCAAGGCACTAGCGACAGTGATTCGAGTACGAGTCGAGATAGAAGTACAAATCGAAGATAAGTTTTTGTTGCAGAGGAATTCAAAATCTCGTCAAACCAAACTCAAAATTTTTCCAACGATCGTCGTCATTTTTATAATCTCGCAATATGTTGCAACAGAGTATATAGTTTTGTTCACTTAATGGTTGTTTGCAATACCTAAAACTAATCGAAATATTACTACTAATTATAGAGTAATACTAATAATACTAATAATTATAGAGTAATACACATATATATATATGAATGAACAGGATGATGAGATGATTTGAATTCCAGGTGACTGTTTGTCCGTCCATCCATCCGTGCAAACGATAACTTAAGTAAAAATTAAGATATTTCGATGAAACTTAGTACACGTATTATTTTCTATGAAGTGCTCTAACTAAGCTACAAATTAAAATGCTTACCTGTAATTTGGTACAGGAAACACAATAGGGAGGGGATTCTGTGGTTCGACAAATTTTAGAAAGCGGGCATGGCCCCGCCCCCTAATAGGTTTAATGTCCATATCTCATAAACCACTAAAACCATATCAAACAAACTCGCTCAGAGAAAGTATTTTCCTCTGTAAAAATTATATACATATATCGGATGATAACCACGCCTACCTCTCTAATGAAAGTTATGTTGAAACAACTAAAGTTGCGCTAACTCGCTGAAGAAAGGCGTCAGAAATATTAAACCGTACAGTAAGGAATCCAAAGAGGCGTTTAAGAATACGCGTAAAAATTGGACAATGGGTTTGGCACCAAATTTGGTGCATAGCAATACTCTAATATGTTTATGTTACAGTGTGAAAATACAAAATCGGCGCACAACACGTCTACTTCTCACATAACAAAATTCTAAATTCAATCTAATTTTTGCACTTTGCGGTATATAACTAAAGCACCAATTAAAATATCGGAATACAACTTTGCACAAATGGTCCCCTAAAGGTATGTCATTTTCTGCCCCAAAATTGCGAAAATCGGAATATATCTTTTCAAGCTCCCAGATACCGAATATGTGAACCTCTCAGTTCTTGTGTGTTTCTATCCTCCTCAGTTAGTCTGTGAGATATATGAATGAAATTCAGTGAGCATATTTCTCTAGTAATAATGTGCCCTTGTGTTGGAAATTGATAAAATCAGGTAAATATTTACCTCAGCTTACATATACCTTATATACAAATTTTCGAACCATATATGTCGATCAATCTGCGATTCTTTTAATAATTTATCTTTATGCTAAAATTTTATGAAATCGGTCCAACATGCCTTCAACATCATCGGTCTTCAACTAGCCCACATATAGCTAATATGAGAATATCACTTCATACCCTGTATATTGGTTAATGTCAGATATATTAGCAAAATTAAATGTATTGACTTAAAGTCTTTAATATACTATAGCATGGTCGTAAAAATTAGTGAAATCGATATACGAATTACCTCAGGGCCATATAACTCATATAATGATTAGCGTTATTCTTGTGGACTGTTTGCCGAATGTGAATCTGGTTTACTCTACAACACATTGTTAGTGAATAAAATATTTGAGAAATATACTGTTAATTTATAGAAATTAATTATTATTAAAGAATTAAAAGAAAACATGTATCTGATTTGATATATGTATATCTGAGAGCATATATCATATATCTGATGTCAATATCTGATTTTAATATTATGAGTGAAAACACTTTTGACAAATTGTTGTTTTTGGGATGAATATAATTCAATCAAGATTGGGACACAATATGGTGCACACGGCAAATATTTTCAGATAATAACCCGTGCGCTACACGTTCAAGAAATTGGTTTAAAGTTGCAATACATTCACACTTTTATACTATCACACTCACACTTTTTCAAATTGAACGCCGTCTTTGGCAACTAGATAACCAAATCAGGTAATCAGATAATCAAACAGCTGATCACACAGTTTTGCAAACAAAATCCTTGCAATTCTATAGAATATGAATCTTTCGTCACATCGATGGACTTATATGGTGCATAAAAGCATAAAAAAAATCAGTGTTTAGTATACATTCTAAAGTTATTTTCGCATTTTTCCATGAAATTATTTATTTTTTCTAACTGTGATTGATTATAAAGTTGCTTGTAGCCTTCGTCATATCTGTCAATTTATATCAATTTTAGCAAGAAGTCTGTGCGATCAACTTGAAAGCAAGTTTCTAATAGTGTAACTGCAGCTTAATGTTCAATGGGTAGGGGTAGACTGATATAGATATGTAGTTCTATGTAACTTAAGGTTCGATCTCTAGATTTTTAAATAAGAATCACAAAATTTGTAATACAACTTCTTTATTATAAATTATGTAAATAAAAATTTATGAAGAACAATATCATTAACAATTCACGTATTTCCAAAGCTATTTAATTAAAAAACTTTATTTTTATCGGATTAAGCTAGACAAGAACATTAATAACTAAAATTACTAAATAACTAAATAAAAATATAACATAGATAAAAAAAAAATTTATATAGCAGCCGCAGGCTTATAGTTTTTAAGATATTTGTATTTTAAATAAAAAATTTAACAAATTTAAGTGTGTAATTTTTCGATTTATAATTAATTGTACAGTTATATCATGAACTTTTCGTACACTAACATTTCACTTAATTGTTTCCACATATTTATTTTGTATTAATTATTGTAAAAGTAGTTTTAATTTGAGATTTTAATTTTTATTCTATATAATTTATTCACACAATAACAAAAGGGTTGCATTCTAAAAAATATTCAGTGTTACCATATCTACATATTTTGCAAATGAACCAAAACAAGTAAAAACAAAGGTGTTTGATCTGGAGAACCTCCTCTATCCGTCCACACCCATTTTAATCCCAAATTCGGGGGATGCTATTCTAAAGTTTACCAATATTTGGAAGAAATACTTTTTTTCATTACCAATAAGAAATTTTCTATGAGACTTCAGACACTGATATTTGCTTTCTTTTGTTGCGCTGTGCTCTGGGAAGATTTTGATGTATCCTTACAATATTCCAACAATATTGAGTGGAATCATTTTGGTGGAGTGATTCCACACAGTTAGCGAGCTGAAAACAAGAGAATATGCGGATATCTTACTAAAGTAGTATAATCGCTAAATTCAATACTACCAAGTTTTATTTTAAATATTTTTACTATTTCTTCAACAAAGAAGCGACAATTGCGTATGCAGCAAAGGTTAGCGCAAGGTAGCACGAAAAGTGTTGTCAGTTGGTTTGAACATCTGGCATAGTTTATTTGATTCGCTGGCCTCCAACGCTTCGTCAACAATGAAGTAAAGTTTCGGAACCATTCCTGTTTGGTTTATTTTTTTTTTTATTAAATATTGAGTAAGCATACTTGATGCCAACAACGTGTCAGATCACTTTAGTTTCCTTGTTGGACTATATTCCAAAATATTACAGCAAAGAAATCTCCTCAATTCATTGGATATCACTTTTCAATTCGAGTTAAAATGTTTTTTTTTTTATGCTGTGCTGTTCGTCAAGTAAATTGCAATTTTCGTTTTATTTCTTTCGGTTATACTATTAAGGTTAAAAAGCCTGTGGCTTCTTTTGAACTCGGCCTAAGTTCATGGCATCGATTAAAATGAATCAAAAAAATGCGTTACTGTAATAGTATCACTATTTATAGTATTGTGTGTTTCTTCACCCTAGAAGTTATTACTGGTTCTCTCGCACGTGTTTTCAATTTCTTATAACAAAATTGATTTCATAAATACCCTTATATATAACATTTTGAAAGAAAAATGCGTCGTTTGAAAAAGGTTAGTACATTTGGTGAAAAAGTAATATTTATATAAATGGAGGTTATATTAAGACATTTATAGTTATTGGGTAAATTTATAATAGCATCCCCCGAATTCGCGGTTAAAATAGGTATGGACGGATATAGGAGATTTACGAATCAGCAATTTATTTCAAACAATTTCGTGAAGTGATAATGTATGAAAAGTTCTTAGTATAAGTGTAAAATTCATTATACATCGAAAAATTATACTTAAATTGTTAAATTTTTAACTTAAAATGCAAATATCGGGTAAACTTTAAAATACCATCCACCGAATTAAGGGGTAATATGGATATGGATAGATGGAGCAGGTTCTCCAGATTACGAATGTATATATATATTGCCGCCGGAAATTTATACTTTTTAAGTTATTACATTTCAAGTTGAAAATTTAACAAATTTAAATGTGTGATTTTTCGAATTATAATAAATTTTACACTTATACCGAGCACTTCTTACACTAACACTTCTCTAGATTGTTTCTACATATTTGTTTTTTTATTAATTATTGCTAAAATAGCTTTAATTCAACATTTTAATTTTTATTCACTTTGACCTATTCAGACGAATTAAAAGAGTTACATTTTGACAAATAAGAAGTGTTACCATATATATATATATACATTTTTCAAACGAACCTAAATAAATAAAGAATATTTCAATATTTCCTTTATATTAATTAACCCATGTGTTGGATCGACCAGGATTATTATTTTTTTTATTTTTTTTTTGAAGTTGCGGCGGCTATATTTATATATATTCGTGATCTGGAGAACCTCCTCTATCCGCCCATACCCATTTTACCCCTGAATTCGGTGATGCTATTCTAAAGCCTACCCTAGTAATTTTATTATTAACGAAATTACAGTACCAGTCTGGAGAGGCGGCACAATATATTACACGCCGCGCGGCTCTTCGTAAACTACAGTTGTCGTTGAACGATTTTCGTCGTCTATGTATAATAAAAGGTGTTTATCCACGTGAGCCTAAACATCGTAGAAGGGCACAAAAGGGTTCTTCGGATATTAAAATATTATACCACGCCAAAGACATACGGTTTTTGCTTCATGAACCTATTGTTTGGACGCTAAGAGATTACAAAGTTGGTTTGTTATCAAGTTTTATTTTAATGGTGCCACTACATTATATTTTATAGATTTTTGCGAAAAAAACTGGGAGAGATCGCGCTGTAAAAGATTTTCGTAATTTGAAGCGAAGACTAGCCTTATTTCCAGAATTGAGAATAGATCATATTGTGAAGGAACGTTATCCAACTTTTATTGATGCAATTAAAGACGTCGATGATTGTTTGACGTTACTTTTCCTATTCAGCACATTTCCTTCATTACATTTAATTCCACGTGAACAGTCGTTTTTATGTAGACGACTAACTATAGAATTTTTGCATTATATTATCAGTTCGAAGTCAATTCGAAAAGTTTTCATATCGATTAAGGGATATTATTTTCAAGCGGATATCAAGGGGCAAAAAGTTACTTGGATTATACCACATCATTATCCTTTTAAGCCACATTCAAAAGCAGAGGTGGACTTTAAAGTTATGTCGATTTTCGTGGAGTTTTATACGATAATGCTTGGGTTTGTCAATTATCGTCTTTACCATAGTGCAGGTTATACTTACCCACCTAAATTTCGGTCAGAAATGAGCAATGATTCGGAACAGAATTTTCAAGATGAATTATCCTATGTATCAGATCGTATTGCAACACTTAATTCTGATTTGATATCCACAAAAAATGAACCAGAGAACGAAATTGAGGATATGGACTTAGATTTACTCGACCAGAGTCAAAATTCAAACCGTATAATAGAGTTAAAAAAGGAAGCAAAAGAACTTAAAAAACTGCGATCACTTTTTAAGGGCTTAAAGTTTTATGTCAATAGAGAAGTACCACGTGAACCCTTAGTAATTTTAATACGATCATTTGGAGGAAAAGTTTCTTGGGACTCTACAGTTTTCATTGGAGCCACTTACGATGAAAGCGATGAAACTATTACTCATCAAATTGTCGACAGACCTGCCCTAAGTATGAAATATATATCCCGTGATTATATTCAACCACAATGGGTGTTCGATTGCGTAAATAAGCGCATACTACTTCCAACAAATAGATATTTTATAGGTGTTATGTTACCACCGCATTTATCCCCCTTCGTTGACAGCATTCGGGATTCCTATGTTCCCCCCGAGGAAGACGATAGCCAAAATGATTCTCATGTCAATCAAAGGAAAGGTAATATTTAAAAAATTTTCATAAAATTCGTGTTTTACTAATTAATATATATATTTATAGCTGTTGAGGTAAATGTCGATTCCTCAGAAAAAGAAATATTGGACACTTCCACCATGGATGATGAGCTGTTACAAATAGCATATATGGAAGAAAAAGCTGATTTTGAGGAGTACGGTCACATGGAAAACGAAGAGGAGCAAAATGACGAAGACGTTGAATTTACTGAAATCGGAAAGCAAAAGCGACGAAATAAAGAAGTAACCGACAGTTCAATAATGTTATTAAATATTTTAAATTAATTTTATTTTAGAAGTTATACATGAGTGTTCAGGCTGGTAAAGTTCACAAGGAAAATAAAAATATCCATCGTAAGAATGAATTAGATGAGCACCGGTTACAAGCACGCATGGTAAAATCTCGCCATCGCAACCTTTTTAGAAAATTAATACGCGAAAAACAAGTTAAAGAAAAGGAAAAGTGGTTGTTGAAAAAGAAACGTCGGAATATTGATGCACAAATAAATAATAGTTAAAAGTTACATACGTATGTCTAATGTATAAGAGAACATATGAATATTTAATTAATATATGACGTTTAAAATTAAAATACAATAATTTAAATTGTTTTAAGTGATCATGTTGGATTAAGGTGTTACATTTTACATACTTGCGAAGGCAATATCAGAAAAGGGATGATAACCATATTTTAAGATCATCGAACTAACATTTATGTAGATAACACATACTAATAATTTTTTTTTAATATTTTTTTTATTTTGACTTATTATTTTAATTTTATTTATTAGTTTTGAAGAGTTTGAAGAAAATTTTAAAAATGTAAATAAATACGAAATTTAGCATAACGTCTTCAACCCATTGAAGGACGTGCATTTCCTTGAAATAAGTCTTTAAAAAATAAGTATAAAAAACGGGAACGTAAGAAAAGGATGAACTAATTTAATTGGCAATGGCATGTCCAGCGGGAATTTAAATTGAAACTGCAAATTTTAGGTCTGTTCTTTAAACCGTTTGCTAGTGACAATACCAGCTTAGTGGGCGTTTGCTTGCAGAACAGTTTTTTTTATTGCCATCTCGTTGGCATTCTGAAACTATGTGTAGTTTTTTCCACATCATTCCGTCATCAATGCAAATTTGGTCTTAGGTGTATAAAATGCTGTTTGCTATTAAAGCAATTAAATTGAAAACAGAAGTCTATGCTGAGGTCAGTTAGCTGTCATTTATTGTGTATTTGTAGCAGCTATATAATTTGCATCCTATTTCCACATTGGAGTGTCAAGATCTGATTAAAAAAACAGTTTAATAAAACAACGAATTTTACGATATACTTTTTTATCTTAAAAAGAAGTAATGTAGCTTTTTTTTATATATATTGATAAAGAGTTCATATAACAAAATCATTTTGCTTGGAAACGTATGTACTATAATTTAAACGCTCCACCGTTTGGATAAAATTTCTTCGAAGAATCCTTAGCCATATCCAGTAATGTTTGTGCAGGTTTAAATGCGATACCATACAGATCTGCGTATGATTTCATCTTCTCTACTAATTTTGATGCTGTATAGTGATCGACCCAACGGAATGGTCCACCTGAAAAAGGAGGAAATCCTAAACCAAATACGGCACCAATATCACCTTCTAAGGGATTATCCAAAATTCCTTCTTCTAGGCAGAGAACAGCTTCATTCACAAAACGCGATACCATTCGCAAAGTTAAGTCTTCTGTCGTATTTACTCCCTTTGAAACAAGAGAATATTTCTCCTTTACAATGCTAAGGAAATCCATATTTACTGGTCGAATACCCTTTCCTTTAGTTCCATCATAAAGAAATATGCCCTTCCCGGATTTTCTACCTAAAAATCCCGCTAGTACTAAATCTTGCATCAAATTTAAATTTCCTCCACTGAAACGCTCTCCGAATGCCTATAAAATAAATACATTAAATGAAATATTTTATATATTGTGTATTTATTTTATATATGTAGATTAATATATTTAAAAATAGAATTTGTGTGAAATGTTTGAATATAAGATTTTCATTAATACGTTTTTATTTAATATTTCAAATGGCTGTACTTTATAAGGATTGCAATAAAATGTAACTTACTTTGGCCAAATCGAAAGCAATGTGAGCACCCACATCAATTCCAACCTCATCAAATAATGTAGCAGCGCCTACTGGAAAACCAAATCTTTTTGTTAAACTGTCAAGTTCAGTTGGTTCCACGCCCTCTTGAATAAGCCTATAAATTCATAGCACATGTACCAATAGATTTACAAAAGGAACTAAAAATATTAAAAACATATACATATGTTTACGTATATATGCTTATATGTATATGTCCAAAACATCTAAAACCGGAAAGAAAGCTGATATGATTGAATAACCCTAACCATTCTGAATATTTGCCGTTGACAGCAATCATCAAAAAACAAGTAAGAAAGGGTTAAGTTCGGATGTAACCGAATATTTTATACTCTCGCAATATGTAAGGATTAAAGGCGGTGAAATACTTTCAGGTGTTGGCAAATTTTTATATTAAAACCTGTTTCATAAGAATTCAACATTCTTAATTGAAGGAAACCCCGAATGGACTGCAATCATATTTCGTATCTTATTAACTGATATTACAGGACACACTTACAGGACATACTTTCATTACTATATTTCGCTTCGTGTCCGATATTTTTACTAAAATCTACCAAATGAACTCAAATGAGATATATGTGATATAAACTCAACCAAAGTGCCTTATTTAAATATATTAGGTATATGAGGAAAAAATCAACCAGAGAAATGGAAACAATTATATTAGGAATAAAGGACTTAGACCGATGTCATTCATATTTAGCGCTAAACCACATTATGTTAAAATAAGTGTTAAGTTAAAGTCGAGAATTATTACATTGACTTTATTTGGGATAGGGGAAATTCTGGACTGATTGTATTAACTACACTAGAGAAATATTTTCACGCAATTTTATGAGTATATAATATATGGGAGCTTGGATAAATAAATTGACCGATTTCACACAATTTTGGCATTAAACTATGATATATGGTATGATACGTTCACTTAAATTTGCTAATATTTACCCGATTTTCCCCATTTTTTACACCAGAGCATATTATTATCATGGAAAGATAGTCCTCAAATTTCATTACGATATCCCACAGACTTACCGATATTTTCGGTATAAAGTCAGCCAAAGCCACCGTGGTCCTTATATTGTGTATAATTGTGTAAAAGTTATATGCCGATTTCGACTATTTTTACGCATTATGATTTTATGAGAGTAGATTTTATCTATTTATGAGATGGCCTTGGAGACACTAATTGTACAAAGTTTCATTCCAATATCTTAATTGGTGCTTGATTTATATACCTTAACGTGAAAGAAGCAGATGAAATTTAAAATTGTGTTATATGAGAAGTAGGCGTGGTTGTTATTCGATTTCGTTATTTTCACAAAGTGACTTAAGGATGCAAATATAATATTATATAATAAATTTAATTTTGAAATTTGGTTGAAATTTGTTAAGCCGTTCTTGGGATATGGGATTTCATCTAAAAGTGGGCGGTACAACGCCCGATGTCCAAATATTTACTGTAAGATGTAATGTTTCTGACTTTCTGACGTATTTCTTCGAGCGAGCGAGTTAACACTCTTTTAGTAGTTTTTAACATAACTTTGGATACTTTAATACATTGCATTAATAATTTGCATACATAATATGGGAAGTGGGCGTAGTTATTATCCGATTTCACTAATTTTCCCAGTATATGAGGACATTCTAGAAAAATTTGTCCTGAGCAAGTTTGATTAATATAGCTTTAACGTTTCGTGAGATATGTACATTAAACCTATTGGGGGCAGGGCCCTGCTCCATTTTAAAAAACTACCCACAGATGCCCCGCCCTACTAGGATCCTCTGTACCAATAACACATCTTAGCTTGTTACTTAGTTATAGTACTTTATAGGTTTTCGATTAATGGCATTTTGTTGGCGTGGCAGATGTCCGATTACGCCCATCTGCAATATCAACCTTCTTATGGTGACAAATCATCATTTCATCAAAATATCTTAATATTTACATAAGTTATCGTTTGCACGAACGGATGGACGGACAGACAGTCACTCGGATTTCAAATCGTCTCGTCATCCTGATCATTTATATATATATCTCTATAACTATCTCGATTAGTTTTAGATGTTGCAAACAACCGTTAGGTGAACAAAACTAATACACTCTTATATTATTAATTATTTTCCGATTAAATTTAATTTTTCTGATTACTTTAATTATAATTTCTACTTAATTGTAAAAAAAAACATATGTATATGCAAGTGTACTATTGCAGAAATTTCAATTTTGGTGGCAAAATGTTACCTTCAGATTAAGAAAAAATGTATATATATTGAAAAATATATTGATAAAAATAAGATAAAAATAAAATAAAAAATATAAACGATATACGATTTGTAAGTCTCCATGAGGAGAAATATTTTCAAGTGCTGGCAAAAGTTTATATTTGAAAAAAAAAAGTTTGATATGAATTCAACATTCGTTATTCTACGAAATTGTGAGTGGTTTACAATCATATTTGGCATATTATTAATATATACTTTAGGTTATAGACTCACATAGTTTCATTACTAACACAAATCACTACAGTCATCACATTAGTGCTGCGAGAAGATATTGTACATACCAATAGTCATAATTTTTTCTAAGGAATGACATAAGGGTATTCCAAATATTCTCACTTAATTTTATAGAGGTATCTTGTGGTAGTACCGATATATGCGCAACTAATTATGCTCGAGAACATGTTTCCACTCTAATATTATTAACATAGCTCACACATTGACCGATATTCGGCATAACGTTCAGCAGAAACACAAAAATCATTATATGCAGTATATGGGGCGTAATTCATGAACCAATTTCACCCATTCACCCATCGACACCAAACTATAGTATATCCAGGATTATACGTTTACTTAAATTTCCTAAAACATACTGACCGATATAGACGGTATAAATCTACTAAAATAAGGTTGCTTCATTTGATTTTGTTAAAACGAGCAAAATCTATATTCTTTTATTATATTAAAAGGAAATGTAGATTTTCTACTATGTTTAAACGAGTTCGCAACTTGCCCGATTTTTAGAATTTAAATGAGAAAATAAAAACAATGGGTTGTTGAATACACTGAACATTTGACAATTTGTGGACGGTTTTACGTTTAAAGGTCATAACCTTTACTTTTAAATAGTATAGCAACTGATTAATAAGAGATACGTACCTGATTCCTTCGTATAAAATAGTTGATAAAATACGCGTTGTATAAAAACCAGGACCATCGTTTACTGTAATCACTACTTTTCCTTGTTTAAGGCCTACAGCCACAGCTTTTGAAGTAGTTTCTTTGGAAGTGTTCGGATGTGTAATTATTTCTAGTAACTGCATTTTGTCAACAGGTGAAAAGTAATGCATGCCTATCAAATTTTCAGGTCTTGAGCTTGCTTCAGCGATATTTTTTATAGGAATGGCACTTGTATTTGTTGCGATTATGCAATGAGAAGGTACTATAGACTCCAATTCTGAAATTACTGCATGCTTGACTTTTAGATCTTCAAATACTGCCTCTATAACTATGTCAGCATTTTCAAACTTTTTATAATCGAGTGTAGGCTTTAAATTTGATATTACTTGATTGCATTCCACAACGCTAATTTTTTTTCGCTTCACATGTCCATCTAATCCTTTTTGAATCTGTTCCACTCCCCGTGCTAGTCCGTTTTTTGATGTATCTTTAATAAAAACTTGGTATCCATTGCTAACTGTTACTTGAGCAATGCCTGCACCCATAAGTCCAGCACCTAACACCCCAACAATTTTAACTTCTGATTGTGGATTCCCAAAACGGTTCTTTCTACATTCTGTTTGACCACGAAATAGGCTAATAAGGCCCCTCGACTCTGGAGTCATAGCAAGTTCTCCAAATGCTCTGCTTTCAGCTTCATATCCAGCTGAAGCTCCTTTTTCGATACCTGTCCGAATAACATCAATTATTTTCAGAGGTGCTGGGTAAAGGCCATTTGACAGTCTTAAAACTTGCTTTTGGGCAGTTTTGAATATCTTGTTTCTAATAAAATCTACGCTCATACAGGAGTCCAAAAACTTATCCATAAAACTTTTACTGCCACGATTTACCTTGATACAATATGTTAGAAAATATAGAGCATATAATATCACACACAAACCTTTAATTTTCCACTGACAATGTCTTTTGCTGCTTGGATAGCGATTTGTTCTAAATATTGCATAGTGTTTTCTTCAATTGGAGCTAATCCAGGTCCTAATGGATTAACTAACAAATCTACCAAGCCTATTTTTTTCGCTCTATCGGCTGATACCTGTTTTCCCGTGAGGCCTAAATCTAAAGCTGTTGTTACAGAAGTTAGCTGCGGAAGACGCACTGTACCGCCAGCCCCAGGAAGTAGACCTAATAAGACTTCCGGGGTACCCAGTTTTGTCGCCTTTGTTGTTGTTGCTATACGATAATGACACGCTAAAGCTAGTTCAAGGCCTCCACCGAGACATGCTCCATTAATAGCAGCTACGATGGGCTTTCGACTAGTTTCCAATTGATGAAAAAAATCTTGTCCCTCCTTCGAAATTTTCGTAGCATCTTCTGAGGTTCTGCACTTTTCCAACATGCCTATATCTGCGCCAGCAATGAAGCAACCTGGTTTACCAGAAATCACCACAGCTGATGTGATAGTGTTATTTGTTTCGAGCTCTTTTAAAATTGACTTAAACTCAGAGGTCATGGATACATTAATACAATTGACTTTTGCATTTGCTAAATCTAAAGTAACAACTAAAACGTCATCCACAATTTTTGTTCGTAGGTCTTTTCCAATATCATTAACAATGCTAGAAGCAAACCTTTGCGTACTCATTAATCCAGCTTCATACAAAATAAAAGCAATAAATTAACATTGTAATGAAACTTACATATTTTTAATTACGGGTCCAAAGTACGAAATGAAATTCTTACCATGCCGAAAATAAAGGTTCGACCTTGAAATTAATCTTGGGACCCTCAATAGTTGATTAACTGGCATCTCGCAAAAATTCGTTTCTTCTTTAATTCAATATAAATTACCAATTCTAATTTATCATTCGTTATTTTATTAATAATACCACACAGTTGACCACTCGACCATTGTATACGCATGCAAGTAACAAATCATTGTATAAACTTACAAGTAACAAATCTTAGATTTTTCACTCATACATATGCAGGCGAACGCTTTTAGAACGAAAGAAATTACAATAAGAATGAAATAGAATGAAGAAGAGAAGGGGCAAAACATTAGGCACTTGATTAGGTTTGCCTCAAATATTCTACTACTAAAGTGGCCAAATGCCTCAAAAGAGGCTCATATCTGCTATAGTATGTTGCGATGTTAATCTAAACAATTTAATACTTTATGTATGTTTTTAATTAATTTTCAATTATTCATCTATTATGAAAATTCATAAAGATTAAATTTACGGGTAAACTTTAGAATAGCACTCCCCGAATTCGGGGTTAAAATGGGTAGGGGTGGATAGAGATATATAAATATAGCCGCTGCAAACTTATAGTTTTAGTTTTAAGATATTTACATTTATAGTTACCAATTTAACAATTTGAAATGTATTATGTGTAATTTCTCGAATTATAATAAATTTTTCTTTTTTACCGTTACTCACTTTTCACATACTAACACTTGACTAAATTATTTCTTCGTATTTATTTTTTATTAATTATTTTAAAAAGAGCTGTAATTGGACATTTTAATTTTTATTCATATTGGTTTATTCACACGTAGATAGAAGGGTTCTAACTGTGAATTCTTAAGCCCATCCAAACTTACCAATAATTAAAATGTTATTTATTGTATCAAAACAATATTAAAAGTTTTGTATTATGTTACAAATATTTGCGGAACGTTTGTTTAACGGCTTGCAAATACTACTTATTTAGTTTAACCAGGTCATTTAAACAGTAATTTAAATGGACGAATTCTGTCAGTAGGAGAAGTCTTTTAAATTTTCAAATTACATTAACTTTAAGCTTTATTAATATTTTCCGTTCAAAAACACTTTCACAAGAAAAGTTCTCTTTTACACTCCTTTTATTTGAAACTCTGGTGCGGAAAAACCGCTAATTTCAATTAGTAAATATTTGTTGTGTGAAAATGTTGAAACCCAATGATTTTTTGGAATGTGTATTGCTATACAATCCATTTAATAGACAAACAAGTAACCAAGGAATCATATGGTTTTCAATATTTTCACAGAGCTGAGATCATCTGATCGAATTTGCGCCTTTTCCGGCACAGAGTTTTAAATAAAAGGACTTTAAACTAAGAACTTTTCTTGTGAGTGTTTTTTAATGGAATATTAAATAATATGAAATGATATATATATGATATGAAAATATTAAATAATATTAAATATTAAATTTAATTAATAATTTAATATAAAATTTTCAGGCATATTTTAGAAGCAAAAGTTATTTGAATAGATAATTGTCACATGAATTGCTTTTCCTCACCACCTCTGAGGTTGCATCGTCCGCGCGTTAACGATCTTTTTTGGGTGTTCGGTTCCCCAGGAGGCCTATTTTCACCCATATAATATTTACAATGCTAAGCCAAACTACTTGTAATAATTTAAACAAAAATAAATATATAAAAATCCGAAGTAAAAACTATTGTACAGAATTTGGAATTGCAAGTTATAAAAATACATTTAAACAATAAAATCAAATTTATCAATCTAAGGTATATATAGACATTATCAGAGAAATTATGTTTTCCTTAATTTAGATATAAATTATTTGAATCACAAATTTTATTTATGTATTATATTTTAGCACTTAGAGAGGAAAAAATTTATATTTGAATAAAAACTTTATATTATTATATAGTACTAGGTTTCGTTTTCAAATACGAGCCTACTTGCATACTTAATAGTACTGTGCAAATGTAATATATGAGTAAATGTACAAAAAGGATAATTAAAATATAACAAAATAAATAAATTTTTATACGTATTTGTTATGTATAGTATTATGTAAATAAAACTTCTACAAAACTCGACATATTGTTTTTATATTTACACAATTTATAGTGATTGAAGAAATTTTACGACACAAAGACTTTATTTATACTGTTATTTGAGACATTTTTAAGAAACCGGAAATGTTTGCTTATAAATGAAATTTATTTTGTAATTCTTACTCTAACCTGGGAATAAAAAAATAACTCGATGGTTTCGCTATAAGTTTTTACAGCCTTTCGTTTTTCTGACGTTGAAGCATCAGATTTTTGGTCAGATTTTTATATGTTTCGGACTTAGTTCTTCTGTTTCTAAATGATTATGGTTGTGTCCATGCTCATAACATTTTAAAAGTTTTACAATTCTTTATATATTTGCTATAATTACTTAAATAATTAATTATATATAATACACCCAACACTCATAGAACAACTCTCATACAGTGCCCATGCTTATGATCATGACCACGACTACAACTGTGTCTATGAATTTCTTCATGAGAGTGATAATTGTTATAACTATGCGGATGAGTGATATATGGAATAAGATGCAGAAAAACATCCACCAATAAACCAACATAAACAAATGACAAAATAACGTTAGGACATGGCTTCACGACTGCCTAAGCGAATGGTATATTGCGAATAAGCAATGTGGACCCAACAGAGTGTATCCAAATACTTGCCATATCTAAAATATAAAACGTTTTTAGATTTAATAATACATTACTAAAGTTCTTACCTTTTTCAATTTTAGCCTTGAGCTGCGATGATCTTTATGATTTCCAGTGTGGTGATGACGATGCCCATAATCTTCCCGAAATCGTCATATGCTGGAGCAGGAACCTTTTAAGGACCAAGGTTTTCATTCGCCTCTGTTGAATATTTATTATGTAATTTGAAACTGCAATATTATAAAACTTATAATGAGTTTCATTGTAGACGCATGTTCTGGGTCCCGTTATCTCACAAGTTGCTTATTTGCACCAATAATTTTTCAGTGGTGAATATCTGTTAATATACCTTAGTTAAATACGGACATAAATATTTAGTTTAAAAAGTTTCATATTTGGAAATAAAACTGGCTTATTTCAGAATCGTTATTAACAGCAACTTATTTTTACAATATAACCAAGAAATTTTAAACGTTTTCATAAAATCAAAATATTGTAACGGATTTTCTAAATTAATCGTTCACGTTGAAACTCTACCCTGAGTTCGATCACTGGATTGTACAAATAAAGTCACAATTTAATGGCTATACACTTCTCTTTATTTCTAATTTAATAATTTGACAATTTGTTACTCGCTATTCGAGCTTACTTATAATTCACTTGTACTTAACTTAGCAAAACCTTTTTCGAACTGTGTCCGGCTGCCACTCCGGCAGCCCTTATATGGTAGATCGTTACCAACAGATCATCACTCGTACATTCTGACAACTACTTGGTTCGCTATCTGGTTGATTCTGGCAACTTATCGTCGATTCTGATTTGCTCTGACACTCGAGTTCGCTATGCATTCGCTGTGCATTGTTTATATTTTAACAGCTGATAGTTTCCCTACCTCGTTAACGAATTTTCTTCACCTGTCAGCTGTTCACGCTTGCGTTTTATTCACAGTTACGGGAGAGATAATTTTTCCAGATAAAACATTATAGCATGTTTACATAGCACATTTAGACTCAGTTAATTCAAATCACCTCCTTTGATAATTCAAATGACCTCATTTTAATTACAGTTGGATGATTATGAACGTAAAATAAAACATGCAAGTGAATACTTTCGAAAGGGTAGTACAAGGACGAGGTGTCGAAAAAATCCCCATCTCCTGCAACATTCGACGCCAAGCAATCGAAAGCTATACGACCGACTGTGGTAAATAACTTTGCCTTCCTGTTTCTGGAGATAATTTGTGGGGATGGTGCTTTGGCAAAAAGGAAGGGATAACAGGTGGTATCGACCAGCCCACAAAGATCATGTTCAGCAATTGCTCCTCTACAATCGATGACTTTCTCCAGTACCTCTTTGGATTTAAAATGAAATTCCAATGCATCGTTTGTGGATCCTCAGATATACAGACTTAAGCCATTCTCACGATATAAATTTTTGGACGTGTAAGTTTGCAAGTGAACTAGACAAAATATTCATAATCGCTCAATTGTAGAATTTCCATTACAGGACTCTTCGACAGGCAATAGATGTTGTCCACATAACGTCATTGCTGTTTATATTACAAACGTAGACTGCGTTTTGCTTACGTTGCATCTCCACAGGCAATAACTATTGTCAACCAACTGTCAATTCTATTTCTATGAGGTTGGTAATATATTTGTGTTGGAATTTATTATCTTTACAAAAACTTAAGTGATTCGGAGTCAGTCAGGTATGTTCGAGATATAGAAGGGCAAGTGTGAACTATTGAAAGGTTTAAAGATTTTATGAGGATGACAAAAATTTACAAGGAGATTGGAAAAGCGGATAATTCGATATTTTGGAAAAATGTTTTTCGGGAACAATCTAAAATTTTATATCGGTGAAAACTTCGATAATTTTTGTAAATGACTGTCTACCACCTTGATAGTACTAAATTAATTAATAAAATATGCACAGGGAATGTACAAATTCTAACACGCTTAACGCTTAACTTACGCCGCACACAAAAATTTTTTCTTTGGCTAAATTTGATCCATTTTCAACATTTACAAAAACGTTCTCTTATATTATGCATACTTGAATACATATTTGCATATAACATACAAAAAAAGATTTTGGAATTTAAATTTTCCATAATATTGCAAATATTCATTTGAAACCGAGAGCTATTGCGACCCTGGAAAGAATTTTAAAGTGAGAAGGAATTCCGAATTACGAAGCGAACTGTTATGAAAAAGAACAGAAAGCATGCTGACCGTGGACGAGGAACTCGGTGCGATTTGCGAGTTACAACAACAAAAGTCTTTGTGTGTGAACACGCACACACTATCAAAATTACAGTTTATTATCAACAATAGTTATTACGAGACTTCTCGGCAGGCAAAAGATGTTATGCAGACAACTTTACATCTCAATATTGCTAATATGCATATTGTTTATGTTTGGCAATAGTTGTATAAATAATTTTTATAATAACGCTGCTTCTCAACACGAAATAGCTATTCCCTACCAACTGTTCTATTGGTATTAAGGCTGGCAATATTTCTGAGTGCGTAATTGTTATATTGATTAAATCTTTCAGAAATGGCGACGGGCAGGTTGTCGGCCGCTGCATTAAATTCATATATTATGCTAGATACTAAATTCAAAAATAAAATATATGCATAGATTGTACAAATTAGCAGCAAATGTAATAGCAGCATCGGTGCTATCAAACTATTAATTTAGTACAATCAAACTGGTAGACAGTCATTTGCAAAAATTATCGAAGTTTTCACCGATTTAAAATTTTAGATTGTTCCCGAAAAACATTTTTCCAAAATATCGAATTACCCGCTTTCTCAATCTCCTTGTAAATTTTTGTCATCCTCATAAAATCTTTAAACCTTTCAATAGTTCACACTTGCCCTTCTATATCTCGAACATACCTGACTGACTCCAATTCACTTAGATTTTTGTAAAGATAATAAATGCCAACACAAATATATTACTAACCCAATGGCAGAAAACTTTAGAGTTACTTGGCAATAGTTATCGCCTGTAGAGATGCAGCGTTATACGATTGTGAAGTACAGGACTTATTGCTGTCACATTAGACATTTACTTTGACAGGTAAGTCCGATGTAGGCTTTTGTATGAATACGTCCATATAGAAAAACGTTTTGCCGAAGCAAAGCATTGGAATGAAATGCATTTTTGGAATATGTATCTAAATGTTGTTTACCAATTTAATATTATTGCAATTAATACCAATATAAATGGTATAAAACATTGAGAACAGCGCGGAACATAGAGAAATCATGGAAAGCATTGTGTTCATTCTGACTTAGCCTATGTTGCTTAGCTTCGATGTCAAAATACGAACTACCTAGCCAAGCGAGGAAAATTGTATGCTAGAGTTGTGTGCTGATGATTAATATGACCTCTGATATCGCAATCTTTTGTAACTGTTTACTTCAGTACTGCGGCGAATAAGCCTTCCTTTAATATAACTTATAGTGTTTGTTGATATAAGATCTCTTAAATGCTTTAGAAAAAATATTTAATCTTGGACATGGCCTAATTGCATGTTTCAGTATCAAGTTATTTTTTTCACAATCGTTTTATGCAGGAACGGTTCATGCATAAGACTGCAACCTACGATCATTCTCTCTCGCTCAACCTTCGATGACTCTTGATTTTATTAACACTGTTTAAAATATAACCCTATCGCGGAAGTGTGATAAAAATCTAAAACAGCGCTTTGAAGGAAAATGTTATATCCACTGTGAAATCTAGAATTTTGATTGTAATGAAATGTAATCTATATCTCGATTTCTACTATATTTTATAATGAGCATGATGAAAATTTTAATTACATTGTTTATTTTTGTTTAATTCAATATATTTAATAAAAGAGAAATACAAATTGTTTTTCATGTTTTATGCAATATGTTCGTACGTAAACCTATAAATAAATATTTTCAATTCGTACATTATTACGGTTGTTTAAACACAGTTCATGCATTCGGTAAGTATTTAAACTATATTTTTTTTGTTTATAGTTATTCATATGATATATGTTATAGAAATGTATGGAAGATGGAATGGATGATTATTATTCTGCCAACACTGAGACTGCAAATTGCGTACTGCTTATGATTGGCAGTAGTGAGAATAATTAACCTAAAAACAAGTGCTGAAATTATCAGCCTTTTTGGAAGTTTGACAGCTAAATTATCATTTCTGCAAAAATTATGGAATGGAAATATGTGTAAAGTGTCCATCTGATGTTTTCATCTTTTTTTGTGTAAATTGTAATTTATCAAAGCGTATATTTCGGTGACATCAAACCTTAATTCCCCGAAAGCATTAACGGAGGCTTCTATTAAAGTTTCTATGAGTTATTAATATCGAATTCACAAAACGAACGGAAACTCTTGTGGACGAGTGATCATATTATCGATATTGATTATTCATTGTTTTACCATAGTTGAGGTAATAGATAAAATAATTGCAATTGAATCACAAAAAGTACATGCTAAAATCTTCTCGGCCAACTATTGTGTTTTCGGACACTTTGTATTTTCTTTCAACAACCATCCAGCGGACTACCGTTTGGACTCAGGTGTGTAATGATGTATCCATGTGTAATCCATTATAACAAATATCTACAGAAACTCGTTTTTATTGCGTTTATATAGTACTAGATTCCACTTTGTAGGTTTTTCCATTTGATCGATATTCAAAAAACGTATTAATCATCGCGAGCAAAGCTTTTTATTTGTGAAAGTCCATAAAGCATATGGGCTTTAATACCTCTATCTCTCTCTGGCCTCTTTAATAAAAATGATGTTAACTAAGTTATTAATTTTAATTGGGTTACGACGAAATCCAACGAAACTGGGAAATTCTCTTTTTTCCATTGTAAACAAAAACCACAGTTAGCGACACTTTGAGACTAATAATTTGATAACGATTCAATGAAACGTCACGGAACCAATGATAAACGGATGAACAACTCTCCTGTCAGTTAAAATCGAGAGTAAGTTTGACATTTATCAATTAGAAAGACTGGAAAGACCAGATTGGAATCTTGCAAAAAAAAAAACAAATTTCAACAGAGACATTTGTAATCAGCGACCAAGATCACAAATAAAAAAGTTTAACAATAAGAAGAAAAGAAAACGCGAAATTTAAATTTAATTAAAGCAATCTTTTGTGATCTGCAGCTTCGGGGTGTTAATTTGCCATTGAAATGATACGAACCATGTCTTAATTGGCATTAGATAACTTCAGTTTACTTTATTTATTATTAAAAGCTTTAAGACACGTTGTATTAAAATAACATAAAATCACAAAAATGGTATTTAAATAATTACTCTATACATTAAAAGGTCGATTGTAATAATTTTTGATCCTAATAAATGTTAGATGTTTTGATTCAAAGGCCCAAAAATTAGTATTTTGTATGATCTGGCAAGAATACAAAATGTTATTAAAAACGCTAATTTTGAGGCGGTCTCATATTGGAATAATTTGGATATCTTCTTATCATTGACGAAACTTTGATAGTAGTTAAATAAGATTCCTACTCTTGGTCACGGATGAAAACTTTTCCGCCCATGTTGTCAACGATGACAAAATTGAGATTCTAATTCGACTCTCATTCTACTCTCACAGACGTTCCGTGATTCAGTTGGTAGCGATGGATATCACGGCAGTTTGAACAGCTGATGTTGATAAAATCAGCTGCAAATAAAATTTCGAGGAGCGACACAGATTATATAGAGATTTGAGCAACTAAATGTTTCTAACTCTTCTTTGCTATAAATGAGAAATACTTGTATTTAATACGTTTCTTCCTAAATTTTGTTATGAATTGTTGCTTAGTTTGTTTACTATATTGTTTTTTATGTTTATATATATCAAATGCTATTATATGAAATTTTAAAAATTTGTGTTATTTATCTACATACTCATCTATTACTCATTTACAATATGTATACCCGTATTTAAGGTTGGATATGCGTGATATAGGCCCACTGAAGGACCGAAATTTCAGAATATCTAAAACTTATAAAAAATGTGGATTTTGACAGCTCTCTCACGAAACGAAGAGTTTCGGATCAAGTCATCCTTGATGTAGTTACTGCTCGATTAGAAAAAAAGTACGGCGTAAACAATCAGTTACAGAATGAGGTAATGATATGAAAGGGAATGATATGAAAGTGAATGATATGAAAGGGAATGTTAGACGGCGTTCCTTCACGAAGACTTCTGTCGCACTACCGCATTATCGGGATATTCTCTTTTAGTGTTGCGCATAGCATTCACACGTGCGTCTCAAGTCGCCGAGTTCTTCTGTTATTCTTTTCACATTATTTTCACAAATATTTGTGCGGTTCGGCTACGCGACGCACCAATTCCTTAATCCATCTAAATGTAATAAACTATTACAATCAAATAAATGTTTTAATGAAAGATTTATTTCTAGTATTATTAAATATAATTTCCTTCCTTGTCTTTCGCGCCTTTTATTTATCATATAAAATTTATTCGTGGTATATGGGGTTTTTTTTTAAAGAAAGATTTGAGGAAAAGGTCTTGTTTTACAAAGACAATTACAATTACAATTTAATTTGTCATACATTTTTCCACAAAATATCGCAAGATAACCGAAGGAAAGCGAGTTTAGCTTTGAAGAAAATATTTCAAATAAAGTATTGAAGCAAAAAATGGTTCCTAGATCGTGAGGAATTCTCCAAATTCTTGAAAATTAGAAATTTTTCATAAGCGTATATCGCGTATACGCAAACAATAAATTTTTAATAAAAATGTACCAATTTTTAATTTTTTTAAAAACTTAGTTCTTTATATTACAAAATGTTCAATACATATCGCGCGATCCACAATCCGCTATCTGAATTTTAAAATATTTTTTGATATGGATCGCGATCTATACTTGCGTACAGAACATTCAATAAATATTGAGGTACTGAGTCGCATCGGTAAATATTGAGAGTGTGGCAGTCCCCTTTGAATAATCCATGATTTCATTAAAAAAATGTTTTGATTACTCTTTTAATTCGTTGCCAAACTTGATTACATGTGCATAATGCGTTAAATTGTCGAATTTTTCAGATATTTAATCCAGTATTATAGTAATGATAAAAATATAGGATACAGGTTAACCATAAAATTTAACGGTTTATGAGTTGAATGTTTTAAAGTGATCAAATTGCCAAAAATGTCGATTGTAAATATGATCAAGAGAGCATCAAGTCGTATTTTAGGGGCTGATAAATCAATTACAAAAATCGATGTTTATGACGACAGCGAAGTTTTGTTCTGCAAAAATAATGTTTGCATTCACCCACTAACTTCTATACGACAAGAATCTGAATGGATTCACTATCCTGGTTATTTGACTGTTACAACCAAAACCTTCGTGGATCAATTTAACAAAGCCAGCAGATCGACATTGTTACTCACGTGGATCCCAAACTCCTCACTTTGTAAATCGAAATCTGAAGAAAAAAGATTCTACAAAAATATACATTGTGAAGTGTTTGATATGAATGGAGCGCTACCAAGACACAATCTAGGTATTTCCAAGGGATTACGAAGTGAAACAGTTACCAACAGCGAAAATAAAAGTGAAACAGACGGTTCCAATGTTGATATTCAGGAGCTTAAAAATGAGTTACAGCCTCTACTTGATGACCACATGAATTCAATACGTGATATTAATGCTTTACTGAATAGAAGTCACATTACATCTGTTAATATAACAATTTCCAAACCAGATATTGAGAACACCAATGTAAAGGACTCAATAAACAGTGTAGCCACCGATATAGATAAATTTTATCTTAATCATGAATATTTTATATCTGATGACATCAGTCTCTGTTATGCGACTTCAAATTTATTATCCTTACATCAAAAGCCAAAGTCATGTGTGGAATATTCAGTTGTTCAAAAAAAAACAAATTGTCGTAGATTTTCAGTTGACTTGAGTCAAATGCGTTCATTACGCTTGTTTTTCAATGACGATAATTGTACTTCCGGACAACTGGTAATTTCGTCAAGAGAGTCACAGTATAAAATACTTCACTTTCATCATGGTGGTTTGGATCATTTAGCGCAGGTAACATCACTATATTAAAGTAATTATGATAAAATTGCTGATATCACGGTTCAATATCACTATGTTATAGCGAATATCTAGACCCGGTTTGGGATATGCGCATAATTAACTGTCACCGAAGTCACCTAAGTGTAGGTCCAGAAAACCAGCTGCTTCGACGTAGTCGGATCATAGGGAAATGGGTGTTAGGTGAGCTGGTTTCATGGGGCATGCAGAAAGATGGTTAGAGTCTTGCGAACATAAGTTTGGTATGTCGGGGTCAGAACTGGATATGTAGGAGTATAACTTGCTACAGCATACAGAACGAAGTTGCGCAAAGGTAATTCTCGTGGTCGTAATTTCTCGTGGTAACTCAAGCTCTTGTTCAGCGATGGGTGGTGATTGGACTTCAAGGACGGCATTCACTGGGAGGGAATCAGTGATGATGTCAATAATACCACTGCGAATAGCGTTCAGTACTTGTCTGAAGTTAGTCACGTCCGAGGTTTTGTTATGTATTTGGAAATATTAGGTCCAGTAAAAAGAAGTCGATGATTTTTTTTGCATTAAAGTGAAAGTTTTATTTCATAGTTAGAATGATCCGATTCCATTTAGATGGTAATTTCAGACTTTTCCGTTTTCGCTTGACGTTGTCATAAGTGATTTTGTTGCGATTCAGCAGCGATTCGCAGATGGAAATTCGGTCCATGAAGTTTTTTTTTTTGAATTAACTAGTGTGGCACTCATATCTCGAGCTTCTTTTCGTATCCAGCCTAATTTAAATGGTTCCAAATTGTTTTTTGTGCAATATTTAGCTCCTGGGTAATTGAAACGGTGCTTACCGGAACGAAATCAAAATTGCGCGTGAGGGCTGTTACAGTATCAGGACCATAAATACTTCACATGTTCAGCCGGCTGATTTGCATTTCTGCGTTAAGCGACGAAAAATTTTTAAATATGGCGTATTTTCTCATTGCTCGTATCCTTCTTTGATGCGTGTTCAAACAATACAGAGTCAAGCAATCACAAAACTGTCTGAGAAATGTTTTTTTTTAGTACAAACAGCGTTTTTCAGAAAAAATTTTAAGGTATTTTTGCATTAACATGTTTGTTGCTGTTTTCATATTGTTAAACTAATATTACGTTTAAAAACGTTCTCAAAATTTAAAATCACCGAAGTTGAGTCAACTATTCGCCGATTACCTTACGTAATAAGGGTGTCATTCCATGTTTTGGATAGTTGTTGGATGACTTGTCTTTTGGTTTTTGAAAGTAACATTAACTGGGGGGAATACATTTGTAATACTATAACTGCTATGACCGACGTTGCTCGCAATTTCAGTTTATAAATTTTATTTTTAAGAAAAAGAAAAATAAACGAGGATAATCTCCCCTGTACCTTGGGCCTGGAGTATCATCGGTTCTTTACACGCTGCGAAATAAACAAACTTCGTTCCTTTTATTAGTATATATACATTTGTTTATTTACATTTTACATTATTAGAAGACAAAAACTTTCACATCCGTTTAGTCGTCCAATCAAGTACAATATTCGATAGCATCTGATTTGTGGCGGCAATTGGTAAACAATAAGGAAAAAAATTTATCATAGAAGCAGATAAGTTGGCGTTACCTAATTCTAATCCCTTGTGAACATTTGTATACCCAATTTAATTAGGGGCGCACTCCCCACTGTTTTTAAACTTTCGTATAGTAATCAAACTCGCACAAATGTATTGATTGATGTAATGATTTACTATTAAAATATCATTGTTGTTTTTTAACAATGAGGTTTGTTTTAAAAAATTAACTCTAAATGGGAGTTTGAAGTACGATCTACGATCCAGACATCTACTGGATCGAAAACGTGCGGGATTGCTTCGAGCGTAATGACGTTGTGCGTGGTGTCATCGTGTGTGGTGTATTGGTGTTTGGTGTTTTCGTGAGTGTGATATTTTGATATGGTGTATTAGAGTGTGCCAGTGTTGTGCCTTGTGGAGTAGTGTAGTGTGTTAATGTGGTGAAAGTTTGAAAATGAGAATATTCAGACTAGCAGTCGCTGTAGCTGTTGTAGCGTTGCCACAACGTTCACTAATCCCAGTGGAGCGGGGGTATTGTGGCCTAGGCTGTCGGTGCCGCGTTGGTGTTTCGGTTCGTTGTTTCCACGGACGGGGTTCTGGAGGGGCTGCTGGTCGTATATTGGGCACCGAGTGTCGGACGTACATTTCTGCGTATCGTCAGTGACTGCCAAACAATTCAGGCAGTACCCATGTGCCTGGACAACCTGCTGGCGTGTATCGGTTGCATACTTTTAAATATCGGATCATCGGGCGCGATGAGGTTGTGTTGGTAGCTATGGAGGCGTTGGTAGAAGTCGGGTGTCACTACGGGGAGCGGCACGTTTATAGCCGAACGGATTGTTGGCGTTGGGGTTGGCACATCTACGTCCATAATTACCTGAATGGAAAAGAGGCTGTTATAATTAATTGCATATAATAGGATATGGAGGTTTGTGCTAGAGGTTAGCAATTTTATTTAGCAAGAAGGGTCGTGTCGATCTACCCTTTATTTAAATTTCTTGTTCCAGTTAGGTTTGGGATTCTTTTCGGTTTATTGTTTTGATTGCTTATTATTTACGTTTTCGGTATAATCGGCGGTTGGTAGAAAGTATAATTTCACGAGCGGTTTGGTTAGCGTTCCGATTTGCGTACGGAGGTCACCTTCGCGGATATTACCGTTAGAGCCGTAATGTAGCTTTTATATGCGGCCTAACCGCCATTCGGTAGGGGGAGGCAATCGTCGTAATTGAGAACACAATCTCCAAGTTTTTTCAGGAGCTTTCCATCGGTACCTCTTATGGAAGTCCTTTAAATACTTGTCTTTCCATTGCCGATTGAAATCATGACGGAGAATTTTAATTCTTTACCATCGATTTAACAAGGATAGCAACCCCACGCTTGGCTCAGGTATGGTCAGAACAGGTTCTTGTGAGAGTATAGTGAGTGGCCGTTAGTTGAGAACGACTTTAATTCGAGTTAGTAATGTATTAAATTCTTCATAGTTAAATTTGTAGTTTCCAGTTACTTTTTTGAAGTTTGATTGCTGCTTTCCATAAACCGCGCATATGAGGAGCGCTTAGGAGGATGAGTTGCCAATTAATGTTTGAGGAGCGTACCTTTTTATAATTTAAGGTGCGACTCCTTTAATAAATTCTACGAACTGTTCTTCATTATCCATCACCATCGCGGGAAAACCGCGAGGTCCGACGAAGCGAACGAATGCCGAGAATACCGAATTTTGCCGTAAAACAGACATAGTCCATTAAAATGGGAGACCTCAAAATTGACGCCTTTATCTGAAAAGGCCGAGCAAAATCGACACCTGTTATGGAGAAGGGCGGAGCGAAATTGCAGCGTTCAGGTGAAAGTGATATATATCTGCGTTCGAATTTTCTGCTTGTGCATTGTGAAACTTGTGAAACGCATGAAAATGCATTTTTTTTTATTTGGGGTTTAAGTCGTGATATATATAACTCTTGGCGGATAATTTGTTGCGTTAGGCGATGGTCGCCGTGTAGCATAAGTAAGTGGACATAACAGAGGTATAATGTGGCAAGTTGTAATTTCTCTGGTGCAATTATGGGATGGCATTCGTTATATGTCAGGCTTGAATTTTTGAGCCGGCAGTTCGCACGCTGCAGACCTTTCGTGTCCAGAAATGTGTTTTGTACTAGTGAGCTTTTTTTTTTTTTTGTCAATCGGCTTCGATTCTCTTTGCAATCACATCTCGCGGCTGAAATAGAGCGCTTGATGAGAGCGACCTTTGCTTTTTGAAAGCCTAGATGTCTAGGAAGTCTAGACCTTTAACTTTGGTTTTGGATTGGTCTAGGAATTTGAGCACGTAAGCGACTACTCTGAGGGCTCGGGGCAACGGTGAAAATCGATCAAGGATATCGGTATCATTAAATATGGTATGAAAAGCTTCGATTTTTCGCCTTTTGGTGAAATTATGTTGTGCATAGAGGATTGTGGCCAAGAATCGGGAGATTCTGTAGTGTATTGATTCAGTAGCGTATGAGAGCTGGTCTGATATTGCATTCTATTGAATTCCCAAAGTTTTTGTTGTACTTTCCTTTTCGAATTCGAGGAAATTAGTGTCCAACAAATTTTCCTCTGGTATATTCTTTAATATATTAGGATGATTCGCCACACACACAGTCAACTGTAATTCGCACAGTTGACGCCAAAGGTAACTGTTTTTAGTTTATAGCCCCATAGTGAACTAGTGGGAGATTTTTAGAAGATAATTGGCTGAGAATCTTGGTCGTCTTTATGTACGATTATCTGTCAATAGATTTTTTCGAGGTCCCCATTGAATGCGTATTTGAATGTACGTCAATTAAGTATGATGAGCATTAAATCTGGTTGGAGAGTAGGTCCCGTAAATAAGATGGCATTTAAGCAAATTCCCGAGCTTGTGAAGCAATTTAGAAGCGTTGAAGACAACTCTCACTTTTGTCAACTTTGTGTCTGCTTTTACAACTGTGTTAGGTGGTAGGTAAAATGAGAAGTATTTATCTTCGCTTATTTTCTCGCATGTGATTACTTCCTCCATGTGGTCTAAATGAGGTATTCTTCTAAGACCCTATCATATTCGGTTTTGAGTTCACCTTTTTTAAGTAGGTTTTTTTTCCATACTTAAAAGCTGCTGCGTTCCAGAGGT
Source organism: Bactrocera minax (assembly GCA_021498325.1). Taxonomy (NCBI): domain Eukaryota; kingdom Metazoa; phylum Arthropoda; class Insecta; order Diptera; family Tephritidae; genus Bactrocera; species Bactrocera minax. Next base: position 590,637 of record JAKEEE010000117.1, on the reverse strand, counting down.
GTGGGAATGACCCATGGGGAGTTTGTCGGGAAATTGTGGCCTTGGTGGTAGTCGTACGTAGACGTACCGACCATTATCTGATCGAGTAGTTGTGGCTTCATAGAAGTCTTCACAATACTGATCTTTTGTAATTGTAATCAATATTCTTCTAACTCCCTTCCTTATTTCGTTTGAAATCTCAATTTCGGTTGTTAATGTGGAAACTATTTCTTTAACTTGTCCACTTAGTATCCAACCGAAAATAATGTTTTGAGCCAAAAGTGTTTTTCAAAGTTTTTCAACACCTTCAAAGATTATTTGTAGTATCAGCTTGCTGCCTAATATAATAATAACTAATAATACAATAATAATAATAACTAATAATATAATAATAATAATAACTAATAATATAATAATAATAATAACTAATAATATAATAATAATAATAACTAATAATATAATAATAATAATAACTAATAATATAATAATAATAATAACTAATAATATAATAATAATAATAACTAATAATATAATAATAATAATAACTAATAATATAATAATAATAATAACTAATAATATAATAATAATAATAACTAATAATATAATAATAATAATAACTAATAATATAATAATAATAATAACTAATAATATAATAATAATAATAACTAATAATATAATAATAATAATAACTAATAATATAATAATAATAATAACTAATAATATAATAATAATAATAACTAATAATATAATAATAATAATAACTAATAATATAATAATAATAATAGCTAATAATATAATAATAATAATAACTAATAATATAATAATAATAATAACTATTTGAGCGGGTGTGTTGCAGTTGAGATCCGATAGCTTTAGGTGTGAAACCTTTTGCCAATAATTGCTTTTTATGTGATAGCTTGGAAGTATGTTCGTAAGTTGCGACAGGACTGTAGATTTTGCTTTAATTCTATTATCCGCTTGGGGCGAAATTAGGATAATGACTGTGACTAGTATGAGAAGAAGCTGCTATGGGGTGAGTTTGGAAAATTTGTAAAATTAAATATTGAATGTGTCATATATGACAATATACGCAATTGAATTTGCTTTCGCAATCTTTAAGAGTATGTGCTTGTGACTAGCAATTTGTGCAGTCTTTTTGCTCTGAAGAAACTGTTTATCATAAATATTTTGTTTTTTAATTTCTCGCAAGATCTTAGATAATGCTTTCCTGTGCATAGTTCGCATGATGTATTTTTTATTTTGTTTAGATGTGAACTTTGTGTACAAGCATCTGAAAATCTTTCATTTGTTGCCAGGTGGCAAATTTTTTTTTCGTGATAAGAGCGATGTGAGCACAACGCACTCCTCTCCAAGCGGTTCAGAAATCATCCCCGCAGTTACCTGTTCGAAATGGAACCGCCTTCTAGGAACATCAGGAGAACATTCCTACAGTATTTCGGCGAGGTACAGCATCTTATCGACCAAGCTTCGGACGCGACGAACTTCAGACAGGTACTGAACGCCATTCACAGTGGTGCAGTTAACACCTTCACTGACTCCCTCCTAGTGAATGGCGTCTTTGGAATGCAATCACCCTCTATCGCAAAACAAAATCTCGAGTTGCCGTGTGAAACCAGTGACCCTTGCGCAACTTCGTTCTGGATACCGTAGCTGATTACATTCCTACGTATCCAGAATTGACCCTGACACATCAAAACAATATCCACCTCTGTCCATGCCCCTTGAAACCAACTCACCTCAGACCTTATTCACTCTGGACCGACCCCGCCGAAACAGCTCGTTTCTTGGACCTACCGTTCAGTGACTTTGATCACAGTCAATCTTACGCTTAACCCTAAACATGGTCTAAATATTCGCTACAACAACAACGACATCGGCAGTCGTAGCTTTTTTCGAATTGATTTTTCAGATAGAAATATTTATTCACTTAAAGGGACACTAATATATAGTATGTAATTTCTTTGAATAGGTCTCAGGAGGGCTTCAATTTTATATTTGTTTTTATTTTTTGAAATATATTCTTAATTATTCGTACAGATAATGTCAAAACTCCAATTATTCATATGTGTGCTATGCATGTAGCTGTACAAAAATATCTAAAAACATATCCATTCGCTATAATATAGCAAATTCAATGTACAATCTCGTCAAATATTTTATATTTTCTTTAGGTTCTGCATCAATGGCACGGTTTTCTGCACAACATTGCATTTACACCTGGACAAAAGCAACAGAACTTACCGTATCGTCATTTCATAGTATGTCGCCCAGAGATAAAGAAGCGTGAATTGCATCCCGATGAGGGCAGCGTAAGACAAATAACCACTAATTTCTTTTATGGAACTTTAATTAATATAAAAGGACAAATTGAAGATGATTTGCTTCTTCGCAAATGTGTTTTTTTTGGCGGATTGGAGAAAAGCTTACGAAGAACTATATGGCCTTTCTTATTAAAATGTTACTCGTTCTCATCAACATTTGATGATCGAGCTGTTCTCATGGATATTAGAAAACAAGAATATGACGAAATAACTTGTAAGCGCTTATACTCGATGTCGCCAGAAGAACAAATTCATTTCTGGAAGTCGGTGCAATGTGTTGTGGAAAAAGATATAGCAAGAATAGATCGTTCTAACGCATTTTTTTATGGAGACGATAATCCAAATAGAGAAATTATGAAGAATATTTTGTTGAACTATGCGTTTCATAACGCCGGAAACAATTATTCGCAGGTAAATTCAACCTGAAACTTAATTCTTTGGGTTTTAACGCAAATATTTTCATTTCATTAAATAGGGAATGAGCGACTTATTAGCTCCAGTACTATGTGAAATACAAAATGAGTCGGAGACGTTTTGGAGTTTTGCAGGTTTACTACAACGTTCTCTTTTTGTATGTGCACCTACCGACGCAGATATTGATAGAAACCTAAACTATTTGAGAGAACTAATTCGCATTATGTTGCCACGGTTTTATGAGCATTTGCAATGTTATAGCAGTTCAATGGAACTACTGTTTTGTCACCGATGGCTAATTTTATGTTTCAAACGCGAGTTCACCGAATCAGTAGTTATCCGAATGTGGGAAGCGTGTTGGTCCAATTATCTTACTGATAATTTTCATTTGTTCTTGTGTCTGGCAATTGTTGCTGTTTATGCCGACGATGTAGTTGCTCAGGATTTGCGGGCAGATGAAATGTTATTTTATTTTAGTTCACTTGCTATGTATATGGATGGGGAACTAATTCTTCGAAAAGCACGTGGTCTGTTATATCAATATCGCCAATTGTCAAGAATACCTTGCACTTTAAGTGGCTTATGTAAAAGATGTGGTCCTGGTATGTGGGATTCTGAACACTGCCCAGCCTTGGAATGTGTCGGTCATTCGCATGATGACAAATGTCCATTAGAAATTGATTGAATTGAACTATATGCTTATCATACATTCCTACAAAGCAAAATTCTAATACTAGTTGCTCTGCTTGGATTTTTAGTTTGATATTAGTATTACCATTAATTTAACGCCTATTTTTTTATTATTTATATAACATAGCTTTAATTATTGTTTTCGCTTAAATTCAAGTAAGCAAATTATTGTTAATAAAAATGTATTGTATTATTACATAAATGTACCATTTTTGGCAAATATTTATATAAACGTCAGAGACATAAGCCCTGAAAAAACGGGAGTACTCCAAAATTAAGCACAATTCATAAAAAATATGTGGTAGAAAGCTTTTTTCTGTCCTAGGATATGATCATTTAATCCAACTCTGAAAAACATCGGAATCAGTGTATTATAGGTGCTGGTGTACTAGCCACGGTTACTGTAACATTGTTTTGTATTACGCATGGCTACTGGTCTCATACTTAGAAATGCAGACAACTTTTCCGTTTTTACATTTTTGTAAAGGATTTTTTAATGTAATCTGTTGCAATGTGTACAAGAATTCGTAAGATGAAACAGAAAGAAATAGATGGCTTTCTTGTTTACATTTTGATGATTTTGGATCTTTTAGAATCTTTTCGCTGAAATATTTGATTTTGACATTATGAGCATTAGCATTAATGTCAAATTGTTTTTCTTTTGCTGTTTTATTTTTGCTAATCGCACAACCCATTTAATAACTAAATATTAATAATAAGTAAATATTAACTTTGGTAAATTATTCAAATAAATAAAAAATAAGGTAGAAATATTTTCTTTATGAATATTTTAGAAAACTGGCAAGGTACAATATACAGGGGATGGTAGTAACACATAATACACAAAAGTGGTTGGTTAGTTGCCGATGATCAGTAGTCGTTTGTCATGCGTAATGCAAATTTTGGTATACGACTTCAAGTTTCCCCAGTTTCTTCACGTGAAATGCTGCGGTGGTGTTAGCATTTCTATGTGGTTTTGTTTGTGTTAATTATTTATTTAATTGTTTACGAATATTGTTTTCATTTAGAATGTAAATATACATTTGTTTTCTAAACCCAAACAATTCGATTATTTTTATTTCTTCAATCGGGAGATTTTCAATCAATATACTATATGCTGACTATATGGGACTAACAACATTAAGAGAACAGGTCTACCATTTTTAAATTTTGCTAGACAATTGAAATCTCACCACTCAGGATTGCATCTATTTTTCAGCAAACATGAATATATCGTTGAATCGTATTACAATCGCAACCATTAAAAAATATCAGATATAAGAATAAATAACATAATATTCCAATAACTTCATATACACATGAAAAATAATTCAAAAGAAACAATTAAATGTTCTCAAAAGGAGCAATATTTATTGTGTTCGCCGTCAACTAGTATGTGTTGAGTTGGGATGAGAAAATTTAGGCTGTATGCCGACGGTAACTTTTTTCTTTGTGTTGAGTTGGGGTGAAAAAAATTACTATGAAGTACGCAAATTTTGAATTATGCCCGGCGATAGAACAAAAATTCAAGCGTATATAAAGATTTCTTCCAGCAATTAATATTTAAACTCCAGAAATTCTAAAACAATTTTTAAGGTAGCGCTTATTTTAGAGATTACAGTATATTTATTGAATGTTTGTTAAATTTTTTTCTTTGTATACTTTATATTATTGTATGTATCCTTTTTACATCTTCCTGTTAAAAAAATTGTAAAGAATTTTTCAAATATTTCTAGTATAATATAACTCGACTTTTTATGGCACTTCTGAAGCCGACCATGCTATTTCATTGAGACTGGCAACATATACAATCTTTGGTCAATGAAAATCTTTCAGCGACTTCTACAAAAATATATTCTGCGTGTTTTCTCTTAAATAGGATAAATATTAACATAAATAAGTAAACATTTACGAATTAATGACATTATATTTTACAACTAAATGTTTCGTATACTTTTTTCTATATTTTTCTATTTTATCACTTGTGTTGTGTGTGCGTCGGTTCTTCCTTTTTTCGTGAATACATATCTGCATAAGTTTAGAAGTTGTCATTCATCACGAAAAATGCCAAAATTTCACTTACATCTGTTAATGTTTGTATTATTTAAATTATAAAATATATTCTCAAAATGAAGAGAATTTAAAGAAAATACTTTAATTTGCTAATATTATACCAATGGAGCTGGACAAAATGCATTAATTTTAGGATATTGCTTATCTTTATCGGAGAATTATATCTGAGGGTAGCAATATTATGTCCGGTGACAGGAAAAAATTCGAACGAATTAAAAAATCTTTTTTAGCATGTTTATAATAATTGTACAAATTCTTCCCAGAAAACGGCCAGTCCACAAAGAGGAATATTATACATAAAATGTTAGATGAATTTGTGAAACTACGACATTTGATAAACCATAGTTCTACTAACGACTATGATAACTGACTTGGTTAAAAGTTTTGCAGAAAAGTAAAAAAAGTTTAAGTGTACACAGTAGAGGAAGAATTGTTGTAGAACAGGGTTTTGGTATTTTAAAGACTAGATGGAGAAACATTTTAACAGAGACCTTGAATTGAACGCAAAAAACTATAAAAACCGTTTTTAGTGCATTCATGTTACATTCAATTACATTCAACGCATTCAATTATTTATTATTTTACTTTTTGATTCCACTGGCGGCTTAAGAGAAACAAAGCAAATATTTTCATCCTTTCTTCAAAATGAAAATTTAATTTTCTGTAATTTCAAAAGCATTAAAAAAAAAAATTATTTTAAAGATCACAATATATTTATTGATTTCAGGTTATTATTATTACTCCAGTTAAAAAAAAAACGGCCCTTTAAGGTTCTCTTTATTTTTGGAAATAGGAAAAAGTCATACGGAGCCATGTCTGACGAATATGGAGGCTGGGACATCGTTACCGAAATTGTTTTTGGTCAAGAATTCACGAATAAGCAACAAAGTGTGAGCAGAATTGTCAAAAGCCATAAATTGTTTTTCCACAAATCCGGGATTTTTTTCGGATTACTTCACGCAAACGGCATTGAACTTGTAGGTAGTACTCCTTAGTAGCCGTTTGACCTTGAGGCAAGACTTCATGATGCACTATGCCAATAAAGTTGAAGAACACATCGAAGAACATTCCCGTTATTTTCTGAACACACCTCGTATGGAAGGTACAGTCGTTCTTAGCGCACATTTGATGAAATATTCTTTCATCTCGCTTAATAAAAAATTAGATGCTTCCTTATTTAAAAGGAAATGGCTACGATCATTATTGAAGCCATTGAAGCATTAGAATATTCATGAAGTCTTTGTCGCATGTGCAGCACATTAGTTTTGATCCAAACCTTTTAGTCGATTTAGTATGAATCCAAACTGATAAATTTTGTTTAATCTTTTCACTCTTTGGTGAAAAAGAGCTAAATTGTATTGTTTTAATTTTTCATTTCCAATCTCTTTGCTGTTTAATTATCTGCCAAATATTCATTTTCTGGTTGGCAACATCAATGAAAATTCAGCTGGTTAGTCGTAATTCATGCCAAAAAAAAAAGTTCAGTTCTGAAGTTGAACTGCCACAACTTCAATTCAACTGTGTCGAATTGTAAAGCGTAAGGGGGTAGTTTTACTTCAGTTTTTCTAAGGTCTATAGACAAAAATATAAAATTCAAATACCACTACACTGGTTCTTAAAACAAGGCACTGACACTCACTAATGTCATTTTAACTGAATTCAGATTAAATTATTCAGACCTTAAATCTTTCATAATCTCTGCAAAAATCGATGATAAGATTGATTTTTTCTGAATCCCATTCAGATGACACTAGTAAACTTTGTATATGGATAGTCCGCCTTTGCCATTTGGTAAAAATCGCAATGAATGACCCTCGTGCATCGTCGTGAATGCACTCGTTCGTCTTTGGTAGTTGCACTGTACGCGATCGTGGAGGAGACGAAAATGCGCGAGAAGTCGAAGGGACAATTGTAGAGCGGGAACAAGTAGAAGATTCTCTTATTAAAGGTACTGCACCGAAATATATAATGTATATAATGCATCACGTAATCAGGTAATAATTTATAAAATAGAAGACTATATTTTTTTGCTAAGCTATTTCATAAGGGGCAAACAAATTGCTGCTAATTTTTTGCAAAATGCATTATAATCTGCAAATTAACTGTATACATTTTATGTTTAATTTTTTCAATATAACGGAATTTTGCATTTTTTTTATCGTTCGTCATGCAGCTGGAAATGAAGTTCCAATACTAACTATTGTATAGACATACAAGTTTGCAAAGAATCATATGGTTTTCAATATTTTCCCACAGCTGAGATCACCTGATTGATTTGCGCCTTTTCCGGCACAGAGTTTCAAATATTGGGTTGTTCGGAAAGTCATTTCGTTTTTTTTGGGGAACATGAAAGACAGTTTTCGTATAATGAATAAATATTTTATTAAATTATATATTGGCCATTCTGGTCCAACACCTTTTGCCATCTTTCTGGCAGTAACATAATTCCCCTCTCATAAAAGTTTTGGTCCTTGCTGGCAAAAAACTCGTCCAGGTGGTTTTTGACATCTTCATTTGAGGTAAAGGTTTTGCCATCCAAAAAATTTTGCAGGGACCGGAACAAATAGTAGTCGGAAGGCGCCAGATCTGGAGAATATGGTGGATGTTGCAGTACGTCCCATTCAAGCTGTAAAAGTTTTTGGCGAGTGACCAAACTTGTGTGAGGTCTCGCATTATCCTGGTGGAACACTACACCCTTCCTGTTGATTAATTCGGGCCTCTTCTCTTTAAGTGAATCATTCAATTTGTCCAGCTGATGACAATAGACTTCTGAATTAATCGTTGTATTGTCCGGCAAAAGCTCAAAAAAAACGATTCCTTTGACATCCCACCAAACGGAGAGCATCACCTTTTTTTGGTGAATGTTGGCTTTTGACACGCTTTGAGCCGGTTCATCTTTTCTGCTCCATGACCTCTTGCGTTTAACATTGTTGTATACAACCCATTTTTCGTCCCCAGTAATAATCCGCTTCAAAAATGGATAATTTTCTAGACGTTTGAGGAGCGAATCACACGCGTCAACACGACGACACAAATTTCGCTCGGTAAGGACATGGGGCACCCACACATCGAGCTTCGAGGTTAAGTCCATGCCTTTCAAATGGCCATAAACAGTTGAATTCGACAAATTTAACCTCTCACCGATCTCTCGTGTGGTGATTCGCCGATTTGCATCAACTAATGCCTTTATCGCATCTTTGTCAGCTTCGACCGGCCTTCCAGACCGTGGTGCATCTTCGACATCAAAATTGCCGGATCGAAATTTTGCAAACCAGTTCTGGCACTGGCGTACTGTTAACACGCCTTCTCCATACACATCCGTCAATTTTTTTCTCGCTTGGACAGCATTTTTACCTTTTCTGAAGTTAAAAAGTAAAATATGACGAAAATGCTGCTTATTGCTCTCCATATTTAAAAAGGCACCAACCAAAAACTACTGGGTAGAATTAATAGAACTTTTTCACACACAAGCCTTGCAATATCAGCTCTCATGACATATAATGGTTATGGGGCTTAAGTGTGAAGTTAGTTTCGAAAAAACGTAATTAAGTCCTCTGGCGGGAAAAAACGAAATGACTTTCCGAACAACCCAATAAAAGGACTTGAAAATAAGAACTTTTTTTGTGAGTGTTTTTTTAATGGAATATATTAAAAATTTTAAATAATATTAAATTTAATTAATAATTTAATATAAAATTTTCAGGCATACTTTAGAAGCAAAAGTTAATTGAATAGTTAATTGTTATATGAATTGCTTTTCCTCACCACCTCTGAGGTTGCAATGTAGGCGCGTTACTGATCTTTTTTGGGTGTTCGGTTCCCCAGGAGGCCTATTTTTACCCATATGATATTTACAATGCTAAGCCAAACTACTTGTAATAATTTAAACAAAAATAAATATATGAAAAATAAGGCACAATTCAGGTACATTAACAATACATTATAAAAACAAAACAATCATCTTGTAAGAATTTAAACAAATATATAAATCATAATTGTATAAAAGTCAATTACCATTCAGGTACAACAATTTTAGTAACAGTAACTAGGGAAATTGCCGTCTTCGATAGACAAATATTTGGACATTTATCAAATAATTTAGATCGACAGACAAAGATACAAATTCCGACTCACATAGGCAAACAAACGGCACCAAACACGGCAACACTTTGTAGCAGATTTGTGCGTTATTTGAGACATTTGGTCGATTTAGTAGTAGAATATTTGCGGCAAACCTAATAAAGTGCCTAGTGATTTGCCCATTCTCTTCCTCAGTCTATTTCATTCTTACTGTAGTTTCTTTCATTCTAAAGGCGTTCGTCTGCGTATATATGAGTGAAATATCCAAGATTTTTTACTTGTAGGTTTATACAATTATACTAACTCCAAGGTTGACATGATGCGAAACTCTTTGATTCGTGAGAGAGCTTTCAAAATTCACATTTCTTATAACTTTTGCCAATGATGCCACTTATATATAATAAATTTTGGATATTTTGAAATGTCGATATTTCGCTCCTACAGTGGGTCTATATCACACTTATCCAACTTTAAATACGTACATACATATTATAAATAAGATACGATACCTTAAGATATAATAAATACGTAGATAAATAACTCAAAATTTTAAAAACCACTGATGTAGAGTAATAAAGTATTTGTGGGGTCAACACAGATTCTTTTTGGAGCAAGCGCTAAGGTTTCATACAAATTTTCTTACGTACTAAATTACATATTGCTTTATTATTTCTGTAAACACTTAATCAATGAATACTAAATATTTACCAAACTTCTTTAATTTAAGTACAAAATGTTGTTTAAATAAAAATAAAATCTTTGTGAAATGCTCAGTTTATAATCAGTTAAAATTTTAAACATGGCTCCAGACCTGATATAACCATTTACTCAAATGACGTAGCATACTTTTACTAACCGTTACTATTTATATTCGCATGGAAATAAAATTTGTGCTTGTGGTAAAATAAAAAAGTAAAAATCATTCATATTTCAAATTGTCATTATGAACGACTCTCCCTTTAATCTCCCTTCTGATCTTCGTAAAATGATCTAATGAAATATCTGATCTTCGGGTGGTCGCCGGCCTTAAATGTACTTAAGTTCTATTCTGTTTTTACTATGAGTATATGGTTCCAGTTGTTGTTTTTTGGAGACTTATATTCGTATTGCCGGTTGGGTGTCGAAATATGACTATTGGCCTTATGTTAGTTACGGAGTGATTTGTTTTATTGTATTCGACAGTTGACAATGAAATTAAATCCCATGGTGATCTCAATATACCATGAAACTTGCTCCTTATATCTCAAGAACTTCTGTAGTAATTTCAACCAAATTTGGTGCAAGTTTGCATCCGCATATTATATTTGCATCTTTGTATTACAGTGTTAAAACGGGCGAAATCAGAATAACGCTTTATTCCCATATATCACAATATTAAATTCCATAAGACCCTTTCACTTTACAGTATATAAATCAATTACCAATGAAGATATCGGAGAAAAACTTTGTACAAAGGGTGTTTGGAGTATACCATCTCACGCCAAAAAATTGTCGAAAGAGCAATATAACTATTCAACACCCCCTTACCGAATATGTGAATCTAAGTATGACTTAGCGAAAATATCGGTTAATCTGATATTTGAATTGAACTTCAAAATGAATCTTTGCCTAATAATATTGCGATCCAGTGTCAATACTGGGTGAAATCTGGTTAATACCAAGCCTGTATCCTAATACCTAATATAACCATTTTCAAACTTCCTGTTGAGTTTGAACCATATATATCGGTTGATCTGTGAGGTATCTTAATGAAAGTCAGAGGTTATCTTTTTCTGGTAGTAATATGTCGTGATGAAAAATTAATAAAACGGATCAATACTATCCCTAGCCTTTATATGCCTGATATAAATTTTTCAAATTTCCGGTTGTACTGTATATATCGATGTATGATATCTTAGAAAAACTAAGTGAAGGTATAATATCGGAAATGCTATCGTTTATTTCCGAAAATATGTGAAATCGGTAAGTAAGGATGTGCAAATATCAAAAAAACTTGGAAAAAAAATTTATATTAAAAAATATTTGGTACATTCTCAGCATTTATTATTCGACGAAATTGTGAATGCACTGCAATCATATTTGGCATCATATTAGCTTTTACTTAGGGTCATATATTCACAAAGTCAATCCAACTAAAACAAATCATCTATATACATGATATTAGTGCTGTGGGAAGTTACAACAGTCATAATTTTCGAGTCGAAAAATTATCATTTAATTTTGTTGAGACATCTTTTATGGAGATATATGCGATATAAATTCAACCAAATTAACGAAACTGTTGCGTATACAACATAGGGGGTATCTCAACCAGAGGGTTTAGACCAAGATATAGAGGAATTTCATTAATTTTCAGCGCTGAACCATATTGCGGCTAGGAAAACACTGATCTTTTTTTTAAATATAACACATATTGACTTTTATAAACGGTTTAAGGTCAGCTCGAAAATCGGAAATATAATTATCGGATACATTGGAGTTAAGGAAGGTCTGAGCAGATAACAATTTATTTTTGCATTAAATTAAAGTATGCTCGAGAACACATTTGCAGTCAGTATTGATTAACTCTATATTAGCATAGAGTCCATTAGAATAGCGATAATCATTATTTTTAATATATGGGATCTGGGATATTTCGTATATGGATTTCACTAAGTTTTGCCATCATGCTATATTATATTGAAGATTACAAGTTAATTTAATTTTGCTGAGATGTCTTAATTATTTACCGCTATACTCGGAATTTTGTAAATTGTCATATTAGGTATGTGGTGGTGGGGGAAGTACTGACCCGATCATTATTACCACGAAAAGACGTTTTCCGAAGTTGATTAAGATATACCGCTGATTGACCGATATATACGGCATAAAGTCAACCAGAAATTCGAAATTTTTTATATTAGGTGGGTTGTAGGGAAGTACTTACCGGATATTATCAATTTTTAACACAGAGGTACGTTTCTACCAGAGAAAGATGCTCTCTGTGCTATACACTTAGCAGAAAAAGTCTCCATTCATGATCAGCAAATGCTTTTGAAATGAAATAAAATCCAAACAGTTCTTTCAAATTATTTGTTCTTAAGTATTCAAACATTGGCATTAAAAGATAGCACGAAATGCTTTTAATCAATATTTCAATTGATAAAAAGTAAAATAAGGCACATTTTCTAGTGAATTCTAAAAATAGGTATCAGAAAAAATATTCGCTCATATTATAAAAGATGTTTAAATCAATATAAATAAAAATAATGAATAACTGGTAGGATAACCCCGGTGTTTTAGAACTTCAGCAAGCCTTGGAACTTCAGGCATGGAATGCACAAGTTTCGTTATCGCTTCCTGCATATTTTGCACCATTCTTCCAGGATGGAGTTCTCCAGAATCTCCTCGCTGGTAATGGTATGAGTGCGATTTCTGCGTTCCAATATAGCTCACAAGTGCTCTGTGTGGTTAAGGTCAGGTGATTGTAAAGGTGTATGTAACGACTTTGGAGCATTATAAAGGAGCCAAAGAGGCACAATGTCAGCAGTGTGTTTGGGTCGTTGTCCTGTTGAAAATAAAAGTGCCCAAGTAACCCTAAATTCAAAACACTTTCTTTAATTTTTCGCTCCAACATATTTAAGTAAACAAACACAACACAAACATAACACAAACAAACAAACATATTCATTATGCAATCCCCCTACTCCGCTTATCGATATACATCCCTACAGCAAAACTCCACCGCCACCGTGTTTCACTGTCAAAGAGAGATTGTGGATTTTCAAGGCTGTTCCAGATCTTCTCCATATCAATTGCCTTCCTTTTGTTCTGAAAATGCGGTATTTTTTTTCATCAGACCACAGAACTGATTACCACAATGATAGAGGCTTATTTAGATGCTCATTGGCGAACGCTAAATGCTTCATTCGATTTTTTAAGGAACCAAAGGTGTTTTTACGTGCTACTGTAGCTTTAAAACCAGCTCTTTTCAAAATATTTCTATTGTTTATTATTAAATATTGTATTTTATATTTAAAAATATTATTAAATTGTTTTTGAACTCGTTCTTTAACATCCTCCGCCATCTGCGCAGATATAAGGCGAGGATTTCTTTGAACCAAAGATAAAACTTGTTTCCGGTCTGTTAATATTTTGGGGCGGCCGGAACGAGTTTTGAAGTAATGATTTCAGTTGTTTTAAAGGCTTTGATAGCGTATCTAATTGAAGACTCAGCTCTACCAACCATTACTCCAATTTCGTGAAAAGTTTTACCACTTTCTCATAATTTTAAAATAATTTTTCGTTCATCCCCGCCGATTTCTTTTCGCTTTTTGTTCATTGTTACTAAAAAATGTATTTAAAAACGAACCCGTTTCAAGACCACAAATTTTACTTACAGCTTAAGAAGTTTTAGTTCTTTACATAAATAATCAATAAAACAGCGTATTACCAATTACAGTCTCACGTTAAAATAAATTTAAAAATTCCTATAAGCGGGAAGATTTTCTGCTCTTTTCGCTCAAACCTAACGGGAAATATGACGTTATGTTAGTTTCTATGCAAACAATTTCAAAAAATTTTTGCATATGCCTTGCTTAAGCTATGGCTAAGTGATGTTCTCAGAATTATTGCTTTCATATAATTTTACTAATGTTGTTTGAGAAAAAAAATAATAAATAAGAAAGTATGAGGTGAGGTTTTTTTGGCTAGTGTATAACAGAGAGTGACCGATAAGTCAGCCACAGGCACTGCGTCCAAATATTCAGTAACGAGGGGCTTGAAAAGCCATATTCCGATATCCACCATTTTTTCGTAGGAACTGGCATACCTTTGGGACACTATTTGTGTAAAGCTTTGCTCCGATATCTTCATTGGTGTTTTAGTAATATACTGTAAAGTCAAAGAATCATATGGAATTTAAAGTTGTGATTTGGAAGTAGACGTCCGTAGCCTGTGGTCCGATTTTGGTCATTTTCACACTGTATCATAAAGATATCAGAGTTACACCATGTACCAAATTTGTTTGAATTTTGTTAAGTCATTCCTGAGACATGTGGTTTCACCGATGAACAGGCGGCACTATACCCATTATCTAATTTTTAAGAGGATTCCCATGCATATCTTCTGTAAGATGAGATAAGATAATATTTATTGTAAGATTTAATGTTTCCATCGTATTTCTTCAGCGAGTTAATGCTTATTAACACAGGTAACCTCAGAAATTAGCCCAATTGGTCATTTGGTATTTATATAGATTACAATATTTTTAATGTAATATAAATTAATTCGTTGCATTTTTTATTTGATTATATTATTACTATTACATTTATATAAAATGTAATGGGTAATTTCCTTTGAAAACCAGACAAAAATGCCTTTTGTTTTTCAATTATTTCTGTAAAATTAAATGAATGTAAGTATGTTAATGACATTTACTTAGGTTAGAAATTTATACATATGTAATATGCCAGTCAGTTTCGCAAATTTGCCTAAAAAATGCTCAAATTTGTTGGATCGGTTACAACCATGATTGCATTATTTGATCGATATTAAAAAATTAAATACTTTAAATGATTGATTACCAGTAAATGATTGAGGAATTCCGACAAGCTTTGCAATCTATCGAAAATATATGAAAATATAATTACAAATATACTTACAAATATGACATATTACAATTTATTTCTTCATGTAAGAAAACTTAAATGTATACATCAGCTAACCATATACATAACGCAGAAAAATTATCTAACTGGTAATATTGAGATATCGTGTCCTAATTATAATCACATAGATTGTATTTAATTTCTCAAAATATATTAGGTCTAGTAGAAAGAAATCCATTATTTTTGCATTCAATTGAAAGTTCTATTTAGCATAGTTAGAACGTAGATTAACAAAATCTTCTCTTGAGGTGAATTTTTCGCCAACAATATCATTCGGTATAGACAGGAACAGTAGTAATGTATAAGAACCTTCAAACCAAGCTCCCAGAGCTTCTGGCGAGTCATTATCAATGTGTGTGGCCTGGCGTTGTTCTGATGAAACACAAATCCGCTCCTATTGGCCAAAGCTGGCCTCTTCTGGAATTTGTTTCCCTCAGACGTCCAACTATTCATTTCAGAACTGGATCGATTATGTTGCGATTCAGCGACGATTCACAAATGGAAATTCGGCCCATGACGTTTCGTTAACTCGTATGGCACCCATACATACAGCTTCTTTTTATATGCAGTCTTATTTAAATGGTTTCAAACTGTTTTTTGTGCAATAGCGTAAATGTCGGTAGGATGACGATTTTCAGCGACCTGCCTTGCGTTATGGCCTTTATCGAAGAAAAATGTAAAATATGGCGTATTTTCTCATTGCTGGTGGCCCTCTTTAACCCGTGCTCAAATAATACTGAGTCAAGAAATCACAAAACTCTCTAAGAGACTTTCTTGGTAAGAAATTTTATCTTTCTAACGCCCGATCGCACTTACACAACGCGAGATGCAATTCGTCTATTGGAAAAATTTTCGGTGTCTTTATACTAGGCCTTATATATTTGAAATATTACATATATTCGGTATTGTTGGAACTGCCCGGTTTTTGAATTATTGATTAATGACAAACCATCAGCGTCAAACATAATTTCTTCGTTTCCCAACACACAGCTTTCAATAGAGCCAAAGAGCTTAAATATACTTCATATCTTGCAAATGTTGATATTTTCGGTATAAAGTTAGACAGAAGAACTGAGGATCTCATATTCGGTGTCTGGGGACTTGTAAAGTCTTAGCTCGATTTCTAACATTTTTAGATAATAGATGAAGTACTTCGAAGGCACTATTTATGCTAAGTTTTATACCGGTATTTATATTGGTGTTTGATTTGTATTCTGTAAAGTGAAAGAATAAAATGGAATTCAAAATTGTATTATATGGTTCATGTAACACAAGGATGACAAGATAATGTTGTACACCGAATTTGGTTGTAATTGGTCCAGTACTTCTTGAGACATAAGATTTCGCCTAAAAGTGGACGGTGCCACCCCCGAAGTCCATTTTTTTAACCAACTTCTATAAAACCCTTCTTCTGTTCCATCCCATTTTTACTGTTACATTTAATGCTTCTGTGGCGTTTGTTCAGTTTCTATAAAAATTCCTCGGTAAAAGATATATACACTGATGTACTTATATTGCGCATCTGGGACTCGAAAAATTATACGCAGATTTTTACCATTTTTACAAAGATAATGCAAAAGATGCAAAGAAAATGTTGTGTACTAAATTTGGTTCAAATCAGTAAAACCGTTCCTGGGAAATGGGATTTCATCTAAAAGTGGACGGTGCCACGCCCATCGTACAATTTTTACACGAATTCCTATGCATTCGTTTCGTGCCAAATTAACTGTAAGATTTCCTGTTTCTGGCTTGTTTCTTCAGCGAGTTAACGCATTTATAGAGTTTTCAACACAACCTTTGTATAGGAGGTGGGTGTGGTTATCATCCGGCTGTATGGGGAGGTGCTAGAAAGATTTGTTCTTACCAATTTTGGTTAATACGTGGTGTCTTCTCCTCCTTACTCCTTATTGGCCGTTTGACCTTGAGTCAAGAATTCATGATACATTATGCCATTAAAGTCGAAGAACATTCCCGCTATTTTTTGAACATACCACTTATAACTTATTGTGGGGGCGGGCCATGCCCACTTGTTAAAAGCTTTTAAACTTATTTCTACTGCAAATCCCTGCACCAAATTACAGTTCTGTATCTTAATATGTTGATTAATTAAAACATTTTATAGGTTTACGGTTAACGACATTTTGTGGGCGTGGCCATAGTCTAATTACGCCCATCTGGAATACTAACCTCCGCAGAGTGCCAAGGAACACATGCGTGTACATGCAGATGTAAAATTTGCATAGAGTGTAATAGTTTTCCCCTAATGGTTGTGTATAACACCTGAAACTGATCTAGATAGAATCGATAGAATAATCGAGGTAGAGTTATACATATCAAAATGATCAGGATCACGAGACGAGTCAGGATGTCTGTCCGTTCGTCCATTGTACGTGCAAGAGATAACTTGAGTTAATACTGAGATGAAATTTGGTATACGTGTCCCTTGGCACTCTGAGATGGTTGGTAGTGCAGATGGGCGAAATAAGATAATGCCATCTTTTAAAAAGTGAGTGTGGACTCACTCCATAAAAGGTTTATAATGTGCTTGTGTATCTCACACACTACTAAAGGTATACCAACCAAACTCCCTAAGAGAATATCTTTCTACCATTTAATCATATAGTGGGAAAATAGTTTAAGCCGAATAATAACCGCGCTAAGCCCGGTACAAAGTTTTTGTTGAAAACTTTTAAAAGTTCGTTAATTCAGCAAACAAACACCGAGGCAAAAATTTGTAGAAATTAGTTCATCTTCCTTCAATCCTTCGGTTGGCTTTATACAAGATGTATGTGTCAATATGTAAAGTACTTGAACAAAATTAAGTGAACGTTCTTGGATCTTTGATACATTATAGTTTAAATGAGAAAATAGGAAAATCGGACCACAAATTATCACAGCCCACACCCCAGCACTTATTATATTGATTTTCGTTATTCTAATGTACTTTATGCCGAATCTGTTGGCAAATTGCTTGAAAACATGCCATCGAGCAACTTTAGTTTAACACCAAACATAAGTGCTATCAGCTCAGACTTTCTCATAGCCTCAATATACCCGATATAGTAATTTCCGACTTTACAGTTGGCTTTTAACCGTTTGTGTAGATCAATATGTGTGATATCTTAATGAAATTAAATACACATGCTTTTTTTAACGATAATGTGGTTTAGTGATGAATACGACTGAAATCGGTCTGGACCTTGGTCTTAGCCCTATACCCCTATTATAATGATTTCCGACCCTCTGGTTGACCTTTTTTATACGCAATTTATTAAAATTGTGGCTCTTGGTTTTGTTTGAATCGCAACAGCACCAAGTCACCAAATATAGATATCGGTGCACACTTCTCCATTGCGCTAATATGCTGAATATAGTAATTTTTTAAGGTTGATTAATGATTTTAATATAAATATCTCGGACATGAAGCAAAAAGTAGTAAAGAAACTAAACGAAAATATGACCTATAGTATAATATGAAGCCAAACATGAATGAATTCCATTCTTGAAATCGGACTTCATAATGCAGCAACATTTTATAACACATTTGATTACACAACAACCCAAAGATATTGTGCCGCTCGCAGTAGATTCTGAATGTTAATGGTCAAGTAGCCGAAGTCCTCCATTTCTCTATGTTTACTTTGTACCAGCACATATTATCCTACACCTTAGTTATTTACCTTCAGCAATCTATATTTTTCCAAATCATTTACCTCGATATTTAATCACCGTCTCTATATACGCCCAAAAAGAGATATTTCAAGAGGAATCACTTGCAGAAAGGTTATGAAGGGAGCAATAAAAAACTATTCCATTACTGCGGAATATTGGATAGTTTTTAGACTGCATTGGGATGCATGCTGGTTGAGTGTGATAAGTATTAATCGCTCTTTCGAACAATTCGTGTTTATTTGGATGTGTTTTCAGACTATTAATCAGCTCCGGCCACGTTTTTCAATAGAGTTCTTCTTCTTTCTTTGCCATAGGAATACTGATATCCTAACGAATATTTTCATTACGAATGTACCAAGTCGTACCCCACATTTGAATATCATACATCCAAATCGGCTTTATGACCACGTTGTATAACAGAACTTTGTTGTTAAAGCTACATTTAGAATTTTCATTTAAAAGGTAGATTAAATTTGTTGTTCTTATTTTCATGCTAGTTATTTTGCTTGATATGTGTTTCCTCCACTTGAGCCTTTTGTTCAACAGAATGTTAAGGTAAGTAAGGGTACTGCAATATTTGGTAGCTCCATTAGCATTTTTGGAGTAATATTATCATGTCCCGACGATTTTTGGATTCAGCTATTTCATGATCCTCTAAATTTCAAAAGCTGAACTCTTAATAGACAAGTGCTACTCGTTAGCGGTGTCGGGCAAAATCGTCAGCTTAAAATCGTTTTGGACAGTTAAGCTGAAATACCTTTTCTAGGTGGTTTGCAAAGCACAATGCCTTTTCCTCTTCACTTCGAGCTCAATTACCACTCAGGTCTCTTAAAGGCGCGTTGGAATCTATTGGTGAGTTAATTTGTTTTTGAGATTTTCAATGGGGGTTCTTTATTTTATATAATATTCTTGGAGCTGAATGAAAGGGAAACGATTTATCAGCCTTTCACGTCTAGCTCCCCTTTTTTCAGTTCGAAGCTTTTCTCTCCCTAAATTTATTCTGTAGTCAATATTAATGTGGCTACTGACATATTTTTTATTTTTTAACCAGTTAGGCTTACGACATGTTCGATCCACTTTTGGAGCAACAACCAAGGGTTATTAGGATCGCTTTATTAGCACAGAAGAATAATTAGAAGTTAAGTTGTTTCATATATCAGAATCCGCAAAAGCTAGGACAACATTACATTACGAAAAAACATGGTTACATGGAACCACAGAGTGGTTAATATTAGTGTTAATATTAAAAATTCTTATAAAAATTGCCCAAATTAAATTAAATTGAATTGAAATTGAAGTAAATTATTTGAACTATTGAATAATCGCTAATTATCAACATTAACGTCAAAAATAATTTCTTCGTTTCCCATAACCCAATTTTCAGTAGAACCAGAGGTCTTAAGGTACTTCAAATGTCGATAATTTCGGTATGAAGCCACCCTGAGGAAATGACAACCTCATATTCGGTATCAGGGGCTTGAAAAGTCTTTTCCCGATTTCGACCATTTTAATATGGCAGATGACTTGCCAATATTTATGCCAAGTTGATGATATATTCCTTAGTGCTTGATTTATATTCTGCAAAGTGAATTATACCGATTTCACCAATTTTCACACAGTAACAAGGATAACAGGATAATGTTATGCACTGAATTTGGTTGCAATTGGTCCAGAACTTCTTTAGATATAGGATTTCGCTTAAAAATGGGCGGTGGCACCCCCATTGGCCATTTTTTATACCGATTCCTTTATCTTCCGTACCATCTTTATTGTAAAATTTAATGCTTCTGTGTTTCTGTGGGGTTTATGTAGTGCGTTATCGTACTTTTATTAGTTTTCAACATAATTGTTATATGGAGGATGAGCGAGGTTATCTTCCGATCTCAGCCTGTTTCTCCAGGAAGTGCTAGAAAGAAAGGAAGTACAAAAGTTCTCAGCAAGTTTCGTTGATATACCTTAATATAGCTTAACATTTTAAAATGTTTTAAACCGCAGATGCCCCTTCATAAAATGCAGATTGCATATCTATATTTTAATTTGTGACCAAGTTATAGCTCTTTATAGTTTTTCGCTTAACGTCATTTTGTGGGCGTGGTAGTAGTCATATTACGCCCATCTGCAGTACCAGCCTCCTCAGAGTGCCAAGGAATATGTGTACTAAGTTTCATCAAGATATCTAAAATTTTGCTCAAGTTATCGCTTGCAGGGACAGACCGACACTCGGACGAACATACAGACATCCGGAATACATCCCTTCTCGTCATCCTGATCATTTTGATATATATAATTTAGGTGTTAATATGTTAATTATACAATTTTTACTATAATATGCACAATAACTTACCCAAATCCACGAAATGCAAATTTATGTTACATGACGAGTTTGTCCTGTTATAAAATTTGCAACTGAGAAATGTGCACTTTGGTAGAACCGAATCAATGGTCCAGTGTAGAATAACATATGGTTAGATATGTAATCATGTCTACTCCAAACATTGCCCTAATAGACCGCTTGTTTTTCAAATTCGGGGCAGTTATAAGCGATTTATCTATATTTTTCATTACAGCAAAATTAGTTAAATCTGGTATCTTGTTACGATCACTGTGCCAGTATGTCGGCTTACCAAGAATATTATATCAAGGTTCCTATTAAGGTTCCAATTGTTCCTATTCATAATAGTGTAATATTAGCTGTCGTCTTTCCGTATTAATTAGACGACAGACCTAATATATATGTTTTGCATTGCCGCCTACTAAAAATTTATGTCATAGTTGTTTAGTATAGTGTCATAGTGGTTTAGATCTTGTTATAAAGAAATTGTTCTTATTTGTTAGATGAGTTTCTGATAATAACATTACATCTATATTTTTTTAATCCAAAAATCTAATGATCTCCAATTTGTGTCGGTTAACACCTTTAGCATTCCATATACAAATATTTGGTAGGCTAATTTTTTACGTAAAAAGGTTTGCAGCATTTCGTTTTACGCTTTGATTAAATTATTAATTATATTTTGCATTGTAGACATAAATTGTGTCATACATTGGCTAAGGTTTAAAACCATAGTTTCAACGTTTTCATTTGGTAGGTTTTTGGATAATTACATTTGTATAGTGTTATCTTTTACCACTTTGCATGACTTCTTTGGACAACGTTATTCTTAATAATTCTAATTATTCTAATATTTTAATTATTCTAATTCTAATCTTATTCTAATTATTCTTAATAAGCGAATAATAATTTCGCTTTGAGGATTTGAGGATTTAGCATTTGGTTATGACGTACTTGAATTCCGGGCAACAACTTCGATGCCAAGACTTTATATAGAGGGCCCCTACACCTATATATACCCCTGTAGTTAGCAGTGTGATTTCCTCCACAATTACTAGATTTTTTTGTTAAATGCTCTTTATTAAGGATACATTTGGAAATAGAGTGTAGATCACCACATACTATTCAAAGACTGTGTAGGATGCAATATGATTTGGTATGCCCATACTCTTCGAAGTTAGTGAATTGTAATGGACCATTTTTTATGTGGTTCTTTAATAGTAGATTTATGGTGGAGCAAACATTTTTAATTATTTGTCGAATGTGTTTAATTTTTCTTAAGATGGTTAGCATTTAGTATCAATTAAATTTTTTGGCTGTGGTACTTTATTTTCATTGAAAATACTTACTACGGGTTTAATATTATAACCACATTCCTCAAGAGCTTCTTTGACTTCAATAGAGTCTACCGAAGTCTCTATATGTTTTATAACAACGACTAGAGCCTTAAAGTCTTGCAATTGATAAGAATAATAATATTTGTTGTTATTTGACAAAAATTGTATGATTTACATAAAACCTTTCTCTGTGTATGTTTGCATTTTTGTTTCATAAAGGATACTATGTGAAAATTCTTTGTGCCTGCAATACCACTTAATTAAGAAATAATAGCATTAGAGCTATGCTCACGCAAATATATTATATTGGAGATGGTTTGGTATTAATGACTGCGGTGGTACCCTTCGCATCGTCGTTTAACTCGTTGCTCAGTAAAACAAATCCAACAAAATCAAATTTAGAGTTTCACGCTTATTAACATTTTGAGTGTCGGATTGAAATTTAATTTACCGCTGGGTTTGTTGGGTTTGATTTCCTTTTTATGTTAATGTAGCGGACAATACCAATCTGAAGAGATTATTATTTTTTATTTAGTTCAATCTTACCTTGGATTTTATTTTCCTTCACTGTCCGCGCTGTCTGAAAGTTTGTTGTTGCCAGATTTCTGTTTACTCCTACTTTTATTGACTGTATCCTCTGATTCGGTTCCTCATCTGCTGATCGTTGCGACGACTGATCTTTATGATCGTTTGATTTTTTTGCTAGCAGTTGTTTTTGTTGTCTCGACAAAGCTCTTCAGCCTTCACCCTTCTTGGTGAGGCTGCGCAGCACTTATGATGATTACTATTGTTATGTTTTTTTTTGTTATGTTTCTAATTATATTTATTTGGTTTTCCACGCCCTTATTTTGTTTTTATTTTATTTCCTTGTAAATTTTTGTTTTTTGATTTTCTTTCAGTTTTCATTCAGTTTCATTAAAAAGTCATGAACTTCGCGTACACGGTATTCTTAATAATCGGAATAAAATAAAAATAAAACTTTAACTGGTGTCCAAGCAGGGACAAGTTTAAAGTGCGTGAAAAGTCGTTATACCCGCGATCAGCCAGAATGCGAAACAAAAGGGAGGCACAGCATGTTAGGATGCTCCTGATTCTTATGTAAGCATTAATTCTACGAAATTTGTAAATAAAAATTTTATAAAAACATGAATAGTAAGAGTGAATACCAAGAAAATGTGAATCTAAATCAAATCTATCAAAATTATTAAGAAAAATTTTAAAATACATAAATAATTGAATTGAATATCAAGTATCAGGAATTTAAATAGAATAACAACACAAATTTTCAAATTTAAGTTTCGATTAAGAAACAGCACTTTATATACGAAATTATGAAACCAGGGTAGTACACCCTATAGCATAAAATTTTTTCAAGCTGCGACCTTTGGTGTCCCCAGCTTATATTAATAAAAATTCTTTGCGATTCATCATCTAACAGGGTGAGTCATCACCTAACCTCCAGAGCAAAAATGAAAAAAAATTAAAAGAACAAAATATAAATATTTATTTTTTAAAATCATATTTTAGCAAGACTAGAGCGACAAAATAATATAAAAAATGTTACTTGCAAATATACTTTCCAAATTTTAAGCTCCCCAACCATCCCCAAACCTGTTTAGAAGTATAGATGTACGGATTAGTTTTACCCCAGAATTAGAGCTCCGTATATCCACAGTTAGTAAAGTCCTGAAGCATAAATCTTTGGACACATTTATAAGAGGGCTAAAGAGTAATTTTGCTAGATTTCTAGTAATGAAAGAGCCCGAGAATTTTCCTCTAGACTTCCATTTGTGCCTTATATTGAAGAACCGAGTTGCATATACCAACTGTGCCTTCACCAAAAAAGGTGCAACCCGGAAGCCAAATTGCACCAATATGCCTTCACTGCTACAAAGAAAAAAGAACCAACAGAATAGGACTTCAAAAGAACGTGGATACGAAACAACAAGAAATGAAGGAATTGAACAACTATCCCAATTACATTTCGAATTACCACCCTGACTACATCGACGTTAATTTTTTAGAACTCGTCGCTTAGAACTTCGTTTCCCTGCGTACAATTTAGAATGCAGAACGAAAAAATCTAATAGATATAGGGTCACAGAAAAACTACATACAACCACAATTAGTACCAAAACCAACCCTTAATGAAAAACCTTTCTTCACGTATTCCGCAGCAGCATTTTTCATACTACCACGACTAAAATCTCTTGATGGTATTATCGGCAACGATAGCCTCAAACATCTCAATGCTATCATAAACTTCCATGACGACATAATTAAGTGCGGTAATGGTAACGAATTAAATAGTAAATTTTAAATTACAGTAAACAATATTGAAAAAAGGACAGAACACATGACACTTACTCAGAAATTTCACAAACAAATATTCTCAGTTATTTTCTGACCTAAACCAAAAAATGACTTACACCACTACCTTGGTAGGTAGGCTTGCCAGACGTACTGATTCTGGAAGGACAGCACTGAATATTCACTGACTCTAGTGAATTTTGTAAATCGTTCCTACACATAAAAAGAAAAAATTAAATAAAAAAAAAACGGCTTAAACCAACAAATAAACACAAACGGGTTCGAAACCAAGTTGTACAACGTAATTAAAATAAAATAAGCGAACGCGGAATTAAAATTATACCAGGATCAACTGCAACAAAAAAGAAACTAAGAACCTGCGAGATTCATAAAAATAATTAGACAATTTAAGAACAAAACATAAAAAGCGCACCCTTGCACATATCCAATTGACCCGTATCTATATATTTATATATTTTAACAAATTAATTTTATTTATTGTACTACGAAACTTTACGTAAAATTTTTTTTTAAATATAATGCAAATTAAGGATTACAAAACTGTTTTAATTTTCTAAAAAAACAAAAATAATTTGATCAGGGAAGAAAAATAAAAAAAGTTAGGTACATGTAAAAATAAAAACATAAGAAATAATTAAAAAAATAGAATATCAAAGCGTTACATGTTTACCCTTATGTCACCAAATGTTAATTCATTAATTCAAGAAATATTAATACAATAATTCATACTTTCTAAATTACTCGGCAATACCACTTCTGTTTTATAAAGCAGTAAGAAGGATTACATTAAACAGAAAATGCAAAGGCAAAATAAAATAAGATATTAAAACAAGAAACAGTTATATTAATTATACATGAGCATAAACACACAAATTTACAAAGTGCTACTTGTATACCATTTATTCCGAAAACTGGATTATTGTAGTGTGAGTGTTATTTCTTTAAAGATTTCTCTTTTCGTTTATTTTTAGTTAATTTGTTTATGCGAAAGTGTTTTTTGGGCATCTCGATACAATTCATGGAATTATAGCAGTTAGTTTATTATTATAGTATTATTAGAATTTTTTTGAAAATTTCAAAGAATTTCGTGGACATACTTATTTTTCTATCAATGAAGCTATGTATCGTAATTTTAAGAAAATATTAATGTTCTTATTAAATCTTTATAAATTTTTTTAAATGTTGTTTAAGCTTACATAAATATAAGTGAAATGTATGTATGTAGAAGGTATGTAGTATTTTAAGTACACTGGAGTATATTTATAATTGATTAAATTATATTAAAATGGCTTTAATAAAGGTAATTATGTAATATTTACTTTTTTATTTTATTTTATTTTTCTTCTCAAAATTTTAATTTGAGATTTATGATAGTACTTGTAGATTTATAAGGTAAGACTAAAGAAAATACCGGTTAAAGTTTCAAATATTTTATATACAGCTTAACATACGATGCTTTATGCTGTAGCTGTAACAGATATTTAGGTAACCGTTAGGTGATTACACCACTAACCTAATTCCACGGGACTTTTGTATACTTTGCAAAACGTCGAAAGCTATAAATGAGAAAGGGATAAGCGATCATACCTGCACAAGAGTTTAAAACGTATGATTACAAATAAAACTTTATCCCCGATTGTCGAATTCGGGAACTTGGCATAATTATAGAATCTGCTTTTACTATTTGTCTAACACATTATTTTATAATTAATAAAGTTTTTGGATGATTGGCTTTTTTCAAAAGATTTAGTTTCGAGTTCCCTGATCCCTTCGCAAAGAAATGTTTACATATTAATGGGAATTTTATGTATATCTATTGACTCCAGGGCCATCTTGAGTATGGGTAATATCTCTCTTTAGAGGAACCAGTCTATAAGTCAATTAAAAAAGGTTATTAATATATTTCTCATAAATGGTCATAAATGATTTCTAAAAGTTTATTCTCAAAGGGTCGCTGTACATTTAGGTATTATACGTAAATAAGTCAGAGGCCGAAGGCCACCTTCTTTTTTGCAAACATTTTGATACATTTTACAATAGGAGAACCAATCTAAAAGTTAACCAATAAAGGTTAATAGGGTATCAATCAACGTGTTTTCTTCTCAGATTCACCATCTCGAGTCTGTTTACACCAAATTTTTTTATTTTAATTATATATACCACTTTCTGCAATCTTTTGATGAGCAACATAACTGTTTATATTAGGGCAACCAGCTAAAAAATCAGCCAAAAAAGATATGAATTTCAAAGCTATCGAATAATTAAAAAATTTTTTAATGACTTTATAGGTTTTCGTTTGTGGAGGTGGAAGTATTCCGATTACGTCCATCTGCAATACCAACATTCTTATGGTGACAAAGAACACGTGTACCAAGTTACATCATTTTAAATTTACTCAAGTTGCATGGACGGACGGACAACCAGTAACTCGGAATTCACCTCGACTCGTATTCCTGATCATTTATATATATATATATAAGTATATATATAACTCTATATCTATCGCGATTAGTTTTAGGTGTTACAATTAACCGTTAAGTTTAGTTTTTTTGTGGTATTTTAATATTTTTTATTACTGTACAATATATTGTAAATTGTGGTTGTTTTTGTTGTAGGAACCTGTTTATACCCCGGATGTACTCGTCATTACCAAGCTACCTCGTATAAACATAAAAACATATTTAGCCAGTTGAAATTGCAATACCACGAAAAAGTAAACCATATGTATTTACTTATTTAGTTTAGTAAATAAAAGCGAAGAGCTTATTAAAATTTTTTTGGACGCGGAATGAAGAATTCCTCCATCAAACAATGTTTATGCGTCACGCAACGTATATATCTTTGTTTTGCAGAAAACCCAGGCGCGAGAATTTATCGTACTTAAAAGTTTTCATTTTTCGTTTGATGCAAAATTTATGAAGTTTTTATTTTAGGACTCACCCACAACTGCGACAGCATTGGAAAATAAAATGTGCACTTTGCCATCGGCGTACAAATCTGAAAAAGATAATGTCAATAGAATGGGCGCCTCTATATGCGTTGCTCCGTATATGGACGAAATCTTTGGACTCTGTCACGTGGTCCTGTGGGCATTACTAAAGCCAAGCACTCCCTTTGATATAGCCAACTGCTTCATTCTTCAATTCATTCAAATCTTCATTCCTGCTTCAAACATAATCATCTACAATAGTCACCCTCTAAATCCCAGCCTCATCACCAGAATCATCATCACTTTACAAAACATTGAGATGTTTTCCTGAAAACAAATACTTGAAATAAGCTATTGAAAACCAAAAAAAAAGCGTATTTTCGTTTTTTTTTTTAGCAAATTATACCCACGTTAACCCGGCAGTGGACCATTTTCATCTGATCTAAATTAGCTGTTTGACAACTTTATACGGACACTTACATTTTCTGTAGAGCACAGAACGTTGTAGAATACTACAGTGAAAACGCCTCGTCGTAGACTGCGATGCAAATGCTCACCTCAGGCGAGGTGAACTGTTACTTGAATTTATTCTCAGTTGAATAAATCTGGGCTGCAGATCCATAATGGGTCCCAGAACTATTTCCAAAAGTGAGCAAAGGCCATGAATTGTTTTTTCCGATAGTTTTTTCGGATTCCTTCACGCAAACGGCTTTGAACTTGTAGGTAGTACTCTTTATTGACCGTTTGACCTTAAGACACGAATTCATGTTGCACTATGCCACTAAATTCTATGAACATTCCCGTTACTTTCTGAACACACGTCGTATATACATATACGTATATAGGAAATGTTATTAATTTTAACCATGCTGTGACATTTGCATAGAATAATCCAAAAGGAAGTGTCCATGGAAATGCTGGTGACATGTCTCGTCAAGCATGTAACTTAGAATACAAATACTACTCCAAAGAGATCAAGAAGATTTCATAGATGTTCGCCTAATGATAATAACACAAATGGATGGGAGATCGAACAATTGAGGACGACTTAGTAGGAAGATCCATATTCTGAACTTATAGCGATATTAAAACAATGTTGCTACCAAATTTTGGACGAATTGGTGGAGAATTTGCTAAGATATAAGAAGACATTTTAACAAAAAGTCCCATTGACTAATTTTTGTGCCGATTCATATGTAACCTTATGTACTTGTATCTTTTGGGTAAAATTTTATTCTTCTGACGTTTTTCGTTACATAATTATCGTAATTTTAGTGTTTTCAACGCAGCACTGTTACATGAAATGCTAAAACGAAATGTTTTTGTTAAGGCTGGTTGATATACTTTAAATGTGTAATAAAATTAAACCGAAATGAACTTTATTAACTAGTTTTTCACCTTTATTTAAACATTAGTATTTCACCTAACTGGCTTCGAAAAAACAGAGCATTTTAATAGGAACTATTAATTTTATACAATACTCAGCCATAAATAATTTTTTTGCACTCAACGAATAATTGAACGGTGCCCAAATCCCCGGCAAAAATTAATAATATAATTAATTAAAAGAATTGCAGCTGCAACTATAAAAGAATTTTGTTTGCGGAGGGCTACTGTTCTTAGTATACCTGAAAATGCAAATAACAACCTTGAATTGACATTTTTGAGAAGCACTGTTTAAAGTTTTTGGCAGCACTCCTAAAATTTTTTTAGGAATTCGTAAAATGAATATATAGAAATGGAAAGCAATGACGTTCATTGAAATTTAAAATCCTTCTTTGGTAGATTTGAATTAATTTGTACGTTTGACGTGAAATTTCTGAAGATTCCTGTGCGTTAAATTATTCAGTTCTTTAAGTTCAATAACACCGTTGCCGTTCGAGGACAGTATACCAAAACTTACATAACGAGTGAATATCGACTACTCACCGCAGGCAACTAAGTGGGCAGGTGCCATTTTGTGTATATTATCGATTACTATCAACCCTTGTTATGGTATAAAGAAATGTCAAATGTCTTTAAAAGAAATATGTATACTTTATTTTTTATTTATTTCTGAACCTTTCTAAATGAATAATTTACAAAAATTGAACTTCAAATAAATCTATATTCTTTATACACAATGAATTTTTGAAGTGATACTTCCATTTTTTTCTTGTGAAATATATTTTTTTTAAATTGTGTTGTCTATTGATGCATTAATATGATTAAACTAATATTTATAAATGTAATAATTGTGCCTAAACGCCAAAACGCTAAATTCCTACGTAATTTTCTCCGACCCTTTTTTGATTACTGTATTAAATTGATTTTATTTGTAGGACACCTAATTTACACTTTCATTTTCAAATGTGCCCATTTTTTTGATTGGATTGAAGTCTGCACTTTGGGCAGGAGTATCTAGTTTTTGCGCAATTATATAGCAAGCAAGACCAGCATTTTGATATAATTTGTTTATCAGTTTATTTGGATTTGCTCAATTAATGAGTCTAGATGTCAAAATATCTAAATACATTTCCTATATCATATTATCTTTCCATGGGACCGTATTGGAACTGCGTAGTCTATGACCGACCAGCCGACTACCTAGTACGTTGTCAGCAACGTTTCTTTGTCTTTGCCTCAGGTGCATCCGGCTAGTGATTTGAGGATCTTATTGCGGCTCTATATTTTGGTTAATCGCGGTCCTTTGCGGAGTGAAGGAGTGCATACTATCAAACGTAACATTCAATCTTTTATGGTTGTTCACTGTTGGAATTTTAATGTCATGGACAAAAATGTTGAGGTCTGGTCTATACTCCTTCGTCCAGTTAGTGAATATAGTTACTGTGGATTTAGCAGGGGAGGGTGTTAGACTCCTTGCAGTGAAAAAGCGAGAAAGGTCATGAAGATAGGTGTTCACTTTCAAACAGATGTCATTGATTCCATTACCATTACAACCTCTAAATCGTGCGTCAGTGTAAGAAGTAACGGAGACTCTGGTGGTAGAGGGAGTTTCGAGATATAATAATTAAACAACACCACCATGCAGAACACCTTGTTTAATTCTTCTTCTTCTTCTTATTTTAGATTGTTGACCTCGAAATAGTACGAACGATTGACGACCGCTCAGATAGTTCATAGTCCATCTCTTCAGCCCCGGAGGGAGCGGAGAACTTTCAATGTCTTCCAAAAGTGTTGTGTGATTGACTGTGTCAAAGGTTTTTGGCAAGTCCAATGCTACCAGAATGGTTTCCTCACAGGGTGGTTTTTGATTAAGACGAGTTATCTAACTATCTATGACGCTAAGTGCTGTGGTGGTGCCATACACTTTACGGAAACCGTGTTGGTGTTTTGTTAGGCTCAGATGGCGAATAGCAAGGCCTCAAGTGTCTTCACTACTGGGGAAAGGAGAGTTATCGGACGATAAGACTACCCTAGGTTGGTCAGTTTCCCTTAAACGGGGATCACAGGGACTAACCTTGAGTAAGGTTTCGCGCTCGTTTGCTAGAACTACCGCTTCGACTGGGAAATTTGGTCGGATTTCCTCAATTCTTCCAGCAGGAGTGTACTGGAATCACCCTGCAGAATTAACATTCGTCAAAGTTTACGTCCGTAGGAAATGGTAGTGCGGTGAAGGCATTCTCAGTGAATTTTGTGAAGCTGCTTATCATCTGGAGCGTAATATCAAGCGAGCTTTTACAGGTGCCCATAATTCTGGTGGGAGCTTCGTCGTTCATTGTGCAGAATGTTAAATCGTCTATCTGTTCCGCCAGCTCCATCCCTCTACGATTGATTGACAGGCATAAATACCAATGATCGTGGTGCGCATTAAAATCGCCAAGTACTAACCGATTCTCATCACGAAGCAGCGAACCTATGTTCGGCTGCCTGTTACGTCGGGTGGGATATCCTGTTTGACAACATGTAATGGCGGGCATGTATGTATTAAATATTTCGAGCTCGATTTCGCCTGATCGGATAGCTATGCCCTGAAATTCTGGGGCAGTATCCCTGCGGTCGATGTCTCCGTCGATAAGACGATATTGCACTCTGAATAACAGTCATGCTGCTTACTTGAGCTCCAGGGAACGCACGAACTAAATGTTATTTGCACTGCCGTACAAACAAGTGTCGCTGTGGTGCGTTGGCAGTATGATGCCACATAACTTGTGGTCCACTCCCTGTGTGTCTGGACAGGTCGGGTTGGACTCAATCTGCTGCTAGGAGTTGCTCTGTTGATGACAATTTTTGTTTTTGACTTACCAATCCAAACAGGGTTAAATTCTCGAAATAACACCCCTTGGCCGGATAAAAAAAATCCGTGGTCCGGATCAATTTCGGTATCGTAGAACCAGCTGTTGTGGGAATTGGTTTGCGTTTGAATTTAATAATCTTGTTTACCACTTTCTCAAAGCTCTTTGAGGACAAATGTGCCATTGAAATAGTATAAATTGCATTTAGTGTAACATTAATAGTTTACATTTTAGGATTACATAATAGTTATGGTCATATTAGCACAGTTTTTGACAATAAGTTTTACAACCCTCAGATATTTCTTTATAAAACATATACACTTATTTATGTAGTGCTTAAACACACTTTTATAAGAATTGTATTTCAAACCTTAGCATCCAACTTAGATTATCGTTAAATAGAATAAGTTTGAATAAACTACTTAAATTTATGCGATAGCAATTCTAAGGTATCTATAAAAATACCATTTATTCAGGGTTGTTATGTAAACCAAGATAGTTATTAGAATTATAAACCAATTCTAATTTTTAATGGTGTCAGAGAATATGATTGGATTTTCGTCTTTTCGAATATAAGCAAACTCAGTTTTCGAATCACGTATGACATATTTATTCTTGGTACAAAATTAAGAAAATTCGAGAGAATTTAAAAAAAAATTAGCTGATAAACAGTTTTAAATATTAATTAAAAAGAAAAAAGTGTTTAAAAAGACTGCACCTTTTTTTAATGGAACAGAAAAGGAGTTGAGCAGTAAAATTTTAAGCGCTTGATATTCAAAAGAAACCGTAAGTATAATTTAATTTTTATATAAAAATTTACATGTTTATAATATCAAACAAAAATGCTTCAAAGATCAAATAAAGACGCTTTTCTAATGGTCCGATTCAATTAAAAGCAACGTTACGTTTTTCCTACTAGCGAGAAACGGTCGTGACTGTTACATCAATTTTAGCTAGAAGAACAGTATCACAAATTTTAACGCATTTTAAGGCATTGAAGCACCACATTTGCAGCCAGGCGGGTAAATATCCATGGATGAAAATGAAAAAGTGAGAACAAAAAAACAAAAATTTTTTTTTGGAAAATATAAAATACTCGGAACAGTCGGGTGACACACACATAAAAATAATAATGCCGCCCATCGATGAGAACTTGTACTTTAGTCGAAAGGGATACTTCAGTATAAATGTAATGTTATTAAGTACTTATAAAAAAAATTTTATATTTTCCTTTTCTACAAACACACATCAGTACTACCCTAGATACTACAGTAGATTCAAGACATTTTGCTTTTATTTGGAGCATTAGTGATGCTAACCAATATTTCTGCTGGGGATTACGGGTATGCAATAAAACCATTTTTGTAGATATCCACGTTTCAACTCCAAAGAGGATAAGTTTAATATGGCTCATGCATCTACGGGTAATATCGTAGAAAAGACTATCAGAATTCTGGAAAGCCGATTTCGCTGCTTTCTGTGCGTAATGTGTTACCGTCCGGAAGTGGTTTGTGCGCTCCATAAAACATCTATAGACATTATAACATTGAATACACTCAAGATGAAAATGTAATCAGTGCAAATGAAAATAATGAGGACAATCTTTAATTCATTTAAAATAGTTTAAGGTGATCTCACATTCTCGAATTTTTGCTTTTTTGGAGCACTGCAAATATTTGTATTTTCAAAGCCGTTTTTGCGATGTATGGGGTGGTATAAATGTCCGAATCAATTTTGATGTTTGACATATTTTTGGAGAATATTTGCGTATGTACACTTGCGAATTGAGCATACGTGAGCCAAGTGAAAACTCTGGTATAATCTCTACTGGGTGCGTTAAGCCGTTGGAGTTAGCTGATACTTAGAAAAAGGCCCTCCTCCAGCTGCTTGGTTCTACAATTTGTTGTGAGCGACTTTTCTTTTTATGTTGGTATTCCACTAAGCAATGATCTAAATGAAAAACAGTCTACTTTAAAGAACAGCTTACCAAACATCTTTTTTGTTATTAACATCGTTTTGTGGAGGACCTCCACTACTGATGGATTCCGCTGATCTTGTATTTAACAGCTAACACCTCGTTTTGCGAAGCTTCTTAAAATATCCGGATTTTTTTTTAAATTGAGTAATTACAGAATTTTGCGTTTTATTTTCATGTTTTACCCAATCTTTATTCATCAAAGTTAGTGAAAATTAATAAAAATATAACAATTTCTTTACTTCCATTTAAATAAATTAAAATGTAATATTTCGAATGTGTCAGCAATGAGTCTCTTTGTTTCTTTCTGATAGCAAAACCGATAAAATTCTGATTCGAACATCAAACCAATAATGTCAACATTCATCACATCTACTACAATTTTTTATGGGTGTCAACCCCGATCAAAACCGCTTTTACAGAAACTGCGGTAAAAATATGTATGCAGATTTCTTCAAACAAAAAAATTAAACATTTTTTTTTACAGGGAAATCCCCAGGTACAGGGGAATTTAATTGTGATTTCTTTTTTTGCTCTATTTTCAGCGCAGTTTTTCGAGTGTCAAAGAACTAATGCAAAAAGAAGCTACATATTGTCTTACTATTATAATAATGACTACTAGTTTTGATCAAGTTCGCAGTATTTGACTTCTGTATTTTAGAAAAACAGCAGGTTGCAACACACAACACACAAAAAATACTCTATATTCATTCTAGTATAGATGATATAGACAATTTCGTTTATTTTTTCTGGAAGTACCATTTTTGATTAAGTATGATAGTTAGAACTTAATTTTCGTTTAGTTAGATTGTTTATTTGAAATATTTGGTGTAAGATTTGTTGACCTTTATTGTTGGAAATGGGAATATCGAATAAAATATAACGATGAGATTACGAACTAGTCATATAAGTACATATCTACCAAGTTCATATCATATACTATATGAAAAAATTCATAAGCTGATACTCTAAAGGTATCAGAGGAATATGTTGGACATATCGTTATTAATATTTTGATATGGAGAAACTCTGTGAAAAATGGGTGCCTCCCGAACTCATGATCAAGACAATGCACATTATCGCAAATCAATGAAAACGATGACAAAATTCTATGAGTTGGCTTCGAATTGCTTCTAATAGCAAAAGGCAAATCCCTTGACAAAAAAGATATTGAAATATAATCGGTTTTCTTCAATTGTCATTTTGTTGAATTATAAAATTGAATTTTTCTAATGTATTTCTCTCTTAATCGATATGAACTTTTCAATCAGACATTAAAATTGGTCCAATTAAAACATCGGCTATTCGCTTACAATTCGCTGCTGGTACAATTAATTTCAGGATTTAACACTCCTCCCCATTTTGACCAAAGTTGTACTTTCCTGTGCCTTCACTTAGAGGTCCACTAGTAACTTCCTCTAATGTATCGCACACAGGTGGTTAAGAAATTAATAAAACAAATTAAAAACATATTTCCTATTTTCTTTTGTTTAAAGAGATATTTACTACTTATGTGTATTATTATTATAGTATAAAAACTTTAGTTTACGCATACATTTATATATATTTAAGTTATTTCAACTCCCTTTATTACTAATTCCAAATTTGTAGGTGACTCCATTTCATCTTTGAATTTTCATCTGCGGTGACCATTTCATCTTGAATTTGCGTGAGTCTCCAATTTTCGAAGAATTGCAGATGAATATCGATAGATTTCCTTAAAATATAATATAAGTGGTTTGCATAAGTTTTGAAGGACTAAATACTCTCAAAAATATAATCGGTTTTTTTTAAAAGGCTAGGCATAGTCTGCAATTAGTTTAGGTTTTAATTATTGCATTGTTTACGAATTCTATTTTCATTATACAAAAATTCTTCGAATAAAACAAAGTAGAACGCATCCCAAAGTTTAAAAATTTTACTATAAAAAATTATTTATTTATCCGTCTACATTAATGTTGTCGCCCCTAAAACAGTCCCCATTCGATAATATGCATTTATGCCCGTGCTTCTTCCAATCGGCGAAACACTTCTCAAACTCGATTTTTGGGAGCCTTTAGCTCTTTCAGCGATGCACTTTTAATGTCATTTATACTTCTAAAACGACTGTCCTTTAAGGTTCCCCCTGCGGGTCGGGGGATAAGAATAACCCGCGGTAGGTATGCCTGTCGTACGAGGCGACTAAAATCCAAAAAGTGCACTGTATGTGAAATAGACTTGCTCAATCTATAGGCTCAGCCATGTCAGAAACAGTGCTATATTACTTAGCTTGAACAAAGTTTATATCACTTTAAATGTACTATACATGCACTTAAAGCGAGGCATTGTAGTTCAAGCTACAAATGCCACCAGTCGAGATGAATGGGTAACTCAACTGGAAGTAGCCTTCGGGCTACAAGGTCTGACCGGAGACTTTAATCTGGTGCCACGGGGAGCAGGGGCCCGGTGGAGTTGCGGGTTGTACTTGCAGCTCCACCCTGCTCATTGCGGTAGGCCCTTCGGGGAGTATCGCGGTGGCTGTGGTTTAAAACCTGAATGCGGGTAGAACTGTCTGGAGCGGTACAGTTCAAATGTGGAGTTGCATTGCAACCGGGTGCCCGACCCATAGAAAGGCAGAGGTTTTGAGTAGGCCTCGAACCCCACCAAGGTGGTTATTGTGCCATTCCACAATGCCGATCGGTACCGTTGGTTTTAGCGAAAGCTATTATTAACGGGGCGCTGATCGACGCATTGTATTGATCCGTTGTGTTTTTGAACACCGTGGAGTCGAGCTGACAATGGCAGGTACCCACGTAAATCACATCGGGTTCTGTCCTTTAAGGTTCTCTTTATATTTGGAAAAAGCCACACGGAGCTATGTCTGGCGAATAGGGAGGCTGGGGCATCGTTACAGTATTGTTTTTGGCCAAGAATTCACGAACAAGAACGAAGAAAAGTTAGCAAAATCCATGAATTGTTTTTCCACAAATCCAGGCGTTTTTTTCGGATTGCTTTACGCAAACGGCGTTGAACTTTTAGGTAGTACTCTTTATTGATCCTTATTTTCTGAACACACCTCGTATAGTTATATGTATAGTTGTTGTTTAATTTGATAAAATTACGATTTAAAACATGCATGTTAAGAACAAAGAAAACGAGTTATCGAGTAAGCCTTGAAATTATTAGATGTATGTTGTTTATGCTTTCATATTGTAGTATTGATAATTTACAAATGCTCATTTTATGTGCATAACATACCTTTTTAATCAATATTTTTCCTGAAACAAGATAATCCATACTTACCTCATATTCTTCTTCAATCGTAGTATTTTCAACAATACTGGTAGCTAATTTTTCCAATTTTTTTTTTTGACTTTCTTCAATCATCCACTTGTTACTCTTTGAAATCTCAGAAAGTGCGTAAAGCGCAGCCTCCAGTCTGCTGTCATACCCATCAAAAATTCCAGGTAAGCATTTTATCAATTGAATAATCGCTAATTTTTCGATCAACTTATCTGAAATGACAATCATGAAAATCGTGAAAAATAAACCAATTACTTTACATCTAAATATCTAATTAAATTTCGAAAAATAAAAATTCTAACTAACTATTGGTTCGTGTTCTACTCAAATTTTTAGTATAAATATATTACATTTTCCGGGTCTACACTTCATATAAACTTGTAGAAGAAATGAAATGAAAAAATTAAACATTTATGCAGCAATAACAAAACCAACCGAAAGCAAAACTTTCAAAACTTCACTTCCCCCATCTTTGACAGTGCAAAGGCAGACGATCGAAGAGGAATTAAAAAAGTCGAACGAACGAATAAATTCTACTTCTATTAGAACCACAGAAGTGGAGATTTTTAAAACCCTAAATAATTACTGTTGCAAAATGTAAAGCATGAAATTTTGACTGCTTCAATGGCTAGCCACCTATAAGAATTTATGTATGTCTATAAAAAAAATTCAACTTTCTAACTTTTAGTGCTTTACTGAAATTTTTTATGTTAAAATGTTAGTCGTATGCACTTCACTTGCAAACTGCTCAGAGGAACATCTGTCCCACTCTAAACCACCTACAATTCCAATAATCCAAGGAAAATTCTTAAAACACAAGCATTAGGAAAAATGTAATTATATATAAAAACCAGAACTCCTCTACTTCTGCAATTCCCACAACAGGCGATTCTACGGTACCGGAATTGAATCGGATTTTTTTTCTGTTTGGACCAGTAAATAATAAATTAATGTTGCCATCATAACATCAACTCCTAACAGCAAGGTTACTCTATTTCCTCCTGACCAGGACTGGCATTTAATCCAACCCGGGCCCGGAGAAATTTCACGCTGCGGATGCGCCAAAACACTCCATCCAAACTCCACCTCGGTTAGGTGTAATACATGTAATGGATAGAGCCACCTTAAGATCTGTTCAGGCCCCACATAGGGAATGGACTACAAGTTATGTGGCCTCACGCTGCCAACGCACCACTGCGACACTGGCCTCTACGGCCGTTCACCCTAGTTGGTACACTGCGCCGCCACTACAGCCTAGTAGCCATCAAAGGACCTCAACGGTCACCTGGGGCTCATCTAGGCAGAATGACTCATAATCTGAGCAGTCCACCCCCTACCTTCTTCCCACTCTTATCACCGTGCGAGGACCGAAAAACAACTCTTGGTCCTAAGAACCGTCTGTTCCGTGCGTCAGACCGAAACGTCGGAACATTACATCAGTCAGGTGCAATTCCTGCTCTGGCTGGTGTCATTTCACGACGTGTTCGGTCTTGCGCACGTGAGGGAGTGTGTCATTCGTTACCCCTTGCTGTAGGAGTCTGCTCCCGCAATAAAAGTCAACGGCGTAACTAAATAACACCGTAGTACGACAACCGACATGGCGGGCACTGCAGTTGCAACAAACACCACATTTATACCACTTCCTCGCTCCCAGAATTCTAAGACTAAGTTGCAATGGACTCTCAAGTAATATCGAGGAAATGATGGATTTCATGAGCCGGTAAGGCATAGCGATAGCTGCGGTCCAAGAAAACAAATTAAACAGCCGCTCCAATCTTCTGAGGTGGATTTAATATACAATATTTAACATATACATCATCCCAGTTACATGTTGCCCCATATTGCACCCGGACATAGGTGCGCTGTTACGTGGTGAGAACTACTTGGTACTTGGAGATTTTAACGCGCACCACGATCTTTGCTATTCCAGTCTGTAAAATGATAGTAGCGAAACGAAGCTAGCGGAACAGACAGACTATTCGATATTCTGCTCAATGAACGACGAAACCCCACCAGATAAATAGCATGACTTGGCGACCTATGCTAACTTTCGCATTACATCATCTGCTGATAATTATCTCTATCGAAAAAACCTCGAGACTTTATTTGTAGACAACCATACCTTCGTTAACGTTAACAAAGGTAACTGAGTCGACTACACAGAATTCACCGAGAACACATTCACCGCACTACCCATTGCTACGGACGCAATCTTTGCGAATGTTGATTCCGCATGTGAGGCGGAAATCCGACTAAATTTCCCAGCCGCAGCAGCAGTTTTAGCAAACGAGCACGACGCCTTACGTCAGGTTGATCCCTGTGATCCCCGCATAAGGATCTCAATTTGGAGATTCGACAACTGGTAAATCAACATAAGTGGACGAAATGAGTAGAGCACTTGAAGTCTTGTATCATATACGTCGGTGTGAGCAAGCTTTGGACTACTGTCAAATCCCTGTCCAATCCGAGGAGACACGATGACCAGGTTGAAATTAAAACTGACAGTCGTGCCTCTTCGGAACTGAAGAAGTGTTCGAGCTAGCTTGGTCAGCAATTTATATTGCACCCTTCAGCGGATAAGGTAAAAGGATGTGTTACACGTCACTGCGCAAAACCTACTGGAGGGCGAGGCCATACCAACTTCTTTTAAAACTTTTTACTCACAGATGACGGCCCTACTAGGATCCTCAATACCAAATAACACGTTTATATCTTAATTTACTGCTTAGTTATAGCACTTTATATGTTTTCAATTAAAGGCATTAGGTGGGCGTGGCAGATGTCCAATTACGCCCATCTGCAATACCAACCGTCTTACGGTGACAAAGAACGCGTGTATCAAGTATCATGAAGATACTTTAATTTTTGCTCAAGTTATCGCTCAAGCACGGGCGGACGGTGTTACAAACAATCGATAGGGGAACAAAACTAATATACTCTGTTGCAACATGTTGCAAGAGTATAAAAATTATCATAAAATTTGGTGTATTGCTTCCAATCGAAAGTGTAAGAAAAATGTAACTAATACAAGATAATAAATAAATTAGGTGTGTCCAATATGCAAAAGTTAAACTGATATTGAAAGTATGTAATGTTATACAAATTAAACTTATGGTCTTATGCCTAAAGCTTGACGTATTTAAATCGACAATTTTAATGAAATAAATATTTACCTCGTAAATCTTCTCGCTCTGCTAATTTTCCAATTAAAAAGCAAATTCTTACAAACATTCTTGCATCGCTTTTATCTAAACAAGTTAGTAGTATTTGCATCCCATCTACGTTCAGAAACTCCACTAGACCAGGTTCAAAATTTTGAAATAAAGATGATATTGCATGTAAGGCACTGTTTGCAACTTCAGCGGGCTGATTTAAATATCTTATTAGTGTTGGAATTGTTTTTGCATCTACAAAATGCTTTTGACAAAATGGGTTATTTTGTGACATTTCTGCAATAATGTAGGCGGTTAAACTACTTATTTTACAATCTGTGTGAGTCAGGTTTTGTACTAAATATACAGATCCGCCAGCTTTCACAAAACTATTTGCATAATCTATGTCATTAATACTCTCTCTGATTATATTCAAAGCGTTAACTTTGTTTACAACTGTTGATTCTTGATCCTCTAAAATATAAATTGCCTTTTGAAATTCTTTCATTACATCTGTTTTCATATTATTTAAAGCTGATTCAAGGAACTGTTTCTTCTGAAAAAAAAATAAATATATGAACAATATGTAACAGAAAATGCTACTTAATGTTGTTGCTTAAATGTTATTATAGATTAGATTAGATTAACGAACGATACAAAGATCGAAATAAAATAAATTATTATAAAAAATAACTCACAAATGATTTTCGACAGCAGAAGAGAAATCTCAAGGCAGTGAACCAGACGCACTTCGCCATATTTTTAAATCTTCTCTTTTCAGATCAATCGAACGAAGTAATTCAACGAATTTTAATTTGATATTCCGGATCAATAAGTAAATTTTGTTGATTTGAATTGTTCCCAGAAACAAAAAAAATGTATGCAGATGTTTAAGGTTCGGCAAACATTTCAGAGTAAAATTTCATACTTATGTTAGCTCTCTTCCACAAAGCTTCCTGTGGGTGTTATTTAAAGGGTAAAGTATATTTTTTACCAGTGTCAAAATGTGATAGAAGTATCCGTAATGTGAGGTTGGAACAAAAAATGTTTCGTGCCTGAAATCGCCGAGTGATTCACTTCTGTTATTGTGATTTGAAATTACATATTACGTTTATATATTCTATTTGAATGTGATTTCATGTACCGTTCTATTGAATGAAATTTGAACACGGTTAAACGATAAACGGTATACTTTATCGAAAGAATTATCCAAACACAAAACAAGTTAATATGACACTAACTGACACTAAATTATACCCAAAAATATATACAATAGTTAACAAATACTGTTCACACACATACATACTTATGTATATACCCAGCACACAATTATACCCTTAATATATTACAATATTGATTTAGAAGTTTAAACTAAGCCCAATTATTTTTCTTTAATCGGAATCAGCCCCATTCGTCGACATACAATGACATTTTTGGTCCTTCGAGCCGGATATAGCCGAAAATAATTAAAATACCCGAAATTATTTTAAAGGCGAAAAAACTGTAAGTGCGACCCACATTTGATTTACAATAAATGTTTAAAGTGTCAATCAAAATTGTTACAAAAAAAGCTAATTTTCAATTGCGTCCTTAAGCGCACTTAAATTCAATTTATTTGTCATTGTTGAGTTTGACAAATTTTGCTTTGCACTATTTAATTATATATTTACATATATGCACCCAATAGAAGAAGTGCAACAAGTAACATATTATGTTTTTCCGTCGGCTATTCCACTCCTTTTGCCAAAAAAAAAAACATTATATATAAATGGATATATATACCCGCTCTTATTTACATATATACGAAAAGCATATCAATTCTTATATAATTTGTTGGTAGCAAACACTAATAGAGGACACACAAAGAAAATACCCAACACGAAATTCGAAATAGGGAAAAATTGCAATAAACTTACAAACAAAAAAATTTTTTTAACGGTTTTATTGTTATATTTCTTCCATAAATTCGGAAAAATATATAATTGCGTAAAATATTTAGCCCTTGCCCAAGAAGAAGGCAAAAAAAAAGTAAAAAAAAAAAACGAAAATTCCCAATTTTATTTTACATAAATTTTTCGTTAACTCTTATTTTTAACTAATTTTCGATTTAATTGAAATCGTGGAAGATTATCGTCAGACCAAAAGAGAATACGAATCGGCTTATACTTTGCTTTCAGGTGCTGGCTTTTATATTACAAAATGTTCCGGAAGAATTCAACATACAATATTCGACGAAACCCAAATGGATTCCCATTATATTTGGTATCTTATTAACTTATATTACAGGTTATAAGCCTATCGGAGCTTTATTATTATATTTTGCTTCGTGTCTGAAATATTTATATTAAAATGTACCAAATTAACTAAAACGCTTATGTTTAAGAAAACATTCCTCTTAATTTCATTAAAATATCACACATATTGTCCAACATAAACGGTTTAAAGTCAGGTGGAAAGTCTGAAATCACTGCACCGGGTTTAAAGTTAAAAGTTAAGTTTTTTAAAGCGACGGTAATCTTTAAAGTTGTAAATCCCTATATCGAGTATATTGGGGTTAGGACTGGATTGGTCCTGCACTAGGTCTGGACTGATTGCAGCAACTTCATGATTACTCAAATATACTTGAGAATAGGTTTCCACGTAATTGTATGAAGATAACTCAAACATTGACCGACATATTCGGCATAACATTTGCTATAATAACGAAAATCATGATAGGTAGTATATGGGAGCTGGTGTAATTCGTTAACTGATTTCACACATTTTCGGAAACAAACTATAACATATCCAATATTATACGTTCATACCAAGCCAACCGGAGGTTTGAAATTTTTATATTAGATATATGGAGGCTTAGGTATATTGATCCGATTTTATTAGTTTTTGGCAACACGACATATTAACAGAAAAAGATACTATCTGACTTTCACTAATATACCTTACAGATTAACCTATACATAAGGTTTGAAGTCAACCGGAAGTTCGAAAACTCTTATATTAGGTATATGGGCGCTAGAGGAAGTATTTTTCCGGCATTACGAATTTTTGAGATACCATCTCAATTTCTCGCTCTGAGTTTCAACAATACATCTTACAGATTGACCATATTTTCGCTAAATAAGCCTTAAGCACTGGGTCCACATACTCGGTATCTGGGGGCTTAAAAGGATATATTCCGATTTCAACAATTTTTAGACGTGAAATGGCATACAATAAAAGCACCCTTTATGCAAAGTTTTTCTCCGATATCTTTTCTGGTAATGGATTTATGTACCATGAAGTAGAAGAATCATATGGAATTTGAAATTGCGATATATGGGAATTAGACGTTATTCCGGTGTCTTCCATTTTCACACTGTAATATAAGGATGCAAATATAATGTCACGCATCCAAATTTATTGAAATTGCTAAGCAGTTCCTGAGATATAGGATTTCACCTAAAAGTGGGGGGTACTGCGCCCATTGCTCAATGTTTGCACCGATTCCTTTGAAGCCCTTATGGTAATCAACTGTGAAATTTAATGATTCTGATGTGTTTCTGTGTGAGTAAAAGTACTTTTGGTATTTTTCAGTATAACCTTTGTATGGGAGCTGGACATTGTTATTATCCGATTTCACTCGCCTTCCCAGTGTTTAACGAGGTGCTAGCCAGCTTTAGTGGTTTAGGAGAATGTACATTAAACCTATCCGGCGGCGGGACCATGACCACTTTTCTAAAATTTTCAACGCACAGACGCCCCTGTCTCCTGTGATTACCTGTATTAAATTGCAGTTTTATATCTTCATTGGGAGCTTAGCTATGGCATTTTATAGATTTTCGTTCAACGGCATTTTGTGGGCGTGGCAATAGTCCGATTCCGCCAATCAATCACCAATACCAACCTTCTTATGGTGACAAAGAACATGCATACCAACTGTTAGGTGATCAAAACTATTATATTCTATAGCAACGTGTTGCGAGAGTATAGAAATGCTTGCAAATGCACCTATCTTGTTTAGCCTCAATTAACAGATACAGCCACTTGTAAAACCAAGGTGTTAACCCAACCAATTGAGGGAAAGACACAATGATGGTTTAGCTCCCACGGTTCACTTATCACAATGCGACACTGACATCTTTTACGGAGATTATGCGACTTGGCCCACTTTTCGAGAAATGTTTACTACCCTGTATCTCCGTAACCCAAGGATAATTAATGTTAAAAAGCTTTCACCTTATTCAGAAGACGTGAGGCGAAGCAAAAGAAACAATTTACCACCCTTAACTACCGATAGTTTCATTTATGTCTGGAATATTTTGGACCATCAGTATGAAAATAAGAGCATGCAGGTAAACACTCAATTGAAAATGCTTTCTGACCTATCCCAGGTGACTCAAGAAACAGGCCGCAACGAAGGGTTAATAACTTTTTAACCACTTTAACTAATCTTGAGATTGACACAAAA
Source organism: Bactrocera minax (assembly GCA_021498325.1). Taxonomy (NCBI): domain Eukaryota; kingdom Metazoa; phylum Arthropoda; class Insecta; order Diptera; family Tephritidae; genus Bactrocera; species Bactrocera minax. The sequence goes on along the minus strand of JAKEEE010000117.1, from coordinate 545,719 downwards.
AGCTGGGACCCGATATAGATATACCTTTGTAGTTCCAAACTACCCTCAGAAACTTTAGAAGTCTTTGAATATAGCCTAGAAGATAATTCCACTATACATGCGTGGTTAAATTTCGACAGTTTCTTCACCCATAAAAATAAAACCCTCAAATCTGTAGGAAATTTCAAGTCTTCAGTAGCGAAACTGTACTCGCCCCACCTTGGCACAGTTAGTAAAGAAGACGAAAAACGATTTAACATGATAACGTATTTGAAACACCAATAGCTGAGCCTTCAAATAATCAAAAAAAAAATCTGTTCCACTTATTTTCAACATTATTAGAGACATAAAGTTGTCAGCTTTGCAAAGAGCAGCACCCGATTCGGAAATGGCCCAAATTTCACGCTATGAATGTTGAGACATGCATAGCCACCATCAAAAAAATATGAATATTGCTATAACTGCTAAACAATACCGCATAACCGTAAAAAAAAATACTCTAGTAGCAAATTTCACGAAAGACATAAAACTCTCATACACAGGGAATCTAGCCCTCGGGCTGAATCCGTACTAGAAAAATCAAGAGACGCCAGTTCTACATCTGATACCGCTGTAAGTACCGCATTACTCACTCAAAACACAAATACAAATCGGCAAGCCTACAGCACTGTTCTGGTTCAGGTAAAACATAATGGCCAGCGATATTCCGCAAGAGCACTCATTGACTTAGGATCAGAAGCCATATTTATAACTCAAAGGCTTCAACGAACTCTGGATATACCCACACTTAATAATCTTGGATTCTATTTAGCAGACACCCTATTCCACAAACCGAGATCCGTAGACATACTAATTGGCAGTACTATCTATTCAAAAATAATAATCGGTGGAGTGAAACCAAATATTCTAGGCCCACTCCTAGCTGAAGAGACAGAATTCGGATAGATTTTGTCCGGACTCATAACCTAGCCCTCCCGAAAATTTTCTATAGTATCATTTCACAACAAAATCAACCACGAGTAACCTACTCGCACACTTTTCAGAGGTGGAGGAAATCCCAACGGAATCGAAAATTTCAATATTCGATAAAATTTGTGAAGAAATTTTCCAAAACAAACTACTCCTCCGAATTCAGACGGACGCTATGTAGGAACCCTACCACTCCAAGAACAATTTAATCCAAATATTAGACACTCTACACACATAGCGTTAGCACGATTCCTTAGGAAGCAACGATTCTTACTCAAAAGACCCGAAGTGAAAGTCTAATATAATAAAGCGATTGTGGAATATTTGAAATTTTAACAAACGCAGAGTCGTAAATGCTCGAAACGTTAGAAGATGAAGTAATGATTCGACGCATTCGGCGTTTCCAGACAAACCTTTTCACTATTCGTGAAGAAAAAGTATTCTTGAGTAATGATCACCACCACACGATCGGAAAATCCATCACCCACCGACGAACAACCAATATTCATTGTCATGTAGCTTGCGGATTTTGCAAAAAGGATCACAATTTAGCATCTTGCGCTATCAACAAAATCGATCGATCAACAAAAACAAAAAATACGGAAGTCATTAAACACCGCTATTCTGTTAACTGTTTAGCCAGGTCATATAAAACGGAAATATGTAAAAGGGGAAATCGATGATTCACCTGCAATGGGAAGCATCAATGGTCCCTACATGGTCATTCAAGGCTATACCCATCCAACCAGATAAAGGATGTTGAGAATGTCCCGTAGATAACCAACCACTATCCTTACTGGCTAAACAGATTCTTATACCCACAACGATTATGAGTTTGAAATGCGATGATGTGGGGCATGAAATTCGAACCCCCTTAAACCCCATCTTTAAAATAACTAATATAGCGACCGAACTATTAAAAAAAAAAAAAAAAAAAACAATGTAACTGCCGATTACGTATCTAAACACATAAAGTAGGTGTAGCATAAAAGTTGGCTCCAATAATGATAATAATTTTCGTTAGAAAGTAACTCGATCATCACACAAGAAATACCCACATAACCCTATGAGCGGGACTGACGATGTTGAAACACGCTTTAACCACATAGTCCTCGCCGACTTTCAATGTTACAGCAAAGGAGAAATAATGTTGGAAATTGGAGCTGATATCTACCCCCAAATTGTCAGAAGTGGATTGCTTCACCCAAACAATGGCACAATGGCAGCGCAGAATACAGCATTTTGCTGGACCCTAACTGGTAATAACTGGTGACAATAGCCAAGGATCTTAAATACTGCAAAGCAACCGGAATGTTTAAACCAAGTAAATACTCCTCCGGATTACTCCTATACACTACGAAAAGTAATAGAGGCGTAATGCAGAGGAAAAACAACCCTACCAACTTTTCAACACACACAGATCTTAAGAAAATAAGAAACCCACAACACGAAAAAAACTCATCCCGCGCAAATAAAAGTGCAATCGAATTGAATAGTAAAGTGAAAACGGGAGTATCTCCCACAATAATAACATAAAAAAAATAAGCACGGATAAACGATATACGGAGACACACAACATTTATCAACAGCATAGGATAAATACATTCCCAAAGGAATTATTCAAACACAAAATAATTTAATATTATATTTTTACGAACACTAAAAAGTACCGAATTAACAAATTTTGTTCACACACACACATGTATATATCCAACCCGCAATTATAATCTTAATATATTATTGTACATTAATTTATAACGTTTATACTAAACCGAGCTATTTTTCTTTAATCGGAATCGACCCCATTTTTCGATATATCCTGAGATTGTTATTATTATTATTAAGTAATATTGTGTTTCATACCTCTACATCCATTTCTTGGCATTTCGGTCCTTTAGTATCTTCATTTTTCGTATGATCTAATGAAAACTGTAAAACACCCTGTAAACGCAAAGAAAAGGAAATTATTTTAAAAATTTAAGAGTTCTGTTGCGCAACAGATGAATTGAAAAAGTATCTTCGCATTGTTTCTACGTTCGTATTCCAAAAACAATTTTACTTCTAAATTAAATCAGAAATGTCCGTCGTCCTCCTGAATATGATTTGTCTTTAAAAATGTAAAGGTAAGTGTGCTTCACGAGAGTTTTAGAAGCAAATTTCCTTGTTCTTTAAATGTTGTTGCGATGTGAGTTTTTACCACATTATTACAAAAACAAATATTAATTTGAGAGCTATCTCCCATTACATTGAATGCCTCTAATAACACGAAAATCCAGTCCGATTATATGTAATTAAATATCATTTTGGTTTAAAATTCTCGTTATAATAAAACCTTATTAGATTTTCATAAACAAAGCTTAATGAGTGTAAACAAGCTAATCATGATTAAAATCAAAAATTTTTTTTATTTAATTGATTACTATAACGTATGTAAAATCCACTTTTCTCTAAGAAGTAAATAAGCTGCTAATACACAAAGCAGGGTCTCTACCCTCTTAATAGGTCTTAATAAAGAAATACTATTTGAATATAAACTTTTATAAAGTCTAACGAATATTTCAGCTAAATAAAATTGAAGGCACGTTGTGTGGTGAAACCTTATATAGTGCAAAACCTTGACTGGAATTAAACCATTTAGTGTTTATCAGCCATGTTTTCGACCAAGACGGAAGTCATTATATCTGCTATATTTGGGATAGGGGAAGGCTCAGACTGATTGCATTAACTCAGGTATACTAGAGAACATTTCACGCAATTTTCTGATTCACACACTGAACGAAATATTCGGCATTGTGTCTGCTAGAATAACGAAAATCACTAAAATATCTAATATAAGGGTGGTGGGATAATTCGATTACCGATTTCACACATCTTCGGCATTAAACCGTGGTATATCCAATAACACGTCGACTTCATTTTGCTAAGATATCTTAAATTTTTTTAAGGACTTGGTATATGGGGGCTGAGGGAGTATTCACCCGATTTTACGCATTTTTTACACAAGGCCACATTATTATCATTGAAGGATACATCTCGAATTTCAGTAAGATTACATTTAAAGGTATATATGGTATAATGTCTACCAGCGGGTTGAGAATCCGTATATTAGGTATATCGGAGCTGGGGATATATTCACTCGAGCTTCCCCATTTTTCACACGAGGGAGCATTATTCTCACGAAAAGGTACTCTTTGAATTTCATTAACATATCTCACAGATTAACTGAGTTTCTGTAAAAAGTCTTCGGCAAAATATATATACACTGAGGTCCTTATATTGGGTATCTGGGACTAGAAAAATTATACGCAGATTCTTACGCATGAGATGGCACACCTTGAAGATACTATTACGCGTGGTTTTTATCCGATTTCGAACATTTCCACAAAATGGCATATCGATGCAAAGACAATGTTATGTACCAAATTTGGTTCAAATCCATAAAACCGCTCCTGGGATATGGAATTTCATCTGGAATTGAGCGGTGCCACGCCCATCGTCCAAATTTTACCCGAATTCCAATGCTTGCCTCCCGTGCCATATTAACTGTGAGATTACCTGTTTCTGGCGTGTTTCTTCGGCAAGTTAACGCACTTAAAGAGTTTTCAACTTAGCCTTTGTATGGAGGATGGTTGTGATTATCCGATTTCGCTTATTCTCCCAGTGTATAAGTGCTAGAACAACTTATTCTGAGCAAATTTGATTGACATAGCTTTAGTGGCTTATGAGATATGTACATTAAATCTATTGGGGCGGGGCTATACCCACTTATTACCCAAAAATTTCAGTTTTAAATCTTAATTAGTTGCTTAGTTATAGCACTTTATATGTTTTCGATTAATGGTGTTTTGTGGGCTTGGCAGTTATCCGATTACACCCATCTGCAATACAAACCTTCTTATGGTGACAAAGTACATGTGTACTGGGGGAACTGGTCTCGTCATCCTGATCATTTACTCTCTGGTTTACTTTTTCCTCATGTATCTAATATTTTCAATTAAACCACTTTGGTTGAGTTTATTTAGCATATATCACTTTTGAATTAACTTGGTAGATTTTAAAATAAATATCTCTGACGTGAAGCAAATAATAGCAACGAAAGTACTGTCTAGTCTATGGCCTGTAATATAAGTTAATAAGATACCAAATATGACTACAATCCATTGACAGTTTCTTCGAATATGAATGTTGAATTCTTTCGCAACATTTTTTAATATAAAGTTATGTCAGCACCTGAAAACATTTCCCCTCCTCTGATCCTTGCACATTGTGAGTATAAAATGTTCGATTACACCCGAACTTAGCCCTTTCTTGTTTCGATATAAAGTTAGCTATAGCCACTGTGGTCCTTATATGGTAGATGAGGACTTGAAAAGTTAAATGCCGATTTCGACAATTTGTACCTATGTAATGGCATATCTTGAAAGCATTATATGTACAAAGTTTCATTCCCATATATTAATTGCTGCTAGATTTATATAGTTTAAAGTGAAAGAATCAAATAAAATTAAAAATTTTGTTATATGAGAAGTAGGCGTATCGTAGGCGTGTTATATAACTTCACCAATTTTTACAAAGTGACATAAAGATGCAAATATAATATGTACCAAATTTGGTTGAAATTAATTAAGGCGTTCTTGAAATATGGTTTTTCCCCTAAGAGTGGGCGAAGCAACACCCATTGCCCAAATTTTACACGTAATTCTATGCAGCCTTTCCATACCATATTCGATGTAAGATTTCATTTTTGTGGCGTTTTTTTAGCGAGTTAACGCACTTTTAGTAGTTTTCATCATAACCTTTGTATGGGAGGTGGGTATGGTTATTATCCAATTTCACTCATTTTCTCAGTATATGAGAACATTCTAGAAAAACTTGTTTTGAGGAAGTGTGAATGTTTTAGCTTTAACGGTTTCTGAGATATGTATATTAAACCTATTTGGGGACGGGTCATGAACACTTTTACAAAATTTTTTGCCCACAGATGCCCCTCCCAACTAGGATCCTATACCAAATAACATGTTTATATCTTAATTTGTTGCATAGTTATAGCACTTTATCTGCTTTCGACTATTGGCATTTTGTGGACGTAGCAGATATCGAATTACTCCCATCTGCAATACCAACCGTCTTACGGTTACAAAGAACACGTGTACTAAGTTTGATCAAGATATCTTAATTTTTAATCAAGGTATCGCTTGCACGGACGGACGGACAACCGTTAGGGGAACAAAACTAATACACTCTGTAGCAAAATGTAGCGAGAGTATGAAAATAGAAACATTCATGCTTTCTCTGTGAATCCGTGTACTTCTCTCCCTATGTAATAAAAAAAATTATTGTCTGGAGCTTTATTGATCTGGGAGTTACTATTCGATTAAGCTAAATTTAAATTTCATGTTAAAATAACTGTTTTAAAAGCTAAAGGTTCTGTGGTATGGAACCAAAGTTACCAAATCATCTAGTTACCAAATTCATTTTTATGGATCAGTGTCCGTTCAAAAACAAGTTTTACTTTTTATCTGAGGGCATTTCCAGTGCGATTCTATGTTAAATCTTCCTCCATATATAATATAATACATATATATATACATATAGATACATATATATACATATATATATACATATAGATACATATATATATACACATAGATACACATATATATACATATAGATACATATATATATACATATCGATACATATATATACATATAGATACATATATATATACATATATATATATACATATATGTATACATATATACATATGTACATATACACATATATATATATATACATACATATACATATACATATATGTATATATATATATATACATATACACATATATATATATACATATATATATACATATAGATACATATGTAATATTCGTTTAAAGCTTATAAACCTGTACCCACTAGCCGTAATGTTTAAAAAGATATTTTTAGTAAAACTTCTGAATGGATTAGATTATAGTTCAATTCTCCTGTCTTAAGTTATATTTAATGTCCCACTTCGGATAGCCAGGCAGTTTATATCAAGACTTTTAGAATGATCTAGAACATATTTCAAACTAAATGGACCATTCCAGCACATTTGATTTGTCATACTTACTTTTTAGTATTAAAAAACTACACTTTCTTCTCTTTATAAGTAACTTTCTAAAAAAGAAGCCTTTGTTTTAACGTAATTCTAAATTAGCTGTTAAAATTTTTGGTTTCTGCAGTGTTTTCCAGTTCTGTTGCTTTTGTTTCGGCAATTCTGCTAGAATTCCGATTAGACCCTAATATCGATTGGGTTGGAGAATGGTAAACCTTGGGTTTATAAAAAAAAAATATGCTTCTGCTGTTTTGAGCTACGCCCAATTGTGAACAATTTTAAACCACAGATGCCCCGCCCTACTATTGTCCTTTGCGCCATTTTGAAATTTTGTAGCTTAAATTGTGATTTGGTTATGACTCTTTATATTTATTTGATTAACGTCAATTTGTAGGCGCGGCTGTACTATTTTTCCTATCTTCAATACTGACCTCCTCAGGGTGCCAGGGTTTATTAAAAGATCTAAATTTTTTCTCCAGTTATGGCTTGCACGAATAAACGGACGGACAGACATCCGGAAATCAATCCGTCTCGTCATCCAACACATAATGAATTTCTCTAAACTCAATTACGTCTTTTATAACTTTTCGAAATATTAGTTAGGGATAATGACTGGCATCTTACGCATATTTATCATAGATGGTCACAAAATAATATTGCAAAGAGATAATTCTGCATTAGTCATACATACATATGTACAAAGAGATCACAGCCCAAAGCAATATTTGCGTCTAGTGCGGGAATAAAATAGCATTGCTTGTTATGGTTTGAAATTTTTTCGGTTCTAATCGATAAACAACAGATTTCTTGGGATTAGTCTGCAGTACAGATTGCAAATTTATTTTTAAATCCCACTCCTTTCTACTCGCGAATAAAAGTAAACTTAATTTCTTTAAAAAATCTTGGTGGAAAAAATAATAAAAACAATTTAATCGTTCTGCAACTGTTAACTTAAACTTAAACTGTTGCTTAAACGTAAACAATGTATATTAATTATCTTCTCGAAATAGAGCCAATATCACGCTTTAGTCAAGATAAAATCGTTTGAAAGCAGATCTTTTCCTGAGGGATAAGCATTTGCAAAAGCGTATCCAGATGCAGAAAAGAAAGGTGATGTTTACTCATTTTGCTCCCTTATATATTTCAGACATTATCTAAAAGTCGGCTGTTTAAGAAAATAAAAAAAATTACGGATTGAACTTTTAAATAACCTTCAGCTTGTTATTAATTTGAATTTAAAATGGGAAAAAGTACCTACATCCACAATATACAAATATTTTAGATTGCGCTGCGCTTCCTTTTGTTATTTTTCAAAATATACAATAATGAGTATAAAAATAGCTAAATCAAAATAAATCGAATTTCGCTTATACGATTATCTACTAATTATTATCTATTACAGTGGTAAATACACCGACTACAGAGATCTTACAACAATATCTCTTATAGCAGCAATGTTGTGTTAAGAAGTTTATGACAATATATAAAAAAAAAAGTATTATGTTGACAAAGAAAACTACTGCGTCCTACGAAAGCAGGGTAGCATAGACCATAAATGAAAAATACTCGTAGAAGGCTTTATGTGAGACAAACTTTATGTTTACTTCGCTTCGAGATTAGGGATGACTTCGAAAACGTCAATTGCAATGCATATGAGCAAAGTGTAATATTCTGGAATGCATCTTCAATATTTATTACATGGTATCATATTTTGAAACGCATTAACCCGGTAGTCGATGCGCACTGAGAGCCTTCTGGATACTATAAGCTGTGTTGGTAATAATCGGTTGGGATATATAAATAGGTTATGAGCCATATCAAGGGGCTCAACAAATATTAGTACGTAGTATAGATTTTGGTGCTGGCGGCGGAGTAGTATTAGAATATACCCAGGCCAACTCAATGGTCGATCTTGAAATTTTATTTGTTTTCCGACAACGTTTTCAGTTTTATTCTACTTATTAAGTAGAATCTAAATGCAACTAGAATAATCAAAAAAATATATCATCAGATGCTGAAAATGCGACATTAGAGTTAAGACGAAGTGTTCTGCTTCGTATCACACTAAGTAATGAAAATTTCTTTTAAGTCACATAAATGCCTAATATCCTACATTTACAGATTGTTAATCTACTATTCGCAAAATAAAAATGAGAACAAAAATAAACGTTTTCAATTCTATTTTTTAATAATACGACAGGTGAGTATATCTTAAATCTATTTAAGATAAATAGATATAAATTATAGATAAACAAATTGAAAAAATTAAAACATAAACTGAAAAAACTAAAAAAATCTACATTTACTCAAATATTGTGTTTTCTATTAATTCTTTGTAAAACTTCTTTGTAAAAACAAACGACATAAGTCGTTAGGGGAGACGAGACAACCTAACGGAATAATATAATGGAACTTTTTCGGCGACAATCATAAACAATTGAAACAAAAAAAAAAGTTATCGACATGCTTACGCAGAGCAACGACTTTAACCTCATTGAAAATTTCGTTTTTTAAAAGACTGGCTGAACAGAACAGAATACCTCCGATTTATGATCTGAAGAACTTAGTTCACTCCATGACACGCCATCTACATGACTGCATCAAACCAAATGACCGATATATTAAATATTAAGTCAAAATTGTAACTTTTTACTTAGTTGTAGCTTTATATAAAAAGAGATAACATTTTGCAAAGGATTAATAGAGAGAAAAATATATGAGTTAGTGTACACTTTTTCCGGATTATGTTATGACCTCAAAAATATTTCTTCCTTAAATATTAAATAGATTGAAGACCAAGGTTTATAAAATACAGGTTACAACAACAGTTGACGTCATAAAACAAAAAGTCATACTCAGTGGGAAGAATTTGAAATGAAGTCATTAATTATGCTGTCTTTTTTTATTTCGAAAATACTTGTAATTTATTTGTCTACGATAAATAAAAAAATACATGTGCACGAAGTGGAACCTGCTAAAAATAAAATAACTTATTTAGTCTATTGCACAACATGTATGATTCCAAGAGTTATTAGGAGTAAATTTGTATTCATATTGTAACTCTATATAATTCCTTCCACCTTCTTTAAGTGTGGACAATTTCGTGTGAAATTTTCCAATTTTAATTTGCTTCGTTACTCCTCCTTAATCTGTATTCCGTATTTCTATCATTCACACGAATTTTGTACATATTTTTGATCACAAGTACAATGCACACTACATCCTCGCTTCAAATTTTTAAATCCAATTTTTGAAAAATTTAAGATTCTACTTCTGAGAAGTACTCAGTAGAAGTACAAGTATTGCTTTCGATACTGCTCCTATTCGAACCTTTAAATGCAAATACCTTAAAAACTATAGTCTGAGGCGGCTATTTGTATACATATCTAATATTTTGCTCACAATTTGGAAAAGCGGCACTAAACAACACATACACACTTATTCCAGAAACATCGTTTAAAACACGTAGCAGTTTAGTGAGATTTATCACCAGATTTCAAAACCCACGTAAATATTCCTTGAGTAAAGTTTCGATAAATTTAGTTTTAAACTTCATAGCTGAAAATTAAATCTAACATTTAAATATATATATATATGATATATATGTATATATATGTATATATACGCCACCTTTAAATCTGATCGATACGCTTTTTCAACAGACATTTTCTCAATTTTTTAAGAGACAACAGATTACTTTCACTTTGCTCACGCAGCTTTAATAAAATGATCGATTCTACGAAAATGTGACTAAAATGCCTATAATGCCGTTTACGGGGCATCTCGGTAGGCAATAGATGTTGTCTAGATATCTTTATTGCTTGCAATCTTGCCAATGGAGCCTACTGCTATTTGCCATACCAAAGTACATTTTTTTTTCTTAATTTGTTGCTTAGTTATCCTTTTACAGATTTTCGCTTACCGGCATTTTGTGGGGATGGCAATTATCGCCTACTTCCCATTCCGTCCGATTACTCTCATCTACAATAACTACAATAATATTCTAACAGTGAAACAGTTTCTAAATGAAACATTAATTTCATTTATTTTTTGTTATTAATCAGATATTTTGATTTGTGGTCTAGTAAAACTGTTATGTTTAAAACATATATTAATAACTTTTATTCATACATTCTATTAACACACCAATATATATAATAATTATTTCTATAAAAACAAAATTTGTAGAACAAAAACCAATTAATTCAGTCAAAAGGAGCAGAAAAATTCTCCGTACATAGTTAATACTAAAAACATAGTACTAGTTTAAAGTAATAAATTTTTCCTTTTTAAAAATTGTTTTCATTGGCTGGTGGGAAAACCTTTTCGCTTGATAACTTCTGCAAGTCGTCGTGGCATGGAATGGACAATTCCTCCATGATAACGTTTTTGATTGGTAGTAGAGGCACTAATGGACCTACTTCGTTCTTGCGAAAGATTTTCTGCTATTTTAACCGCACTACACTTCGGGGTTTTCTTAACTTATCTTACAATTTTACGAACTTCAGTATCACTCATAGTACGGGGACGACCAGAACGTTGAGAAGTTTTTACATCACCCCACAATTCATAATTGTTTATAATTTTTTGGACAGTTGAACGACTTTTGCTGTAAATTTTTGCTATTTCACCTAAAGACTTCCGGTTCTAACACGCAGTACCTCTGAATTTCTTGGATCTATTGGATGCTCCTTTCCACGAACCGTTGTAAACGCTTTTTGGCACAACCAACTCGTAATGACAATCGCGAACTGAATTCATTCAAAAATTTAAGAAGGCAGTTTACTTATAATCACAAGCCTCGGCGTCAATAACGGTACTTATAACGCTTTATATATGACTACTGTATGCTAATTTTATACTATATTTTTGTATGTATTTTTTCTTTGAACTGAAATATTCTGTACATTTTACTTTTGTTTTAACTGGTTACTGCGTTAGATAAAGTAACAAATTGCGACGTTATCAATAGTTAAAAAACATTTATAAGAATTTACATATTTAAAAAAATATTAATGGTTTTAGACAGAGCATCAGCTGTATACTAATTTTTGACGCTGACGGTATATATGAGGGTTGATATAAGATTGATATAAGATATGAGGTATATGGGAGCTAGAGGAAGTATTTACCCCTATTACCAATTTTTGACATAAAGGTGCTAGTGGCTGGCTTTTTACTGAAAATATGGATCATTCCGTGATATGTTAATGATATTCAAAGGGCACAGTTCTCTAGTAATAATATGCATTTGTGTTTAAATACGGTTAATACTTCTCTTAACTTCCGTATACCTGATACAAACAATTTTAAACTTCCGGTTGATTTTTTACCGTATATATCAGTCAATCTGCGAATTATCTTAATGAAATTCAGACAACGTTTTTACTGGTAATAGCTTGTTCTAATGCCAAAATTTTATGAAAGGTGGTCAATATAATGTTGGCTAATATGGTAGGGGTTTAAAAGGCAATGTGTTAATATGGGAGAAACTCCAGATTAAGAATATATATATGTATATTTATAGTCGCCGAAGACTTATCGTTTTGAAGATATGTGTATTTAAAGTTCATAAATTTAGCAGTTTAAGTATGTAATTTTTCTATTTATAGTGAATTTTACACTTATGCTGTTCACACTTCACTAAATTGTTTTTAAATAGTGTACTAATTATTGTAACAATAGGTTTAACTTTACTTTTTATTCAATTCGATTTATTCACACAATAAAAGGGTAGCATGCTACAACTAATAAGTGTTCCCATATCTACATTTCTATCAAAGGAACAAAAATAGTTAAACGCACTCAAAATAATTCAATTTAATTTGCGAAATATAAAATTAATAGTATAACGGAAAAAATGGAAAAGGTATTTCGTTTCAATAGTAATTATAATATTCGTTAAAGAAAACTAAGTGTTAAAGAGGGAGTTATACCCTCTATGACGTTCCTAGTTTTTCGCTAAGAAATGCTCTCTGCATTGGCAGCCCTCGGCCACTCTTTAAAAAAAATAATCCTGGTGGAACTAACACCCGGACTTATCAAGGAAAAGGAAAATTGGAAGTTTTTGTTTTTTCGAGGAAAATGGGTTTCGTCATTGGCGGTCTCCGGCCCCGCTTTGAAAAAATAACTCTAGTCGGTCCAATACCGGGATGTCCTTAGTTCTTTCGCGTAGAATCCCTTTCTGCTTTCACCATTATTTGGGTTTGGTTGCGATGCCAGATGCCGAATAACTCAACTGGTCCCAATACCGTGTATTTCGGACATCGCCTCTGTCGCTTCGATTAGCGCAAACTTTTCCAGTTGCATTGCTTTCGTGTTTCCAAAAGTAAAATACATTATTCTGTACGTTTTGTATAACATTATGATTTGCATATTATGAGGCGCCCAATCGATGCGTCACCAACGTTGAAGTGGATGGGACGGATGAGGACGCTAATGAATTGTCAACAGGTAGCGATGATGACAATTGTGACGCACTGATATCAATGCTCTCCATTATAGACATTTCATAATAATACAAACATAATAATACAAATGTTGTTCAGCCTGTAGTTGTTCACTACACCCGCTGACATCCGAGATTTTTTGCAACCATCAATCTTTTTTTCCAAAATATAAGCAGTTCGTAGATATTTGTATATTTAGAATTTATTTTTCACTTTCACAATATATTTTTCACTTTCCTTTGCTATTTGCATAAAGACATTCTATTTTAAACCGACCTTCTTGTAGGAGGGAGTTCTGTAATTCCCCAAGCATCAAAACTACTTGTATAAATTTATTACATTTAATATTTCGCACATTCGCCACTTCATTTTGTACAAATTTTCTTCAAATTTTATTCGTTTTATTTTCTAAAATTATACTAAAATATTTCTAATCTATTAATTAATTTTTCCTTTAAGTTTATAACTTAACAAAACCATCTTACTTCTCACATCACCAAATTGAAATTAACGCAAACTGCCAAAACACCATCGCTATATATTAATGTATTAATTTGAAGATTTGTATTTTTTGTAGAAATGAAGACTGAACTATCACTTTGCCAAAATGACAGTTTATTGGCAGCAATAGATGTCATAGAAGAGAAACTAATGTGCACTGCACTAATTATAAGAAACTGTCTGTTGAAAAAACGTATGGGTCAGATTTAAAGGTGGCGTATACATATATTTAACTATTATGTTTAATTTTTAGTAAAGGGTCGCTGCTTTTGGAAAGAAAACTAAAGTTATCAAAACATTATTCAGGGAATATTTACTTTTTGAAACCTTATTAATAAGTCAATTAAATGAAGTTAACCTCATTAACCTGATTAAATTAACTAATTTTACTTGAACTGCTAAAAGTTAACGCACACGGCAGTTAAGTTGGTAACAAACAAAAATAAAATTTAATTAAAATTAGTATTTTATTACAAAATAAACTTACAATGTACAAACAAACTTAAACTTAAAAACTTAAATAAAAACAAGTAAGACAGTTAACTTAATTTCATTAAAATATCACACATACTGACCGACATATAAAATTTAAAGTCAGATGGAAAGTCGTAATTTATTATATTGGAAATATTTGGGCTAGGGAAAGGTCTGCAATGATCGCATTAACCCTTTTCATTATTCAAGTATACTAGACAAGATATTTCCATGCAATTTTACGAAGATAATTATTATTATCTTTCTTATTATATATATAAAATAAATTAATTAATTACGAATATCACACATTGACCAACATATTCGGCTTAAAGCCTGATAGAATAACTCAAATTATTATATGTAGTATATGGGAGCTGGTGTCTACGAATTTCCGACTTCACATATTTTCGGCATTAAACTACAACTGTAATGCGATGTGATGCAACTGTAGTGTATAACTATAATGTAACTCACGCAGTGATCGACATATTCGGCATAAAGTCTGCTGGAATAGCGAAAATCATTATATGTAGGATATGGGAGCTGGAATAATTCGTTCACCGATTTCAGACGGCAGTAAACTATGGTATATCCAATATTACAAGTTCACTTCATTTTGCTAAAATATCTCACATATTGATCGATATATACCGTAAAAAGCCAACCGAATTTTTGATATTCATATATTAGGTACATGGGGGCCACATGAAGTGCTTACCAGACTTTCCCCATTTTTAACGTAAGAGCACATTTTTATCATTGAAAGATAATCCTCGAATTTCATTGCAATATTTTGCAGGTTTAAAGAACTATATGGTATAAAGTCTAACAAGAGGTTGAAAATACTCATATTAGGTACAAGGGGGGTAGGAGAAGTATTCCATACCCGCGTATACCCGAGTAATACCCGATTTTCATTATGATATCTCACAGATTTACCAACATTTTGGGTATAAAATCAGCCATAAGCATTGTGGTTCTTATATTGGGTATTTGGGGGCTTGAAAAGTTTTATGCGAATATTTCGACTATTTTTACGCATGTGATGGCATATCTTGAAAGCGCTATTTGTGCAAAGTTTCGTTCCCAAATCTTAATTGCTGCTTGATTTGTACATTTTAAAGTGAAAGAATCAGATTAAATTTAAAATAGTGTTATAAGAGAAGTAGGCGTGGTTGTTATCCAACTTCACCAATTTTTACAAAGTGACATAAAGATGCAAATATAATATGTACCAAATTTGGTTGAAATTAATTAAGCCGTTCTTGAAATATGGTTTTTCTCTTAAAAGTGGGCGGTGCAACACCCATTGTCCAAATTTTACAGAGTCTTAGTCAGCCCTTCCGTACCATATTTTCCGTAAGATTTAATGTTTGTGACGTGTTTTTTTGGCAAGTTAACGCACCTTTAGTAGTTTTCAACATAATCTTTTATACGGGAGGTGGGCGTGGTTAGTATTCGATTTCACGCATTTTCTCAGTATATGAGGACATTCTAGAAAAACTTGTTTTGAAGAAGTGTGAATGTTATAGCTTTAACGGGTTGAATGATATGTACATTAAACTCATTGGGGGGCGGGGCCATGCACCTTTCATAAAAATTTTTACCACAGATGCCGCGCACAACTAGGATGCTACGTACCAAACAACACGTTTATGTCTTTATTTGTTGCTTAGTTATAGGACTTTATATGTTTTCGATTAATGCCATTTTGTATGCGTGGCGGATGTCCGATTACGCCCATCTGCAATACCAGGCTTCCTATGGTGATAAACAACACCTGGCCGAAGTTACATCCAGATATATTAATTTTTGCTCAAGTTATCGTTTGCACGGGTGAACGGATAACTCTTAGGTGAACAAAACTAATACACTCTGTTGTAACATGTTGCGAGAGTATAAAAAACTATTGTGGCGATTTTGTTGGCCATTTTGTGCCCACTTTTTTTTTTTAATTTTCAACCGAAATATGGCGCACAAAATGCCTTTCCCTGAACTAAATTACAGTTCTGTGCCTTATTTTGAAACTTAGTTGTGGCATTTATATTATTACAGGTTTTCGATTTGTGGTATTTTGTGAGCGTGGCAATGGTCTATTCTGTCCGTCTTGGTATCTGCAATAAAAAGTCTTCGTATAGCACCAAGGAACACATGTACCAAGTTTCATTAAGATATCTTGCATGAACGTAGGGAGAGTCCGTCTGCTGGAATTCAACTCGTGTCGACATCTTGATCGTTTTGATATATGTATATAACTTCATATCTATCTCGATTAGTTTTAGGTGCTGCAAACAACCGTTAGGTGAACTAAAGTAGTATATTCTGTTACAACAAATTGCGAGACTATAGTTGAAAATTTATCACGCTCTTACTTAAAGTAATTAGTTGTACAGCATAACGCGGCAACACACTATATCAGATTTGAGCCTTAGCCCGGTTTTAAAAAGCATATTTGAGGCGAGGAGCGAAAAGTGACTAGGCTTTGCACTTTATTTCCCTCATTCTGTTGTATTCTTACTGTAATTTCATTCATTCTAAAAGCATTCACCTTCGTTTGCATGCGTGAAAATTTGGGATTTGTTACTTATAGGTTTGTACAATGGTTGCATATTAATTTTTACCAATATTTCTTTCAAAATAGTGCTAGATCACACTATTTCTTTTTTTTCTTTTCAAAAATTTCTTAATATTGGGTGACGGCTGATATCTGTTGATTGTATTGAATAAATCATTGAACGCCAACATGCAGAAAATATGTCGGACAAAATATTCCGAAGCATCCGGAATGTTCGAGTGACCATGTGTTGGTAACAATTTACTATATAAGGATTGTTGGAGAGGCAGCAAACATAGTTCTAATTAGTGTTGCCGAGAAAAGCGTTTAGTTGAATTAGAAATGAAGACAAGTGTATAGCCCTTGTGACTTTCATTTGGCAATCCAGTGATCGAACTCAGAGTAGAGTTTCAACGTAGGCGATTAATCTAGTAAATCAGTTACATTACTAATGCAAATTCTTTACTACAATAATAACAGTAAATTCATTACTACCAATATAACACTTAAACACAGAGGAAATATGCTTCCGAAGATGTTACCGTTCATTGCTCTTGAAAATTTATTTAATGAAAATGAAACTTTTAATCGATTGTTGGTTATCCCTTACGCCTGATGACCTCTGCTTGAAGCCGATGTAATTTTACTTGCCAGAATCTATCAGACATCGAAACTAGTGGTTGCCATAATGTTCGAATAGCGATATTGTAGCGAACTCGAATATCAGAACGACACAGAATCGACGACAAGTTGCCAGACTCAACCAGATAGCGAACCTAGTAGTCGCTAAAGTGTTCGAGTGAGGATCTGTTGGTTATGATCTACTATATAATGGCTGTAGCAGTGGCAGCAAGACACAGTTAAAGTAAAAGCGTTGCCAAGTATATTGCAGCTGTAGTCGTGAAGCGAAGTCGCTGAATTATTCGTTGCACTAAAAGGCTCCGCAGCAGAAATCTTACAAACCATTCCCAACTGTGAATTGGGTAGTATTGAAACTTTGCTGGGCGCAGTAGAATTCGTTATGCTAGTAAGCACAGGAAGCAGATCTTCCATAACGAGTTACAAAGTCGCCGGAAGAAAGCTTATGAGACTCTGAAGGAATTTGCTAAGGAGATTGAGAGATTAGCTCATTTGGCTCATGCACGCAAATCCATGGAAGACATCGAGGACATAAAAATTCAGAGCTTCATTAATTAAGTTTGAAATATGAGACTACCCGCTATGCTACATTAGCACGTCCAAAATTAACGTTTGCAGAAACCGCCTCGAATGTTCTAACACACAAAACGGCTTCTCTGCTAAATTGTCGCACATTTAAAGGTCATCAAGTAGAAATGGAAGAACCCACTTGGGTGAATCGATTACTTGAAAAACTGGATAAAATACTGGAGAATTTTACCGAATCGCGTAAAAATCATGATTGCGTGGTTAAATGCTTCAACTGCAGAAAAAGTGGTCATATTGCACGCAACCGTATTAGAGAATCTAACAGGTTTAGTGATCAAGTGGAACGCAAACGCAAAGCCGAGGAAGATCAAGCAGCCTTCAAATCAAACCAATCGGAGAGACTCCCAACTTACGACTTATCTATAGAGCATCGCTAGGGAAGTAGTCATGGAAATGCGAATGCGATTTCCCGTCGTCCCTGTAATTAGGAATGTGACATTAGGAGAGGTGTTCCTACAGAACTACATTCTGATCAAGGGAGGAATTTCGAATCAGCGCTAATTCAGGAGATGTACCAAAAACTGAGTATACGAAAAACACGTACAACTGCGTTACATCCGCAGTCCGATGGCATGGTAGAACGATTCAATCGAACTTTAGAAGAACATATAAGGAAAGTGGTAGACAAGTTTCAAAAAGATTGGGATATCTTATATCCTTGTTCCTGGTGGCTTATCGGTCTGCTATACACGAAACAACTGAGCAGATTCCAGCAAGGGTAATTTTTGGAAATAACTTTCGGTTACCAATTGATTTGAAGTTCGAAATTAACCCCAATGGTGGAAGGAATGCCAAGGAAACCAACAGTATCCTAGAAGACGAGCTGAAAGAAATACATACTATGGTGAGACAGCGCACGCAAATCATGAGTAATAAAATGAAGGCAAAATACGTCAAGGCAATGAACTCTGGGCAGTTGGGTGTTGTTATATAATCCACTGAAGGAAAGGCTGATCTCCTTAGTTATAGTGTAGTTGGGAAGGACCATACCATGTTGTCAAACGACTCAACGATGTGGTATATCGCATACAGACCATTGGTAGACCAAGGAATAAAATGAAGGTAGTCCATTTAGAACGGCGTGCAGCGTATAGCACCGCAAATATGTCTAGTCGGGACGATCAGACTTAGGCGAAGGGCAGTGTGGCGAATATGAATTCCAGAATTGACAACAACTTGCCAGAATCTACCTGACATCGAAACTAGTGGTTGCCAGAATGTTCGAATGGCGATATTATAGCGAGCATGAATGTCAGAATAAAACACAATCGAAGATAAGTTGCCAGAATCAACCAGATAGCGAAGTTAGAAGTTCCCAGAATGTTCGAATGGCGATCTGTTGGTAACGATCTACTATAAGGACAGCCGCAGTGGCAGCAGATATAGTTCGAATAAGAGCGTTGCCAATTTAAGTACAAGTGAATTATAAGTAAGCTCGAATAGCGAATAACAAAGAATAGCAAATAACAAAATAAGAAATAAAGAGAAGTGTATAGCCATTAAATTGTGACTTTAACTGAACAATCCAGTGATCGAACTCAGGATAGAGTTTCAACGTGAAGGTGTAATTTAGAGAATCCGTTACACTATTTCTATGTTTTAATGCGTGAATTGTTTTTTTTGCAAAGTTATATTCGAAACAAAAACTATAAAAAATAATATAAAAACTATAAAATAAAAAATGCGTACATATCGCTACACTCAAGCAGATAATCGGTACAATTGTTAGAAGTATTGGGCCAAATAAAATAGCAATTGAATATGATACCCTCGAACTTGTAAACATACATTCTGCAAAAGTTATGGAAGTCTTGTACTATATAAAATATTATTTCTCCAGAAACATGTTCATTCTTAAGAGTTGATTTTCATGTCTTTACATTCTCCTCATGAATTTTTGTCATCCACATAAAATTTATAAACGGTTCAAGAACTCACACATGCGGTTCTATAGCTTGAACATACCAGCCCGACGTCATTTCGTAAATGGTTTTGTCTAGGAAACCAACCCAAACACAAAATACTACCAACTTAAATGGCAATAAATTTGACGGTTATTTGGCAACTTATTACCTGTAGAGATGCAGTTAAACGTCGAATGCTTCACGAATGTCAAAATTTCACTATTCTATATCGACTAGGAGAAAGCCTTCTACGAATTGTAAATGTAATATTTCACGACATGTGATACGGCATCTTCACTACAACAACAGCTATTTGATCTGCTATTTTCTTGTCCTTTCTATTTAAAAGTAGATATTTTACGTGGATATATAAATAAATAATATATGAAGACATAAATATATGTATGCAATGAAGAGTTAACATATAACCACGATGTTTTACAAATATTAAAGTTGAATTGTTTCTCAAAATTAACAAACATAACTTCTAATGTGAACACAGGACAACTATTGTCTTCGATTTTAATCGAATAGAGCAGATTTCTTTACAGTTGTAAAGTGCCTCTAAGAAAATATAGAGACTGTGTTTTAAGTAAACTGATGGTATGAATATTTTCTTTAATTTTATATCTTAAGTTATTACAAGTGTTTTCAGCTCCCTCTTACGCTGCTAAAAACGGCTCAAAGCCATCCTATGGTAATTGTTTTTTTTTTTTTTATAATGTAAGGAAATTATTGTTAATTAAGTGTTTCATTGCAGTTAGTAGAATTAAAGAATGGAGAAACCTATAATGGACATTTGGTTAGCTGCGATTCCTGGATGAATATAAATCTTCGTGATGTTATTTGTACATCTAAGGTTAGATAATTATTATTAGCCCCACAATAAATAGCTTCCCCAATCTTTGTTAATAACAATGCACATGCATCATTTGTGTCGGTGGGAGCCAGGTGTTTTTGATATGGTGAAATTCTTTTAATTTAAAATCTGAACAATGGCATCGTTTTTTTTGTACTCAATGAAATACATCGATGCTGCAAGTATTTAAAGTGACAAGAATTACTTTATATATATAATAAAATTCAGAATTTTTACAATTTTAAAAATTATGTATTCTGTTCCCGCAACGAAAAACCTTGTCCATGTTATATGTGTTTATGTATTATTATTTATGAAAGCAACTACTATTTGGTTTAATATCCATTTTATCGGTTACGAAATTTCAAATTAACTAATGCATTTTGTTTTAGGACGGAGATAGATTTTGGCGAATGCCTGAATGCTATGTGCGAGGTAGTACTATAAAATACTTGAGGATCCCAGATGAAGTAATTGATATGGTAAAGGATGATGCACAGGCTAAATCAAGGAATCGATCCGAAATCAATAAAGCACGTGTAGGTGGTGGAGTTCCAAATCAAAATGCCAGGGGACAAGTTCGAACGCGTTATAAGAATGGACAGCAGAATGGGGCGAAAAATGTTTTGCGTGGACAAACAAGTCGACCTCTTTCTCAAACTAGTGTCAATAAAAATAGAAAATGAACTTTATAGATACATTTATTGAAATTATTTACTTACAGGTAATAAAGTATTGACTTTATTACTTTTACAAGCAACTGAGTAGCTGATGACCATTTTTCAACTCTCGAATCGTGTTACACAGCATACAATAGTTTTACTCACCCAACGGTTGTTTGTAACACTTAAAAGTAATCAAGAAAGATGTGGAGTTACGTATATCAAAATGATCAGGACGACAAGAGCTGAAAAATCGGACGATTGCCACGCCTGCAAAATGTCATTAAGCGAAAACCTAGAAAGAGCTTTAACTGAGTCACATATTAGGACACAGAACTGTAATTTGGTACAGGCCATCTAAGTAGGGAGGGGTATCTGTAGTTTAAAATTAAAAAAAATATGGGTGTGGCTCACACCCTAATACGTTTAATCTAAATATGTCACAAATTACTAAAGCTATATCTACCAAACTTGTTGAAAAAGTCTTTCTAACACCTACTCGTACAGTGCTGAAATGATTGAAATTGCATAAGGGTTGGTGAAAAAATTTAAGGGGTGTGGCAGCACCAATTGGTGAAATCCCATATACTAAGAACGATTTAGCATAACGATAAGCATAAAATTATCCTGACATCTTTATGTTAGTGTGAAATTTGGTGAAATCGGATTACTACCACACTAACACAACTTTAAATTCTAACCGAATCTTCCACTTTACGCTATATAAATCAAGTATAAGTGAAGATATCAAAATAAAAATTTGCACAAATAACGCCCTCAAGCTTTGCCATCTCTTACCCAAAAGTGGGAAATCGAAATAGGACCATATATAGCGAATAGGTAGATCTTAGCGAATATGGCTGAATTTTTACCGAAAATATCGGTAAGTCTGTGTTTGTACTGTGTGCTTTGTCCTTTTGTCTATATGTGTCTCTATGTGCCTTCTCTCGTAGCCCCCATATACTTGATATAAGGATTTTCGATCTTCTAGTTGATTTTATATGATATTTTAATGAGGTTGAGAATGAAAATGAAATTGAGAACTTCTTTTCCTGGCAACAAAGTGTCCTGATGGTAAAAAAGAATAAAATCTTTCCAGCTAACTTTAATTGTTTTATTACCCATAATGTGGTTTAGTGCTGAATTTGAATGAAATTGGGCCAGACCTTTGTCTAAACCCCATATCCTAAATATGATTAACATCCCTCCGATTGATTTTTCCATACATCCATTATATTAAAATTCGTCCATTTGATTGTTGTCTCAACACAGTTAAAAGAGAATATTTCAATTGATATTGTCATGGGGAAGTAAAAATTATAGCCATTGTATATTCCCACAGCACTAATATGATCAACATAAATAATTTTTGTTGGCTAGATTAATATTGAAAGTATATGGCCTATAGTAAGAGTTAATGTGATGCCAAATATTATTGTAATCCTTTCAGAATTCTGTTGAATAATGGGTGTTGAATTCTTAGGCGAAATTTTTTTATATAAAGTTTTGCTAGCAAACGAAAATATTCCCGGCTTTGATTTTTGCAAATTGCGAGAGTATAAAATGTTCGGTTGTACAAGAGTTAGCCATTTCCTACTTGTTTGTTTAGGCTGTGTGACAAATTATAGAAAATCGTAAATTCTGACAGGTGAAAGTGAAATTTTAACAGTAACCGTGGTGAATATAAAATCAAAATTTTACCAATCTCAAAGCCAGGTAAAATGATAACTTAAATGTGAGTACAGATTTGTATGTATTTACCACTAAAGGATTTTAAGAAAATGTGACGGAAGTTGACAAATACAGGAAAAAAAAATATGTATATATATGAGAATTATAAAATATAATGTTATTAATTCGTAAATATGCATTTGTTTATATTATTATTTATTATAAAGGAAATCATGCAATAAAAATGCAGGAGTTGGCCCTATTTAGCGGAAAAGTCGCAAACAAAATTAAAGATTGGGAGTAAATTAAAATAGTACTTTTGTGTATGATTGACAGATCTTAATACACATCTATTTTTGTAAAAGAATCGGAGAAACATTCTTATTCACTAAGAATAGAATATGCTGCCAGTCTCAATGAAGTAACATGGTCGGACTATACCTCAATAGGTCCGGCAAATATAAAAATCTCTAGTTATAATAAAGGTATTGGAAAAGTTACTTAGAATCTAATTAATTTTTGCATTGAACACTAAAATGTGTTAAAGTACACAAAAAAAATTTAATAAACTTCAAATCAATAAGTAAGTTGTTCTGTATAAGCGCTTCATTAAAAAGATTTTTTAAATTGCAAGAGCTTAAATATTGCAAAAAAGATGACATTTGTACAATGTTTGTCAACGTCCTGGAAAAGAACCTTAAATACGCTCGACTTTTTGTTCTATTTTCGTCGTTCACACTTCGTTGCTTGTTCGTAAATTCTTGACCAAAAGCAATATTGTAACGATGCTCCTGCCTCTATATTCGCCAGACATGACTCCGTGTGACTTTTTCGTATTTCCAAAAATAAAGAGAACTTTAAAGGGCCGTCGTTTTACAAGTATAGATGACATTAAAAGCGCATCGCTGAAAGAGCTAAAGGCTATCCCAAAAATCGAGCTTGAGAAGTGTTTTGACGATTGGAAGAATCGCTGACATAAATGCATAATATCGAATGGGGACTATTTCGAAGGCGGCAGCATTAAAATAAACGAATGAATGAGTATTTTTTTCAAAAAAGAAAAATTCTCGTTTTTTTTTATCACATCTGGTATTGTCATTGATAGCCTCAGATATTATTCTTTGATGGATAAGTAATATCCTCAGAAGATTCGTTCAAAACTAAGTTAACTATTAAGATTTGAGTATGTATGAACATTTGAAGAATGAAAACTGAATGCAACCAACGTAGTAATAGGCTAGCACTGCTAAAATTGTCAGTTAATGATAAATCTTCAAATTAATTTAATTCTTCGATTGCCATTAGCAATGCACAGTACTTTCTTTAAAATTTATTAATTTTACGAATTAAATAGGAAGACAATAAATTAAACGATGCAACTGCATTTGTTTTGCAGTTGCCAAATTTTTCTTTTCATTTGGTACAGCAAAATGCAAAATTTGTTCACACCATAGTAAAAATTTTCACCCCAACTCAAACCGGAGAAAAAGTTATCGATTGGCACACCGCCTTGTTATTTATTACCACCATCGCCACCATTCATCGAAAATATGCAAAATTCACAACTGAATACTTTATCAACATTCATCTCCAAAAGAATATTTGTTCTTTAAATACTTTATGAAAACATATTTTTCAAATCATTTCCTACTTCATTTTATACCCTTTGCTGTGAAATATTTTTTAAGAATTTACATTATATATTGATACGTATATTAATATGATTAAACTAATACTTCTGAATGTGTTTAAAAGCTGCATTCTTATAAGTTGAGAGTTAGTAAATAATTTTTCGGATCTTTTTATTTAATCAACATGAAAAACTGTGTCATTAAACGCACAGGAGTCTGGTAATTTCGCGTCGAACGTACAAATTATTTAAAATCTACTAGATGTAATGATTTTAAATTTCATTAAACGTAATTTTTTTCCTTTTAGTTATCGTCAAGTATAATGACATTGGTAGCTGTACGCAAAACAGAATCTTGTTATAGTGGCCAACAACTATGCACCAGTAGCCTCACACAATTCGGGAGTAAGGAGTTGTTTGCTTCTCTTTTAATGGAGTTAAAAGTTGGTTTATTTGCTTTGACAGAAAACTTTGATGTTTGCTTTTGCATGAGTACGCTTACATAAAACGATTTCGGGGCGAAGCAGGGGGAAACAAAATCTTAAACAATTATCATCCTTTTGTGCTTGGATAATCAGCTTTTCCTATTTTTATTACCTACATCTGATTCGTACCACAAAAGAAAATAAAAGTAAATAAAATACACCCACAATAAATATTATATATAATATATAAGTTGAGATGAAAATAACAAAACACGGAATATTAAATATCAGAGAGAAGCATGGAAAGTCAAAGCGTTCATTCTGACTTATCCTATGTTGCTTAACTTCGATGTCAAAGATTGAAATGCCAAGTAAAGCGAAGAAGGTTTTATGTAAATCACCCTTAAATGCCCGTTGGTAAGCCCCGCATACTAGTTCCGTTTCAAGGAAGTGTGCAAGAATGGTATCGACTAAAACACACAAGGAGATATTGCTTCTAGTGGAGTTAGCTATGCTCTTTTATTTGGGAGCATGTAGCCTCAATGCGTATGGGGTCTTTAATCAACATAAGGAGATATCCCGGCCGGTCGATACCCTTTTATGTTGCTAAAAACCCCTTCTTTGTGTTTCCACAAGTGCTGTCGCCTAACAAATTGGCTATTTTGTTGCGGCTCTATAATTTGTTCATAATCTATGCGGTCTCTATTATCGTACAGTCATCAGCATATTGTAACGGATTTTCTAAATTACACCTTCACGTTGAAACTCTATCCTGAGTTCGATCACTGGATTGTACAAATAAAGTCACAATTTAATGGCTTAATACTTCTCTTTATTTCCTACTTAACAACTTGACACTTTGTTACTCGCTATTCGAGCTTACTTATAATTCACTTGTACTTAACTTAACAACACTCTTATTTTAACTGTGTGTTGCTGCTACTCCAGCAGCTCTTATATAGTAGATCGTTACTAACAGATCGCCATTCGAACATTCTGGCAACCACTAGTTTCGATGTCAGGTAGATTCTGGCAAGTTGTTGTCAATTCTGGAATTCATATTCGCCACACTGCCCTCCGCCTAAGTCTGATCGTCCCGACTAGACATATTTGCGGTGCTATACGCTGCAAGCCGTTCTAAATGGACTACCTTCATTTTATTCCTTGGTCTACCAATGGTCTGTACGCGATATACCACATCGTTGAGTCGTTTGACAACATGGTATGGTCCTTCCCAACTACACTGTAACTAAGGAGATCAGCCTTTTCTTCAGTGGATTATATAACAACACCCAACTGCCCAGAGTTCATTGCCTTGACGTATTTTGCCTTCATTTTATTACTCATGATTTGCGTGCGCTGTCTCGCCATAGTATGTATTTCTTCCAGCTCGTCTTCTAGGATACTGTTGGTTTCCTTGGCATTCCTTCCACAATTGGGGTTAATTTCGAACTTCAAATCAATTGGTAACCGAAAGTTATTTCCAAAAAATACCCTTGCTGGAATCTGCTCAGTTGTTTCGTGTATAGAAGACCGATAAGCCACCAGGAACAAGGATATAAGATATCCCAATCTTTTTGAAACTTGTCTACCACTTTCCTTATATGTTCTTCTAAGGCTCGATTGAATCGTTCTACCATGCCATCGGACTGCGGATGTAACGCAGTTGTACGTGTTTTTCGTATACTCAGTTTTTGGTACATCTCCTGAATTAGCGCTGATTCGAAATTCCTCCTTTGATCAGAATGTAATTCTATGGGAACACCATATCTCGTTACCAAGTTGTTGATGAATATGTCCGCTATCGTTTCAGCCTCTTGATTAGGAATCGCGTATACTTCTGGCTATTTACAGAAATAGTCCATGACTACCGAAACGTATTTGTTTCCTAATTTACTGGTGGGAAATGGACCAGCTATATCCATGGCAATTCGATTGAATGGCGCCCCTGAATTATACTGCTTCATCTGGCGATGACTCTTGGATCTCGGCCCTTTTGCCGCAGAGCACTCAGCACAATTGGCAATCCACTCCGTAACTGATTTACGACAACCAACCCAATAAAACCTTTGCTTTACCTTCTCCATGGTTTTCGTGATTCCCATGTGCCCTTCACATGGACCGTTGTGTAGCGCGTTGAGAATTTCGGAAATTCTTACTTTTGGAATAATCATAAGAGCTCGGGAGTTTTGCCCATCTCCGCTTTCCCATATTCGATGCAAGCAGTCGGATACCAACTGTTAAACTGGTCCGCTGGGCCCAATATGCTTTTGCGATTAGACTTTCTGCAGCTATTTCTTCTCTCGTTGGACGTTTGTTCAGTTCTATTCCATGCATTACAAGTTTCAGATCTGGATCTTCCTGCTGACATTTTCGTAGTTCTTTCGGGTCCCAGTCTTCTGTCGATGTAATTGTCATTAATCGGACATCTATAATGTCTTCTTTGGCTTCAGTTTTTGTGCAATGTGTGCTTTCCAAATTACAGGGACGACGGGACATCGCATCGGCATTTCCATGGCTACTACCCTTGCGATGTTCTATAGAGAAGTCATAACTTTGGAGTCGCTCAATCCACCGTGCCAGCTATCCCTCTGGGTTCTTCTGGGTGAGGTACTTATGAAAATGTTTTATGCTCTTTACCAACGCCAGTAATTCCTTCCGAGTTACACAATAATTCTTTTCTGGCTATAATACGCCACCACTTTCTCATGCCTGTCAATGACTTGTGATAGGACACCTCCTATTGCATACCCACTAGCATCCGTATCCAGAATAAATGTTGATCCTGGGACCGGATATGCTAACATTGGCGCAGTACATAACCGTTCCTTCGGAGTTTGGAAAGCCACTTCTTGTTCTTTATTCCACTGAAATGCTTTGTTCTTTTTCATGAGTTCATGGAGGCTACATGCTACGCTGGCAAAATCAGGAACAAATCGTCGATAATATTTACACAGTCCAAGGAAACTTCGCAATTCTTGTAAATTTTTAGGACGGGGCCAATCTTTTACTGCTTCTATCTTTTCGATAGCAGTGCAAATGCCTTCTGTTGTTACTTTGTGTCCTAAGTAGTTTACTTCCTTTTTGAACAGGGAACACCTCTACCAGGTTCTTAAGGTGTTCATCAAAGTTTTTACCCAACACGATGGTATCGGCGAGATACACCAAACAGGTCTTCCAGTGTAATCCTTTTAGTACCTGGTCCATAAGTCTCTCAAAGGTGGCAGGAGCGTTGCAAAATCCAAAGGGCATTACGGTGAATTGCCATAGACCATCTCCAACGCTGAAAGCCGTCTTTTCTTTGTCTTCTTCGTTTACTTCCACTTGCCAATACCCACTTCAGATATAGTGTTGAGAACAATTCGTGCCTGATAACGAGTCCAGGGTGTCATCGTTTCTAGGTAGTGGATAACTGTCTTTCTTCGTTACATCATTCAAACTTCTATAATCCACACAAAACCTCATTTTTCCATCTTTGTTTTTCACCAGTACTACAGGTGAGCTCCATGGACTCTCTGATGGTTCAATTACGCCACTTTCGTTCATTTCGCGTATGGTCTGGGTTACACCTCCACGTTTTGCTAATGGAACGCTGCGAGTAGCCTGGCGGATTGGTCTCGCATCTTCTGTGTTAATAAAGTGTTTCACAACTTTGGTTCTGCCTGGTCTAGAATCGTCTTTATCAAATACTAATCTACTTAATACTTAAGCCATTAAGTTTTTAATAACAGAAATAAATATTTTCGGTTTTCTTTTTTCATAATACTATAGGTCTATATAAAGGTCTATTAAATCTCCTTAATGCACAAAAATTTCAAAAGTCAAAACATAAACTTAAAAAAACAATAAAATATATCGACCCTTTGCATTGATGCAAGCACGTGATGAATCCGAATTTATCGGAATATGAAAAGTGGAGAGGAATAATACTTCTGAGCATGGTGAATAAAATAATAGCTCATATAATCCACATATAGTTATATAAGAATATAATATAGTTAATATAGTAATCGGACTCATTGATGCAAGACTGCGTTAATCGTTGATTAAAGACTGTGATGCAAGACGTTAATTTTAGAGCTGTCGTTAGAATGGCACATTGTCCTCTATCTGTACTTTATCGATTTTGAGAACATCTTCGTTCGACACTCTTGAATATGATGCAATTTGGATAGCCCTAGCACTCAAAAGGGTTCCGGAAAAATTAAATAACCTCATAAAGCAGCTGCAGTCAGAAGCTAGCTGTCGTGTATGCTGTGAAAATATTTTAAGCAAAGGCATTCAAATTTAGAATGGTGTCAAGCAGGGGAGCGTGCTATCGCCGCTTTTATTCCACTTGGTATTGGACTTGGTGTAGAAGATTTGAATTATGCCAATGATATATGTCTGCTGTCCTATAAAAATGCGCACATCTCTTTAAAGTGTCAAGTTGTTAGCGATAAGAGTTGAGTCGTTAGTGATTTTCGATCAATATGACGAAGACAAAAGTCATGTTCATCAACACAACTGAAACGCCAATCCTACAGATCGCCGACACTCCCTTCGAAGAAGTCGATGAGTTTTGCTATTTAGGCAGCATTATCACAAAAAATAGTGGGATAGCAGGTGACATACGTAATCGGCTATCCAAAGATCACGTTGCCTTCGACATATTGGATAAGGTTTGGAAATCGACACATATATCCGCACGTAAGAAGCTAAAAATATTCGATTCAAGCCTGAAACCTGTTGTTTTATATGACTGCGTTTTACAAACCCTGCATTCCTTTTTTAACCGATGTATTAGAAAGATTATGCGGGTATTCTGGCCCAACGTTATTAGCAATGCTAATTTCTGGACCGCAAGCAAACACTTACCGGACCATATCGAAATTCGTCGCCATAAATGGAAATGGCCATACTTTACGAAGACCTCAACACGACATTACTAGAAAAGCGGTAGACTGGAATCCTCAAGGAAGTCGAAGACGCGGGAGACCAACTATTACACGGAGGCGGGAAGTCGAAGCAGAAGCACAGAAAAGTGGTTAATCTTGGAAAGAAATTAAATTTCTAGCGTTAAATAAGTCTAATTATAATTTGTTTATTGAGGCCCTATGTTATACCTAGGTACTATGGTAACTAGGTTTCCATCCCACAGACCCATATTCCGATATAGGACTAACCAAAGTTCTAAACAGAGTTTTAATAACATACGGATTTTACATTCTTTAGACTGCCTTTGAACGTCAACTAAGAACACCTTTAGCTTTCAAAACCATAGTATTAATATGAAGACTAAAATTAAGTTTATAGTCCATAGTAACTTTCAAATTAACAAAGTTAAATACTTGCTCTAGACTAAAGCTTTTATTACATAGGGAGAGGTAAGCACAGATCTACGGGAAAAGGCCGTAGAAAGAAAAGAAAAAAATTTTTAAAGAAAAGATAAGGAAAAGATCGTCTTGTATTTTACATAATAAAGTAGTATATCATTTCTATCACACCAAGTAACCAAATTGTTTAAGTCTGTTTGTAACAGACACCTTTCATCAATTGAAGTATATGATTTAAAAAGCTTTACATGCACAGAAATTAAAAATTATTAATGTACGCTTTAAATGAAAGCACGACAAAATAGCATTAGAAACACTAACACTTAGTTCACAAATTAATTACGAATTACGAATTATGAATTAATTATCACAATTGAAATTATTTAAGTTGAATAAAATAAAAAATGTAAGTAAAAAAATTCACAAAATTCATAGGGGTAAAATTTTTAGAACTTTACAGTTTGAAATGTTGCCAGATATGATAATGTCATTTTTATATGTTAATAGTTATCAAAATTCTAGCTTTGTTTTCGGTTTAACCTTCCTTTCCGATCCAAATCTGTTAAATTTTGACTTGACACATACCTCTTAGCGAAAGCAAGCTTGTTCGATTTTTCTTACTTATACGTGGCTTCTTGCGAGCTACTCGACCATTAAAGTTATCTTAACGATAGGTAACCGAAACAATAACCAAACAAACCATTTTGAGCAATATATGGTTAAAAGTGGCTGTTTTGAAGTGAAATTTACTCGTGTATGGCCTTGTGTGCCTATGATTTCGTGTTAGTGAAGATTTAAAATTTTTTACGACCGGTGTGCATAAAAGTTTGTCGTATATAGCCTTGTGTGAAAATGTTGGAATAAGTTATGGTCTTTATATAATACATAAAATTACTTAGTATTTGTTTTTAAACATTGGCATCAATATATTAACAATACAGATTAAATTTGTATTGTTAATAAATTTCTGTCTAACATTTACATTTGTACGTAAATTGTTAGGATTCATATAATATTATGTTGTTGGAAACACTTGCATTTGGTACATAAATAGTTAATATTAGCTGTCTTCTATTCGCCAAGCGTTAGAGAATAGTGAATCAAACAAACAACACCAGTTGTTCAAACAAACTGGCAGCACTTGCGTAGCAACCCTGCGCTAACGTGTTCTATGAGGTTTGCGTAATTGTATTGCTCTTCTTTCTTTAGTGGAAAAATTCTTCCTTCCGCGACAAACATTTTAGTAGCCCTTAGTTTCTAACCTTACGTTATCTACACAAAACTATAATATATTTTAAGTCTTAAGTTTTGAAAATCATTAAAAGGAATGTTTTTATTTTCACTTTTGAGAGTAATTTGACATATAAGCCATTTTCATTTTCATTTTCACAATGATAAAACTAAAATATGTGAAACAAAATTTGGTAGCATTGAGAATAGCGGTTATACACTTTAATTAGGTATCTGCATACTTTCTTGTATAAAATCAAGCCGATAACTTTTTAGTTCCTTTTACTTATACATTTTTTGACAAGAGCTTGCAAAGAAAGCGAGCAGAGAAATGGTGAATCGAAGACAGATATTAATTCTTAACCGTTTTATAATTTACGAGTTTACATAAATTCTATGTATTACTTTTTTTGTATATAGATAAGTGTATTATGGATTAAATTTGTATTATTACAAATAAATATGTTAAAGTATTACGACTGATTTCTCTAATATTCACCATTTTAAACCGGCTTGAAAATGTATCTCCGAAATTTTCAGACACTCTGAAATCGATAATGAAATATTAAAAGTCAACAATTGTATTTGTATTTACTGACGTATCTATAGTTCATATATAATTATATTTTAAATAAATGTGCCTGCTAGTTTGTACTCAATTTTGTGAAAAGTTGAACGATTCAATTTTAAACATACCTCTTAACATATGTAGATAACAGTGGTTTCCTTCAATTTAACATGAAACGATGTAAAAAAAATTTATTGAAATTTTAACATAAAATCATTTCTTTCATTTAACGTGAGCTACCTATATTAAAATAACCAAACAAAAGATTTCATGTTAAAATTTTTATAAAGGATATAAAATTTTCATGTGTACTCACTCGGCTCATTTTTGTATACACTCGGCATAAAAAGTCTGCGTACATGCTTATGTCTTATTTTCTTTTGTTAAAAGATAACTTTTATGTATGAAATTTCAGAGCAAAATCACATTATGTCCTTTATTGCAAGTCTATTGCATAATCTGATGGCATTTAAAGCAATTAAAATCAAGCAACATTGTTTGATCGATAAATTTACAAAAAACACGCATTTGGCAGTGCAGAAAAAGTCTGCGTACAAGTACTAAAATGGGAACTCCCGCGCAAAAACCAACTGTGAAAGTGTCAGAAAGGGAAATTGTGGTTAAACTCTTCGAAGAAGGAAAAACATACCATGAAATATGTTGGATTGTTGGCAGAACACATTCTTCCATACAAAGAGTGATTATTAACCACAAACATACCGGCGACTTTGTATCCCGGCCCCGTCCAGGTCGGCCAAAAATATTAACACAGCGTGAAACTCGTAACGTTTTGCAAAATGTGAAGCAAAACCCTCGACTTACTGCACCCAGGATGGCTTAAAATGTTACGCAAATTTTTAAGAAGACCCTCTGCACGCACACCGTTCCCAAAAATTTTAAAAAAAGCTGGGTGTCACTAGTCAATGGATATTGCTAGTCAATAGACAAAAGCGAATGCTTTCGCGATAGAGCACTTAAATAAGCCCCGAGAGTTTTGACAGAAGGTTATTTTTTTCCGATGAGAGCAAGTATTGTGTCTTTGGAACCAAATGGCGTAAGATTGTGTGGCGAAAAACAAGAACGGCACTCGATAAGGAAAACTTGGTGCCTACTGTGAAGCAAGGTAGTGGTGGAGCAATGTTATGGGGGTGCATGACTACTAATGGTGTGGGCCGAGTGGAATTTATAGAGTCCACCATGGACAAATATGCATACCTTAATATCTTGAAAAGAAATTTGAAGCAAAGCGCGGAAGAATTGGGTCTCGGAAGTGACTACTATTTTCAACAAGATAAGGACCCGAACCATACAGCGGACATAGTTAAGCTTTGGTTACTCTATAACGTTCCCAAGCAGCTTCGAACACCACCACAATCGCCAGATTTGAATCCTATAGAGCACCAATGGGATTCACTTGAACGAAAAATACGCCAGTACACAATTACCTCCAAGGCTGTGCTCAAGGATATGTTGCAGAAGGAATGGGCTCAAATCCCTTCAACAGAAACAACTAAGCTTGTTGATTCCATGCCAAAACACCTAGCGGAAGTTTGAAAGCGTAGGGGATATCCGAATTTCTATAAAATTTTAAGAGGAATTTGGAAGAAGAATGTCTTTGTTCGACTTAAGTACCTTGTACGCAGACTTTTTCTAATGAATTTTCTAGTCGTCTATATATTTTGTTTTGTTTATATGTTATTGTTTGAAAATTAATCACTTCTATCTTCATAAAACTATAAATATAATTGCCTTTAATGAAAACAAAATAAATTGGATTTTTTAAAAAGTGTATAAAAGCCTTTTTTTTCAAAGAGTTACATTTGTTGGTACCTTGTACGCAGAATTTTTCTGCCCAGTGTATGTTCCCTTGCTTTATTCGTTAATCAACGTAAAGTCCCTCTATTTAGGGACGCACAACCTACAATAACAGAAAACATTCTGCCTCAATAATGTATGTAAGACTTTCGATTTTGGATTCAAATGTATCAGATCAGCAAAAGAATTTTTAAGATAAATATACATTGAATACACATTAAATATACGTTAATCGCTTAATGCATTTACATTAATTTATGTCATAATACCAAAAAATTTTACAAACACTTAAATGAACATTTAAGGGATATACATACATATGTAAATTTATATTTCCTTTTAATAATCAGATTTCAGTACACCTGTGTACAAGAATTTCAGGGAAGAATTTGTTAAATGTATATATATATAAGGAAAGAGTGTGGTGCCATAGGTCAGGTTCTCTTGAATTACATTCACTGCAGAAAATTTTAATAGGAAACAATAGGAAATTTTAAGAATCTATATTTAGAAGGAAAACCTATTTAGCGCTATCGGTTTCGTGAGCAATACACTGAGATAAGTGTCCATTGGTTTAGAATCCTTTTCCCAGACAGATTTTCTGCTTGCTGGCCTACACTGACTTATCCAACGTAATGGCTATTATATAAAATCCCGACAGTTTTGGACTGAATCATTGTCTTTATGTGTATCTTTTTCTCACACATTAAAAAATCAGGTTTGATGGATATTGCTCCTCTAACAACAGAATTTTCCAATTAATAGAAAAAGAGTTAGCTATGTGTATGTAGTGTTAAAAGTGGAAAAACTTTACAAGTGTGTAAGTAATTGAAATAAATAACTTTTTTAATTAAAATTCTTCCTTCACTTTCGTCTGTCAGATATTTAAATTTTTCACCGATTGGCACAGAGAACGAGTTTGAATCTTTATTAATTTATCGAAGATTCAATTCGGAATTTGGTTATTGGGACCTTCTTTGCCGTTAACTATATGAACCATTATTTGAAGCTATGTCATGACTTAAAACTTAACGGTTCAAACCAGTTTAGATCGACGGACAGCCCTGAAGGGATAACATGTAGTTGGACTTGTTTTATCAGTAATAACCAATAGATATATAGCTTTTCAATTAATTCTTTACAAATGAAAAACAACATGAAAATTCAATTTTAGGCTTAGTTTCTAATAACACAAATAAATGTTTTCAGTTTTAATTTTTCATAATACTATGTGTATCTCAAATCTATTTAAGGCAAAAAAAATTCCAAAAATCAAAGCATAAGCTTAAAAAAACAACTAAATATACACCAACTCAAATATTGTGCTGTCAATTAATTATTTCTAAAATGTCAACACAAGTCGAAAGAAAATCCCTTAGAATTAAAGCACTCAGGAGGCAGAGCATTGAAGCTTATAAAATGCGGCCATTCAAAAATCCTTAAAAATATTGACTAAAATCCGCGAAACCGTCAGAAAAGTTCTAAACACCTCATAGAAAAAAGTCATGAAGAAATTTTTGATTTCTGTACTGAATATTGAAAGGCGTATGAAGTTTTCGATTGCCCATGTCAACAAGACAGCAGAGTATTGGAACGGTGCTAAATTTTGTTATTTGGAAAAAATTCCTTATAGCTCTACAAGAAAGCAATATTGTGACAGTAAAGTTTCGCAGGCTTTCTATTATGTACTGGAGGTGGGCTTCTTCTAAACAATCTTCAAACAACAATCTTCTAAACAACATTCAGTACAGAAATCAAAAATTTCTTCATGACTTTTTTCTATGAGGTGTTTAGAACTTTTCTGACGGTTTCGCGGAGCACTGTTTTTCAACATTCGTCTTCCAAGGCTGATATCAACTGTCTCAAACTTGTTTTAGGATTTTAGTCAATATTTTTAAGGATTTTTGAATGGCCGCATTTTATAAGC
This sequence comes from Bactrocera minax, assembly GCA_021498325.1. NCBI lineage: Eukaryota > Metazoa > Arthropoda > Insecta > Diptera > Tephritidae > Bactrocera > Bactrocera minax. Next base: position 509,457 of record JAKEEE010000117.1, on the reverse strand, counting down.
TTCAATGCTCTGCCTCCTGAGTGCTTTAATTCTAAGGGATTTTCTTTTTTCTTGGGGTTAATTATATTAGAAATTGTTCTAAGTTCAGACAATTTGTTTAGGTCATGTTCCTTTGCGGTTGTTAAAATAAACAAACTGAAAGAGTTTTTGCCCAATTCATTTCCCAAGCATTTTTGAAAATATGAGTTTTTGATGATGTGTACTGAACAGAATGAGAACAGTTTATCCATTCAAAAAAAAACTCGTGCAAGTTTTATCTGGTCGCAACATAAGTTCCGTTATGTTGTCTTGTCTCGGTTTTCGACTTGTGTTGACATTTTAGAAATAATTAATTGACAGCACAATATTTGAGTTGGTGTATATTTAGTTGTTTTTTTAAGCTTATGCTTTGATTTTTGGATTTTTTTTTGCCTTAAATAGATTTGAGATACACATAGTATTATGAAAAATTAAAACTGAAAACATTTATTTGTGTTATTAGAAACTAAGCCTAAAATTGAATTTTCATGTTGTTTTTCATTTTGTAAAGAATTAATTGAAAAGCTATATATCTATTGGTTATTACTGATAAAACAAGTCCAACTACATGTTATCCCTTCAGGGCTGTCCGTCGATCTAAACTGGTTTGAACCGTTAAGTTTTAAGTCATGACATAGCTTCAAATCCCATAAGGAGTAGTTTACACCTTATGTGGGCTATGTAACCAACGCACACTTGCCCTGTACTGCAGTATGTAATTCACTCACAAACTCACTTATTGCAGCGTCACTTACCTTAGCTGACCAACAAAGGACCTCAATGGTTCATATAGTTAACGGCAAAGAAGGTCCCAATAACCAAATTCCGAATTGAATCTTCGATAAATTAATAAAGATTCAAACTCGTTCTCTGTGCCAATCGGTGAAAAATTTAAATATCTGACAGACGAAAGTGAAGGAAGAATTTTAATTAAAAAAGTTATTTATTTCAATTACTTACACACTTGTAAAGTTTTTCCACTTTTAACACTACATACACATAGCTAACTCTTTTTCTATTAATTGGAAAATTCTGTTGTTAGAGGAGCAATATCCATCAAACCTGATTTTTTAATGTGTGAGAAAAAGATACACATAAAGACAATGATTCAGTCCAAAACTGTCGGGATTTTATATAATAGCCATTACGTTGGATAAGTCAGTGTAGGCCAGCAAGCAGAAAATCTGTCTGGGAAAAGGATTCTAAACCAATGGACACTTATCTCAGTGTATTGCTCACGAAACCGATAGCGCTAAATAGGTTTTCCTTCTAAATATAGATTCTTAAAATTTCCTATTGTTTCCTATTAAAATTTTCTGCAGTGAATGTAATTCAAGAGAACCTGACCTATGGCACCACACTCTTTCCTTATATATATATACATTTAACAAATTCTTCCCTGAAATTCTTGTACACAGGTGTACTGAAATCTGATTATTAAAAGGAAATATAAATTTACATATGTATGTATATCCCTTAAATGTTCATTTAAGTGTTTGTAAAATTTTTTGGTATTATGACATAAATTAATGTAAATGCATTAAGCGATTAACGTATATTTAATGTGTATTCAATGTATATTTATCTTAAAAATTCTTTTGCTGATCTGATACATTTTAATCCAAAATCGAAAGTCTTACATACATTATTGAGGCAGAATGTTTTCTGTTATTGTAGGTTGTGCGTCCCTAAATAGAGAGGACTTTACGTTGATTAACGAATAAAGCAAGGGAACATACACTGGGCAGAAAAACTCTGCGTACAAGGTACCAACAAATGTAACTCTTTGAAAAAAAAGGCTTTTATATACTTTTTAAAAAATCCAATTTATTTTGTTTTCATTAAAGGCAATTATATTTATAGTTTTATGAAAATAAAAGTGATTAATTTTCAAACAATAACATATAAACAAAACAAAATATATAGACGACTAGAAAATTCATTAGAAAAAGTCTGCGTACAAGGTACTTAAGTCGAACAAAGACATTCTTCTTCCAAATTCCTCTTAAAATTTTATAGAAATTCGGATATCCCCTACGCTTTCAAACTTCCGCTAGGTGTTTTGGCATGGAATCAACAAGCTTAGTTGTTTCTGTTGAAGGGATTTGAGCCCATTCCTTCTGCAACATATCCTTGAGCACAGCCTTGGAGGTAATTGTGTACTGGCGTATTTTTCGTTCAAGTGAATCCCATTGGTGCTCTATAGGATTCAAATCTGGCGATTGTGGTGGTGTTCGAAGCTGCTTGGGAACGTTATAGAGTAACCAAAGCTTAACTATGTCCGCTGTATGGTTCGGGTCCTTATCTTGTTGAAAATAGTAGTCACTTCCGAGACCCAATTCTTCCGCGCTTTGCTTCAAATTTCTTTTCAAGATATTAAGGTATGCATATTTGTCCATGGTGGACTCTATAAATTCCACTCGGCCCACACCATTAGTAGTCATGCACCCCCATAACATTGCTCCACCACTACCTTGCTTCACAGTAGGCACCAAGTTTTCCTTATCGAGTGCCGTTCTTGTTTTTCGCCACACAATCTTACGCCATTTGGTTCCAAAGACACAATACTTGCTCTCATCGGAAAAAAATAACCTTCTGTCAAAACTCTCGGGGCTTATTTAAGTGCTCTATCGCGAAAGCATTCGCTTTTGTCTATTGACTAGCAATATCCATTGACTAGTGACACCCAGCTTTTTTTAAAATTTTTGGGAACGGTGTGCGTGCAGAGGGTCTTCTTAAAAATTTGCGTAACATTTTAAGCCATCCTGGGTGCAGTAAGTCGAGGGTTTTGCTTCACATTTTGCAAAACGTTACGAGTTTCACGCTGTGTTAATATTTTTGGCCGACCTGGACGGGGCCGGGATACAAAGTCGCCGGTATGTTTGTGGTTAATAATCACTCTTTGTATGGAAGAATGTGTTCTGCCAACAATCCAACATATTTCATGGTATGTTTTTCCTTCTTCGAAGAGTTTAACCACAATTTCCCTTTCTGACACTTTCACAGTTGGTTTTTGCGCGGGAGTTCCCATTTTAGTACTTGTACGCAGACTTTTTCTGCACTGCCAAATGCGTGTTTTTTGTAAATTTATCGATCAAACAATGTTGCTTGATTTTAATTGCTTTAAATGCCATCAGATTATGCAATAGACTTGCAATAAAGGACATAATGTGATTTTGCTCTGAAATTTCATACATAAAAGTTATCTTTTAACAAAAGAAAATAAGACATAAGCATGTACGCAGACTTTTTATGCCGAGTGTATACAAAAATGAGCCGAGTGAGTACACATGAAAATTTTATATCCTTTATAAAAATTTTAACATGAAATCTTTTGTTTGGTTATTTTAATATAGGTAGCTCACGTTAAACGAAAAAAATTATTTTATGTTAAAATTTCAATAAATTTTTTTTACATCGTTTCATGTTAAATTGAAGGAAACCACTGTTATCTACATATGTTAAGAGGTATGTTTAAAATTGAATCGTTCAACTTTTCACAAAATTGAGTACAAACTAGCAGGCACATTTATTTAAAATATAATTATATATGAACTATAGATACGTCAGTAAATACAAATACAATTGTTGACTTTTAATATTTCATTATCGATTTCAGAGTGTCTGAAAATTTCGGAGATACATTTTCAAGCCGGTTTAAAATGGTGAATATTAGAGAAATCAGTCGTAATACTTTAACATATTTATTTGTAATAATACAAATTTAATCCATAATACACTTATCTATATACAAAAAAAGTAATACATAGAATTTATGTAAACTCGTAAATTATAAAACGGTTAAGAATTAATAGCTGTCTTCGATTCACCATTTCTCTGCTCGCTTTCTTTGCAAGCTCTTGTCAAAAAATGTATAAGTAAAAGGAACTAAAAAGTTATCGGCTTGATTTTATACAAGAAAGTATGCAGATACCTAATTAAAGTGTATAACCGCTATTCTCAATGCTACCAAATTTTGTTTCACATATTTTAGTTTTATCATTGTGAAAATGAAAATGAAAATGGCTTATATGTCAAATTACTCTCAAAAGTGAAAATAAAAACATTCCTTTTAATGATTTTCAAAACTTAAGACTTAAAATATATTATAGTTTTGTGTAGATAACGTAAGGTTAGAAACTAAGGGCTACTAAAATGTTTGTCGCGGAAGGAAGAATTTTTCCACTAAAGAAAGAAGAGCAATACAATTACGCAAACCTCATAGAACACGTTAGCGCAGGGTTGCTACGCATGTGCTGCCAGTTTGTTTGAACAACTGGTGTTGTTTGTTTGATTCACTATTCTCTAACGCTTGGCGAATAGAAGACAGCTAATATTAACTATTTATGTACCAAATGCAAGTGTTTCCAACAACATAATATTATATGAATCCTAACAATTTACGTACAAATGTAAATGTTAGACAGAAATTTATTAACAATACAAATTTAATCTGTATTGTTAATATATTGATGCCAATGTTTAAAAACAAATACTAAGTAATTTTATGTATTATATAAAGACCATAACTTATTCCAACATTTTCACACAAGGCTATATACGACAAACTTTTATGCACACCGGTCGTAAAAAATTTTAAATCTTCACTAACACGAGTAAATTTCACTTCAAAACAGCCACTTTTAACCATATATTGCTCAAAATGGTTTGTTTGGTTATTGTTTCGGTTACCTATCGTTAAGATAACTTTAATGGTCGAGTAGCTCGCAAGAAGCCACGTATAAGTAAGAAAAATCGAACAAGCTTGCTTTCGCTAAGAGGTATGTGTCAAGTCAAAATTTAACAGATTTGGATCGGAAAGGAAGGTTAAACCGAAAACAAAGCTAGAATTTTGAAACTATTAACATATAAAAATGACATTATCATATCTGGCAACATTTCAAACTGTAAAGTTCTAAAAATTTTACCCCTATGAATTTTGTGAATTTTTTTACACACATTTTTTATTTTATTCAACTTAAATAATTTCAATTGTGATAATTAATTCATAATTCGTAATTCGTAATTAATTTGTGAACTAAGTGTTAGTGTTTCTAATGCTATTTTGTCGTGCTTTCATTTAAAGCGTACATTAATAATTTTTAATTTCTGTGCATGTAAAGCTTTTTAAATCATATACTTCAATTGATGAAAGGTGTCTGTTACAAACAGACTTAAACAATTTGGTTACTTGGTGTGATAGAAATGATATACTACTTTATTATGTAAAATACAAGACGATCTTTTCCTTATCTTTTCTTTAAAAATTTTTTTCTTTTCTTTCTACGGCCTTTTCCCGTAGATCTGTGCTTACCTCTCCCTATGTAATAAAAGCTTTAGTCTAGAGCAAGTATTTAACTTTGTTAATTTGAAAGTTACTATGGACTATAAACTTAATTTTAGTCTTCATATTAATACTATGGTTTTGAAAGCTAAAGGTGTTCTTAGTTGACGTTCAAAGGCAGTCTAAAGAATTTAAAATCCGTATGTTATTAAAACTCTGTTTAGAACTTTGGTTAGTCCTATATCGGAATATGGGTCTGTGGGATGGAAACCTAGTTACCATAGTACCTAGGTATAACATAGGGCCTCAATAAACAAATTATAATTAGACTTATTTAACGTTAGAAATTTAATTTCTTTCCAAGATTAACCACTTCTCTGTGCTTCTGCTTCGACTTCCCGCCTCCGTGTAATAGTTGGTCTCCCGCGTCTTCGACTTCCTTGAGGATTCCAGTCTACCGCTTTTCTAGTAATGTCGTGTTGAGGTCTTCGTAAAGTATGGCCATTTCCATTTATGGCGACGAATTTCGATATGGTCCGGTAAGTGTTTGCTTGCGGTCCAGAAATTAGCATTGCTAATAACATTGGGCCAGAATACCCGCATAATCTTTCTAATACATCGGTTAAAAAAGGAATGCAGGGTTTGTAAAACGCAGTCATATAAAACAACAGGTTTCAGGCTTGAATCGAATATTTTTAGCTTCTTACGTGCGGATATATGTGTCGATTTCCAAACCTTATTCAATATGTCGAAGGCAACGTGATCTTTGGATAGCCGATTACGTATGTCAGCTGCTATCCCACTATTTTTTGTGATAATGCTGCCTAAATAGCAAAACTCATCGACTTCTTCGAAGGGAGTGTCGGCGATCTGTAGGATTGGCGTTTCAGTTGTGTTGATGAACATGACTTTTGTCTTCGTCATATTGATCGAAAATCACTAACGACTCAACTCTTATCACTAACAACTTGACACTTTAAAGAGATGTGCGCATTTTTATAGGACAGCAGACATATATCATTGGCATAATTCAAATCTTCTACACCAAGTCCAATACCAAGTGGAATAAAAGCGGCGATAGCACGCTCCCCTGCTTGACACCATTCTAAATTTGAATGCCTTTGCTTAAAATATTTTCACAGCATACACGACAGCTAGCTCCTGACTGCAGCTGCTTTATGAGGTTACTTAATTTTTCCGGAACCCTTTTGAGTGCTAGGGCTATCCAAATTGCATCATAAACAAGAGTGTCGAACGAAGATGTTCTCAAAATCGATAAAGTACAGATAGAGGACAATGTACCATTCTAACGACAGCTCTAAAATTAACGTCTTGCATCACAGTCTTTAATTAACGATTAACGCAGTCTTGCATCAATGAGTCCGATTACTATATTAACTATATTATATTCTTATATAACTATATGTGGATTATATGAGCTATTATTTTGTTCACCATGCTCAGAAGTATTATTCCTCTCCACTTTTCATATTCCAATAAATTCCCCTTTTTCGGAAGAAATATCCGCGCGGACATCTGAGGATCAACTTTAAAAAGTTCTGGGTTGGTGATGTCCGGCCCGGGAGCTTTGTTGTTTTTTAATGCTCTGATAGCAGCCATTATCTCCATCTCATTCGGGTACGAGGGGCGAATGTCGCCTTTTGCTATGTGACATTGACAGAGGACGTTGGGCTTTACGTGGGTACCTGCCGTTGTACAGCCCAACTCCACGGTATTCAAAAACACAACGGATCAATACAATGCGTCGATCAGCCCCGTTAATAATAGCTTTCGCTAAAACCAACGGTACCGATCGGCATTGTGGAATGGCACAATAACCACCTTGGTGGGGTTCGAGGCCTATCTAAAACCTCTGCCTTTCTATGGGTGGGGCACCCGGTTGCAATGCAACTCCACACTGAACTGTACCGCCCCAGACAGTTCTACCCGCATTCAGGTGTTAAACCACAGCCACCACGATATTCCCCGAAGAGCCTGCCGCAATGAGCAGAATGGAGCGACAAGCAACTCCACCGGGCGCCTGCTCCCAGTGGCACCAGAATTAAGTCTCCAGTCAGACCTTGTAGCCCGAAGGCTACTACCAGTTGAGTTACACATTCATCTCGACTGGTGTCATTTGTATCTTGAACTACAATGCCGCTTTAAGTGTTTGCATAATACATTTAAAGTGATATAAACTTAGTTCAAGCTAAGTAATATAGCACTATTTCTGACATGGCTAAGCTTATAGATTGAGCAAAGTCTATTTCAAATGCAGTGCATATTGTGGATTTTAGTCGCCTAAAACGACAGGCATGTCTTACCGCGGGTTATTCTTATCCCCCGACCCGCAGGGGGGGATGTGACGTTGACAGTGACTCCTCTGAATAGCCTCCGAAGAAATTGGCGAAAGCAATTTTTAATAATAACGCCTCCAGATGGTAGTTTGCTCATCTTTAGCTGTTGTCAATTCGCCGTTTTCGTCTTTTAGCGATTTGGTACGTTTCCGCAGCCGCCTGCACTTTCCTTGCTAAGCTGCCACTCCAGATTCTTTTATACGTTGTAGCACTTTTCTTTGCAAGTTTATCGGCTTTGCTATAGTTGTGTTTAGTTGATTTTTATACTCTCGCAACATGTTGCTACAGAGTATATTAGTTTTGTTCACCTAACGGTTGTTTTTAACACCTAAAACTAATCGAGATAAATATGGAGTTATATATACATAAATGATCAGTGTTGTAATGATTGTATTTGCATTCTCATGCCACGTTGTTAAAATGGACTAAATCTGTAAGATATTGCAATGAAATTGTAGTATTATCTTTCCATGATAATAGCGTGATCTGGTATCAAAAATGGTGAAAATCGGGTAAATACAACCCCTACCCCTATATACCTAATAGACAGATTTTCAAAGTTCCGGTAGACTTCATACCATATATAACGGTAAATCTGTAAAATATCGTAATGAAACCGGAGGAATCTTTATACGATAATAGTGTGCTCTTGTGTCAAAAACCGGGTAAGCACTTCACGCAGCCCCCATATAATTAATATAAGTATTTTCAACCTTCCTGTAGACTTTATGCCATATATTTCGGTCAATATATGAGTTATCTCTTTGAAATTCAGAGAGCGTCTCTTTCTGATAACAGTGGGTCCATGTGCTTAAAATGGATAAAAACGGGTATGAAATATTCACTCCCTATATTTAGCCCCTATGTACTAATACAAGGATATTCAACCTCCGGATCGACTTTATACCATATACTTCGGTCAATATGTAAGATATCTTAGCGAAATTAGGTGAACGTGTAATATCGGATATACAATAGTTTACTGCCGAAAATGTGCGAAATCGGTTTACGAATTATCCCACCTCCCACCTCCTACCTCCCATATACTACATGTAATGATTTTCCGTATTCTAACAGACCTTATGCCGAATATGTCGGTCCTTGTGTGAGTTACCTTCACAAAATTGCGTGAAAACATGTTCTCTAATATACTTGAATAATGAAAAGAGTTAATGTGATCAGTGCAGATCTTCCTCTATCCCAAAAATGTCCGATATAAGAATTCCCGACTTTACATCTGATTTTAAACCGTTTATGTTGGTCAATATGTGTGAAAATTTAATGAATTTAAGTGGATATGTTTTCTTAAACGCAATGAGATTTCGCGCTAACTATGAAAGAAATCGGCCTAGACCATGGTCTAATCCGCTTATTCGTAATATAATGATTTCCTTTTCTCATATATCTAATATATTTATTAAACCATTTTGGTTGAGTTTATAACGCATATATCCTATTTGAGTTAATTTGGTTAATTTTAATATAAATATCTCTGACTCGAAGCAAAATATAGGAACGAAAGTGCAAGAGTCTATTACCTATAATATAAGTAAATAAGGTACCAAATATGATTGCAATTCATTCACAATTTCGTGGGATAATGTATGTTGAATTCTTCCGCAACATTTTTAATATAAAGTTGCGCCAGCACCTGAAAACATTTCCCCGCCTTTGATCCTTGCACATTGCGAGAGTATGAACTGTTCGGTTACACCCTTACTTAGCGCTTTCTTACTTGTTTATTCCTTATTTTAGTTATTTTTTATTTTTATATTTACATTTTTATTCTTTGAAACCGATACAATCTTTACTTTTTTATTCTTTTCCAGTCGATTGTCAGAGTGTGTTCTGTTGCGGCAGATGCATTTAACGATTCGATAAGCCTTGTGCATGTTGATTCATCTTTCAGCTTCTCTACGTTGAATTTGTTTTGTATCTTTTCTTTCTAGTCACTAACTGCAGCCAGTTTGAGTCTGACTGATGCAATTAGAAGATGATGGTCGCTTGCAACATCAACTCCATACTTATTCCGCTTGTCCCTAAGGGAATGCTGTTTACGACTTATAGCTAAGTGATCAATTTGATTTTCAGTCATATGATCAAATATATCCAAGTTATATTGTGGACGCGCTTATGATTGAATAGAGTACCCCCAATGACAAGATTAAAGTTGGAGCGAAGTTCAATAAACATCTCGCCAGTCTGAACCCATGTTGTGGTGGCCAACTTGGGGATTGATATCACCCACGAAGATGACTATGTAACGCTTATTGATATCACTCAATACTTTTGTGAAACAGCTGTAAAATGCTTTCTTAGCCTTAACTTTTGCTACATTCGTTGGAGCATAACTTTGAACTGTGGTCATGTTTCTTGCTCTTGCTAAGTCTCGCCGAGATGTTTCTATCCGAGTGCGCTTTTTATTCTATGGGACAGCAGAGGTTGTTAGAGAGAAGAAATCTGACGCAATTCTTTCTTCAGAGAAGATTATTTTTTCACCAATAGTTGTTGTAACCTCGCCCTAGTCAGTCCGTCTAACCAGGCCGAGACTATGAAGAAATATTTTATAGTGTTAAAATTCTTTACACAGTTGCGGCAGCTTAGTGATTTTCATCGTAATTCCTAAGATATAGATTTTCACCTAAAAGTGGGCAGTGCCGCACACATTGTCCAACTTCTGATCCCTCCGTACTATCGTACTTATCGTAAAATTTAATGTTTCTGACGTGATTCTTTAGTGAGTTATCGAACTTGCTGTAGGTTTCAACATAACCGTTATGTAGAGTGTGGGCATTGGTTTTATTCGATTTCATCCATTTTCACAGTGTATGAGGTGTTAGAATGGCTTATTCAGCCATTCAGCTCAGCAAGTTTTGTTGATATAGCTTTAGTGGTATATGAGATAAATATGAACATTAAAGCTATTAGGGGATGGTTCCACTTTTTAAAAGTTTTCTAACTACAGATGACCCTTCCTAATGCGACTCCCTGTACTAAATTATAGTTTTGTGTCCTAATTAGGATAGTAGTTATAGCACTTTATGGGTTTTCGAATAATGGCATTTGTTGGGCATGACAATGATCTGATTCTGCCCATCTGCAATACCAATCTTCTTATAGTACCAAGGAATGTACCACACATGCTACATAAATTATAAAAAGGCATTTGACGAAGTACCACATACCTGGCTCATCCATGCATTGTACTTGAAATATATAAAATACACCCAAAACTCATAGACTTTATTAAAAAGAATATGGCAAACTGGAAAACAAAAATTCATTTACATAAAAAGAAAACATTTCTATAAAAACAGGTATATTCCAAAGAGATGCGTTAAGCGCCCTATGGTTCTGTATAGCTTTGAAGCCACTTTCAAACCTACTTGACAGAACTGATTATGGATTTAGTATTAGCAATCAAAAACAAAATAAACACAAAATAAATCATTTACTATATATGAATGACATTAATATATGCTAAAAAATTTACAAGAATTACAAAGGCTAATAAAAATAAAAATGGAATTTCATATCGACAAATGAAAAATGCAACACGTAGAAAATGGTCAATGGAGCAATAGAAACACTTAACAATGAAGTTCACTCAAAATTTGGAAGAAAATGAGTATTTCAAATACCTAGGTGTTAAACAGAATAATAAAATAGACCACACAACAATAAAAGAAAAATTAACAATAGCATATTTAACACGTGAACACCAAATTTCCAAAATCTACTTGTACTCGAAAAACCTATTTAAAGTTATAAATACGTACGCCACACATTACTCACGTACTCATTTGTAAATAGTTGTAAAATGGAGTCAAATGTTTTTACCAAATCTAATGATCTCAACCAGCATTGAGCTAACTAAATTTAACAAACGACATCCACATTCATGCAAACAACGTGTGACACTACAACAACAACAAGAACCGATGGAGGACGGGGTTCAACATTCATTCAACAACTACATTCAAATTATCAACCTCAGAACATACTTCTCCAAAAAAAAAAAGAAAAAAAAAACAGAACTCAACACGACACTAGATAAAGCCATAATACAAGCTGACAAAGGAATAACTTATCTTAATCTTTACGAGCAGAACCGATTGATACCAAAACAAACCATAGAGGGCACCATAACCCTGTGGAACCGAAATTCATACACTTGGCTACGAAAAGGAGAACTGCAAACCGAAACCGAACCGAAGAGTTTTATAATGGCTATTCAGGATCAGGTAATAGCGACGAGGAATTATTGTAAATAAATTATAAACAAGTAAGAAAGGGCTAAGTTCGGGTGTAACCGCACATTTTATACTCTCGCAATGTGCAAGGACCAGAGGCAGGGATATGCTTTCAGGAGCTGGCATAACTTCATATTAAAAAATGTTGCGGAAGAATTCAACATTCATTATCCCACGAAAATTTGCTTCGTGTCAGAGATATTTTTCTTAAAATCTACCAAATTAACTCAAATAGGATATATGCGATATAAACTCAACCAAAGTGGTTTAATAAATATATTAGATACATGAGGAAAAAGTCAACCAGAGAAAAGGAAATCATTATATTAGGTATAAGCGGCTTAGACCATGATCTAGACCGATTTCTTTCATATTTAGCGCGAAATCACTTTGTGTTTAAGAAGACATATCCACTTAATTTCATTAAAATATCACACATGTTGACCAACGTAAACGGTTTAAAGTCAGATGGAAACTCGGAAATTCTTATATCGGGCATTTTTGATCACATTAACTCTTTTCATTATTCAAGTATATTACGGAACATGATTTCGCAGAATTTTGTGAAGGTAACTAACACAGTGACCGACATATTCGGCATAAAGTCTGCTAGAATAGCGAAAATCATTATATTTAGTATATGGGAGCTGGGATAATTCGTAAACCGATTTCACACATTTTCGGCAGTAAACTATTATTGTATATCCGATATTACACGTTCACCTAATTTTGCTAAGATTTCTTACATATTGACCGAAGTATATAGTATAAAGTCTATCCGGAGGTTGAAGATCTTTGTATTAGTACATAGGGGTTAAATATAGGGGGTGAATATTTCATACCCGATTTTATCCATTTTAAGCACATGGACGCACTGTTATCAGAAAGAGACGCTCTCTGAATTTCAAAGAGATAACTCATATATTGACCGAAATATATGGTATAAAGTCTATAGGAAGGTTGAAAATCCGTATATTAAGTACATGGGGTCTAGGGGAAGTGCTTACCCGATTTTATCCATTTTATGGACATGGACACACTCTTGTCAGAAAGAACCGCTCTCTAAATTTCAATGAGATAACTCATATATTGATCGTTATATACGATATATAGTCTACAGGAAGGTTGAAAATCCTTATAGTAGGTATATGGGGGCTATGGGAAGTATTCATCCGATTTTTTCTATTTTTGATACCAGAGCACGCTATTACCATGGAAAGATAATTCTCCAATTTCATTAGGATATTTTATAGATTTACCGAAATATATGGTATAAAGTCTACAGGAAGTTGAAAATATTTATATTAGGTATATAGGGGATGAGGGAAGTATTTACCTGATTTTCGCCATTTTTGATACTAGATCACACTATTATTATGGAATGATAATCGTCCAATTTCATTACGATATCTTACATATTTACCGTTATATGTGGTATAAAGTCTACCGGAAGGTTGAAAACATGTATATTAGCTATATGAAGGGTAGGTGAATTATTTATTAGATTTTCCCCATTTTTAATACTAGATCACGCTATTATCATGGAAATATAATCCTCCAATTTCATTACAACGTCTTACAGATTTCCGATATTTTCGATTAAAAGTCAGATAGAGGCACTGAGGTCCTAATGTTAGGCATCCGGTAGCTTGAAAAGTTATAATTCAATTTCACTTATTTTTACGCATAAGATGACATATCCTGAAGGGACTATTTGTACAAAGTTTGATTTTCATACTTGATTGCTGCTCGATTTATCTGCTTTAATGTTAAAGGATCAGATGAAACTTAAAATTGTGTTATATGAGAAGAAGGCGTGGTTTTTATTCGATTTCGTCCATTTTCACAGCGTGACATAAAAATGTAAATATAATGTCGCGTACTAAATTTGGTAGAAAGTGGTGAAGAGGTTCTTGAGATATGGGATTTCTCCTAAAAGGGGGCGGTGCCAAGTCCATCACCGAAACTTTACACGGATTCCTATGCAACCCTTCGGTATCATATTTGCTGCAAAACGTAATGTTTCTAATGTGTTCATTCAGCGAGTTATAACGCTTTTAGTAGTTTTCAACATAACTTTTGTATGCGAGGTGGGCCTGGTTATTATACAATTTCACACATTTTCTTAATATGCAAAGGGATGCTAGAGAAACTTATTCGGAGCGAGTTTGATTGATATAGCTTTAACGGTTTCCGAGATATATTCATTAAACCTATTGGAGGGCGGGGCCATACCCACTTTTATAATAATTTTTTCCTACGGATGCCTCACCCTACTAGGATCCTTTGTGCCAAATAACATGTTTATATCTTAATTTGTTGCTTAGTTATAGCATTTATCGGTTTTCGATTAATGGCGTTTTGTGGGCGTAACAGATGTCCAATTACGCCCATCAATACCAACCATCTTACGGTGACAAAGAATACGTGTACCAATTTTCATCAAAATATCTTAATTTTTACTCAACTTTTCGCTTGCACGGACGGACAGTCACTCGGATTTCAACTCGTTTTTTCATCCTGATCATTTATATATATATATATATATGTCTATATCTAACTCGTTTAGTTCCAAGTGTTACAAACAACCGTTAGGTGAACAAAACTAATATACTACACTATATACTAATTGTAGCAACATGTTGCGAGAGTATAAAAATGCACTAATCCCGGTTAGAGTACCTAATGAGCTCAAGTCGTCAATGTGGTACCATGAAGGAACAGTACTGAGTCGATGTAAACGGATTGGGTCATAATTAATTGCAAGAACTTACATAAGATTACACGGGCGAAAGCGATATAGCAGATCGCAAGGACGAAAGCATTGAAAGAAAACCACCAATTTAAGGCTAACGAACTCTTCATCAAATCTTTTAAAAATTCCATAAAGATCTTAAAAACCAGATAGGACGAATATTGTGAAACATCGAATTAAAGAAGAGATGCGAGCAAATGCAATTATGGGAAGTCTATGATGTGGCAATAAAACACAGTTGTCTTTTATATAGAAGCAACACAACTTTGAACTCGTTGCCTAGCTTTGGAAAATATATTTGGTATACTTGGACAACATAATAGTTTTAGGTAGAAGATTTGAAGAACATCAACAATTCTTAGCTTTAATTTTAGTAAGTATAAACTTTCGTAGTTGTATGATTTTTGAAGAAATTTTAAAGTATATATTAGGATTGTAATGAAGTTATTGTAATCAAATAAAATAGTAACTTTTATGATTTGTCATAGTATCAGCTTATTTGACTTATCGTATATAATTGCATAACGCATGAATGATGTTCTCGTTGAACATAGAGATAATCTGATGAACAAAGCTGTCATTTTGAATTGAACACTCCAGTGCCAAAGACATTAAGCACAACACGACCTAATATTTTTGCACGCGTATTCACATTTCAAATTTCGTGTTTTTCTTTTTGTCTAATTTAATTAATTTAAGAAAGTATTTTATTGTATTAATAATACCGATGAGCTTATACCTGGAAGATTCCTGGAGATATTAAGTTTAAAAATTGCTGCTAATAGACATGAAACGTGGACCAATTCGAAAACCGCCATCACTTTCTGTAGAAGAGATTGATAATAAGAAACACAATGACCTTAAAGTTTGCATGCCGTGCGCATAAAAATAAATTTCGTACTATTTTATTACATACCATCAGCACAGAGTATAATAGCTTCGTACACCAAACGGTTGTTCATAACACCTAAAACTAATCGAGATAGATATAGGGTAATATATATCAAAATTATCAGAATGATAAGACGAGTTGAAATTTGAAATGGGAGAAATCAGACCACTGCCACGCCCACAAAATACAGTTAAGCGAAAACTGTAAAGTGCTGAAAGTAAGTCACAAATTAAGATAGAGAACTGTTATTTGGTATAAGAAATCGCAGTAAGGAGCGGCATTTGTGGTTGAATTTGACACTAGTGTGTTGAAATTTTTTAAAAAGTGGGTATGTCCCCGCCTCTAATATATTTAATGTACATTCCTCACAAGCTACTAAAGCTCCATCAACCAAACTTGCTGGAAACAAGTTTTTCTAGCATCTCCTCATACAGTGTGCAATCAGATAATAACCGATCCTAGCCCAACTACAAATGCTATGTCGAAAACTACTAAAAGTGTTATAACTCGTTAAAAGAAAACGCCATAGCATTAAATTTTACAGTAATGACAGTATGGTAGACCTACATATGAATCGGAGAAAAAATTATACAACCAGCGTGATACCGCCCACTTTGAGACGAAAATGCATACCTTTGGAACAACTCCACCGATTTTCACTAATTTTGGTGCATAACATTTCCTTCAAATCCTTATGCGTAGGCATAAACCTTAATATAAGCGAAATCGCCCCACAACCCCACTCATATCCAATATAGGCATTGTCAAATTTCCGGTTGAGTTTATATCATATATATCGGTCAATTTGTAAAATATCTTAGTAAAATCAAGTGAACGTATAATTTTGGATTAATTTGGTGGCGAAAATGGGTGAAATCGATCCGCGATTTAACCCAACCCCATACTACATACAAAGATTTTCGTTAGTCTAGTGGACTCAATGCCATCGTTCAATTTTTGGGTTATCTTAATATAACTGCGTGAAAAAATGTCAATATGTGTGATGTTGATATATAAGTCAATATGTGTGATATTTTATTGAAATTGAATACACATGTTTTCTTAACCATAATGTGGTTTAGTGCTGAAAATGGTCTAAACCCTATACCCATAGTCATATCTATGGTTCCGGTTGACTTTTTCCTCGTATACCCAATATATGAATTTTCGCTCGTTTAGTTGAGGTTATATAGCGCATATATCTAAATAGAAGATGTCTCAATAAAATTAAACGAAAATGTTTCGATAGACATTGAGTCATCTGGTAGTAAAATTTAGTGATATTGATATGTTCTAAACCATCAGTTGGCACCCATATGATAAATATAATATTTGGGATATAAAACAAAATTTAATAAAAAAGCTAAGTAAGTAATAATGTAGTAATAATATTGTAATCACGGTTTCGTCGTATAATGAATATTGAAATAATTTGTTAAATTTTTAACATTAAATCTGGAAACACTTGAAAATATTTTTTTTGACCCATGCAGATTGCGAAAATATAAAATGTTCGCTTACACCCGAACATCCTTCCCCACCCCGCCCTTCCTTACATGTTGAATGTGATCTTAATAAATAATTAACAAGAAAAACAAACCAAAACCATAAACAAAAACTATACATTCTTTACTGAATTGCGTCTCTATAACTCCACCCGATAATTGTTTTAAATTTTGAAGTATATTTGACATCATAAGGGGTTACTTCCTTTTCATGTTTCAATGAAATCCATGTTTCATGACAATGATCTAGATTGTGATGAAACGCATTCGAGCTATATAGCTCAGTATTCATACTAATTTTTTAAGGAACACTCTTGAACATTTCTATATATTTTTGCAGCGTTCCAAGAAAGGAGAAAGAAGAAAAACTTAAGACTTAAAAACTAATACAACATTTTATACTCTCGCAATTTGCAAGGATCAATGGCGAGGAAATACTTTCATTACTTTTCTTTACTATATTTTGCTTCGTGTCCGAAATATTTAAATATCATTCAATAAATCCACCCAATTAACTCAAATGATACATGTGATATAAACTCAACCAAAAGGTCTAAACTTAATATATTGGGTACATTAGGAAAAGGTCAACCAGAGAGTTAATTTGGGAGAATCAGAAATCATTATAATGGGGATAAATGGTAAACTACATTTTGTTTAAGAAAGCATGTTCACTTAATTTCATTAAAATATCACACCTATTGATCAATATAAACGGCTAAGGGTTAACGGGAAAGCCGGAAATCACTATATCAGGCTTAAAATCGGAAATCCCTTATCTGGCGCTAAGTGAAATATTGACATGATTTTGCCCATTTTTGACACAGGACACAATATCACCAGACAAAGATTTGCCCTGAATTTCAATAATATGTCACAGATTGACCGATATTTTAGGTAAAAAATCAGCCGTAGGCACTGGGTCCACATATTCGGTATCTGATGATTCGAAAAGTTATCATAAGTTCATACATGAGAAGGCATACCTTATAGACACTCTTCGTGAAAATTTTTACTCCGATATCTTCATTAGTAATTCATTTATATACAGTAAAGTGAAAGAATCAAATGGACTAAATAGTGATGTATGGGAAGTAGGCGTGGTTGGATTTCGATTTCGCTCATTTTCGCACTGTATTATAAGGACACAAACATAATATAAGCACCAATGTGGTTGATATTGGTATAGTAGCTCCTCAGATATAGGATTTCAAATAAAGGTGGGCGGTGCCACACCCATTGTCCAATTTTTACAATTATTCCTTCGAAGCCCTTAAGTGCCATCTTGGCTGTGAAATTTAATGCTGCTTACGTATATATTTAGTGAGTTATCGCACGTTTATTAGTTTTCAACATAACCTTTGTATGGGAGATGGGCGAGGTATCACTCGTTTTGACTTATTTTTCTAGCGAATGAGGAGCACCTGAATGAGGTACCTGAAAGTTTTTCCCCTCCTTTGATCCTTGCATACTGTGAGTGTATAAAATGTTCGGTTAAACCCAAACATAGCCCTTCCTTACTTGCTTAATATGAAGTTTTCCCAACACCTGAAATTATTTCCTCACCTTTGAACGTCGCAAACTGCAAGAGTATAAAATGTTCTGTTACACCCGAACTTAGCCCTTCCTTACTTGTTAAATCTCAATTTTCAAAATAAGACAAAGCTCGATCTGTTGACGATGAGTCACATTTTATCACTAGAAATACCAAGTGTTTTTAAAATAGATTCAGTGTATAACTGATAACTTTGTCGTATTTCGTTTTTATTTCGGGTTCTGAGAGAATGAGAATTCAAACAGATTCTGTTTCTTGGAAATGTATAGTTCCAAAAACATTTCGTTTTACACTATTAATTATTATTTGTGGATACAAGTAACTTACAGTTAGGAGTGGGAAAGTTTTCGATTTTATAAGATAAACTTATGTGTAGTTTTAAACTCTTGTTTTTTTTATTAATGAAGGTTGTTTTGTGACGAAGAAAGTGTGAGTTCTTTATTAATTTATGTTGAAAAGAAAGCACGATTGGCAACATTAATTATATATAAAATATTTTGAAAACTGTTCGGTGTTAATGCCTTCACGGTTGCAAATACATATATACTCACTTTAAAATTGCATATTTTCTATTGGGTTTTCTATATATTGTAACGGATTTACTAGATTAATCGCCTACGTTGAAACTTTACTCTGTGTTCGATTATTGGATTGTTAAATAAAAGTCACCATTTAATGGCAATACATTTGCCTTTATTTCTAATTCAACTAACTTAGCACTTCACTCGGCAACACTCTAAATAGAACTGTGCTCTGCTTCCATTCCGGCAGCCCTTGTACAGAAAACCGTTTGGAACCATTTAAATAAGGCTGGGTACAAAAAGAAACTCGATATATGAGTGCTACACGAGTTAACGCAAACCTCATGGACCGAATTTCCATCAGCAAATCCCTGTTTGCCAAAAGATCAATACAATTCTGAAGCGAATGGTTACTGACGATAAAAAATGGGTTACTTACGACAACATCAAGTGGAACGGTCGTGGTCGAACCGTGATGAGCCGGAGCAAATTAATTCAAGCTACTGTAATTAATTAATTACATTAATTGTAATTATTAATTCAAGTACAATACTGTTAACAATTCTAAAGGAAGCAATCGCTCAGAAGTGGCCATCTCTGACCAACAGAAAAACAACTGTGTTCCTTAAAGGCAACGTCAGGCCATACTCACGGATAGTGATTCGTCAGAAGCTCCAGGAGCTTGGTTGGAATGTTCATATGCATCTACCTTATAGCCCGAACTAACACCTAGTGCTTATTACTTGTTCTTATCTATGGGGAATGACTTTGTTAGTGAAAAATTAGCCTCAAGAGAAGCTTGCGAAAATCGACTGTCCCATTTTTTTGCCAATAGGGACGAAGAGTTACTATGATAGTGGCATTATGAAATTACCTTCAATATAAAACGTTCTGTTAGACACGAATTTAGCCCTTCCTTACTTGTTTTTTATTAGAAACAAGAAATAACAAGATCAATTTCTCTATTTTTTATCACAAACAAAACACTGTAGTTAAAGGTTCCCTTTAATTTCTAATAATCTTTATACAAATATGGATAGTATTTTTTTTTTTTCTTTTTCACACTATTGCTAAAACACAAAAAATATAGATGAGTACTAATTTCATAAGAGACTATTACTCCGAAATTATCTTCTATTAGTTTTCACAAATTTATTTGTAAGTTTTGTCCTAAGGAACGTATCATAATATTATACACAATACGGACTTCAGTTTGTTTTTTCACGATATACGAGTAAATAAACTGTCAATTGTTCAGTGAAACTAAAGTTATGTGAGGACTAAAGCCACCGGCAGTAAACAGTGCAATTCTCCATATACCTCTTTATTGGTAGTATAATCATTAAAAAGGCCTGAACAACTATTGAAGAATATTTAAAGTAAAAGATAAAATATTTGCAGATAGTCATTTTATGCCCGAGTGCATACAAAGAAAATGCACAAGATGTTGCTAAGTTCGGGACCAAGCAATGTAAAATTCCCATAAAAAGTCAATACTGACATTTTAAATAATTTGTAATGCTGTTAGTTCATCAGTATTTATTAGGTTTGCAATAGGGTTTTGACTCTGTATATATTTTCTCGACAAATTATTAGTTGTACCAATAATGTTTGACTTAATTGAAGTCACAAACGAAATTTAAACAAAGTTTGCTGGATATTTAAAAAGAAATGTAGAATGAGTCGTGATACACTTAACTTTAGATGGCATAGATATCCGGGATTTCAAAAGTGGGATCATTTCGGAAAGAGCCTGGCCATTATAAAATGTAATGTTTTTATCATCCGTTCTTCTTGTTTAACTTAGAAATAATGGAACTGGCATTAACTGGTTTTGTGTTTTGTGTCGTTGGAACCCAAGTTTAGTGTACTATATATGTAGTATAAATTATATTTATTGTATTATATTATATTATTTGTAATATAAATTTGAAAATTGCAACATTGTAAGATTACAAATATGACTTGTTACTGAGCATGCTCTAAACATAATATGTATATATATATGAAGTATACTAATAATGTATTTACCCCAGTTACGCGACTGCGCTTTAAAGAAATCAATTTCAGTGAAAATAAAAATATTTCAAAAAATTTACATGGTGAAACTAATTGCGCTTATCAAAAATAAAGAATGTACTGTAAATTCAGTGATTAATAAAAAGCTTCAATAAAAATATATTAAAAGAAAAAGAAAAGCAAATATTAGCTAAGCTATGTGCATTTCGTTTTTCCCTGATGTAAATACTATCCAGGAATGTTATTGATACAAACTTCATATTAAATACATATAATAATTGACATTCTGAAAAAGGTAAAAACGTGTTAACTTTCAACTATTAATTCACATCAAACCTTCTGAGCTAATTTTCAAATTAATAGAACACTGGCAATATCAAGCATTGATTTTTAGATCCAGTAAGACAATTTTTATTTAATAATAAGTATCTGTTATATTAATTTTTATTAAAATTAGAACTAACAAGTAAGGAAGAGCTAAGTTCGGGTGTAACCGAACATTTTATGTTCTCGCAATGTTTAAAGATCAAAACAGGGGAAATACTTTCAGATGCTGACAAAACTTTATATTAAACAGGTAACCAAGGGCTAAGTTCGGGTGTACCTGAACATTTTATATTTATATACAATATATGTCAAAGCCGGGGGCATATTTTCAGGTATTGACAAAACTTTGTATTAAAAATATTGCGTAAGAATTCCACATTCATTATTCGACGAAATTGTGATTGGATTATTATCACATTTGGTATCTTACTAACTTATATTATAGGTCATAGACTCACTTATTTTCATTATTACAATTGCTTCGTGACCGAAACATTTAAATTATATTAAAATCAACCCAATTAACTCAAATGATATATGTGATATAAACCCAGCCAAAAAGGCTAAACTCAATAGATTGAGTATATGACGAAAAAGGCAACAAAAGGGATGTAACTCATTATACTAGAGGTATGAGGTTTAGACCAAGGTCTAGACCGAGTTTATTCATATTCAGCGCCAAACTACATTATTTAAGAAGCATGCACATTTTATTTCATTAAAATATTACATATATTCTTCAACATAAACCGTTAAAAGTCAACGGAAAAGTTGGAAATCACAGGAACGAAGTCGGAAATCCCTATATCGGGTATATTGAGGCTAGGGGAAGATATTGCTATAGATAGACTGATTGCCGCAACTTTTGGCATTACACAAATATACTCGAGAATATGTTTCCACGCAGTTTTATGAAGATAACACACACATTGACCGATATATTCGCATAAAGTCTTCTTTAATAACGAAAATCATTATATGTAGTAGCTGGTGCAATTCTGTGGCAGATTTCACACATTTTCGAAATCAAACTATAGCATATCCAATATTTTGAAATACGTTCACTTAAGTTTGTTAAGACATCTTACATATTTACCGATATATACCGTATAATACCAACCGGAAGTTTGAAATTCTTAAATAAGGTATATGAAGGCTAGCGGTAGTATTTGATACGTATTCATTCATGTTATTATCACATATATCATCACATATTATTATCAGGACAGCATCTTTTCTTGACTTTCAATATTATACCTCACGGATTGGGCGTTATATATGGTATAAACCCAACCGGAAGTTTGAAATTCTTATATTATCTATATGCGGTTAGAGGAAGTATTTACCAAATTTTATCCAATCGCACAAGGCACTGTTATGAGCACGAGATGGTCTCTGAATTCTACTGAGATAACTCACATTTCGAGCGATATATACGGAATATAGTTAACCGGAAGTTCAAAAATTTTTAAGTGAGGTATACGGGCGCTATGGATTGCAATTATAATTGGCAAGATATCAACTTTTATTTTAAGTCCCATACTCATAAAATCCATTTAGGGCTGTGGGAAGGTACAACAGCCATAATTTTTATTACCAAAAGGCATAATATTATTCTAAATATTTTGATTTAATTTTGTTGGGACATCTTTTATGGAAATATTTCCGATATAAATTCAACCAAAGCACGGACGACGCCAAATCAAAGCAACTCAAACTCACCATAAAAATTTTTTGTTCGGCTGGTCGTCGTATGATCTACTACAAATAAAAAAAACTAATTCTACTAAAAAAAAAAAAATAAAACTACAAATAAAAAACTCAAATACATCACACATTCTGTAATGGTGTGGGGTTGTAAGTCAGCTCAAGAAGCCAGAAACCTAGTGTTTACTGATATTCAAGCTTTGCTCAAAATCATACTTTTATTAAGAAGAAATAAGCACTAGGTTTTTCAGTTTGCTCGCTTAAAAAACTTTCTCATCGTAAATTTACTTGTCCCTCTATTTAGTCCCTCTATTGTCCTTCTATTTACGCCCATATACCTAATATAAGATCTTCAAATTTCCATTTGGCTTTATACCGCACATACCGGGCAATATGTTAGATATTTCAGCAAAATTAAGTGGTTAGGTATCAAAGTTTGGTGGCGAAAATGGGTGAAATCGATCTACGAATTAATGCCAAAAGTAAATCTTATCTGCTTAGACCTTCACTAGTACCAATACACCCAATTTTTGATGTGAGATATTTTAATGAAATTGAGGTGTCTTAACTGCAATGTAGTTAAGCGCTACATATTAATGAAATCGGTCTAAACTCCATATCGCGACTATAATGATTTACGCATCTGGTTGACTTTTAACTCATACACGAAATATCCTAAATTTCATTGAAACATTTCTCAAAAAAATTAAGCGAGAATATTTCGGTTTGTATTACGTCATTCGGCAATTATGGTACTAATGTGATGAATATTTGTGTTAGCTAGACTGATTTTAATATAAATATCTCGGACATGAAGCAAAATTAGTAGTGAACATAAGTGATTATATGACATATAGTCTAAGTTAATAACATGCCAAACGTCGTTGTAATACATTTACAATTTCATGAAGAAACTAAATTCTTTCACAACATTTTTAATACAAAGCACAACACCTGAAAGTTTTGCCTCGGCTTTAATCCTTGCAAATTACGTGAGTATAAAATGTTCGGTTACAGCCTTCCTTCCTTGTTTTATTTAAAGTATTTAAAGAAATACACTTTTAATCCATACTTCATTCATAAGTATAAATAACTGATTTTTATATTATGTTACCTAGTCTTCATTATATATAAATACTCGAAATCTGGGAACTTAGTAACATTACTTCGGTTGAGGTGCGTCTTTCGTTGGTCTAACATTCTAAGTTTTTGCAAAATTTAGCTTGTTATTAATACTTCTTATTAGTTTCTTTTATGATCTGTGTTTCGTTTTACTTTACTATTTTTTTAAAATATAACTTTTGCAGTGCTTGTTTAATATTCGAATAAACAATAGAGCGTTCCGAATGACTTTCAAATTTCAAATTTGAAACAAATACATATATTATATATAGCTAAAGTTTAAATCCTTTTTAATATTTAATTTTTTAGTATAACGCCACCTAATTTAGCATATACATGACGAATCAGGTAAACTGAAGAATTTTATCCCAAAAAGTTGGTGAAAACATTAGGTATCGTCAATTTATACCACGGTGTGAAATTGATGAAAATCAGATAATAACCACACCTAACACCCATACAATGATACTGCTAATAACAGTATATTTGGATCAGTTCCAAATATTTATGCGTTATAAGCAGGAAGATAGTATGGGAGTATTTGTAATCTGATTGACAGACATACAAAAAAAGTCACGCATCAACGAAGATATCGAAAGAAAACTTAGCAGAAATAGAAATAGTTCACACCTTTACTAGCCTCAATATACCGAATGGAATAATTTTCGACTCTCTGATTGACTTTATGTGGTATAGTATATAGCGATTAGTAAGGAATATCTCAATAAAATGAAACAACAATAATGCACTTAGAAAAATATTATGTTCGGTTAATATGTAAGATATGTTAATGGAATCAAGTGAACTTGTTTTCTTAGGCATAATGTGATTCGGTGCTAAAATAAATTATATCGGTGCGTATCTTCTTCCAACGCTAATATGATGAATATACTAATTGACTTTAAAATAATCAACAGTTAACATGATACCATATATTAGTGTAATGCTTCATAATTTCGACTAGCAGAATATTAAATTCTTATGCAAAATTTGTTATAATAAACCGGAGTTGAGCCTGAGCAGCCAGTGCTCCTTTTGTTTTATCTTATTTAATGATAATGGTATTATTACTTTTCATCTAATAAAAAAAAGATATATTTCGCACACATTTAATTGTTAAAAACCCTGGATTATTGTACGCTATTCATTATACAATACATAGATCGATATGATAACAAAAGACACATTGATGTTTGTTAGGGTAGAATATAATAACAATATTTGGTAGGGCCGAATTTTTCATTTCAACAAAAAATTCGCTTTTTAAAATCAAATAGAAAAAATGTGTTTTATAATCTTTAATATATTATTTTTGATTTAGATTGACATTTATTTTTTGATGATTATCATGTTTTATTTGAATGGAAAAACCTCAACCTCCTTCACTAGTGGACCAGAAAAATTTAACGTTTCTATTTTTTCATATATAATATAATTTATGAAGTTCTTAAATTGGCTATTGCTCTGTCCAGAATTATGATGGATTTTAATTATATATACAAATAAAATTTTTAATAATATGAAAGCTCATGTCTTGCAAGATTCTTTTCCTTAGTTTAGTCTTCTTATTGTGTATATAAGTAATATAAGTAAATAAGTAAGGAAAATTAATTGGTTTATATTATTTTTAAGATATTATCAATTCAGCATAATGGGGACGGTATTGAGTTTTAATCCAAGAGAACGCCATCCGTTTTATTCATCCCAGACTAGCATCCAATACAACCAACAATCTGACATTCGAAATGAATATATACTAGAAGGTTCTTCTTTAATGGACTCTCATTTAAATAACTTTTGCTACGAACAGTTGAATAATGCCAAAAATCAAGAAACAAAGCAAAGTATTCGTGGCCCGCTTGCTAAAAATGGCATAATTGCACATAATGGAAGTGGAAGAATAAATTTAGGCAAGCAAAGTCATATGGCCAGCTACAGTTTTAATAAATTGAAAGGTACGAAAGATGCAATTAACAATGATTTGGATCCGCACAATGAAAATTCTGCACTTTTTACGGAAAAAAATACTATTGAAAAGAGTATGAAAAAGCACTCACTAATTATTAGTGCATTGTCTTGGAAAAAACTTGCTGCGTCCCATAACAAAAAGAAAATTGAAAATAAAAATAAATGTGCTAATATACCTACAGGCTGTTTCAAAGCTCATCCATTGCATGCCTCAAATGTATCTTATACCGATAAAAATAAAAATGTTCGCTTACATTTCAACCAAATTAACGACAGTCAACACATAAATTTCGACCAAGATGACTCTCAGCACTGTAACACACTCTTTTCAAATTCTAAAACTAAAAAGCAAATAACATCACAAGATCTTGTTAGAATTAATACCACGAATTTTAATAAGCATAATAAATTGATTCAAAAAGAACCTCTGACTTTATCTTTGCCGCCACAATCACAGATAATTCAAAATAAAAACAGCCACATTCCAAGGAAAACTGTAATTCAGGTGAGTTTTATATTATCTTTAATATATACAAAAGTAACCGCAATATTACATCCTTATATATGTATCGAATATTAATAGTTGATAATTGTAGGACGCGGTTAGGGTCTGTGGCCAAACAACTCGACATCTTCATCATCTGCCTCCTTAGGTATAGGATAAAGTGTGGTAAATTGAGAGTTAATGATTTGGCCTAGATCAAAGTATTTTGCTTTAATGAATCCAAAACACTTTCCATTAAGAACTGCCTGGAGAGTGCTCCACTTGCAATTGGAGCAACTATCCAAAAATGCAACTGTAGCATGTTTAGCTCAGCTAAGACAAGGTAAGGTCAAATGGCAAAGACTAAGGGCATCAAGTATTGAACCTGGTTTGGCTATCCACAAAACGCATACCAGGATGCAAAAGAAATATCTGAAAAATAATAAATACATATAATTTTCAGAACTTTATTAATTCAACCGTTACATTGATTAGAAAAACTTTCAAAAGTTCAATTCTAATACTTAACTAAAAAATTCTATTTACAATGACAACCAATTGTTTCGGAAATGCAAGCATAATTTGTAATCAATTTTAATTTCAAAATCTTAATATTTTATATGTCCCCCATTGGCATCAATATTAAATTTAGCTGCCTTATTAATTATTTTGGCTAAAGAGCTTTTATTGGTCATACTTCGCTTTGCGCTATTAAAAACTAACTTCACATGTATTAATGTAATTCATCAGAGAACATCAATTTTTGTTGATTTTTAGGATCTACAAATGCAAATTTGCGAACACTTTCCACCAATTCGTTGCGTGGAATTATTTAATGCATACTGACTTCATCATATAAGAAAAAGTTTGCATCTTCGTATCATAAGGGTGGCACCGCCTACTTAAAAAAAAAAATTCTATATCTCAAGAACCCCTTAACCGATTTCAACAACATTTGGTACATGACATTATATTTGCATTCCTATATCACGCAGTGAAATCGAATAAAAACCACGCCTACTTCTCATATAACACAATTTTAAGTTTCATCTGATCCTTCCACTTCAAACCAGATAAATCGAGCAGCAATTAAGATATGAAAATCAAACTTTGTGCAAATAGTGCCTTCAGGATAGGTCATCTTATGCGTAATAATAAATGAAATCGGATTATAACTTTTCAAGCCACCAGATAGCCAACATTAGAATCTTAGTGTCTCTATTTGACTTTTTATCGAAAATATCGGGAAATCTGTAAGATATTGTAATGAAATTGGAGTATTATCTTTCCAAGATAATAGTGTACTCTGGTATCAAAAATGGGAAAAATCAAGTGAATACTTCCCCCAGCTCCATGTACTTAATATAAGGATTTTCAACCTTTCTGTAGACTTTATACCATATACTTCGGTCAATATGTAAGATATCTTAGCAAAATTAAATGAACATGTAATATCGGATATGCCGTAGTTTACTGCCGAAAGTGCGTGATTCCGGTTTACGAATTATCCCACCTCCCACCTCCCATATACTACATATAATGATTTTCGCTATTCTAGCAGACTTTATGCCGAATATGTCAGTCCTTGTGTGAGTTACCTTCACAAAATTGGATGAAAACATGTTCTCTAATATACTTGAATAATGAAAAGAGTTAGAGTGCAGATCTTTTTCTATCCCAAAGATGTCCGATATAAGAATTCCCGACTTTCCACCTGACTTTAAACCGTTTATGTTGGTCAATGTGTGATATTTTAATGAGATTAAGTGGATATGTTTTCTTAAACACAAAGTGATTTCGCCCTAAATATGAAAGAAACCGGTCTAGACCATGGTCTAGCCGCTTATATAATGATTTCCTTTTCTCTGGTTTACTTTTCCTCATGTTTCTAATATTTTCAATTAAGCCACTTTGGTTGAGTTTATATCGCATATATCCTATTTGAGTTAATTTGGTAGATTTTAAAATAAATATCTCTGACACGAAGCAAAATATAACAATGAAAATACAAGAGTCTATTACCTGTAATATAAGTTAATAAGATACCAAATATGATTGTAATCCATTGAAAACTTCGTCTAATAAAGACTGTTGAATTCTTCCCCAACATTTTTAATATAAAGTTATGCCAGCACCTGAAAACATTTCCCCACCTCTGATCCTTGCACATTGCGAGAGTATAAAATGTTCGGTTACACCCGAACTTGGCCCTTTTCTCCTTGTTTCTTTAATATTTTTTGTTATAAAAAATAAATGTCTTTTATGTTGAGAAATATATTTCCTCAGGTCCTTATTTATTACGTATCAATGAGTCGGCAGTCACCATTTTGTGTTTATTATCGATTACTATCAAACCTGCTCAAGATCAGTTGCCTACAGTATTTTGCGAGTTTTGAAGTTTAGATACACTGAATAACTTTAAAGAAAGTATGAATACTTAATTTTTTAATTTATTTACCAACGTTTCTAATTGAAAAATATACCAAAATTTATCATTAAAAACCGTTCCTCTTTAAACACATTATGTATTTTTCAAGTAATATTTACTTTCACACTTTTTATTGTGAAATATTTGTTAAGATTTCGCATTGTCTATTTATGCATTAATATGATTAAACTAATATTTTTAAGTGTAATAATTGTGTCTCAACGCGGCATTCTTATAAATTAGATAGCTAATAAATAAAATTTCAGATTATTTAAAATTGCCGATATTAATCAACTTAAAAAACTGAGTTATAATTCAGTATTCACTGCAATATGGGTATAAGTATCGTATCACGAGAGCTAAATTCATTTAGCTTCAAATATTTATTTATTAAAAGAAAGTAGTTCACAGCGTTGGTTTAGAAAAAAATTAGCATTAATATGCTCTGAAAATAAACAATTATAAATATTACGTTATTTAAGTAAAAGCCAAGCAAATTAAATGTGAATTTCGATTGATAAGGTTGTGTTGCTAAAAAACGGGCTTCTTCTTACGAGCATCAAATTATCTTTTTTATGTTTTTCTCAAGTTTTTCTTATTTACACTCTGATGATCATGACAAACTATACCTATTCAGTTATCACTCAGAAAGCACATTGGTCAAAACCCTACAATCGCTTTCGACGTTATGAGTGAAAACATTTATGGCAAATTGTTGCTTTCGTGCTAACAACACAACCTTACATAATACACACATGATTTAAAATTAGGCAAAAACAAAGAGTAAATGTAAAATTCAAACTCATGTCAAAAGAAAAAAGAAAAAAATTGACAATCAATTTTCTGCACTTTGTGTTTTTGATTTCACAACAATATTTTTAGCTTTTTAAAAAAAGTTGACAACATACGCATTATGTTTTTAATTGGGCATTAATATTTTTGGCTTTAAGGCCGATTTATTTTCTTAATTAAAATTATGGTATATTTTTCGAACATTGCAATTATTATTGAAAGTACATATTGTTTTGTTATTATTTTATTTTAATTTAATTTATTTAAATTTTTTGTTTTAATTTCTATACACAGCTGGCTTAACTCAAAGCTAAACTCAGAGTAGGCAACTCAAAGGCATATTATTTCTAAAACAATTTTTATTATCTAGTTTTTAATATTAATATTATTCTTATGCCTTGAAGCAAATATCACAAGTAAATTTTAATATTTCTATTTTCTGTGTTCAGTACCGATTTCGTGAAAGAAAATTTACACATACATATTTCCTTGGATTCGTTTAAAATAATAAACCAAGAGATTAACCTTCTTCCGCTCAACTGGCACTTGCGGCCCAATCCTCACACAACGCGACGTATTTACCGAGTCAGGAAAGGCAACAGAGTTTGTTAATGGTTGAGATCCGAAAAATTTTAACAGCTGAAATTTAGAATAATCTTTATAAGCCAGGTTCTTTTGAAAGATATTTTTACAAGTTCATTATTTCTAAAAAGTGAGTATGATAAATGTTTTTAAAAGAAGAGGTCTAAACTGTGCACGTTTAAACTATTTGGTTTTAATCTTGGAATATTAAATGTGGTCTCTTAAAAAATAGAAATAGAAAAATTAGAAGTCATCCTCCTTTGGAGATAACTGTCCAAATCATTAGCAATCTTCTTGTCGATAATTATTCTACATTTAGCTTTTATAATCGACTTAACTTTCAGAAAGCATTTGTTTATATTTGCATCTTAAAATGTATTCCCAACGTATAATATGTTTGTAATTTACTATGATAAAATATCTCAATAAAAGAATTGCGGAATTGGAATTCTTAATTTATTTCGACATCTTTGTGAATGACCTGAATTAATAACAAGTTATTCAAAATGAAATTGAAGCATACATATAATTGTTATTAACTTTGAAATACATTTAAGTATTGTGCGTTATATGTGATTTTTTTAAGTTTCAATTGAGTGATAAAGACAGTGGAGTATATATATATATATCAAGTATTTAAAATTTCTTGTTCTAGCATACAGCATTTATTGCTGAATTGGCGCTCAGAATCATTTTAAAGATACAACTGCGGAAACTATCTTCTTCTATACATTTCAGGGTTCAGGGTGTGTTTTTGATCAAAATATCTGATTCAGGAGTTCCATGTTATCATTATTATTTTAAAACTTAGTTAATATTAGCTTGCTCTGAAAATATATGTTACACTGGTAGCCTTGGCTCGAAATAGGGTGCGCGTTTTATGTAGTGTTTTCTCTTAAAATAGCTTTGGATGTATACGAATATATTTCTATATATTGCAATATTAAAATCCTCAAAATCTCTGGTGTTGCTTGAAGCAAAGATTCTTAGTATATAATAAACTAAATGTAAAATGAAAAGATGTAAATAAAATAAATATAGAAATTTTATTATTTCATTTAAATGCCTAAAAAATCATATGGTTATGACCCAGATAAAATTCTAATATGCTTCCTTAGAAGCTGTGTCAAATACCTTTACTTTTCTTAAACGAACCTATTTAATTCTCCTCTTAAAAAAGCATTCCCCCTCAATATGAAAGCAATCAAATTGCAAAGAGATGGTTAGGGTGCGGGAATCTTCACATCTTGGACATATTTTGAGAGCGTCAGTTTCTTGTCTAGATAAGTAGAAATTTATTGTGCTACAATATCCAGAAAGAAGGTACGCAAGGGTCCCTCTAGTTTCGCGAAGTAGTTCGAGCTCTAGTCCCGCTATGGGTGTGGGTTTGACTCCAGGGATGCCATTCACCGGAAAGAAGTTCATCGACTTTAATTAATAACTCCACGGTAAATGGCGGTGAAAATTTATAGCGTCTGAAGTCTGGTCGGTTAAATATTTTATGCTAACGTACTGCAGGAAAGACCTCGTGACGTTTCAGTAAGAGATTCAGTGAAGAAGTGAGAAAGATTGAGAAAAAAGTCGTTTACCTTCAAATACATGTTATAAGTTCCAGTGCCCTCGACATTACCCTACAATCATCAGCGCATTTGGTGACAGAAATTCCATCTAATGAGGCAGATTTCGAAATATAGAAGTTAAACAAAAGTGGGGAGAGAACCCACTCCACACCTTATTTCTTAGTTTATATTTTTCATTTCGAAACGAGACAGGTGATTGCCAACCGCTCAGAGAAGTCATTGCTCATTTCTTCATCTTACGCATAATATTAAAATCTGCGCAACTCATTGGATGGAGCCCTTTGGTGTAATCGCAGCAGAAAATTATCTCTGGACTCAGGTTAGGCTTAATACCATTACGTAACAAGAGAGGATATAGAGCAACCCTGTTGCTAGCTGTTGCTCCAAAGATGAGAGACTTAACATACTAATTTCCCATCCAAATAGGGTTAGATCGCTGAAGGGACAGCTCTTGGTCAGATAAAATCCGAGCCAAATCCGATTCCCCTGTCGTGGATATTGACATGATAGAGTTGTTGATATATAACCTTCAACTTATATTATTTTATAGAGTAAAACGTTTGCTAAATTTTTCACCAAGTAATAAATGTATAAAAATATGTATTTGTTTTATTTAATAGGCATCAACCTCGGAGCTATTAAAATGTTTGGGGATATTTTTGCATTACCGATGTAAAAAACTAAAAAATTTTGAAGCCGGAGACGCCGTTATATGGTTAAGAGCTGTCGATAGAAGCCTATTACTTCAGGGGTGGCAAGTAAGTATATTTTTAGTAATAATCTGAGCTAATCATTATTTCAAATTAACTTTAAATGAGTCATCCAAATAAAGAGTAAAGGTATTTAGCATATATACATTCCGATAGTGTTCTCTGGCTAGCTGAGTTCAAACTTTTGTTTAAATAGAAAAAATTGCAATAGAAGAGTTCATGATATACATAAATGTATAATATATAGGGTTGGGACTTGAAAAAACAAAACACAAAAAATGAGATACATAAACTCTTATTATTGTAAAAATACGAATTTATTATTGCATTTTTTCTGAATGTATATTTTGGGTATTTTTTTTTTGTCAATTTTAGTTTTCAAAATAATATTAGTAATAAAAATTTAAGGGTTTTTACTTTAAAGTTCTTAGCTTAAAATTAGCAATTAGTTTTATGAGATCAAAAGATTTCAAAAATGCTTTTACTTTATTTCTAATAAAAATCGGTGGTATTAAACCTTTTGGAACAAGGTTTTGTTTGAGTCAGCTCAATTATATAGCTTATAGCTTATATAGCTGCTGCTAAAGAGGTGGCATAGACCAATTACCTTCTTGCCTTGCTCTGTCGAACGCATAACGTATCGCACCTTTCTTGCTTAGGACATTCTAAAGTCAATTCATTCTTTAAAATGTGTCAATAAGGCCAATCTAAAGCACAAAAAAGTGGGAGACAAAAGATGTGAAACAAGATATTTTTAGTTGTAATATTTCATTTTAATAACATGAAACAGGATTGTTCATTCTTATCTGACAAATAAATTACGTGACATTCCTTTTAGTAATATTTTTTAAATGATAGAGTCAAACATCATTGAACACCGAACTGTTTTATAATATTAAAATAAAAGTCTATTTACCTATACGGAAGTATACATTGTATTCTGAGCTATTTATTATTCTGAGCCTATTATTTTTAGTTATTCATTAATATTTCTCATATTATTTGAATATTAGCGCCCGTTTATTGCTTTCATCTATTATGAACTTTAAACTAAAATGTTCTCTGAAAAAATTCTTAATCAGTTTTATACAGGCACATTTATCGATATATGACATAAAGTCAAGCGGAAGTATAGAAATCATTATTTATTTTGGTATATGGGTCAGCGCATGGATAAACTTCAGACATTTTTGACACTAAATTAAAACATGCTAATAAAAGCGTTTCTACTTAATTGTCATCTTCTCCTCGTTACCTGTGCTATCAAAATAAGCACTCTAAGGAGGTATTAGTATTAAGTATTGCAGATTGACAAAATCAGACCACTGTCACGCCCACAAAATACCGTTAATTCCGATAAACCTTAACATAAATAGTTCTTCTAATGTCGTGCACCTCATATATAAAAGTGATGAAAATTGAGTGAAATGGAATTTTAGCTCGTAAATAATGAGAGAAATAGAAAAAGTGTTCATATTTTTTTGACTAATTTTTTGAATAATGTCACTAATATTTTCCTTGGCCCACCTATACAGGATTTAATGATTTTAGTTACTCTGGTTGAATTTAATCAGAAATTAATTTATTTAATTTATGGTTCAATGCGAGTTACCTTAATAAAATTGCGAAAAAATATTCTCGAGTATATGTATCAGTTTAATGCTAAAAGTGAACGAAATCGGTCCATATAAGTCCCCTAGCCCTAATATATGCAATAAAGAGGTTTAATGTATTCCGTTTAAATTTACACCTTATATATTGGTCAATTGAGATATTTTAATGAAATTAAGTGGGAATGTTTTCTCGACTACAATGTGCTTTAGAGTCAAAAATGGATGAAACCACCTCAGATATTCTATCGGTTAATAAATGAACGTAATAACGGTTTGGTGCTAAAATTTTTTTAAATCAATCAATATGTTCCCTTGTGTATATGAGAGACTTAATAGAATGATTTCCATTATTCTGATTGATTATAATCAATTCTCGATTTCATCTAATAAAAAGTATTATATATATCCAATATTTTTTTAAATAAAGTTTTGCTTAAATTAACGAAGATCTATTCATATAATAAAAAACACGTATTAGACCTTTTTCAGTTGTGGATATAAACCGTTCTTCCATTTTTAACTTAACTTGATTTTTTGTTTACACATGTTTACACAAACAAGATGCTTGCAAACACTAAACATCAAACACAACCAAAAATATTTATATATATATATATATATATATAACTTAACTAACAATTACTGCATGTACGTCAATTAAAATACAATTTTTTATAAATTTTATTGAATCGTAATTAAATTTTTATTAAAGTATAAATTATTGCCAATTTTCTGAAATTCTGTCTAATTTGAGGCATTCTGTTCATCTATGTATACATAATGCTCCTTCATACCGGTAAACCATTTAAAGCATATATATGTACATGCAAAGACATGATTTCTCCTTTCCGCTGCACTGCTACTCTTCTGATTTCGAAAAATGGATAGGTGAAATGTTACCATGTTCTTTTACTCACTGTACGAGATATGCTATTTAAAGAAATACATTTATTTGTACGGTAAGTGGAAGATGCAATGGTTATAAAAATTTATATTAATATATCATACACTAGGAGGATAGGAGTAACACCAATATTTAAAAATTTCAGAACCTTTCTATTCCTTTTAACATCTATGCATAGGTAAATTCAGTTGTTTTTCCTTTCTGATTGTTTGCGTTCAAATAAGACTGTAACAATTTTAAGTAATTCATGATTTTACAAAAAACATTATCTAATAAAACTGATACACTCAGTTATAAAACCGAATTACATTTTGAATCTACTCATTCCTACCACTTTATTTCAGGATGTGGCTTTTATAAATCCGGCAAATGTAGTATTTGTATACATGCTTATAAGGGAACTGGTAGATGGCGAAGAAACCAAGGAATCGGAGCTGCAGGCCTCTGTTCTAACGTGTCTATATTTATCATATTCTTATATGGGCAATGAGATAAGCTACCCACTGAAACCATTCCTAGTCGAAGACTGTAAAGATAAATTTTGGGAAAGGTAAGTTATCTAACACTTTTAGTAAAAACAAGGTGAGTTTGTACATAGTAATTTTCATAGGTTCTTAGGTTTTTTTGTGAAAAATTTCATCTAAAACTTTTTAATAACATAACCAAAAGTTATTTTAATCAATTAAGCCTAGATGAAAGTTATTTACCGGCTTAAACTCAACTAGAAAAACGAATATCATTTTATTTAGCATATGGGGCTAGGGCAATTCACCGATGGATTTTATTAATAAGATAATACGTTCACTTAATTTTGTAAAAATATATTTGACCTGTATAAACGGTATAAAATTAATGTGTATAACTGAGACTCTCAACATCTCTTGAATCATAGTTTCCTTAAGATTTATCCCTAATCATATGTTAATTGCGGGCTAAAATTCGCTTTCACCCCATTTCCACTACTTTAAGATAAGAGTTCCAGCACACTATTTGTTAAAAGAGTTATTCCGATTTCTTAATTGATGCTTGATTTATCTATTGTAAAGTGAAAGAATCTGACAGCATTTAATATTGTGTCATAGGGAAGTAGACGTAGTAGTAGCCCAAATTCGAACATTTTCAAATTGTAAAATGAGAATATTAAGATAATGGTATGCTACTTGGGTCAAATTTGGTTAAAATTGGTCCAATCGTAACTGAAATATGCAATTTCACCTAAAAGTTGAAAATTTTTCAATTTTTGAACCGATTCACATGCAATTCTGTGGCATTATCTTAAGCGTTAAATTTACTGTTTCTACCGTTTTTAGTTATTTTTATATTTAATTACCGCACTGTTTTGAACATAACCGTTGTAAGGGGTTTGTATAACTACCGTCAAAAAGTGAGTGAAAATAGGTTTATTTCAATTAAAATATTTTCACTTTATTTCCAAATTTTATAGTTATGGTTTCTGGTTTGTAAGCCATTTGTCACTATACAAGAGTACTTACTTACTAATCTTACGAGTGCAAATACTGCGAGCTAACCTAACTAAACACTAAAGAAAGCGTTTAAAAGAGTAATGTTTTTCTACTCTCGCAACATGTTGAACAGTTATAATAGTTTTGTTCAAGTAAAGAAGGGCTAAGTTTCGTGTACAACCGAACATTATATACTGTCGCAATTTGCAAGGATTTGGTCTTGGGAAAATGTTTTTTAAGAATTGAGGAAACTTTATATTAATAAGTGTTGCAGATGAATTCAATATTCGTTATTCGACGAAATTTTTAGTGGATTGTAATCATATTTGGTATCTTATTAGCTTATAATATATGTCATGAAGTCGCTTAACCTCCTGACTATATTTTGTTTTATATCCTAAATTATTACATTGAAATCAACCCAAAAAACGCAAAACACTATATTCGTCATATTAGCGCTGTGGACATATGCGATATCACTAATTTTTACGTATGTCGTAATATTGATGTGATATAAATAAAACCAAAAGGCATGTAGTTGAATATTATATATTTACTATATGAGGGATTTAATATATATTTGGTCAATCAGCATTATTTAAGGATATGAAATGAATCCGATGAAATTTAATATTCTGTTCTATGGAAAGTAGGCGAGGTAGTAGTCCGTTTTCGACTATTTTCC
Source organism: Bactrocera minax (assembly GCA_021498325.1). Taxonomy (NCBI): domain Eukaryota; kingdom Metazoa; phylum Arthropoda; class Insecta; order Diptera; family Tephritidae; genus Bactrocera; species Bactrocera minax. The sequence goes on along the minus strand of JAKEEE010000117.1, from coordinate 471,933 downwards.
ATTGTAACATATGTAATGTTATGCAACAAATTTAGTTGAAATTGGTTGACCAGTTGATGAGATATGGGGATAAAAGTGGATGGGACCACGCCAATTGTTCAAGTTTTATGGAGATTCACATACAAACCTACCCACAGTAAATTTTAATGCTTCCAATGTTATTATTTAGAGAGTTATTGCACTTTTGTTAGTTTTCAATACAACTTTTGCATGAGGGGTAAGAGCGATTATTGCCCGATTTCTTCCATTTTCGCAATATATAAATAAATACTAAAACTACGTTCACAAAGTTTTATTAATATGTACATTAAACATATTAAGAGACGGCCCCAAACCCACTTTTCAAAAATGTTTAAACCACAGATACCCCTCCTTACTGTGATCCTCTGTACACGTGTATTTCGCTTATCTGCAACACCAAACTTTTCAGAGTGCCAAGGAACACATGTACCAAGTTTCATTAAGATATATAAAATTTTGCTCAAGCTACCGCTTGCACCGACAGATGGTCAGACGGACAGCCATCTGGTATCCAATTCCACTTGTCATCCTTATCATTTTTACATAGATAGCTATATATTTACCTCGATTAGTTTTACGTGTTACAAACAACCGTTATGTGAACAAAACTAAAAGAAATACTATAGGTAACATTTTGCGAGAGTATAATTATGGAATACATTTATGCATGCAATTATGCATTATGCAATGCATTTTCAATTCCTTAACAAGATCACTAAAGATGAATTTAATTAAAATGGATTAGTTAACGAAAAGCTAAACGAAAAGACCAAGGTCTAAACCGATTTCATTTATATTCAGCCCTAAACCACATTATGTTTGCCCACAAAGCATGCCCACTTAATTTCATTAAAATATCACACATATTGTTCAACATAAACGGTTAAAAGTCAACAGGCAAGTCGGAAATCACTATATCGGGTATATTGAGGCTAGGGGAAAGTCTGGACTGGTTGTATTAACTTTTGGCATTACTCAAATGTGCTCGATAATATGTTTTCGCTCAATTTTATGAAGATAACTCACACACTGACCGACATATTCGGCAGAAAGTCTTCTATAATAAAAAAATCATTATATGTAGTATATGGAAGCTGGTGTAATGGCAAACTCCACACATTTTCGGAATTAAACTATAACATATCAAATATTACACGTTCACTTACTTTTGCTAAGATAGCATACATATTGACCGATATATACCGTATAAAGCCAACCGTAAGTTTGAAATTCTTATATAAGGTATGCTACGAGTAATATTTATACGATTTTATTAATTTTTACCCTCACTACATATTATTACCAGGAAAAGATACTGTCTGACTTTCATTAAGATACCTCATGGATTGACCGAAATATACGGTATGAGCCAAACCAGGAGTTTAAAATTCTTATGTTAGGTATATGGAGGTGGAGGAGGTATTTGCCCAATTTTCTTCATTTTAGGCACAAAAATACACTGTTATCAGAACTAGACGTTCTCTGAATTTCACTGAGATAACTTATATATCGACCAATATATATTTTTTTATATGGGGTACATGGGCGGTAGGGGAAGCATTTACCCAAATTTACCTATTTTTGACACCACGGCACAATAATATCAGTCGAAGACTTAATCTGAATTTCAACAATATATCTTACAGATTGACCGATATTTTCGGTAAAAGGTCAGCGATAGGCACTGGGTCCACAAATTCGGTATCTGGGGACCTGAGATGTCATACTCTATAGGCCCTCTTTGTGTAAAGTTTTGCTCCAATATCAATAATAAAAATGTGATATATGGGAAGGAGGTGTGGTTGGATTCTGATTTCGCCCATTTTCACAACGTAATATAGGAATGTCAAGATCAAATTATACACCAAATTGTGTTGAAATTTTTATAGCTCTTCCTGAGTAATACGATTTCACCTAAAGGTGGGCAGTACCACACCCATTGTCCAATTTTTACACCCATTCCTTCGAATAGGGCTTCGAAGCCCTTAAATACCATCTTGGCCGTTAAATTTAATGATTCTTACGTATGTATTTACTGAGTTATCCCATGTTTAGTAGTTTTCAACATAACCGTCTTATGGGGAGTGGGAGTGGTTATCATCTCTTTGTAGATGTATATATATGCAACTCTATATCTATTTCGATTAGTTTTAGGTACAACCAACCGTTAGGCTAAAAAACTATTGTTCTCTGTTGCAACATGTTGCGATAGTACAATGAAACTGCAGTAAATAAATTTCGTTAACTACAAATTTATGTTCGCAATGTTGAAAAGCTATTTAATCGACTAACAAGAAGGTGCAGCGTATATTACAATATTTCCTCTTAATATATTTTAATTTGAAACTCTCACTGTTCATTATAATCATAAAAATTAAACCCTAGCGTAGTCACGGGGAATAAAATTTGAATGTAACACAAAAAGTACTTTTTATATGAGTATGCTATGTACTGAGTGAGCAACTGATTTACAGTTACTAATGCTTATTCCGAAATAGAAATTTCGGAATTTCATTATTAATTGCTTTTATACGGATCAAATAAAGTTAGTTTTTCTTCTTAGGGACAATAAGAACGAAAATTGAGGTAAGTTAAAATCTTACACACAAATAGTTTTTATACTCTTGCAACATATTGCAACAGAGCACAAAAATAGTTGTGTTCAATGAACGGTTGTTCGTAACAGCTAAAACCTAAAAGAAGTCGAGATGATGTCTGATGATGTTGATGATGATGAGATGATGTCTGAATGTCCGTCCGGCAAGAGATAAATTTAGTAAAACTTAAAATATCTTAATAAAATTTGGTACACGTGCTCCTTAGAATTATAAGTATTGCAACTGGGGCAATTATTGCAACTAATCGCACCACTGCCACGACCACAAAAAGTCGTTATAGGAAAATTTATAAAGTGCTAAACCTAGGCAACAAATTAAGATATAAGCCTGCAATTTGTTACAGGAAATCAGAATCACACATAAGAAAGAAACCATCTATGGTTTGAAATTTTTTAGGAAGTGGGAATGGCCTCTCTAATAGGTTTAATACATATGTCTCACAGATCACTAAAGCTAAATCAACCAAATTTAGTGAACACAAATATTTTCAGTACATCTACAAACTAAGTGAAAATAAGTGAAATCAGATGATAACCACTCCCACCTCCCATAAGACGGTAATATTGAAAACTAAAAACGTGCGATTTTCTCTGGCTAGTGTAAGTGATTATCTAGCCATATCTAAGTTAAAAACATGCCAAACATGATTGTAATACATTTATAATTTCATCGAATAATGAATGTGGAATTCCTATGTGGAACGTGGAATATTTTTGAATACCAAGTTTGCCAACACCTGAAAGTATTGTCCGGGCTTTATATTCTTCGGTTACAGCCGAACTTAGCTCTTTCTTCCTTGTTCTCTTTCCTAAACAAACATAATCTTTTAGTCTGGTTAGAGCAATAATAATAAAACGTTCTACTGGACGATTCGCATTTCTAAGTATCATGTCATTATTCTCAAGTTTATTAAATAATTTAAATATTGTGTAAGCTGTAAATCGAATTTAAATGAAATCGAGTCATTTCTTTGAAATCGCAGTATACAGTATTACAAAAAGACAAAAAAAAAGTTTAAATGTTTTGGACTTGTACGTACAATATTAGTAGAACGATTTAACTATGCTTTTTACGGTTTCTGATTCATACAAATATAGTTGTCATAATTGCAATAATTGCCATAACATTTTAATTTCAATTATTTCAGATGCCTTATCATTGTCAATCGCTTGAGTAGTAAAATGTTGAAAATCAATGCTGAACCGGGATTTTTCACAGAAGTTTTCACGGAATTGAAATCATGTGGGCAAATATTATCCAATTCAAGTGGAACCTTTACCTGTACCAGTGCCTGATGTACAGGAGAACTATACGTATTTAGACTTTCATTTACACCATACATTCAGGCCCAAGCGATAAACGCTTAGTATGATTAAGCAACAAGTATTAACAAGTATATGTTAAATTGCAAAAACACGTCAACCTATCTTAGACATTACCAGCGTTAAATGCTGCAAATAAAAAGTTTTAGAAAAGTTAAAAGTTGCTTTTGAACTATAAAAATCAAGGGTAGGTAAGTTATTTTTAAGCAATCTTTCTTTGACTTATATGTTTCATTTAATATGATGATTTCACTCGTCAAATTATGTTTCCTCAAATAAGCGTGTACAAATTATTACAAAATACATTACATTACAATTACAAAATATGTGTAATAATAAATAATAAATGTCATTATTTCTTCTTCAATTTGTTAAATGTTCAGTGGTTAGCATTATATAGCACAATTGCGCTAGGTGACTTCAGTCGTACACTTACGATCTATCGATTAGTCGTTGCCGAAACACCATCGAAATAACATCGCGTATGGACATGTCGCTAAGGTTGTCGCTAAGTTTTGCGATTATAATCGTTTTTGATTGACAGATTATGCATTTTGAGTTTTATGGGTTATTTAAAGAATCTCTTTCATTCTCATTGGTCTTTTTAATATAATAAATAAAAGGCATAACCAAGCGCAAAAATGCTTGTTTAAAGAAAGGATAAAATAAATCCCCAAAATATAAATGTACAAAGTTCGTACTGGGTTGTTTTACTTTTGTGCTCACCTATACAGTCACAGTTCCTCTCATGCTGACCACTGTGTTAAAGTGGTTTTGTATAAAAGACCGCGATGTTGTAACAGAGTTACCATTTTTGTTAGTGGTATTGGTGTTACGCAGCGGAAGTGAAATCGCCACCTCATACAGCTCTGAAGATTATTGTACAAAAATACTGTTATGAATTTACTAGATTAATCGCCTATGTTGAAACTTTACTCGGAGTTCGATCACTGGATTATTAAATAAGAGTCACTATTTAATGGCTATACATTTGGCTTTACTTTTAATTCAACTAACTTAATACTTTGAATTTCAAAAGTAAATTTGACGAAAACCAGTTATTCCATTGCAAATCTCAGAGGATTAATTTTCAGGGTAAATTAATAAGGAAGGGACTTATACAGTTTCCGTTAACACGGCAATCCCATGAGACAAGTCTAGTCGTCAACTAAAGTCAAGCGTTTTTCGTAACTTCGGTGTACAGTTGAAGCTCCATGAATGCAAGTTCCAAGCCAATTTAAAATGCTCCTTATAGAAGTCAATATTATATTCCTTATAACGGTAACTTTACAATATACCCAATTTTGAGATATAATATTTCTTTACTTATTCAAAGTCAAACAAGTACAAAAGTTTCTACTGACTAGAATGAAAACTTAGAATTAAGATACCGATATAAAAAAATAAAAAAATTCAATTCTATAATTTTAAGAACACATTTATGTATTGAAGAATCAAGACAAATATAATAATTTATTCCAACATTAAATTTTATTTTCACAACTTTTACTTTAATTTTTTCAAATGGCAGTATCTATTTTTTTATCTCTTCCATAAACTATGTAGTAAATTCTTTATTCATGCTCGCCGATTTTTTCGGCGACGTTTACTCCTTGATGATGCGACCAAAACAATCAATTGTGTCTACACAACGATTTACACGATATACTTTTGATAATACAAATTACCAACATAGGTGCGTATGCACACAAAGCCATACACGAGTAAATTTCAGTCATATATATATATTATTATATATTATTATATTTCAGTATTATTTTCATAAGAAAAAAAGCAACTAGATAATAATTCAAGACCACTCATGCTTTAGTGGGATCTGTAGGATTTTCCAGCTCGAATGTCGATATGATTAAATCTTATATACTAATTTTGAGCACTGCCATCTTGTCAAAAATTTTACATGAAAAAGCAACGATGTTAGCGATTTGTATTCGATATAAAGAGTATACGGATACCTCATTAACCGGTTCCTTCAATGCTTTTTGCAGTTTTGTTTTACGGATTTTAGACCAGTTTACTATTGTGAATGTAAATGTCAAGAACGAAAATTTAAAAATTTTATTGTATTGATTTTAAAAACTTAAAACTTTAAATAAAATATAATTTTGTAAAAAGACATTGACTCCATTCGAAATTAAGGGGTTGGTTGGTTGGTTGAAAAGAGAAGTGCAGGAGTTAGTTGCGTTCAGGCGCTTAAGTCATTATTAGAACCATTGTGCTCTCAATTCATAACCAATTAGGCCCTTTTCAGCAACTCTATGGGTTTGATGAAATATCTGATTTTTTCCACCTAGCTGCCCAATATCTTTTAAGTTACAACATTCGAAGCCATTTAAAATATTCCGTTTCAACCACTGTAGGCTGGGCGTTCGCAAAGGTAATGTTCCATCATCTAAACATCTTCCTCGCGTGCTCTGTACTCTGTCAATTCTACTCTACCAAGTTTCTTAAAGTTGCTTAGTTCAATCTTTCCTAAAAGTAGAAACCTTTTGGTCTTTCCACTATCAACACTACCCCAAAATAATTTTTGTGGAACGCCCTGTGTTGCTGGTGCTCCAAGACCTGAGGTTTTCGTCTAGTATCTGTTACTTCAAGCTATCATTGAAGGAGTTGAATTAAAAAGAAGATTTTAACCTTGCGCAGTGATATTTCGCATTGGCGCTACGGATAGTCTTTATTGACGTTTGGCTATTCACTACAAAATGAATGGACTTACTTACTAAAGCAAAAACTCATTTGGAGCCTTCTGCTATTTCAATAATTTTCCCCTGAAGGACTGAATTGTGGTCCTTTAGGTTTAAGCTATGTATGTTTATGCTTTTTTTAAGTTTTAAGCTTTTATGTATGTATATCTACAGACGAAGCCTGTTACTGTTTCATCCTTTGATCCATCCGTGAATACATAGATATCTCCGATGGTACTGTCGATTACTGTACCATTGGTCCATTCTTCTCTACTTGAGAAGGAAACCGTTGTATTTATCTCTTCATGGAGCTCCTATTATGGTTGCTCGACCAATCCAATATGAGTTCCGTAAGGAGATCGAGTATGATACCATACCCGCAGTGATGCTGAGCATGGTTTTAATAGCCTAAAACCTTGAGCCGGCTGGTCGTAAGTATTGCATCATACTTCACTTGAAAGTGTATTGGCCGAATATCGATCTCCAGAGTGTCCTCACCTCAAAACCTCCAGAGCCTTTGTTGAGGTGATTTCATAGAGCTTATAATTCCCAGCAAACAGCCCCGCTGCATCTATTTCTGGGGTTTAGTTCGGTACCTTTTTATTAGTGCTGCCTACTATAGCAATGCACTATATGTTAGTTTGGGACGGATAACCCTTGTGTATAGCAAATATATCATTTGGAGTTCGAAGAGTAATTCAAAAACCTTGAAATCAGAAAATTGTAAGAAAGAAACTGAAAATGTAGGGTGTTTGTTAAAAACTAACTGAATTTAAAATTTTTATCTTCTCTAACAATTATTCGTTTAACAGAAATTTGACAAAATACTTACAAAAATCCTTTCGTGTGAAAACCTTAGTATTAGAAATTTTTTTTAATTTACTAAAAAAAAACAGGATTTTTACAAACTTTTAGAAATGAATGTTTTACACAATATGCATAAAGAAATACAACACTCTTCAATATAGAGACTGCAACAACAACAACCATAACTCATGCTATGTTCATCACAAAACAACCTTCATTAATCAAGAAACAGGAATTTCAAGAAAATACGTATACTTTTATCTTACAATACCTAAAACGCACCTACTCTACCAACTGTAAGTTACTTGCAATTTCGGAACAATAACAAAACAATAAAAAAATAAAATCTGATTGAATTCTGTCTGGTCCCATACACTCAGAACCCGAAATTGTTATATTATGCACTAAATCTATTTTGAAAGCACTTGATGTTTCTAGTAGTAAAATGATATCTGTTTTAATTCGCCTTCAGCAGATCGAACTTTATCTTGTTTTGAAAATTCATATTTAACTGCAAAAAGGTTTATTTGGCATTAACTACGCTAGTATTTAGAAATTCATTTATCCATTTTATCCTTTTGTTATATTATAGAGTGATATACAAGGAAGCCACACATTGGCTTTCAAGCTACTTTGTAAGAAAATAGCGATGTCATTTCCTTACAGAAACATATACCAACTACGAATACAGCTACTCCGCAAGAGAATAGATGAAGTAATTTTTAAAGGTTTTCTACACTTAAAAAATTTTTGTATTTTATTTCTATTTAACTCAAGTGTTTAAACTTTGCATGAAGTGATTTTCACAGAGATTTACAAATTCAAATATTTTTCTGTGTCAATTTCTCAAAAAATCAATTTCTTCAAAATTATGATCAGGAAGTAACATTTTTAGGTATTTTAGGTATTTTAATTCCTTCAAGTCTATGTGATAATTACTAATTTCGTCACCGGTAAGTATTCCAGGGTGAATCAAATCATTTTTAGAAGAAGTATCCTGAATTTGTTCTATTTGCATAGTCAATAAATTTGAACAATTTGAACAATTGCTCACGGTATAAGTTTTTTAAATGAAGATTACGAACACTGTTATACTCTCGCAAAATGTTGCAACAGAGTATATTAGTTTTATTCAACCAACGGTTGTTTGTAAAAACCTAAAACTAATCGAGATAGAAATTGAGTTATATATGAATATAAATGATAAGGATGACGAGAGGAGTTGAATTCCGTGTGACCATTCCTGTCTATCCATCTTTCGGTCTGTGCGTCTGTTCGTGCAAGCGATAACTTAAGTAAAAATTCAGATAAATTAATAAAAATTTGAACCCATTTTCGTTGCACTCGGGAGAGGTTGGTAATGCAGGTGGGCGTAATCGGGCTACCACCACGCCCACAAAATGCCGTTATGCGAAAACACATAAATGCTATAACTAAGCAATAAATTAAGAAACAATTCTGTAGTTTGGTATAGAGAAGCACAGTAGGAAGGGTCATCTGCAATAAAAAAAACTTTTAAAAAGTGGGTATAGATGATTTGTCTTAGTTAGATTAACTTTATGAGTATATGACCAAAAGTAAAAGTTAATATGATGCCAAATATGATTATAATCCAATCACAACATTTTCGAATACTAAATGTAGAATTCTTATACAAGATTATTTAATATAAAGTTTTGCCAACAACTTAAAGTATTCCCCCTTAGATCCTTGCGAATTACGAGAATATAAACTGTTCGGTTACACATGAATTTAGCCCTTCATTTTAATAGTTGAATGAATTGCTATTGCTATATATTCTACTATAAGAGGGATAAGAAATCTTTCAACACCTTAATTACCAGTATGAGATTGGGAACAGTAAAACGTGGCTTAGTCTTGTGCTAATTTGTTTGTGGAAAATAGCCTGATGATAGAGTTTTTGAAATCATTGTCCTTTATTAAAAGTTTTCCCAAAAATCCTATTCTTACCTATAGTTTCCTTTTAGCTAGGGTTATATTTTATTATCTAATTTATCAACAGTTAAAATCTTAGTAAATCTACAAATTGTGGTAAAAAAAGGTGTTCCGTGAATTTGGAAAATATCCATATGAACTATCATTTTTGATTTCGTTGGGGTTTCTTTCTGTTTATAATATTTTCGTACGAGTTTCCTATCGTACTTTTTTTCTATACATATAAAAGAGTTAGTAATATATTTGTTAATATATTTTATCAAATTTGGATATAAAATAATGGTATAAAGTATACCTTTTTTACTTCCTCAAGTTTTCTAAAAATTTTCGATGATTAGATTCCTCGTTTATTCTCTCTTTAATTTCAAGTAATTGTTCTTCATTGGTCATTTGGTTGCTAATTCACAACACTTTATAAACTTTAAACAGTTATTATTACCAAAAAGCTTTATCAACCTTTCATGAATCATGCTATATTTAATATCTTTCAACTCTGAATATATACCAATTTTCTATACCTTTTTTCAAATATTTCCGGAACATATCATTTAAAAACCAATTATTCCTCAAATCAAATTCGTGAACATATATATTTTTATATTTCCTTAAATAAATTCAATTTGAAAACCTCTTGTTTTTATAATTTGAATCCGAGTTTTATATTTATTTGCAATGCATTCACACATGTTTCCTTATACGAGTATCTTCTTGGTTGCTGTGAATAAATACATTATCTGAAGCACCACATTCATCCTCATCATTTGTTCATCGGAAACTTAGAAAAGAAACTTCAAATCCAAATTATTTCACCCCACAGAGCTCTCTTTGTCTCTCATACCCCTTCCGTAATCAACATCAAACTCAAATTCCTCCAAAGAAAATTTCCAACGAATTGTCATCTTTTGGAATTTGGTTCTTTTAATGAATAATAATAATGAAAAATGATGATTAATGAATAATAATGAACCATTAATCCGTTAAAAGTCAAAATATCCTCCCATAAAGATGAGACCTGAAGTACTTGACTGCCCATACAATAACCAATAACTCTTTTTCTATCATTGAGAAACGGGTTTCTCGTCCATTCAGAGTTGTACTAGCATAGCAAACCGGTCTACCTTCCAGACTCGAAAACGCACCCATTTCAAAATTACTCGCAGAGGTTGTAAGCACGAACTTTCTATTAAAATTTGGAAAACTAAAAATCAGATAGACAGAAAAAAGTTTCTTTGTATAAGAACTGGCATTTAATTAGTTGAACTTTTAAATTATATTCATTTAATTTCTAGAATATTTTTTGGAAGGTTTCAAAATGTTCGCTTAATGATGCCTAAAAAATTAAAACATCACCCATGAATACCACACAGGTTTATTTATAAAATCTTGCAAAACAAAATTCATCATTCGCTAAAATGTAGTAGGGCTATTCTTAAGCCCGAAAGGTATTCGAATTAACTCACATTCGATATAACTTCTAGGAGTAGAAAACGCCGTTTTCTCGATATCGTTCTCATCCATTAAAATCTTATGGAACCCTCTGGCTAAATTCAATGTTGGAAAATAATTAGAATGTCCAAGTTAATGGAATAACGACGCAATATTAGGCATTGGCAATTTATCATCCACGGTTTATTCTATTTAAGTTCCTATAATCTATCAAAATTCCCCATTTATTTTCATTATCCTCATATTTCTTAGACAATGTCCATAAAAGTGAACTATGAGGTGATTTACTTGGCACAATTACTTCCTGTTGCAAGATTTCGTCTATTTGCTTCCCTATTTCTTTCTCATGAATTTGTGGATATCGATATCCCTTCGAATAAATTCGTTTACTTGAAATATTAATTATTTTATGGCGTACACAATTAGTAGATGTAAGAATTGGTTCCGTTTTATAAAATGTTCTCTTATTTATTTTAAGAAAAATTTCAAGTCCATGTTTTCCTTTTTGAGTTAAACCACTTGTTTTTCAAATTTGTGGACCAAAAGATTGAGCTTCTCAACAATTAATTTCATCATAAGTCAATCGGAATATAACTTTTCAAGCCCTCAAATAATATATATATGGACCCTAGTGCCTATGGCTAACTTTATACTGAAAATATTGAGCAATCTGTGTGATATCTTAAAAAAATTTAGATAACGCCCTTTCTTGATAATAATGTGTTCTGATGCCAAAAATTTACGAAATCGGGCCAATACTTCCCATAGCCCCTATAGAACTAATATGAGAGAAAATTCTGGTTGACTTTATGTCATGTATATCGGGTCAATATGTAAGTAAAAATGTATGAGTAACAAAAACAAATGAACATTTAATCTTGAACATATGTTATAATTTGGTGGCAAAAATAAGAGTTTTTTTAAGCATAAGGTTTAGTGCTAAATATGAATGAAATCAGTCTAGACCTTTGTTTAAGCCTCATGCCTTTAATATAATGATTTCAGTGCCTCTGGTTGACTTTTACCTCATATACACAGTATATTAAATTTTATGTTATGTCATTCTGTAATAAAAATTATAGCTGTTATACCTTCCCACAGCCTTAATATCAAGAATGTAGATGATTTGTCTTAGTTAGAATGAGTTTATGATTATATGGCCTAAAGTGAAAGTTAATATGATGCCAAATATGATTATAATCCAATCACAATTTTGTCGAATAATAAATGTTGAATTTTTACGTAACATTTATTAAAATTAAGTTTTGCTAATACCTGAAAGTATTCGTCTTTGATCCTTGCAAATTGCGAAAGTATAAGATGTTCGGTACCACCATAACTAAGCCCTTCCTTACTTGTTATACTTTCACAACATGCTGGAACAGAGTAATAGTTTTGTTCGTCTAACGGTTGTTTGTAACACCTAAAACTAATGAGATGTGTAGAGTTGTATATATATTAATGATCAGGATGACAGGACGAGTTGAATTCTGAGTGACTAACTGTCCGTCCGTCTGTCCGTGTAAGTACTAATTTGAGTAAAAATTGAGATATCTTGATAAAATTTTGTACACATGATTCCTGGCACCCAACGGTGGTGTGTATTGCAGATGGGCGTAATCGGACAACTGCCACATCCACAAATTTCGAAATTAAACGCAAACTTATAAAATGCTACAACTAAGCTCCCCATTAAAAAAAATTTGGTACTGGGAGTCGCTGGGAGTCGCTGTAGTAAATATTTTAAAAAGTAGGTATATTCTCGCCCCTTAATAAATCTATGTATATATCTCACAAACCAATGAAGCCATATCAACAATGGTTGCTGAAAATGAATCTCTCCGGCAGCTCCTTAGATGGTGTAAAAATGGATGAAATCGGAATAAAATCACGCCCACTCCCCATATAACGGTTATATTGAAAACTACTGAAAGTGCGTTAACTCGCTGATGAAACATTCCAGAAGCAATTCAATTTCAGAGCCAGGATAGTACCTTAATTTAAGAAATTAAAAATTGGACAATGGGTGTGGCCCACTTTCTGCTGAAATTTGGTGCGTATTGTTATATTTGCATCCTTATGTTACGGTGGGAAAATCGGGATCTACCCACGCCTACTTTCCATAAACCACAATTCTAAATTCCATATGATTCTTTCCCTTCACAGTATATAAAGCAATTACCAGTAAAGATTTCGGATCAGAGATTTGCACAAAGAGTGACTTGAGGGTGCGCCATCTCACGTCTAAAAATTGTCGAAGTCGGACTATATTTTTCAATTAACCAGATGCCGAATATGTGGATCCAGTGCCTACTTCAGACTTTTTGTCGAAAATATCGGTCAATCTGAGAGATATATTATTGATATTCAAAACAAATCTTTGGCTGAAAATATTGTGCGCTGATGTCAAAAATGGGCGAAAACAGGTAAATACTTCCCCTAACTCCCATATAACTGAAATACGGATATTTTCAAACTTACAGTCAACTTTATACCCTATATATGAGTCAATCTGTCAGATGTCTTAATGAAATTCAGACAACGTTTTTTCGTGGTAAGAAAGTGTCTTCGTGTCAAAATTTGATAAAATCGAGCCAATACCTCCCCCCCCTATACCTGATGTGAGAATTTTCAAATTCCGTGCATAGCAGTCAATATGTCATCTTAGAAAAATAAAAATTTTTAACGTTTAATCTTGAATATACTATAGTGGCACAAATGAGTGAAATCGGTAGACGAATTACCGCAGCCCCCAAATTTACGAATATGTATAACTTATTCTTATACGTATTACATATTCTGATTTTCAGCTGACCTTAAACGGTTTACATAATTCAATATGTGTGATATTTTAAAGGAATTAAATGGTTAAAGCTGAATGTCAATGAAAGAGTAAATACATTATTTAAATTTATGTTATATTTGAATTCAAGCCGAGTTATTTTATTACTTGCATAAAGCAGTTGGGATCGACAAATCCGAAATATCATTAATATAATATTAATTATATATAATATATATAACTTGTATGTTGACATGTATGAGTGACATATTGGTGTCCGACAGGGTAGTGTTCTGTTATGTAGTTTGTTGCGTATTATCAGAAGGAGCCCTAGACTAATTTAGCCTTAGACCTTGGAAAAGCGAACTGATTGTTTTGATTGATAAGGCTACATGAAAAATAAAGTAATATTTTTCATTTAGATATTATATAGTCATTTATATATATATAGTCATTAGGTAAATGAAGTTTACCTTAAAAAAGAAAGGTAAAAGAATTTTTAGCAGTAAGATTTTATTACGTTTACAAAAACATTTAACGGTTTTGAAATCAAGAACTCGACTGTGATCTCTAAAATAAGAATAAGGCTGTGCGCCGATCAGTAGTAAACTGAAAATTCCGACAAATGAAAGTGAAATTTTGACATTTTGCGTGCTGAATAATAATTTAAAGAACCGTCGTACAAATATCATACAAAAAACTTGAAATCAATTAATAGAATAAATAAATAAATAAATAATTTCAAAGATTCAAGAGTTTAAATTTTCGTTTTAGAAAATATGAATGATTGTATGTTGAATGATTTTCTTAACGTGCTAGAAGATATCTTTAAAACACTCGAATGTTTGTCCTTTCGCCTGGCATAAGGTCAATGATATATTCATAACATCAAGTACAATATTCGAATTAATAAAATGTCCTAAAAAGGTTTGTTAAAAACTTAATATGAAGATATAACTCCAAAAATCACTTGCTAGCACCCTAGAAGTAGGCTACGCTAGGCTGCTTTCTGGTAATAATAAATTCTCAATTCACATAACATTCCTAACTGTGAACTGTCTGAACCCATAAAAACTGCTGCAACCCGGTAAACGCAATAGTAAACCATACTAAATAAAAATCAGATAACTTCAAATTCGCATGACCAATCGTTGGCATAGGAAGGTATCCTTAAGTGCACTCGAATTTTTGCTCTATCAACGGTCATAAAATCATTCAGGCAGTAGAAGGCTCGGGCTAAGATAAACAATATCGGGAAAAGATGCAAGTGAAACTAAATATAATGATAAAAGTGTGTATGTTGAATGTATGTATACTTGGCGGCTAGAATGTTGGCTAAATATATATATATATATAATAATTTAAATAACAAGAGAAAATTTTAAACTTCTCTTGAGCGTTAGTTTTGAATTTCAAACGCCAAAATTTTACGTATGTTTTTCCTCCCAACTCAACACAGCGAAAAAAGGTTACTGTTTGGCACACAGCCAAAGTAAAACGTGTAAATGTGCATACAGATATATATTCCATTAAAAGAACTGCCTAGCGCGCAATAAAGAAATAATGGAAGCGAAAATGTACTGAAAAAAAAACAACCTAACATATAGTTATAAAATGTTATGCTATTACTTCGTAAATATGCATTTATTTATATTATTCTTTATTCCTTTTAAAGAGGACCATGCATCAATGTTATTGTCAATAAAGAAAAGTATAATAAAAAAGCTTTAGGAGCTTTATTTAATTAAAAAAAATGCAAAATGAAGATGGAAGCAAGTAAAAAATTTGGTTGGCAGATCTCAATAATAATAATAATAATAATAATAATAATAAACACAACGATTAGAAGTGTTAGAATAAGATATACAAATTTTAAATGATCTTATTTATTAAGTGAAAATAATATAGGTTTTTTAATGATAAAAAGTGAGTCTGATAAACAAACGTGCTGGAATGACAATTAAAATCATGACATATGCGGCGGAATGGTTCGTTTAGTACATAATTTTATCTACATGATTTTAAAAGTAGGGGTATAAAATGCCTGGATAAGCAAAAGGGATATTAAAGGATATTAAATTTAACTTCAAACAAGAGAAAAGAACTACAAACTGATCCATTCATGAGTTTCACTAAGAATATTATGCCAAGCATTTCCCTGCAATTAGCGAGTGTTGGAAAATTTATAAGTTTTAAGCGACTAGTGTATGGAGGAAGATATATCTATATATATTATATTATAGAATCCCATCGGAAATGCCCTAAGTCAAAAAACAAAAATTGTTTTTGAAACAGACTCTAATTTGTCTGAATGGATTTGGTAACTAGGGTTCCATGCCACAAAGCCATATTCTAATACAGGTTTAACTAAAGCGATAAAAAAGAGTTTTAGTAATATAAGGATCTCTCTAGACTGTCTTTTAACAAAACCAAGAACACCTTTAGATTTAAAAACTATTTTATTAACATGAAGACCAAAGTTCCGCTTGGAGTCCATAGTAACTCCCAAATCAAGAAAGTTAAATATTTGATCTAGACTATAGCTTTTTATTACATAGCGAGAAGTAAATACAGATTTCCAAACGGGAAAGCACATCAAGTAGCATATCATTTCTATCACACCAAGTAACCAAATTGTGTAAGTCTGTTTGCAACAAACACCTTTCATCAATTGAAGTATATGATTTAAAAGCTTTACATCGTCGGCATATAATAAAATGTTTGAGTGCTGGAGTACAGAAGAAGTATCATTAAAAAATAACAAGAACAGAATAGGACCAAGATGACTACTGAACACCTGAAGAGACATTAATTCAATCCGAAAGAGTGTTATTAAATATCACTCGTTGTGTTCTATTATTGAGATAAGAAGATACCCATTGAAGAAATCATGGTTGATAAATTAAGTTTTTGCACGAGAACTGAGTGATTTACTTCATCGAAATCTTTGCTAAAGTCAGTGCATATGATATCAGAATGATTATTCTCTCTAAAACCCTCTCATACATGATTTCATATGGATGACCTAAATTCGCTCTTATGCAAAAAGATTATAAACGACTATTTCCATATTGAAAGGAATATACTTTGTTTAAGAGAGAAATTAAATATCTTTGTAAAAAGCCAGTAGATATAATTGGCACAATATTTAAGAAAGCGTGCTGGTATCATATCAGGGGCGTAAATAAAAGATAATTTTAACTTATTTAAAATAATTAAGACGTCTTTTTCGGAAATAGTTCGTTCATTAAATGAAGTCATCGGACGGAACTATACTGTTACGGAAAATTTTTAAGAGAATTAGTACAGTAATTTGGCTTAAACAATTTTGCAAACATGTTAAAAATAACGTGATTGCCCCATGTCATGATAGATTTGTATTTCATCACGGATGGAAATTTGGAAATCCTGGGTATGGAAAGCAAATTAAAATATCTTTGGAAAGCAGAAGAACAGAGAGAACTGTCGCAAACCATTTAAACCCTAAATTAAAACTGTGATGAGCGTACTACGTGTAAATGATTTCAATGACAATTTAGCGCGAAAGAAACCATTCTTTAGCAAAATACAAAAAAGAAAAAAAAAAACAACAGCTATGTGAAGTTGCTTCGCCAGGGAACTGGAAACTAAAGATTCTGATTTCTAGAATACGATAATTTTTGCTAACCAGCCACAGTTAAAATTATTTAGGTCAAATGCAATGACTTATGTTTGGCGGGAACCTAATACTGAGCTGCAAAAATCTAGCATTGAGGTAACTGTAAAAGACCATGGTGGCAATGTTAAAGTGTGGGCGTGCCTACAGACGTAGTGTGAAATTTGGTCTTTTTTGAGGGCATTAAGAAGAAAACAAAAAAGCAAAAAATAAAAAAATAAAAAGAAAAAAATATATTAAAATGAAATCTCAAAGTGCCGAGAAATATGGAATACGCCAAGATGTTCATTATCACCAGGATAACGACCCAAAACTCACATCGGTAATCGTGCAAACCTGGCTGAAATGGATGATATTGTCCTCATTTAATGGAACCACCGACCCAGTCACCCGATATTAACACGATCGAGAATTCATGGACTTTGTTGGAGAACTGTATTCATAAACACCACATTAGGAAATAAGAACAGCTGAAAATTCAATTTTAGAAGAATGAAATAAAATCGGACCGAAAGTAACCAAACAACTTGTGGTCATCACCAGCTAAGCTTAATGTATTAGATTATAGACTGACATAAAATTTTATATTGTTTTGTTTTTGGTTCTTAAATTGTTAAGCAAAGAAAAAGAAAATAAATTAAGTATGTTTTTGTAAACTACATCAATAATTTGAAGTGTATATGATATCGATACACTTTTTGTTTGTTGAATTACAGGATTAAAATTTATAACCTTATTGAAAAGCTGTGAGCCATTGTAGTTAAACTACCAAGATGACAGGTTATTGCCAATCAAAGAATTTGCCAGTGTCGTTAGCATTTTTTTTTGTGTGAAATTTTTTTATCTGAATAAATTCATTCGCGAAATGGTGTTGGACAGGAGTAGGGGGGATGTGTGCCTTCTGCGATAAAAGTTGCGATGCCATTCCGTTAGAAGGCGCTGTAGTCAAATAATTTTTACTATGCAACTTCACCGGCCGCCGTGGCTCAGTGTGTGTGTGTGTGAGTGTGTGTAGATTACTGTACGGTCAAAATAGCGGGCGCTATGGGGGACAACTATATATATATACATATATACATATATTGTAATATATACGTTCGACGGCCGCCCTCCGCTATGGAGTAATAGGGAAGTAGGGGGGATTTGTGCCTTCTGCGATAAAAGTTGCGATGCCATTTTTTTAGATGGCGCTGTAGTCAAATAATTTGTAACGGCCGCCCTCGCCCTCGCCCGGC
This sequence comes from Bactrocera minax, assembly GCA_021498325.1. Taxonomy (NCBI): domain Eukaryota; kingdom Metazoa; phylum Arthropoda; class Insecta; order Diptera; family Tephritidae; genus Bactrocera; species Bactrocera minax. Next base: position 453,386 of record JAKEEE010000117.1, on the reverse strand, counting down.
GTCGTAGCGTATGTGTGGGCGTGAGGTGTGGAGTGTAAATTATTGATGGGTTGTGTACTTACGCTTATTTTCGCAATGAGGAAAAAGAAATGAAAATTCATGTTTGTTTTTTTATTTATTTTTTTACTATGTAAACTATATATGTATATACGTATATTAAAAATTCGTTTATATAAATTGAATATTTTTCCAGCCATTTTATATCGTTGATAGAAAATGCTACATGCACATATGTTTACATCTGTTATGCCATCGTTAGTCGCCCACATACAATCGAGTTTATGTAAACCATGTATTGAATATTTGAAGGGGTAAACTGTGTCATACGGCTGCAATTGGGAAATCATATCTTCGAAAATTTTAATGTGTCTTTTATCCAACTGACACTGGTATGTATTAACCAAATTTTTTAGTTCGATTGCCAGCATTTTATATTAATTTTAATCTGTTTCCTTCAACAAATCTTCGTTTACTAATTTGGAAAAAAAAAATACATATAACACAATATATTTATTTTCTATATTTTTTTTTTATTACATTTTACACTTTTTTTTACATTTTTTAATATTTTTATTTTAAGTAATCTATGTATGTAATATGTGTATTAATATTAATTATATATTAAGTCTGTCATCTCAGCAACCTCGCTACGAACCAGACATGCTCGTTCTTCTGGTTCTCCCCTTATAACGATTCCATTCTTCGTTGTTATCACCTCTCCCCGTTTCCACCATTGAGGTATACTTTTGGGGTCTCTGACCTCTACTTCCCAGAGAAATTCTTCCTTAACATTGGAATGATTATAAATGACCAATCTAATAACCTCGTTTTAAAATTCCGGTACATTCTTATAGAGATAGAGTATTACTCCACTTTCAGCGAAGTATACATTCTCCTTATCATTTTTGAAAGTCGCCCAATAATAAAAATTTAAGGATATCGTACAAAACACTGAAAAAGCTGAGGTTTGAATAGAAAGCAATGTCATAACTGCAATTTCTATATATTTTCTTTAAGTGCACCTTGACTTTTGTGGATTCAATATAATGGCTTATCAACATATTGACATTATTTTCTTTTCTTATGTACTGAATTTCGGTTTTGTTTGTTTGTTGTTCGGGATTCAAACTTTATTCGTTGTTGTTAAAAATACGTCAAGAAATTTTTACTTTTATTTCATTAATAAAAGCAGACGATACTATTTTCAAAATTTACTCGCTGTTCCTTCACTTTTGCGGAATTCTGTACATACATAGTATTTATATATTTACCTCTTATTTTTCAGTCTCCTTATAGGTTGTTGTAATTTATGTTCAGAATCTCACGTCGTTAAATTGCAGTTTAGAAAACAAAACATGAAAACTTCACTCACATGTATAAGCCGAGGGAAGCTTTATACATGACAAACTGACAGTTTGTCAGTTGTTAGTCAATAGTTTTCAGGATAATTAATAGGATAAATATTGCCAAGCACAACTAATATGCATGCAACTTCAGTTCGCAGTTTTTGTAGTGCTATAAAATGTGATATCCTTTCAACTTTGGAAATCTTTCAGTAGTTCATAATTTCAAGTGAATAAGTTCAATGTATTGAAACATTTTAATTGGATCATCTACTTTTTGGGTGTCATATACACATATATATATAAATATACATAACATTTAAGAAATTGTTCATCAAGATGAACTTGAACGTAAACGAAGAGTTTAGAAATTCGAAAAAAAATCAAAGTGGAATGGCAGAAAATTCTCCGAAGCGACTTACTCTATGTGAATACAATAGGTAACACCGAAAGAGAAGTAGCCGATAATAAGGAACAAAAGTTCGCGTTAGGACAATTAAAATTACGACAATTTCGCAAAATTAAGCAAAGTAAACAATCGTAGAACACAATTTATCTCTATCAATTATTTCCAAACACAAAATAAGAAAACATATAGCATTACCAGTAACATCAAAGTAAAGAAATTTGTTTTCTGGTGAGAATGTTCTTAAGAAACTATACACCAAAGGAAATAAAAATAAAATACAACAATAGGATATAGTTTTATCCCATCTAACCCAGTAGTTTCAAGGAAGCATACCTTGGCTCATAGAATTTTCATTCTTAGTGCTCCGATACCCTTACTTTTTCTTCTTCAAGGACACAAAATCACAGAGGGCAAAATCGCAGAATACCGACAGTATTCTCTCGAACAGATCCCAAATTTGTGCATATGATACTTTAACCTCAATAATAAAACAATAAATAAAGTGTACTTCAATCAGTGTTTTGACAATTTCCTTGAACTCGCTTGACATGTATTTACAATGCCCTTTCATAAATACAATTTGTTTTGTTATATTTTCTGTATTATACAGGATATTTCATCGAATTTAAGTTTGTTGTCGGTTACAATGCATAGGTATTTTATAAATTTTAGAGGTTCTATTATTTCATTTACTTTTGATTCAAACGTGCCACCAACTTCAGTAACGTGGCGTTTGCATACCTTAGCTGTAGTCAACTAAAAAATTCAAAAAGTCTAAAAGTTTTATAATACGTCAACATATTTGTTCTATACTGACATCACTAGAATTTAAAAAAAAATCTTGCATTTTGATTTGTATTTTTCCGATTAATAATCATGTATTTAGTTTTAGTAACATTTATTCGTCTATTATCCATTAGTCCATTTATTAGCCTATTGCACAACCATTTATATAATCCGTCTAGATCGCTTTACAATTTTAAAATTGCTGACCTAACATTCGTATCGCTAATGCTACGTAGCACATCATCTGAACAATTTAATTTGAAAGTTTACTGCATCAACAATATCGCTTATATATATCAAAAACAATATGATTGCAATACTGAGCTTTGTGTTAATCCGATTGTTTCTGTAGCCTGATATCAGTGTCTGATATTTTTATGCTTTGCTGCCTAAATTACAATTTAGCAAAGTGAGATTAAAAACAAAAAGTGTGAAAACGTATGAAAGATAGTAATTAAATATATACGTATTTATATTTTTAATTAACATTTTAATGATAATTGTTAGCAGATGCACATTTCTATGCACATATTTTATTATTGAATTTAGAATCCTCGAAATTTCAAATGGACATTATGCAAAAATTATTGAAGTCTTGAATCATACAAAATGTTAAACCTTATTTTTCCGAAGATTCGTTCAAAAAAGTAGATTTTGTACTTTTTTCGTTCACCTCATAAATTTTTGCCAACCTCACAAAATTTGTAAGCGGTTCAAGAGCTGAAACATGGGGTCCAATAGCTTGAACGTACCCGACGCCATTTCTCAAATGATTTTGTCATGATAACAATAGCCCACACGAAAATATTTCCAACCTCATTGGTAATAAATTAGACTGTTGGTTGGCAATAGTTATTACTTGTGGAGATTCAGCGTAAGTACAAAGTGGACGTAAATTTGCATGAGACTATTAGCAAAAGTGGAATCTGTATCTGAAGAAGAGATGTTTCTCAGGCAGGGTTTTTCAGATGATTTAATTGTTTGGAAATTTATTTAACTGGTATTATTTTAAAATTTTGAGTTTCTGAAAACTTAATAATAAAATATTGAATAGTAGAACGATCTGGTAAATAAAGTATTAAGTTTATGAAAAAATTTTATGACTAATATAATTTCGGCTATTATGGTCGTATGGTACAATATATCTGTGCTTTGTGCAACGCGCACCGTTATGGTAGATGCAGCTGAATGTTTCGAACTGTTTATATTGTGCTGAAGTGTTAAGGCTTAGAAGAGATTGATATTTTAATAGGTTGGAAAACAATAGATGGAACTCGGAAAGAAAAGGTACATAATATAAATCATTTATTTTTATAATGAATAAAAACATGTCTAAAGTTAACGGGGTGAATACATATCCATCTATGTACATATATATATACAAGTAAAGGGATACACAATGTTTTCTTAGAGGAAAATTTAAATCTATATTAATCTGTTAAGGACTTGTTTCATTTTATGTAGAGTCTTCGATTGCAAACTACTAAGATTATTAATATTAAAGGGTAAACTTTAGAATAGCATCACCCGATTTCGGGGTTAAAATGGTTATGGGCGGATATAGAATGTTCTCCAGATCACGAATATATATAATTATAGCCCACCCTAACTTACAGTTTTTAAAATATTTACATTTTAAGTTAAAGTTTTAACAATTTTAAATGTGTAATTTTTCGAATTATAATAAATTTTACACTTTTACCGTGCACTTTTCATACACTAACACTTCACTGAATTGTTTCTGTATATTTATTTTTTTTTTTATTAATTATTGTAGCATGTAAATAGCTTTAATTCAACATTTTAATTTTTATACAGTTTTTTTTATTTACACAATAACAAAAGCGTTGCATTCTGACAGATAATAAGTGTTACCATGTTTACATATTTTGCAAACTAGTTTATACTCGTGATCTGGAGAACGTCCTCTATCCACCCATACCAATTTTAACCCCGAGTTCGGGGGATGTTATTCTAAAGTTTACCCTTTATTTTTTATTAATTATTGAAAAAATATCTTTAGTTCAAAAGTTCACTTTTTATTCAATTAAATTTATTCACACAAAATAAAAAGAGTTGCATGCCGACAATTACTAAATGTTACCATAAATAAAAACGAAGGCTTACACATAATTCCCGACCTAAAAGTAACAGTAATAATAAGAGTGAAAGAAAACGAAGTGTTAAAGAGGAAGTTATACCCTCTATGACATTATTAGTTTTCCGGTTAGAACCTCTTCTGCATTGGCGCCTTTCGACTGCGCTTTAAAAAAATAACCCTGGTCGATCCAGCATCGGGGTTTATCAATAGAAGAGAAATACTAAAAGATTTTACATTATCCATCACACGATTATGGTTCCTAATTTTTGGGTATAATCTTTCTTTTTGTTTTCTTTCCTGTTATACTCTCAGAACATGTTGCTGCAGAGTATATTAGTTTTGTTCACCTAATGGTTGTTCGTAATACCTATAACTAATCGAGTTAGATATAGACATATATATGTATATATAAATGATCAGGATGAAAAGATGAGTTGAAATCCGAGTTACTGCCTGTCCGTCCGTCCGTGCAAGCGATATCTTGCACAGAGGCACAGAGAATCTTAGTAGGGCGGGGCATTTGTGGCCAAAATTTTTGAAAAAGTAAACAGGGCCCCGCCCCCCAATATATTTAATATATATATCTCGAAAACCGTTAAATCTATATCAATCAAACTTACTCCGAATAAGTTTTTCTAGTATCTCCTCATATGCTGAGAAAATGAATGAAATCAGATAATAACCACGCCCACCTCCCATACCAAGGTTATGTTGAAAACTACTAAAAGTGTGTTAACTCGCTGAAGGAACACATAAAAAATAATAAATCTTTCAGGAAATATGATACGGAAGGGTCCCATAGAAATCTGGTGATGGGTGTAGCACCGCCCACTTTTAGGGGAAATCCCATATCTCAAGAACGCCTTAACCGATTCCGACAAAATTTGCTATGTGACATTGTCTTTGCATTCTCATGGCACATTGTGAAAAAGGACGAAACCAGATAAAATCCACGCCTACTTCTCATATAACACAATTTTAAGTTTCATCTGATCCTTTCACTTTAAAGTCGATAAATAGAGCGACAATTAAGATATTAGAATAAAGCTTTTCACGAATAGTACGTTCAAGATATGCCATCTCATGCATAAAAGTAGTTGAAATCAGATTATAACTTTTCAAGCCACCAGATACCCAAAATATGGACCGCAGTGCCTCTATCTGACATTTTACCGAAAATATCGGTAAATCTGTAAGATATTGTAATGAAATTGAAGGATTATCTTTCCATGATAATAGCGTGATCTGGTATCAAAAAATGTGAAAATCGGGTATTTGCTATCCTAGCCCCCATATACCTAACATACGGATTTTCAACGTTCCGGTAGACTATACCATATATAGCGGTCAATATATGAGTTCTCTCTTTGAAATTTAGAGAGTGTCACTTTCTGATAACGGTGTGTCCATGTGCTTAAAATGGATAAAAGCGAGTAAACACTTCCCCTAGCCCCTATGTACCTAAAGTAAGGGGTTTCAACCTCTGGTTAGACTTGATACCATATATTTCTGTCTATATGTAAGATATCTTAGCAAAATTAAGTGAACGTGTAATATCGGATATACCATAGTTTACTGCCGAAAATGTGTGAAATCGGTCTACGAATTATCCCAGCTCCCATATACTATATATAATGACTTTCGCAGATCCTCCTTTATCTCAAAAATGACCGATATAAGAATTCCCGAATTTCTACCTGACTTTAAACCGTTTATATTGGTCAATATGTGTGATATTTTAATGAAATTAAATGGATATGTTTTCTAAAACACATTGTGGTTTCGCGCTAAATATAAATGAAACCGGTCTAGACCGTGGTCTAAGCCCCATATTCCTAATATGATGTGATTTTCTCTTGTTTACTTTTTCCTCATGTATCTAATATTTTTAATTAAGCCACTTTGGCTGAGTTTATATCGCATATATCACTTTTCAGTTAATTTGTAGATTGTAATATAAATATTTCTGACACGAAGCAAAATATATCAACGAAAGTGCAAGAGTCTATTACCTGTACTATAAGTTAATAAGATACCAAATGTGATTGCAATCCATTCACGATTTCTTCGAATAATGTATGTTGAATTCTTCCGCAACATTTTTTAATATAAAGTTGTGCCAGCACCTGAAAACATTTCCACGCCTTTGATCTTAGCATATTACGAGAGTATAAAATGTTCGGTTTCACCCGAACTTAACCCTTCCTTACTTGTTATTGTTTGGTTCTTTTTACCCGTCAAAGCTCTTTTCAACTCTTGCCACAATGTGCAGGCTAGCTTAAAGTGCTTGTTAATTAGGAACCATTTTTTTTAACCAGCTTCCATATGTGCTTTAGGTCATTGTCTTGCTGAAACACTTATCGAAGCGGCATACTCTCTTGAGCATAAGGTAACATCATTGGTAAGTGGATCATTGTCTCCTCAATTCGATATATCGGACCTATACCATGGTAGGAAAAGCATCCCCAAACTATGGTGGATCCTCCTCCATATTTAATAGTTTTGACTGTGTATTATGGTTTGAAAGCGGTGTTCATTTTTCTTTGGACATATTGTGCACCACAGTCAGGATAAAACATATTACATATAGTCTCATCTGACCATAGGATATTACGTCCTTTCTCCACTGGCCAGTTAGAAATATTTTGTTTTGACAGATCCTCGGTTTACGATTTTACATTTTTGCATTGAGGCTTTTGCGAATAGTTTTCAACGTTTAAGGAAAATTCGAGTTTTATGTCTTTTGAAGATCCAAAGGGTTTTTTTTTTACAAATCTCACTATATTATTTTCCATAGTTGGTGAAATGTTTGGTTTTCGTTCCCGTGTTTCCTTTTCGGTACGAAAATCTCTTTGTGAAGGTGTTTTATTTGTTCTCGAAGCTGAACGCTACAATGCTGTCCCCTGCCATTGAATCACTAAATCACCAAATTATAATATTTCGTTATACGCTTAATATATAATTATATTTCATTATATACCATTATATACTTAATACCTTTACCGATTATAGATGTTTAAAATCCACAATATTTCAAAGAAATTATTTAGTCAACTTTCGCCTCCCTAATATTTTGCACAGACTAAACTGAACTCACTTCACAAAATGAACAACAATTATGAAACGACGCAAAATATTTGTTCTTTGATAACGGTTTTTTGCTTTTTCGATATCTCTACAAGAAAATGAATAAAAATTACTGACCAATTTTTTTATATTAAAGCAGAGTAGGGTTTTGAAATATTTTAATGTAGGTGTCTGTCATTTTTCACACAATTAAAAATATGCATGTATATACAGTACTATATAGTAGCACTGCTTGGGTCATTGTCCTGTTGGAAGTACCACCCCTCTGCAAGACCTATTTTATCTACGGATTGCCTCAGACTGTCTTTTAGTAAATTCAAATACACCATACGATCCATTATTGTTACGATTTATATTGATAAATACTAAATTCCACACGCCAGGCGCTGACATGCAACCCCACACCATTACGGAACGGCCTCCGTGTTTGACAGTAGGAAGCAAGTGTTTTGACATTGACGCTTGTTGGTTTTTACGCCATACTTCTTGTTTTCATCACTTTCATCACTAAATAAGACGGTCCAAAAATTTTCATATACATCAACATATTTTTTAGCAAAAATAAAAAGTTTTTGTTTTTAATTGTATTAGTAACCGGTTTTTCTATTTCATTTACAGATTTTTTTTCTATGATAATTGATAACTAATTGCCGAACTTCAGTAGTAATTTCTTTAGTCATTTAAAAAAATAGCATTGGTAAAATACTAAAAGTAAAGAAACTAGTTTATTTGTAGATAATGGAATACAGTAAAGACGCTTAAGGTAGTTGATAGCACCACTCGTATACACAGGCTTTCATTTTATCGACATTTCAGAACTGCCATATGTAGACTTCTGTGTTTTGAAAACAAAGTTTATGAAATATTCTTAATAAATATTAAAAAGTTTTGAAAAATTGACCAAAATATCTGTTTTCTCGTAATTGGAATTCGTTTGGTACTGGGCTCAGAACTTCACTTTTCAAGGGTGTAGACTTTATTGGGCGACTGTCTATAAACCTAACTTTAGACAAAAATTCGTGCTTACATAAACAAAATCATACATATTAATTACGAGATCATTTTGTGTATTAATTCCAAGTCAAATATTAAATAAATTTGTTTATTACTGTTTCACAAAATTTTTTCAGTTTCGATTTGCTATTATAACACATCTGCACATACATTTATTCCAAAAGCTTGTGCCTACGGGCATATGTATACATTTACAATATATGTACATGTCATATTAAATTGCATCTTCAACTGCTTAATCTAACTCATGTGTAATACACACGCAAAACAAACAAAACGATCGGGAAAAGAAGAAAAAAGTAATAAGTGCACTCGGAGAGCTGCTACAATTAGATTATGCCATATACTCAGAGGACTTTTTCTGTCCAGCCAATAAAAATGTGTTTTGTGAGTGATAACTGAACACGAATAGATTGTAAAAGAGCCAAAAACATCAAAGTGTTAACAAGAAAGTCTTGAGAAAAACAAAAAAAAAATTATAATTTAAAAGTAGAGATCAAAAATTTTTTTCATAAAAAAAGCACGTTTTCTAGCAACGCAACCTTATATAATATAATGCAGCACGAGGTAATATTCCACAATTAAAAAGCAAAATAAGAAAAGCTTTTTTTTATACTAATAATGAATTTACAAAATTACTAATGCTGTACAAAACTCCTGTGCGAAGGCCGCTGTCGGCAATACTAAAACGCTAATAATATAAAAAAAAACATTGGCATATCAAAAACCGGTAGAATATTTTAATTGTGGCTACATAACCTTATTCCCAACAAACACGTTTGCTGTAAAAAGTTTTGCATTAAATTGCATTATACAGTATTTATATCATAGATGATACAATTATTTTAAATCACCTGAAATCTCTTTTCAGGTGTCATAAAAAAAGACAAATAGAGAAATAGATATAATTCTAAATTTGGAAAGAAATTATTAGCAAAAAGGAAATACTTTTAGATATGTACGTTATTAAATATTATTGTGCTTTAGCTGCATCCGTTGAAATTTTTATTTATTACATGTGAATGTATAGAAAAATAAAAAATGCAACAAGAGTTGTTTCTGATTTCTTTATACTTTATACTTTCGGACATGTTACAGAGAATGGTAGTTTTGTTTGTTTAAAGCAGTGGTCAGCATTTCATAGCACAATTGTGCTAGTTTGCATCACACTTACAGTTACGCTCTATAGTTTAGTCGTTGTTGAGACAGCGACGAAACAGCATCATGCATATTTGTACCGTTTAGGCAAATGTTTCCCTCGCGAAATCATTTGTGATTATGAAAGCTTTTTGCTGATATGAATTTCATTTTGTGTTTTAGGTAACTTAAAGACAATAAAGATAGGTTTTAAGGGTCCAATATATTTCTTTTAATCGTAGAATATATAAGATGAATAAAGAAGTACGAAAATGCTTCTTTCACGAGAGAATGAAAATAATCCTCAAAATGTAAGGTTACACAGTTCTCATTGTTTGTTTTACTTTCGCGACCACTGATCTAAAGCAGGGGTGTTCACGCAACGAACAACATCGCTTACAACATACAGAGCTTTTTTTTTTAAAGAACATCACGCAAAATAATCGCAAAAGTTGCCCCGGCTCCACCTGGCTCACTCGAAACTAGCGGAACATAAACTACCGTCATTCATGCACTGCTGGCTCACATTCACTTAGATTGCGTTCATACACGAAGACATTGCCCAGACTCATAGTTTGTAGACGAAGGGCACCAAGTTACTCATGTTCGGGCAACACACTTTGTGTTCTTGTTCGTAACAGTTCGCTGCTACGCAGTTCGACATTATTATATATATAATGTATATTATTATTAGTATATATTTTTGTTAGTATATTATATTATTATTTTTGAGTATATTATTTTTGTTCACCTAACGGCAGTTTGTAACACCTAGAACTAAACGAGTTATATATAGACATATATATATATAAATGATCAGGATGAAAAGACGAGTTGAAATCCGAGTGACTGTCTGTCCGTCCGTCCGTCCGTCCGTGCAAGCAATAGCTTGAGTAAAAATTAAGATATTTTGATGAAACTTGGCACACGTGTTCTTTGTCACGGTGACGGTTGGTATTGCAGATGGGCGTAATTGGACATCTGACACGCCCACAAGATGCCCTTAATCGAAAACAGATAATGTGCTATAACTAAGCAGTAAATTAAGATATGAACGTGTTATTTGACATAGAGGATCCTAGTAGGGTGGGGCATCTTTTGGGGAAAAATTTTGAAAAGCTGGGCATGACTCCGCCCCCAATAGGTTTAATACATATATCTCGAAACCATTAAAGTTATATCAATCAAACTTGCTCCGAATAAATTTTTCTAGCATCTCTTCACATACTGAGAAAATGTATGAAATCGGATAATAACCACGCCCACCTCCCATACAAAAGTTATGTTGAAAACTACCAAAAGTGCGATAACTTGCTGAAATAATAAGCTAGAAACATCAAATTTTGCAGCAAATATGACATGGAGGGGTTGCATAGGAATCCGTGTAAAGTTCTAGTGATGGGCGTGGAACCGCCCACTTTTAGGAGAAATCCCATATCTTAAGAACGCTTTAACGGGTTTCAACAAAGTTTGGTGTGTGATTTCGCACAATGTGATTTCGCGCTAAATATGAAAGAAATCGACCTAGACCAAAGTCTAAGCCGCTTATTCCTAATATAATGATTTCCTTTTTCCTCATCTATCTAATATTTTCAATTAAGCCACTTTGGTTGAGTTTATTTCGCATATATCACATTTGAGTTAATTTTGTAGATTTTAATATAAATATCTCTGACACAAAGCAAAATATAACAATGAAAATACAAGAGTCTATTACCTGTAATATAAGTTAATAAGATACCAAATATGATTCCAATCCATTGATAATTTCGTCGAATAATGAATGTTGAATTCTTCCGCAACATTTTTTAATATAAAGTTATGCCAGCACCTGAAAGCATATCCCCGCCTCTGATCCTTACACATTGCGAAAGTACAAAATGTTCGGTAAACATTTTGAAATTCTTTCCGTGGGACAAATGCGCTCGATTTCAAATAAATATTTACAATATGTTCAGAAATTTGAATTTTATCATGTATTATTTTATGTAATATGCAAATATGCGTAATATATTAGAAATATTTTAAAAAATAGGGAATAATGATAAAAATTAGCTAATGAAAAAAATTTTTATGTACTGCTTAATGAAACGTAAAGGGATTTAAGAATGTGATATGAAAGGAAATGTATAAAATTTCCCGCCAATTCGTGTCGCCCGTGTGAATGCAATGAGCAACACCAAAAGAGAATTTCCCGATAATGAGCAACGAAAGTCTTCGTGTATGAAGGCGGTCTTAGTTATAGCAGACGTATTTGGTTTGTTGTTCTGCTTGTCAATGCTGTGTTGTTCAGTAGAAATATAGTTTTTAGTTGAAGTATTTTCTGTCTTCTAGAACTATGTTACGTAATTTTTATTAATGCTGTCGTGTGGCTTCGGATTTAAATTTTTTGATCTCCCCTTACCTAAAGTATATTTTAAAACTTAAAACCAATCGAAATATTGTAATCGTCACTTTCACTGTTCCAATCAGGGTGACGCCTTTATTTTATTTGCCGACGGCTCTTGAAATGGAGAACCGTTATGGATTCTCTTAAAGCTAAGACGGAGTTGCATTTTAAAGTATAATAGACTTCTACATTTAGGTAATAGATTTATATTAGGTCTCAACATTATTCTGTATATACGTGGTGTGTTCAAAAAATAACGGGAATGTTCTTTGACTGTGTTCTTCGACTTTAATGGCATAGTGCATCATGATTTCTGCCCGCAAGGTCAAACGGTCAATAAGGAGTACTACCTACAAGTTCAACTCCGTTTGAGCCATCCGAAAAAAAATCCCGGATTTGAGGAAAAACAATTCATGGTCTTTGCTCACTTTTGCTCAATTCTTCTCACACTTCGCTGCTTGTTCGTGAAATCTTGGCCAAAACAGTACTGTAACGTTGCCCCGGCCTCCATATTCGCCAGACATGGCTCCGTGTGACTTTTTCCTATTTCCAAATATAAAGAGAACCTTAAAGGGCCGTCGTTTTACAAGTATAGATGGCATTTAAAGCGCATCGCTGAAAGAGCTAAAGGCCATCTCAAAAATCGAGTTTGAGAAGTGTTTCGACGATTGGAAGAAGCGCTAGCATAAGTACATAATATCGAATGGAGACAATTTTGTAGGCGACAACATTAATTTAGACGAATGAATAAATTTTTCTTTCCAAAAAACGAAAATTTTCGTTATTTTTGAAATGCACCGCGTACACTTATGTTAAGGTATTATTATTATTATTTTACATATAGCTTGGTTTAGTGCTAAAATTGAACAAATCCTTATATGCCTCTAATCCTCATAGAACCAATATAAATAATGATTTTTGGTAATATAATTGGCGTATGTATGGGTTAGTGAGTCAAAAATATGTGAACTCTGTTCATTTGTCCTCCTACCTCTCTTATACCCAATATAATTTCATCCCTTTGGTTAACTAACACCGCATAACTGGTGTTACTAGAGATATGTCAAAATTAAATGAAAATAGCATTATGTGTAAAACACTATTAGTAGTAAAAATTACACAAAGAAACACAAACACAAACACAAAGAAAAATATGGCAATGAAACCATGAGAGCCCATAGCATCTAAATTAATAATATACTGAATATTTATTTGGAATGTAGACAGACCTCATGGTATGTTTTTATGACATATCATAAAAAATGCCTATTTCAGAGCAGGTAATCCAAACCGGTGAACGGTGGCTATAGGGTCGGTTGAACAATGCTTATTTCACCCGTCTTTTGCTCTATTATGCCCGAAGTGTTCTTTATTTTGGATATGTCAATCAAAAATTTTTTGTCAGTCAAAAAATTATTTTATATAATGTCTTTTGGGGTTTAAAATATTATTTCATTCCATAATTGTTTTAATTAAATTTAATGGGATAAATGCCTTTGGGTTTTGTGTTCAATGGTGAATCAAACATTATTTTATTGAATCTAACATATTAGGAAGGATCGATAAAGATTAAGAATAATCACCGGCAGCATAAAAAAAGTAAGGTATTCGCGAGTACGGGACTTAATTATATAGGAGAATATCCACATAAGATGATAACGTGTTCTGAGTTTAAATATCAGTGTAAGCTCCCCCTTGTATCCACATTGGTATACACAACCCGTGTGCCCGTTGCCTTTTAGTTAACAGCGTTTTTTTATTAATGAATCGATCGGTCTAAAAACTTAGAGAAATAAATATAACTTTTTATGAGGATTACTTTATCACAGATGTAGTCACCAAATATCAGAAAATGATTAATCTTTCCTACTTTGGACCGGTGTTTAAAGGTTTAAGAGTTTGTTTGTTTCAATGTTCTTTATGTAATGCTTTAACTTTGGTTGTTATAAAAATCATGGATAAAGATTTAATATTTTCTTTGTACGATTAAAGTCGGGAATTCGTTTGAGCTGGATCTTACCTGATATATTCACAGAAACTGAACAACCCAAACACATTAACAATAGATGTATATAGCCAATTATTGCGCATAAAATAGTAACATCAATTTCTGTGAAAGAATATTTAACATTTAAAAATATCATAACGTAGCAAATCGTGAGCTTCAACATACGGTTTCAACCTTTGTTAAAATGACGCTTTGTAATCGTGTTGTGTAATCTTAATGTAACAAATAAGTAACCATTTGTTTAAAAAGGAAAATGATTATTCTTTTCATAGATATTCAACACCTTAACACTTAAAATTACAAAAATAAAGACAACTGAGGAAACTGTTTATTTCATTTTTAAGTGAATACGTAAAATCGTCAGTAAAAATAATTACTAAAAACCAACGAGTTTTTTTGGTTAATTCAAATTTGCACAAAATTGTACTAAAATATTGGGCGTATATCTTTAATGTGCGGTTTATTTTAAATAGTATTATAGCATAGTAATAGTATTATTCAAAGCATTGCCAATGTGAAGCTATAACATTTTCCCATCTTTCTGGCAATTTTTGGATTCCATCCCAAAAGAACTGTGCCGGCTTGGCGGCCAAGAATGAATCAAGCCAACGTTCAACCTGTTCTGATGTTAACCGTATTCCAGTGAGAACGTTCTGCATCGACCAAAACAAATGGTAGTCAGAAGGGGCAAGGTCTGGGCTATAAGGCGGGTAAGGTAAAACTTCTCTCCCGCTGTTTTCTAAATAGTTTTTAACCGGTCTTGCAACATGAGGCCGAGCGTTGCCATGATGGAAAAATATTGCCTCTTGTCTAGTGGCAAATTCCGGGCGTTTTTCGGCAATCGCTCGCCACAATTTGCTGAGTTATTTTCGGTAACGTTATACATTAATGATTTCACTTGATTTTAAAAGCTTATAATACAGCACTCTCTTCTAATCCCACCAAATACATAGCATTACCATGGCGTCATGGATATTCCGCATTGCCGTTGATTTGGTCGGTTGGCCAAGTCTCACATATCATTTTTTGCATTTAGGGTTGTCGTAATAGATCCATTTTTCATCACCAGTCACAATCCGATGCAAAGCGAGTCCTTTTCGTAGCCTTCAAGCAGCATTTCTGACATGCAAAACGTCTTTTCGCTTCAATTCATATTGCACCCAATTTCCTTGCTTTTGAATGTATCCGGCTGATTTCAAACGTTTTCAAATCGCTTCTTGGGTGGCTCCCAAAGATTTTGCGATCTCTCCTTAAGTTTCGCAAAAATCTTCGTCGAGTAATGCTTCCAGTTCCTCATCTACAAACTTTCTTGGCCGCCCAGGGCGTTCTTCGTTTTCCAAACCAAAATCACCACTTTTAAATCGTGCAAACCATTTTTGGCACGTGCGCTCAGCTAGAGCATGTTCACCATAAACTTCCACCAAAATGCAATGACTTTCGGATAAGGTTTTTTTCAAATTAAAGAAATGATGAAGAACTCATCGCCAAAATATTTTTTCAGGCACAAAGTTCGACATATTTGAGACAAAAAATTGTTGTTTACGCTTCAAATGAATGACATATGCTGAAAAAGACGCGCACAAGGACAGTAGCTTTCCAACGCATGTTCGGAATATTGGAACAATGGAATAATAATCAAGTTATGCCATCTCTTAGCAAACTGCACGAATATTGTTATATATATTACGAGGGCGGGTCAATAAGTCCGTGACTTTTTGAATTTCTGACCTCTTTACTTGACTCCTGTCAAAATTTGAACTTGCTGCGTCAGTTAATTTGTGTTTGACAGCTATCTTTATCAGACTACCCACTAATTTGAGGAGAAAATGGAAAAAAGTGAATTTCGTGTGCTTATTAAGCATTATTTTTTGCGAAAAAAAACCATTACCGAGACCAAGGCTAAGCTTGATAAATACTATGGGGACTCTGCACCATCGATATCTATGGTAAAAAAGTGGTTTACTGAATTTCGTTGTGGCCGTTCAAGCACTAAAGATGCCGAACGTCCTGGACGCCCAGTTGAGGTCTCTACACCCGAAACAATCGAAAAAATTCACGATATGGTGTTGGCCGACCGAAGATTGAAAGTGCGAGAGATTGTGGAAGCCGTAGGGATCTCGCATGGCTCAGTGGTTTCAATTTTGAATGATCACTTGGGCATGAGAAAGCTTTCCGCAAGATGGGTGCCGCGTTTGCTCACAGTCGACGACAAACGCAATCGTGTAACAACTTCACAGGAAGCTTTGGCGTTGTTTAATCGCAATATGGAAGAGTTTTTGCGCCGTTTTGTAACCGTGGACGAAACATGGATCCATCACAACACACCAGAGACCAAACAACAGTCAAAACAGTGGGTTTCTAAGGGTGAATCGGCGCCAAAGAAGGCCAAGGTGGGTTTGTCAGCCAATAAAGTTATGGCTACTGTTTTTTGGGATGCACACGGGATAATCCACATTGACTACCTTCAAAAGGGAAGAACAATCAATGGAGAATATTATGCCAACTTATTGGACCGATTTAATGACGATTTGAAGAAAAACCGACCTCATTTGGCCAAGAAAAAAGTTATTTTCCACCAAGACAATGCAAGGGTGCACACATGTGCAGTTGCCATGGCAAAAATCCATGAATTGGGCTATGAATTGCTCCCTCATCCGCCCTATTCTCCAGATTTGGCTCCGAGTGACTACTTCTTGTTCCCAAACCTGAAGAAATGGCTTGGTGGAAAAAGTTTTGTCTCCAATGATGAAGTCATCTCGCAAACAAAGGCCTATTTTGAGGACCTCGACAAAACATATTTTTTGGAAGGGATAAAAAAATTGGAGAAGCGTGGGACAAAGTGTATAGAGCTCAAGGGAGACTATGTTGAAAAATAAAATTATTTATTTATCAAAAAATCTGCGTTTTATTCCAAAAGTCGCGTACTTATTGACCCGCCCTCGTATATTATATATTCAATAGTTAAAATATTATATATCTATTATAACTATGATACATCTTTTTCAAAGTTTAACATTTATAATTATTTGGTTTTTGCTATAACATTAACTATATTTTACCAGAAACCAAGTAAAACTCATAAATAAACGTTGAAACGTTCTAAAACAAGTTTTCGTTTACAAGTGAATATATCTTCATACGGTAATATAATATAATATAATATACCATAACTGGTATATTGTATTGACGGAGAAATCTTAAAATTCTATTTCACATTTTTTTTTTTTCCTATTTCTCATAAACCGGATAGTTAAGAATCATATTAGGCACTTACCTCAGACTAACTTTCACCTCTACATTAAGTGATTCTTAATAAATTCCCCAATATTGAAAAAATAATACTTTCATATGTGTTTTTCAATACTATCAAAGGATTGCCTGCAACTAAACATAGGCTTATAGCAGTCAAGTATAAAAAAAAATCAATTTGGTCTGTTAATGAGTACTCAGACAAGTCTTAACAAATTTGTTTCTTGAAAATTAGCAAAATTAAAATAGTTTGAGTTTATAAATTACGTTATTGCTTTATAATTGTTCAAAATGTCAATGCCAGTAGTGTTTATATATCGGTGTCTTTTGTTTAGACATTTGAATATTTTGTGGCAAACCTTTAGTGGTCCTAAACGAGTTTTTGACACACATAAAAGGAAAAAATGTACAGGTGGCTGAAAGCTAAAATTTTTGTTTGCTTGTATGCTTTCAGATTTGCCATTTTGCTCTTGGATATTTTTTACGCCATTTTAAGGTAGCTGCACATTTTTACTATTTAATTGCATTTTGAAAGGGGGAAATCGTAAGGTAACAAACTAGGAAAAGAAATATTTATTATATATTCTTTTTCGAGCTACAAATCAATCACCTTTGACCATATACGCATGTTTTAAATGTAATCCTAAGAACTCTAAGATGAAGTGGAGTAACATGCCACTTTTGAAACTTACTACAATGCATGGTCGGTAGTTTAATAATAATAACCTCAAGAACTAATGAAAGTTTAGCCCTAATTGCTGAAAACTTTTCGGAATTTTAATGAGAAGTCATGTAAATATCACTTGGATATAAAATGGAATAATGCAAAAAGTTTAAAAGTTGAAAATAAAATGTAAATAATCTTAACCACTTTGCAAAGGTTGACTGTCTTAGATTCGAAAAGCGTTAATGATTTGTGAATCTTCATTTCAAACAAACTGGCAACACTTGCGATGTAACCTTGCAGTAACATGTCCTTTGAGGCGTGCGCAATTTGATTGCGCTTCTTTCCTCAGTGGAGAAATGCTACTTTCCGCGCCAAAAAATGTTTTAGTATTTCGAGTAGCGTCCATGTCATATATATTTCAAGTCTTAAGTTATTAAACCATTAATTTGTAATTTGAGCCATTTATAATGTTACTGGTCTAAATTCAGTAATTAAAAACTTGATAACTTTGAAAGAAGCGGTTATACCACTTTAGTGAGGTATTCTCATACTTGTATCGGTTTCAATTCCCTAAATTCTTGTTGCTTTCAGATGAAAGCTCAAAGATACGGAGCAGAGAAATGGCGAATTACTGACAGAGTTATTAATATGCTAGCTTCCGAAATTAAAACTAAAACTGATTTACATTTTTAGAAGATATCATGAATTCCGATATTATTGGTTTGATGTTCGAACCAGAATATTTATGGGTTTTCGGCCCATGAAAACCAATTTGATCGGTTTTGCTAACAGACTCTGCGCTGACAGATTTGAAATATTACGTTTTAGTTTATTTCGATTTACTGTTAAAACATTTTAGAAAAATATAATTTTATAAAAATATAAGAACAAAATCAAGATATAATAAGAAGGTTCACGAAAGGTGTTAAATCAGATTTGGTCATGTAAATATCTACATTTTAACATGCAAGCTAAATAGCACTTACGATTCCTTTTGCACATCAAGGGGATTATTATGATTCCGTAAAATCTTCCTTTTTAATTTTTCTCTGCTTTAATTAATCGGAAAATTTTAGAATTGGTTTGCAATTCTGACAACTGAGCAAATTTGACTTGGTTTTCACAATAATCCTGAAAATCTTTAAGAAAAGTGTTCTTTTATGCATTTTTATCATTTATTAAATATCTCAAAATTTTTGTACGAATGTGTAAATATATATGTAGTTATGCATTTTTACTTAAATATTAAAGCTAACGCAATAAACTTTCTATAACACTTTTGTAATATTATAATATAATGTTAGTATTTAAATATGCTTGGAATCGGCAGAAAACAGTCTTTCTGTATTAGTGTATTATTCCATGGTGAAAAAAAATTTTAATTTGAGCAATTAAAAATACTTTCGAAAGTTTGCTCTGTTATTTCAAATTAATTAACAAATAGCAAATCATCAAAAGAAGGTCAATTAAATTTGATAACACATTTATTCGATTTGCATTGACGATAATAACACTTGACCAAAATCTGTAAAACAAAACTTGGTAGGATTGAAGAAAGTTATACCACTTTATTGAGGTATTCGCATGCTCTCTATCAATAGTTTGCCAAGGCATAAAAGAAAACATGTTGAGAACGTAAGAAGCAGAGACACTTGCTAGCTCCGAAATTTTTACTAGCAAAAATTAGCAATCGTTATATGAAGAAACTGTTGTTGAACACATGTTTAAACAAGCAATATTGGCCCATTTTCTTTGATTTCTTTAATTTTAATAGTTTCGAATTGTTTAAATATAAATAAGATATTCATAAAATATTAATGAATACCCAATATTTAAATGATAATATAGCATATAATAATTAATATACGAGTATTGTTTTTTTTTTTTTTTGTTTTTGTATTATAAAAATGACTATTGGTTATTTTCATTTGTTAATTTTCAAGTGCCGATATGATGTGGTTATTAAAAGCAATAGTCAGATGTTTCCTTGCTAATTTCTGTTAGTTTTCATTTACTTTTTAGTTGTTTCACTCTTTGTGAGAGTCACTTGTCAATTTTAGTATTCTTTTTACTGATAGCTAGCAGCTACTAGCAGTACAGAAACACACTTGAATTAAATTCACTAACTCTGGTGTTGATTTTATATTGGGGCGAACACGAAGCCAGAACAAAACAGAATCGACGATAACTTACCAGAATCAGCCAAACAACAAAATTCGTAGTTGCCAGAATGTTCTAATTAGAGTTATGTCGAGTAAAGTGTTAAGTTGAATTAGAAATTAGTAGTTAGTTGGAATGAAAAGACAAGTGTATAGCCATTAAATGGTGACTTTTATTTAACAATCCAATGATCGAACTCGGAGTAGAGTTTCAACGTAGGCGATTGATTTAGTAAATGTTATAATATTTAAAAACTTTTACATGAGAATATTGCCAACATAGCGAAGAGAAATTGAGAAACATGATAAAAGGTTATTTACCTAAAATTTAAGTAAAATCTATAATTATAAATCCGTTATTTAAACAAAACAAACAAAACAAAACATAACCAATGAAGGGTGATGCCCACTCATACTTTTAATTATTTCCTGTTGTGAAAATTTAAGCGGGAACAGTTAAAAAACTCGACAACTCACCAGAAACAGCAAATCTGGACTTTTATTGAAAAATCTTGCAAAATTAAATGGCCGCGACTGACGAAAGTACAAATCAGTATTACTGATCATAAATTATTTTCGAAATTCCAGTTTGACAGATCATCATTATACCTGTTTTGTCCAACGGCTGAAGTTATTGGCCTAGGTGAATCTTTATAAAATAAATAAACCTTTTTACCTAATTCTGGGTCTCTCAGTGAGCCCGTCCGAGCAAGCGATAACTTTAGTAAATATTTAGATATCTTGATGAAACTTAGTATACGTAGTCCTCGACACTAAAAGTAGATTTGTATTACAAATGGGCGTAATCAGACCGTTGCCGCGTCCACAAAATGCCGTTTAATGAAAATCTATAAAGTCCTATAACTAAACAACAG
Organism: Bactrocera minax; assembly: GCA_021498325.1. NCBI lineage: Eukaryota > Metazoa > Arthropoda > Insecta > Diptera > Tephritidae > Bactrocera > Bactrocera minax. The sequence continues at coordinate 432,162 of JAKEEE010000117.1, read as the reverse complement.
ATTAAGATACAAAACTGTAATTTGGTATAAGGAATTTAGTAAGGAGGGGCATTTGTAATTGACATTTTTTTTTTTAAAAGAGTGTATGACCTCGCTCCGTAATATGTTAATGTACGTATATATCTCACAAACCACTAAAGCTATGTCAAACAAATTTTCTCTGGAATCAGTCTTTCTAGCACGTTCTCATATACCGGGAAAATGAGTGAAATTAGATGATAACCCCGCGCACCTCACATACAAAGGTTATGTTGAAAACTACTAAAAGTACTAAAAACTCGCTAAAGAAATAAAACACAAACATGAAATCTTACAGTAATGGTGGTAGGTTAGGGTGAATAGGAAACCGTGTAAAATTTGGATAGTGGGTGTGGCACTGCCAAAGCGAAAATGGAGGAAAGCGGACTATAAATTCGATCTGCTTCTTTCACTTTACAGTATATAATTCAAGTACCACTTAGGATATCGGAATAAAATTAGGCACAAATAGTGTCCCCAAGATTGCCATATTAATCAATCTGTATCTATTAATGAAATCAGAAAGCATCTTTCCCTAAATTTCGTCCTTTTGATTGAGTTTATATCGCATATATCTGGATAGAAGATATCGCAACAAAATTAAATGAGAGTATTTTGATTAGTATTATGTAAATCGGTAATACTTCGATTGTAATACCATCCCAGAGCACTAACATCATGCATATAGATGATTCGTCTTAGTTAGGTTGACTTTATGAGTATCTGACATAAAGTACGCGTAAAAGTTAATATGATGCCAAATATGATTGCAATCCATTCAGAAGTTCGTCGAATAATAAATATTAAATTCTTACGCAACATTTTTTAATATAGAGTTATGCCAGCACCTGAAAACATTTCTCCGCCTCTGATCTTTGCAAATTGCGAGCGTATAAAATGTTCGGTTACACTATAGCTAAACCCTTCCTTTCTTGTTTGATATACAGTGGTGTCCACACCTGAAAATATTTCTTCGCCTTTAAACCTCAGAAATTGCGGATATAAAAAGTTCGATTTCACCCGAACTTAGTGGTTCCTTAATTGTTGTTTATACCTTGTTTTCTTTAAAGTCAGAAGAAAAACAGAAAAGGTACAAAGTTTCATCAAGTTATGTAAATTTTTACTAAAATTGTCGATTGTGCGGACGAACAGACTTTCACTCTGCCTCCATTTTGATATACAGTCTTGGGTAAAACTAAAGCCTCCCTAGCTTCTTTTTGGATTTATTTAAAATAAAAATGAAAATAAAAAAATTAATTCAAAAACTTGCTTATCTGGTGGTATTATCACTTAAGACTTAAACGACTCAGTTCCTTCTGATTTTAAGTATGTCCTACAATAGTTCATAATATCCAAAAATTCAATGGACGAAACTAAACCACTGTATAGTTTTAAATATAATAAAATCGATTTAAATTAATGTCAATTAAATAATTGCAAACACACTAGGACATTTATTGTGACTTCTCTCAAACGCATTTTGACGAAGCTTTGAAAACGTTAAAATAGTTGAAATTGCATATCGTAAGTAGTATCAGTATACCAAAAATTACAATAAACATAGGAACATAGAAGAACATTTCTGTGTTTTTATTTTCTCCTTATTGTGTCGAACCAACTCACAGAATAATGGAAGCAAAGAGCTGATTCATGTACACCGCCATGTTTGATATGACATCAACATTTTTCAAAACTTTTAGAATAGCTGAAAAATGTAAAATTAGGACAAATATGTAAAAAAGCAATGTCGGCAACTTGCAAGTGGTTTTTGATAATTTTTTATCTTCAATCCTTAAAATATATCATCCAAAATAATAAATTTTCAACCATTATAATTTAGTATAAGTGAGTATATAAAAGCAGTTACCAGCAATAATTATTTCCGTCTAACTGTCACATTTATTAATGATAAAATGTATAAATAACAATGATAAAAGTATTATCATTGACTATGTTCTTTTGTGTGTGCATTTATTTTCTTGATACGAAATTTCACATAATCGTAATATTGATTCGCATTTTCAAACAGTTGAAGTGTGATGAAATTTGTAAAAGTCCGAAATCTTAAATTTTGGCGGAAGTATATTGGAACAAAAAGAATTGTATGATTTGGAACCGTATCTATCGAAAAACAAGACTTCAGTAATTTTTTCATTATGTTCATGAACCGGTTTGAGGATATTATTTCATTAATTAAATATATGAATTGAAATGTTTGTACTTATGCTAATAATTTTTTTTATAAATCTAACTATGCATATAGTCAGCGTCATAAGTCTACAAGCAGCCAATAAAAAAGTTTGAAATTATTTTTTAAACTAATTAATTTATAGAATTCGAATTGTATTATTCTTATACATCATTGAATTATAATTCCTTTTTTTAGCACAAGTTCGCCAAATAGGTGGGATAACGATTCTTTTATATTTCGTGGTAGCAATGCAAGCCATCAAAATTCTACAAGCACTAAACATTTAAAGGCGTTACTCTATAAATTTTAATTTCTTTTTATCCAATTCAATAACCTGAGTTCATATTTCAGACCACTCTTTTATATCACGATTTTGAGTTGTGTTCTCGATATTGTGTGATTGGGTATTTTTCTTTCTAAAAGTATTCCATAAATATTCAATTGAGGGTGTGAAGGCGTGTGGAGTTGTTCGGGGACGTTTTAGAGCAACCAAAGCCGCACAATTTCCGCTGTGTGCCTAGGATCCTTATCGTGTTGAAGAAATTATCCACTGTGTAAACCCAATTTTTCGGGACTCGATCGCATATTACGTTTTAAAATATCCAAATAAATATGCCTATTCATTGTCTCCACAAATTTCGGATTTCCGGCGCTACTGACTGACATACAACCCCAGAGCACACCGCCTCTCCCTTGCTACGCTGTTGGATAAAGATTGTCCTTTTAGAACGATTATGCAGTACTTCGATTCGTCGGAGAAAAGTACATTGTTTCAATACTCTTCGGACATATATATATGTATATATATATTTACAAAGAAAATACGCGTTTTCAGTAATTCGTGAAATTAGTATTTTTTTCGTGCTACACTACTATGTAAACCTGCCCGTTTTAAAATTCTCCTCGAAGTAATACAGAAATATTTTTCGCCAATCTTTCTCGTACATCTTGTGCAATTGATTATGCTGTTAATCGCGTCTTTTTCTTTATCACTTTCAATATTGACCGTCTATCATTGACCGTGAGTTTCGGTGGGCGACCAGATCGGCGTTTTGAGTTGATAATTCCTGTAGACTTGAACTTTTTGTGTTACGGTATAGATTGACAGTGCTATCTCCAATCAAAAGTGAGATGTCGCGACTTGATTTCACTTCCTGCCAAATTTTTATAATAATATTCGTCTACACTGATTTCTTTCCAATTAGGCACCATTTTAAAATTTTCGATCAAGTCTATAAAAACCAAAGGTTTTATTCCATTTTTTTTTTGTTTAATAAGGAGAATTTAATAACATGTAATCAAATTTTTGTGCAAATAACCTGAAGCATGCGACAGTACTGAGTGCTCGTAGACTTTTGATTGCTTTCATTGGTACCCGAAAAATTAAAGTGTCGATATCTCGTCTCTTTGACGAACTTGTGCGGAAAAATTTGGGTTCAACATTCTACATTCAATATTTCATACGAATAATGAAGTTTCAATTCAAAAAATTTATTAGTTAAAAAAATATTTGTAAAATAAACTTTTGTTGGCTGCTTGTAATTTTATGACCCCGACTGCTGTATACTATTTCTCATCGTGTCGTGATCATTCTTGTTTTGAATCTAATTTTACTAAAATAAAATAAAAATCAGACAGACTGAAAAGTTCGTATCGATTTTATGAGCCACTAGAAGTGATAGCTTATGGTTTGTAGTTAGATTTAAGTCTGGTTTATAAATTTTACAGCTTTTGGATAGTTAGTTCGGGAAATATAGTATTTTGAATGAAGCACATTTTAGTATGTTGAAAAAACACGAATTAAAAGAAAATTCATGTGTTAATGAAACAATATTTTTCGGTGCAAAAATACTGCTGATATTGATGATTGTTATCTGGGCTCTGTGACAGGCGAAACAAACATGTGTGGTGTGGTTTGCTAAATTCTGTGTAGGCCTTATGAACAACCTAAACACCAAAAAAAAATCTCAAAATAATGTTTGAAGACCCTAAAATGAGGTTGAGGAATGTAAACGAAAGCTATATACGAGGGCGGGTCAATAAGTACGTGACTTTTAGTAGTAGTGTTTAGTAGTGTAGGAGTAGTGTTGTTTTTTCAGTAAAGAGGTCAGAAATTCAAAAAGTCACGGACTTATTGACCCGCTCTCGTAGCTCTAATTTTATATGCAATATATAAAGTTAATGAGATCTACTTTGAATACCTAGAAGTTATAGCGTTGGTTCAAGTTTAACATTACCTCAGTAGCCGCAAAGAATATTCACGTTAAGCTGCTTGTTTCCTTTTTATAGTTAAAAATTGTGCAATACTGGGTGATTGTACATACTCCAAATTTTAAAATCTTATTTTTCGTAGCACCATTTCCACTTTATAATTTCTTATCAACCACATAATAAATTTATTTTTATTCTGTTTAAATGTCATATAATTTTTAATTTAATCCTTTCATGTGTATCATACATAGTTATGTATTAATGTACAATAAATTATTTTTTATTTTAGATATAAAGGTGGTCGGATGCCTGGCATAAGAAGTACAGATAGACGTCGGCCGCAAAATATTTCTTCAACTTCATCTCTAGCGCCACGCGTTGTATTATCCCGGTTGGAACCAAGAGAATTTGAACGCCTGAAGCTATCATATAAAGTAGCTCTTATTGACCAAAGAAAAACCAGAAGCTGCCGTGGTATGAACATGGGCCAAAAAATAAGTGGAGGTTCAAAATCAGTTAGCCGAAATGATTCACAGGCAAACTTTAAGCCAATAATACCACGTGAACTTGCAGCTGATTTCATTAAACCTACTCGTTTAGATATCCTATTGGATATGCCACCATCTAGTAAGGAAGTCCAGTTGAAGCATTCGTGGAACTCAGACGACCGATCACTAAATATATTTGTAAAAGAAGACGATAAATTGACATTTCATAGACATCCTGTAGCTCAGAGCACAGATTGTATTCGTGGAAAAACTGGCCTTACAAAAGGATTACACATGTGGGAGATATATTGGCCTACAAGGCAAAGAGGTACGCATGCAGTGGTAGGAGTAGCCACAGCTGAAGCGCCTTTACATTCAGTCGGTTACCAAAGCTTAGTGGGTTTATCTGATCAAAGTTGGGGTTGGGATTTAGGAAGAAATAAACTATACCATGATTCTAAGAACTGTGCTGGAATCACTTATCCAGCCATACTTAAAAATGATGAAGCTTTTTTAGTCCCGGATAAATTTCTCGTTGCTTTGGATATGGACGAAGGTACATTAAGCTTTATTGTTGATCAGCAATATCTCGGAGTTGCGTTTAAGGGTCTCAAAGGGAAAAAACTTTATCCTGTAGTTTCTGCTGTCTGGGGCCACTGCGAAATTACAATGACATATATTGGTGGATTAGATCGTAAGTAATTAATTTATGCAAACGTTTTAGTAATCGTATATATGTCAATTTGCTTTAATTTGTTAGCTGAACCTTTGCCGCTAATGGATCTTTGTAGAAGGACTATCCGGCAAAAAGTGGGGCGTGCACATTTAGAGGAGCGTATTCAAGAGCTACAACTTCCTCTATCCATGAAGAAGTACCTTCTGTACAAAAATCGAAGATAATACTTTAATATAATAACTTAAGATTTAATTTACATCTAAAGTAACTTCACTGTCAAATAGTATCGTTAAATCTGCTAATGTTGCCACTATTACACGCGTGAGATCTCCAAAAAATCGGTATATTTTCAATAACAAACGTATTAAGTGTAACTATAACATTCTTTACTTTTGACACAAACTACAGACTCGTATTAAAAAAATATTTTATTATATAAGCCTGAAAAGTATCTTGCTTCCCTGTGTAAGGAAGCTTAGAATAGCGTAGAAGAAAGGCTGTAGGCATGTTTAAGATTGTTTACTTCAATTATACAATTAATTCACATAAGTATATATTTTTCCTTGCAACAAAGGCAATGATTGTAATAATTTATATAAATATGTCAATACTATTAATTTCTAAGAACTATCGGTAAAAGTGAGTAATGGTACTAGAATATGTAAGATCTTTATTGACGAAATCATATGTTTGTTTAATAATATTATTTCTGAAACATTAATATAGATATTTGCAAATTTTTCCAATTGTTTTTTTAATAGCGCTTCGTACCCTCTTATGATCGGAGAAAACAATAATATGTACAAAACTGTGTAGAACCAATGTCATTTCGATGAAAATTCGTTTGAGTTCCTACTTTATAACTCCAATTTGCTTTGAATGCTCATTGAGGTTTCTTGCGTCGACATCCAAGTAACTATTTCAGATTACATATGCCCTTGCAGAGGAAATCAAAAACCGTTTTCGTTTTATCCCCAAGATCACAAACTTGACAATACCACCTTCCCATAGTATAATCTCCAAATGCGGACGCAATATTGGGACTGTGAGTTTGTAAATCATTCACCTCTACCTCTATCTCTAATAGAAATTCTTCTACAACGACATTGACGATGTGGCACTTTTACTATTCGTTTGTCGTTCAGTTGAAATGAATAATTTTAAGAAATGCTGCCGAATTGTCTTTGACCTGTTGCGTGATGTGGAAACGATAGTTTCACTTGCTCTCTTAATGCCTAAAAGAGAGAGATTTCCTCATAAAATAAATTCATGCCTATAATAATGCTATTTACTCAACGGTTTACAACTGCATTTAAGTTGAAGTTTTGGAGTTCGATATTATCGATATAGAAATCCCGTACAGAAAAATCCCGAAATTTGACAAGGCCAGCCACAATTTGGAATCAGTAAAAATAAAACTAGGGGACTGCGAATATGACGAATCAGTACAGCACCTACTACCGTTCGAAATGCTGTTTCAAGTAAAATGATTTTAATGAACCTTTATATTCCTCTTCAGTCATATTGAGCTTAATTCGCTTTGCACGAATATGGTTTTCCGTAATAAAACACCTATGGATACTATAGGTTGTGCCTGTTTGATGTTAATATCATATCCACCGCATTTTTTTATAACAGCCTTCAGGCAGAAATCGGAGAATTACGCATAACCAATATAGGAGGTACCGCCGTTGCTATTATTATTGCTGTATCGGCAAAAACATTCCCTAAATAATATGAAGAATTCTGTTCCTCGCCGTGCCTCTCACACGTTTATTGAAATGTTCCTTCATCTAGTTTATTTAAAAAAAAAATAACTTATGAATATGCAACATTTTTAAAAAGTCAACTGTATGCTTTACTCACTTGGTGCTTGGAAGCTCCAATGGATTCAAGTAAACAGGAAGTTTTAATGTATGTGCAACACATCAGTTTTGCCCTCAACATTTTCTTCGTAGTTGTATAATTGAAAACTAATCAATTTTAATATTTATTCAGTCTCGCAAAAAATAACTTAATTGCATTGTTTCAATTTTTCGTTTAAAATTTATTAGCTGTTTAATTATCGATCAAATCTTCACTTTTTACGTTGGCAACATCAATGAATTCAACTGAAATTAGTTGTAATTCGTAATGCCACATAAGAGTTTAGTTGTTCTGAAGTTGAGTTGCTTTAAGTTCAATTCAACTGAGTCGAGTCATAAACAGTAATAGGGTATACAAATAGCAAATTCAACCAAACGTGCGCTATTCTGAAATATTCTTTGTTCTTGTTGAATTCTTGTTAAATAAAATTTTGTTTTATTTTTATCTAAATGTATTATAATGATGCAGCGATTTGTATTTATGTTTTAATAGGAGAAAATGTAGAAATGATTCGAAAATACAAAGCAAAACTCAAGAGAAGACGGAAACACAAAACTGAAATTTACGCGGCTTCTGTGTTACGTTTTCTTGTGTATGTTAGTCATCGACATTGCTTAATGAAAGATTTTGATACGTTAAAAGCACAATAAAAATTTTTAAGTGTTAAAAAATGCTTATAGTAATCTGGCGAGAACGTTTATATTCGAAATATGGTTTATACCATAAATACCAAAACAGTATTCATTTATTTTTCGCTGTTTTCTTTAAAGGCAATCATTTCCTCTTGAGAGAACTTAGTAAAATCTTTCGCTCATGAACAACCACAATCAAATTTCATTACATGAAAGCGAAAGCGTTAGTGAGTTAGAAATCGTTTTCTTTCAACACGAAGTGTTTCCGCAGAAGTGCATTTCCACAGAGAAGTTGAGCATGACTCTGGACCAATCACTAACTTTTTTCCCTGTGTTGAGTTAGGATGAAAAAAATTCCCATTTCGCTGTGCAAAATGCAATGTAAATTTTTGACAACTGAAACACAAACCTTCTCCGTCTTCATTTATATCAATGACATTATGCCCGGTGATCAAAAGTTCGAGCATATTTAAAGATCTCTTCCAGCAATTACACAATTGTGCAAATTTATCTTTTCTACAAAATGGAAATTCAAACTTCTGAAATTTCGAAGTTCTTTTTATTAAAGCGCTTCTTTTAGAGATACGCAGAAATTTTTTATAATTAATGACATTTTACTGTAATTTTTTAAAAGTTTTAAGAAATTTTTTAAATATTAAAACAAATCCGACTTTCTATAACTGTTCAATAGCGTCCTGTTTTATTCCATTGAGACTTAGTATATTCGATCCTTGGTTAATGAAAAGGTTTCTGTGATTTTTCTACAAAAAATATGTGTACAACGAGATATGATTACCAACTACATAAGTATGAATTTTACTTATTCCCAACCTCTTCATTTTAGTTGAATGTTATTTGGATCAGGTACTCCAAAAGAACCCTGACTCTGTCTGGGTAGCTAGAGTCGGCCAACTGAAACGGGAGGATGCTGTATTTTTATTTCGATGAAATTTTTTTTATAGTGATTAGATGCAATGAAACCCTTGCATATTCTTCACCCTAAACAAATTCGGCCATTGAAGTTGAAATTTTATTTTCTACTTGTAACTCTCGTTTACTTAAAAACGCATGAGTATTACTAGAAGCTCGTCATATGCTTTTTAGCAGAGCCGAGTTGCTTTGAACTGCCAATACAAATGATTAACGAGTACTGGTTTGGGGATGTTGTTGTTCGGAACAGCTGCATGTTGCCGAAACAAAGCATGTTCAAATTGTGTACGATCGAAAGTTATTTAAAGACGCCTATATCTTGTTATCAAATCTTCAAATATCGGTTGCACAATTGTTTGCGTTTTATCATTTTTAAAGCTAAAACATTGACGCTTTCCTTTCATTGGGTGTTGCGTGTGAAGAAGTGGCACATTTGAAGAATCTTTGAGTCAAAGTACAACAAACTTTACAATTCTCGAATCACATACATACACTGACTCACACTATAAATGGGACACCCCAAAATTATTTGATATTTTAATTTTGAATATAAATAGTAACCAAAGTATGCAAATTTTTTTAAAAATTCCTTTTTATTTCAAATAAGACATATATTTTTTATTGACATGAAGAAAAATAACCAAGGTTTATGCTATGACAACAACAAAATGAACATGATTACATATATTTTGTGTTCAATGTAACTCACACTTGAAATGGGACAGTTTGTAGAGTTAAGAAGTAAATTAAGTCTGCGGGAGTTCAATATCTTGTGGATTTTCCTTTCTTATTTATGACCTCATGGAGACGACGTAGCATACCTTCCACAAGATTTTTGCATACAGAAGCTTCTATTTGGCTCCATTCTTCTTCCGCGGCTTTCTTTAACTCTGATTTTGTTTTAATGTTTCTTTTAGACATTCTTTCTTTAAGTTCTGCCCAAAAATGCTCTATGGGATTAAGGTCGGGGGGATTGAGCAGGCGTACAAAGTAGTTTTTTGCAAATGTAGAGCAACCGATTGTTAGCATTCCAGGCTTTATGCTTTGTGTCGTTGTCTTGGTAAAACATAAAACCATCATGAATCCCAAGTTTCCCCGTGCTGCTATGAACATTTGCTTTCAGAATGTCTATATATCCTTTACTATCTAACACTCCGTCTACAAAATGCAGTTTTCCAAGCCCATCCCCCGACATATAACCACAAATCATCAGTGAGTCACCACTGAATTTCCCTGTTTTTTTATGTTCTTGTCGTTGTTGCTACGAAACGCTTGCCGTCCGATCTAAAGATGCGAATTTTGGTTTCGTCAGTGAAAAGAACCTAAAGATAATTTCAATCCAAGAAATTCACACCAAGTTTCATGAAGTAAGCTTTAAAAACACTAAAGTCGTTATCTTGATATTTGAGAGCAAATTCCATTCTTTCTCTTTGGTTTTTCTGTGATATCAGTGGTTTTCGACGAGGTATTCTAGCGTTAAGTTTGTTTCGGTTAAGCAATGTACGAACTGTTTCTGCACTTACTTCAACTTTCTTTTCTTTTCTTAGCTGTTTTTGTCACTCTACAGAAGACAGATATGGGTTATTTTTGGTAGTTCGCAACAAAAACTGCGCACTTCGGTCGTCGATTTTTCGTTTTGTACTTCTGCCAGGTATTTTATTACATAAAGTACGGGTTTTTTTTAAACCCTGAATAATATGTATATAATAAGTATAAATAATAAATAAGTATAAATAAGTATAAACAACAGAAATCTTGCAAACCATTTCCAATTGCGAATCTAGTAGTTAGGAAACCCTGATAGACCCATTAGAAAGACGGTATGGTAGTGACCACAAAAAGCAGATCTTCCACATCGAATAGCTAAATCGACAGCAGAAAGTCAATAAGTCTTTGCAGCAATTTGCTACGAAGATTGAGAGGTTAGTTAATTTGGCTCATGCGCACAAATTAGTAGAGAATATCGAGGACATAAAAATTCAGAGCTTCGTTAATGGAATACGAAATGAGACTACACGCTATGCTACGTTAGCATATCCAAAATTGACGTTTGCAGAAAACGTCTCTAATGCTCTGACGCACGAAACTGCATCTCTAATATTTAAGCTTCCATAACACACAACGGAAAAGAGGCTTGTCTCCTAAATTGCAGTGTGGTTGGGAAGGACCATACTAAATTATTAAACGACTCAACTTTGTAGTATATCATATATAGTCCATTGGAAGACCTAGGAAGAAAATTAAGTACATTTAGAACGGCTCGCAGCGTTTGGTACCACAAATATGTCCACTAGAGACGATCAGACTTAGGTGGAAGGCAGATACATACATTGCGAAATACTTTTTAATAAAGTATTTAAATCCAACCTTTCTTTATTTTTGAGATCAATTTTGGTAAATTATTCAATTATATACATAATATTGTTTAAGAATATTTAACTTCACATTCAACAAGGATATTTCAGACTTCATAGCACGAAAAAAAAACTTAGGAAACTGGTTTTGAACATAATTACTTCATCAATCCCATGTTACCCGGAAATATAGTTATTCTTAAACTTAATAAAAATATATAAGTATGTACATCTAATACACGGCAAGAAAATCTTAAAATTGATGCAAAGGAAAGTTTTTATTTTGAATTTTTTTCATTTGACGAATATATTTAATAATTTAAATAACAAGGCAAAAATTTATAAATAAAATAGTAAATGTTAACACCCCATCTCAATACAAGGAGAAAAGTTACCGCCTGGCGCAAAGCCACTATAACAGAGGGTGGTAGTTATAGATACCCCATTACTGTGTACCTATGAATAATGTAAATTTAAACCGTGATGATAAATGTCATTGAGAATTTATGGTCATTGTTGGAACAAATATAATAAAACACAGGCTTTTAGTTAAGAAACTTTAAAATCAGTACCCCTCGAAGAATAGTATAAACAGCCAACTTCACGTTTGCGAATAGCAACCAACATTAAGTTGTTTAATTTTTTTATTATATGGAATTACTACAATTATTATTCGATAGGTTATTTTTGTTCTAGTCTCGGGACCAACTATTGTAAAAATGCTTGGGACTCTTTGGTTAACAGCCTCCTTTGCATCGGTTATTTGTTTGGTTAGCTATCTGTTACTGAAAATGGTTTTTTGGCTATTGTTTTGGTTATCCATTGGTTACCATTACCTTAAATATCAGTTACCTGCTTGTTCCTTAAAGATGAAAGAAATAGAAATTCTCATTTTATTTATTTAATTTAATTAGAAATTTACATATTTATACATTATAAATCTATTTAATATTCTCACAGATTTTTAATAATTATTTTAGATTTGTTTTCAAATATGATTGTTTATATATATTATGCAACATAGATAATTTTTGTCTGTTTAAATTGTATATACACATTGTCAGGACTCATATATTATAAATTGTTACATTTTTATATGTATAGTTAATATTAATTACCAAACTTTTTATAATTTATCATTTTAGACACGCTTTATGTATTACATTTTAGTTATAATATAATGGCTTTTAAAATTAAATTTGCATTACTGCAAATAAATAGTTATTACTGATTCGTGTAATGTTGGCAAATTAATATGTCTATGTATTTTAATTAAACAATAACATTTTAAATTAATGAATTTAGTTCTTAATACTAACTCGCAAGTTAATTTTTTTTTAGTTGAAGAACTAAAATGGTGATCTTGGAGTCCAGCATGAGAATTTTCCTCTGAAATTTGCAGATATCTGAAATAGAAATACATTTTACGTCTTTTTTGTATTTATTAAAGTATCCATATTAAATTTTAAACATTTATCCAAGCAAGCTTGTAATTAATTTTGTAAAAGTTGAACGCTGCAACATTTAATATAATATTTTATTTTTCTGTTATCCACAGTGGATACTTTGAATTTTATGTGAAGTAATGTTAAATATTGTATTGAAATTTTAACATGAAATATATTGTTAGGTTTTTTTAACATGTTCCTCTAACAAAATATTTTATGTTAAAGTCTGTTACATCATTAGTATCATGAGTTACCTATGTTGAAATAACCGAGCAAAAGATTTTATCAGAGATTATTATTGAACAGAGAAGGCGCAACTGTTAAAATAGCTTTTTTCATGTTCTAAATTGTAGTTTTCCCATAAGAGAGCATCGAAGAAATGCAAATTCGAAAAAAATACATCACGCAGTAAGAGAACTGGGAACAAAGCTATAAATACATCACAATCACAAAACAGCAGCTAAAACAATTGTGTTTTTTCTTTCGACGTGGCATAGGTGGTAAGCGCGAAGGAATTAAATTCAATACGATAACGATACGTTCGAATCCTGAAATTCGTGAAAGTTAAATTTTTTTTATTATATTTCATTGATAGGAACCTTAACAGATCTCAATTTAGATACTGTAATAGCATATTTTACTTACTGTAATATTAAAATATTTCAGGAAATTTTGTTCATATGTTTATTAAATGAAGGGAACATTTTTGCGTATATACACGCACAAACAAAAACAGAACTCTTCACTTTTACTTTTATGCGAAAACAGCCAGGAAGAAGCTAGCTAGGAAGGACGACCGATGGCAAGGAGGGGTGAGGAGGCGCCATATAACTATACATATGCTACATAATTATTTTACCGATTTTTTTTGTTAACGGATTATTTCTTAAGAAATTTAAAATTGGTATGAATTCGTATGAATTCGTGTATATTTATATCATTAGGTAAATATTATTATATAACATTACGAAAATATATATTATTATTTAATATAATATATATATTAATATAAATATATATAATAATATATAATTAATAATAGCTTCAATTGAAACGCCTCTGAGCAAGGTGACATGCCGAAGAAGTAACGACAAGTTTGCTCGGAGAGGGAGCTGAGCAACATTGTGCTGGTAAAAAAATTGAGTTGTGACAAAACATTGATCATTGATCTCCGCTTCCTTTACTCCTGATAACTTTGTCCACAAACATACAGATAAGCTCAAATACATACTAACTATTGTGTCTAATTGTTCTATTCGTCGCGGACTTGACCAAATTTGTTTGAATTAACAATCTTACGATAATGTCCGCTATGTTGTCACCATTGTCATATCTGCAATGTTTTGTTATTGAAAAATGACTTAGGCTGTTTTTGCAGTAATGCGATTGTAGATTAGGCTGTGCCTTCGAATTTAGATGAAATGGTCTAAATCGAAAAATTATAACATAATGATTTAAAGTTAACATATTTTAAAAGATTTATTAGGTTAACCGTTTACGTTGAAACTTTACTCTAAGTTCGATTATTGGATTGTTTAATAAAAGTCATAATTAAATGGTTACACACTTGTCTGTATTTCTAAATCAACTAACTTAATACTTTACTCGGCAATACTAATTAGAATTTTGTCTAATGCCACTTCGGCAGCCCTTATGTAGGTAGAACGTTACCAACACATCGCCACTCGAACATTTTGGTAACTACGAATTACGCTGTTTGGCTGATTATGGCATTCGTGTCCGCCACAATACACTATATGGAGTACGCTTAGAAAAATTTAAATATATGCCAACCACTTGTGAAAGATCTTCTCAACAGAAATACCTAAAATGAAACAATCCAAATGAAAGAAATGTAAACAAGTAAGAAAGCGCTAAGTTCGAGTGTAACCAAACATTTTATACTCTCGCAAGGTGCAAGGATCAGAGGTGGAGATATGCTTTCAGGTGCTGACATAACTTTATATTAAAAAATGTTGCGGAGGAATTCAACATTCATTATTCGACGAGACCGTTGATGGATTCCATTAATTTTTGGTATCCTATTAACTTATTGGGTTGTTCGGAAAGTCATTTCGTTTTTTTTGGGGAACATGAAAGACAGTTTTCGTATAATGAATAAATATTTTATTAAATTATATATATTACTGGTCATAGACTCACGTATTTTTATTGCTACATTTTGCTTCATGTCAGAGATATTTATATTAAAATCTACCAAACTAACTCAAAGGTGATATATGCGAAATAAACTCAACCAAAGTGGCTTAATTGAAAATATTAGATATATGAGGAAAAAGTCAACTAGAGAAAAGGAAATCATTATATTAGGAATAAGTGGCTTAGACCATGGTCTAGGCCGATTTCTTTCATATTTAGCGCGAAATCACATTGTGTTTAAGGGAACATATCCACTTAATTTCATTAAAATATCACACATATTGACCAACATAAACGGTTTAAAGTTAGATGGAAAGTCTGGAATTCTTATATCGGGCATTTTTGGGATAGAGGAAGATCTGCACTGATCACATTAACTCTTTATTCATAACACCATCTCATTATTCAAGTATATTAGAGAACATGTTTTCACGCAATTTTGTGAAGGTAACTCACACACTGACCGACATATTCGGCATACAGTCTACTAGAATAGCGAAAATCATTATATGTAGTATATGGGAACTGGGATAATTTGTTGACCAATTTCACACATTTTCGGGAGTACACGGCATATTAGACGACCACCTAATTTTGCTAAGTCCTAAGAGCTTTTTGCTAAAAAAATTTTACCAAAGATGCCCCGCGCTACTAGGATCTTCTATACCAAATAACACGTTTGTATCTGAATTTGTTGCTTAGTTATAGCACTTTATCTGTTTTCGATTAATGGCATTTTGCGGGCGTGGCAGTTGTCCAATTACGCCCATCTACAATACCAACGGTTTTATGGTGACAAAGAACACGTGTACAAAGCTTCATCAAAATACCTTAATATTTACTCAAGTTATCGCTTGCACGGACTGAAGAACAGACAGACACTCGGATTTCGAATATATATATATGTCTATATCTAACTCGATTAGTTCTAGGTGTTACAAACAACCGTCAGGTGAACAAAACTAATATGCTCCGTAGCAACATGTTGCGAGAGTTTAAAAATAAATGGAAATGGTTTCGTGGGCAATCCACGGAGACAAGTGTTCAATGCTTTAGATTTTTTTTATAATATCCGATCCCATAACCTAATATTAAGAAATTTTTGAAAAAGAAATAGTATGAACTAGCACTATGAATATGAATTGTTTAATAAACGAAAAAACGCAACCAGTGTATAAACCTACAAATAACAAGTCCCAAATTTTTCACCCATACAAACACAGGTGAATGCCTGTAGAATGAAAGAAATTACAGTCAGAATGCAAAGGAATGAGGGAAATCAAGGGGAAATATGCTATTACTAAAATCGGGTTAAGGCTCAAAGCTGCTATAGTGAGTTGCCGCGTTATGCTTACTTTATTATATTATTATATTATATATATTATATTATATTATACAATGGTTGAATTTTTTCGTCCATTAAATAATTCATATTCATTATTATCAACATTTCTTTTAAAATAGTGCTAGTTCATACTATTTCCTTTCCAAAAATTTCTTAATATTAGGTGATAGGTGGGGTGATGGGTGAAGGTTATTAGGCAATAAAAAAAATCTGAAGAGATGTGTGAATAAATCACTGAACGCAGCATGCAGAAAATGTGTCAGACAAAATTTTCCGAAGCATTGAACACTTGTCTCCGTGGATTGCCCACGAAACCGTTTCCATTTATTCTTATACTTTCGCAACATGTTGCTACAGAGTATATTATTTGTGTTCACCTAACGGTTGTTTGTAACACCTAGAACTAATCGAGTTAGATATAGAGTTATATATATATTCGAAATCCGAGTGACTGTCTGTTCTTCAGTCCGTGCAAACGATAACTTGAATAAATATTAAGGTATTTTGATGAAGCTTGGTACACGTGTTCTTTGTCACCATAAGACCGTTGGTATTGTAGATGGGCGTAATTTGACATCTGCCACGCCCACAAAATGCTAATAATCGAAAACAGATAAAGTGCTATAACTAAGCAACAAATTAAGATACAAACGTGTTATTTGGTATAGAAGATGCTAGTAGCGCGGGGCATCTATGGTAAAAATTTGGGTGAAGCCATTAATGGGGAACGCTATCGAAAACAACTTATCAAATTGAAGCGAGTGAT
Source organism: Bactrocera minax (assembly GCA_021498325.1). Taxonomy (NCBI): domain Eukaryota; kingdom Metazoa; phylum Arthropoda; class Insecta; order Diptera; family Tephritidae; genus Bactrocera; species Bactrocera minax. Next base: position 415,077 of record JAKEEE010000117.1, on the reverse strand, counting down.
TGTCGAAAAGCGCTCGGAATTTTTAACTAGATACGAGGCATCGATTTTCCATCATGACAACGCTCTGCCTCATGTTACAAGACCGGTTAAAAACTATTAGGAACAGAGGCTGGAAAATTTGTCACACCCGCCTTATAACCAAGATCTTGCCCTTCTGACTACCATTTGTTCCGGTCGATGCAGAACGCCCTCACCGGAGTACGGTTCACATCAGAATCATCAAAAATTGGCTTGATTCATTTTTGGCCACCAACCCAGTACAGTTCTTGTAGAATGGAATCCACAAATTGAATAATACTATTGTACATGTTTTTCTTAAATAAACGTTCAAAATTTGAAAAAAGCCGCACGACCCACTAAAAATATATACACTGGGCAGAAAAAGTCTGCGTACAAAGTAGCAACAAATATAACTCTTTGAAAAAAAGGCTTTTATACAGTTTTTTAAAAATCCAATTTATTTCATATTCATTAAAGGATATTATGTTTGTAGTCTTATGAAAATAAAAGTGATAAATTTTCTAACAATAACATAAAAAAAAAACATACAGACGACTAGAAAATCCATTAGAAAAAGTCTGCGTACAAGGTACTTAAGTCGAACAAAGATATTCTTCCTCTAAATACCGCTTAAAATTTAATAGGAAGTCGGATATCCCTTACGTTTTAAGACTTCCGCTAGGCGTTTTGGCATGGAATCAGCAAGCTTAGTGGTTTATGTTGAAGGGATTTGAGCCCATTCCTCTTGCAACGAATCCTTAAACATATCCTTGGAGATAATTGTGCGTTGGGGTATTTTTCGCTCAAGTGAATCCCAGGTGCTCTATAGGATTCAAATCTGGCGATTGCGGTGGTGTTCGAAATTGCTTGGGAGCGTTAAAGAATAACCAAAGCTTAACTATGTCTTCTTTATGCTTCGCGTCGTTATCTTGTTAAAAATAGTAATCACTTCCCACACCAATTCTTCCGCGCTTCGCCACAAATTCCATTTGGCCCACGCCATTACTACCCATGCACTCCCATAACATTGCTCCACCACTACCTTGCTTCACAGTAGGCACCAAGTTTTCGTTATCGAGTGCCGTTCTTACGCCTCTTGATTCCATAGACGCAAAACTTGCTCTCATCGGAAACAATAACCTTCTGCCAAAACTATCGGGGCTTATTTAAGTGCTCTTTCGCGAAAGCAATACGCTTTTATCTATTGACTAGCGATATGAATGGCTTCTTGCGTGCGACATTACCTTTATACCCAGCCTTTTTCCTAGTTTTTATGAACGGTGTCAGTGCAGAGGGTCTTCTTAAAAGTTTCCTTAACATTTTGAGCGATTTGTGATCTACCAACAATCCAACCAATTACACAGTATGTTTTTTCTTTTTCGAAGAGTTTAACCATAATTTCCTTTTCAGAAGGGCTTATTTCTTTCCTTTGGCCTACATTGCATATTATAATATTAAAAATGAATTGAATGAAACTCTAATGAAAATCTTTTAAAACTGCGGTTTTTACGAAAAAAAAAGTAAAATTATAGTTTTCCGACACTTTCACAATTGGTTACTACGCGGGGAATTCCCACTTTAGTGCTTGTACGCAGACTTTTTCTGCGCTGCCAAATGAGTATTGTTTGTAAATTTATCGATAAAACAATGTTGCTTGATTTTAATTGCTTTAAATGCTATCAGATTGTGCAATAGACTTGCAATAAAGCACATAATGTGATTTTTCTCCGAAATTTCATACATAAACGTTACTTTTTAACAAAAGAAAATAAGACATAAGCGTGTACGCAGACTTTTTCTGCCAAGTGTAAGTAAAATGAAAACACTTAGCGCGGCCCACTGGTTTCGTGAGTAAATCACTGAGGCAAGTGTCCATTGCTTCAGACTCGTTTTGCACGGACAGATTTTCTACATGCTGGCGGCCGTTTATCCAATTTCTAAAATACGCACCGAATAAAGAAAAATTAATAAATTATTCAATGAACGTTAAAAAGCCCGTTGAACAAACTTATAAGTAACAAATCCCAAATTATGTTAAGAAAGCGATACAATGAAGGAAACGAAGGGTAAATACGTAAAGTGCCTAGTTACGCGGTTTTATAAGTATACTACTACTAAAACAGCTAAATGCCTCTAAAAAGGCTCAAATCTGCTATAGTGAGTTGCCGTGTTATGCTATACAATTTTTCACTTTAACTATTATATGTTTTTAATATATTTTGAATTAATTTTAATAACTTTTAATTTAAAAACAAATAGTTAGCTTTGGGTATGTAGTGGTAAAAGAGGTGAAGCTTTACAATTGTAGTATTGAATTGGTTACCTAAGTCTTGTAGGGATGTTTATCAAAGTTTAACAATGTTTTAAGAATTCTATAAATATTCAATATTAACATTAATATATTCTTAAAATTATTCGAAGAAAATGTCAGCATATAACAATAGATTCACATATAATAACAACATTAACTCATTGAATTAAATCGTCCAACTATGTCAACAAGCCGTGCCAAAGTAAAAACTCCATCCTTTGACGGCACAATTCCGTTCCAGATTTTTAAACTTCAACTTGAAAGGACCGCAGCTGCAAATAAATGGAACGCTGAAAATAAAGTCGCTGAATTATTTGTTGCACTACAAGGGTCTGCAGCAGAGATTTTACAAACCATTCCCAATTGTGAATAGAGTAGTTACGAAACTTTAATGGGCGCAGTAGAAAGACGTTATGGTAGTGAGCACAGGAAGCAGATCTTCCACATCGAGTTACAAAGTCGTCGCTAGAAAGCCGATGAGACTCTGCAAGAATTTGCTATAGAAGTTGAGAGATTAGCTTAATTGGCTCATGTACACAAATCCGTGGAATACATCGAGGACATAAAAATTCAGAGCTTCATTAATGGAATACGAAACGAGGCTACACGCTATGCTGCATTAGCATGTCCGAAATTGACGTTTGCATAAACCGTCTCGAATGCTCTAGCGCATGAAACGGCTTCTCTGCTTAGTAATCGCACATTTAAAGCTCATCAAATAGAAATAGAAGAACCCACTTTGGTAAATCGATTACTTGAAAAGGTGGATAAAACCTTGGAGAAATCTCCCGAAACACGCAAGAAATATGATGGGGTGGTTAAATGCTTCAACTGCGGAAAAAGCGGTCATATTGCACGCAACTGTCATATCGCGACAAACCGGTCCAATAATCCAACTGGACGCAAACGCAAAGCTGAGGAAGATCAAACAGCTTTCAAATCAGACAAGCCGTTAAACTAAAGAGAGCCAGCCGAAAAGGGCACGGACTGGCTTCCACAAATGAATGCCCTGTAATCTCCATCTCACAAATAAGCAGAAACACGTGTTACGTTACCGTTAATGGGTGTGTGGAACGACAAAAAGCGCATACTGACTGTGGATACGGGTGCGTCACATTCCATAATTCGATCTGATCTAGTTAAAAAAAACTTAGACCACTAGCAGGAGCTAAGTTACGTACTGCAACTGGAGAAGATACTCAAGTTGTGGGGGAAGTAACGTGTGAGATCGCAATTGGAAAGGTAGCTGTGGTACGCAATTTTATAGTGGCAGACATAGTCGACAAAATCATAATAGGAGTAGACTTTTTAGCTAATCAAGGGATCGACAATGTCATGGAATGTCGACAAAATTGACGCTGAAAACAGAATAATGACTTATGCCAATATGGAAGTGCCACTTATGTTCGGATATGATAACATCCACAGCATTAGACGGGTACTAGTAACAAAAAAACAGCTGATTCCACCAAAATCAGAAGCAGTAATTTGGGCAGAAATAGATGGAGACTATGGAGCAAACGAGTTGTGCGTTGTCGAGTCAGCAGAAGCATCTATCTCTATCTATCTAGAATTTAATTATAGGAAAACCCTGGCCATGACAAGACAAGACAAACGTGTTCCTGTCAGAGTACTTAATGAGTTCAAGTCACCAATCCAACTTTCCAAAGGAGATATATTAGGGCAGTGCCAGGAGATTGAGGTCGTGATAAATTGCGAAAGAGGTTTCGAAGGAAATTCCATGGGTAAAAACGACGTCTCGAGCGAAATTCATGCATGGACCGAGGAACTACAGAAAGACCACCAAAATAAAGCTAAACAACTAAATAACATATTTGATAAAGACGATTCTAGACCAGGCAGAACCAAAGTTGTGAAACACTTTATTAACACAGAAGATGCGAGACCAATCCGCCAAGCTCCTCGTAGCGTTCCATTAGCAAAACGTGGAGGTGTAACCCAGACCATACGCGAAATGAACGAAAGTGGCGTAATTGAATCATCAGAGAGTCCATGGAGCTCACCTGTAGTAGTGGTGAAAAAGAAAGATGGAAACATGAGGTTTTGTGTGGATTATAGAAGGTTGAATGATGTAACGAAGAAAGACAGTTATCCACTACCTAGAATCGATGACACCCTGAACTCGTTATCAGACACGAATTGGTTCTCAACACTTGACCTGAAAAGTGGTTATTGGCAAGTGGAAGTAAACTAAGAAGACAAAGAAAAGACGGCTTTCAGCGTTAGATATGTTCTATGGAAATTCACCGTAATGCCTTTCGGATTATGTAACGCTCCTGCCACCTTCGGGAGACTTATGGACCAGGTATTAAAAGGATTTCACTGGTTTGGTGTACCTCGACGATATCATCGTGTTGGGTACAAAATTTGATGAACACATTAAGAACCGGGAAGAGGTTCTACAACGGTTAGCTAGCGCTGGTCTAAGCTGAGACCAAGGAAGTGTTCCCTGTTCAAAAAGGAAGCAAACTACTTAGGACACAAAGTAACAACGAAAGGCATTTTCACAGCTATCGATAGAGACAGTAGAAGATTGGCTCCGTCCTAAAAATTTACACGAATTGCGAAGTTTCCTTGGACTGTGTACCTATTATCGACGATTTGTTCGGAATTTTGCCAGCGTAGCTAGTAGCCTCCATGAACTCATGAAAAAGAACAAAGCATTTGAGAGGAATAAAGAACAGGGAGTGGCTTTCCAAACTCTGAAGGAACGGTTATGTATTGCACCAATGTTAGCATATCCGGTCCCAGGATCAACATTTATTCTGGATACGGATGCTTGTGGATATACAATGGGAGGCGCCCGATCACAAGTCATTGACAGGCATGATAAAGTGGTGGCGTATTATAGCCAGATGATAAGTAAGCCAGACAAGAATTATTGTGTAACTCGGAAGGAATTACTGGCGTCGGTAAAGACCATCAAACATTTTCATAAGTACCTATATGGTCAGCGATTTTTCATAAGGACAGATCACGCAGCATTAAAATGGATCCTACAATTCAAGAACCCTGAGGGACAGCTGGCACTGTGGATTGAGCGACTTTAGAGTTGTGTCTTCTCTATAGAGCATCGCAAGGGTAGGAGTTGTCGAAATGCTGATGCGATGTCCCGTCGTCCCTGCCATTTGGAATGCAGACATCGCTCAAAAGCTGAAGCCAAAGAAGACATTATAGATGTCCGGTTAATGACAATGGCATCAGCAGAAGTCTGGGACCCGAAAGGATTGCTAGAGATCCAGATCTGAAACTTGTAATGCATGGAATGGAACTGAACAAACGTCCAACGAGAGAAAAAATAGCTACAGAACGTCCAGTCGCAAAAGCATATTGGGCAAAGTGGTACAGTTTAAAGTTGGTATCCGGCTGCTTGCATCGAGTATGGGAAGGCGGAGATGGGCAAAGCTCCCGAACTCTTATGATCATTCCGAAAGTAAATATTCCCGAAATTCCCAGCAAGCTGCACAACGGTCCATGTGGAGGGCACATGGGAATCACGAAAACCTTGGGAAAATTAAAGCAAAGGTTTTATTGGGTTGGCTGACGTTAATCAGTTAGGGAGTGGATTGCCAATTGTGCTGAGTGCTTTGCGGCAAAAGAGCCGAGATCCAGGAGTCACGGCCAGATGAAGCAGTATAATTCAGGGGCGCCATTCGAGCGAATTACCATGGATGCAGCTGGTCCATTTCCCACCAGTAAATTAGGAAACAAATACGTTTCGGTAGTCATGGACTATTTTTGTAAATAGCCAGAAGTATACCCGATTCCTAATCAAGAGGCTGAAACGATAGCGGACATATTCATCAACAACTGGGTAACGAGATATGGTGTTCCCATAGAATTACATTCTGATCAAGGGAGGAATTTCGAATCAGCGCTAATTCAAGAGATGTGCCAAAAACTGGGTATTAGAAAAACACGTACAACTGCGTTACATCCGCAGTCCGATGACATGGTAGAACGATTCAATCGAACCTTAGAAGAAAATTTAAAGAAAGTGGTAGACAAGTTTCAAAAAGGTTGGGACACTCATCTATCCTTGTTCCTGATGGCTTATCGGTCTGCTATACACGGAACAACTGGCCAGACTCCAGCAAGGGTAATTTTTGGAAATGACCTTCGGTTACCGATTGATTTGAAGTTTGGAATTAACCCCAATTGTGGAAGGAATGCCAAGGAAACCAACAGTACCCTAGAAGACGAGATGAAAGAAATACATGCTATGGTGAGACAGTGCACGCAAATCATGAGTGATAAAATGAAGGCAAAATACGACAAGGCAATGAATTCTGAAGGGTTTGTTGAAGTTTCTTCAAGCAGCTATGTTTAGTACAATTTCGAAATTTGTTTGTTTCTTTCCCTCATTCAGAGTATAGTATGAGGGAAGAGTTAGGGTAAATTTTTACAATCCGAACAATTTAATTCAAAATATAATTAAAACAAAAATGGAAAAACTGTTGTTTGAAACCCCTTTTCTTTAAAGCAATACTTTTGTAATGTTTGTTTCTTCTTGATGCCCATAGAGATAGTGTAAACTGTTTATTTACCTTCTTCAAGTAATGTAATATTTTAAGATTGTTTGCAATTATAACTAAGTTTGCATCAATTTTCCTGCTTTATATCTATTTAACTTTATTTTGTTTTATTTATTTAAATTTATTCGCATCAGCTGATGAGTGTCAAAGTGTATAGATTTCCATATGTGTATCACTACGCTTCCACATGGTTTCCTAAACTTTCATTGTACTACGGAAAACCTATGTCTGTCTAAGGATGTAGTTTCTATGAAAATTATTTCAATGCATTTGAGTTTCGGTTAGTCGCGACTTCCTATGTACAATATTAATTATCACTTCCTCGATAAATAATAAGAACATTGCGGACAAAACGAATACGATACCCTTTACCTTTAACATACAATTCATTTAAATTGGGAGAGGAAAAGGAAACCCGTTTTATTACCAACATTGTACGTGCATGACAGAAAGTCACGTATTTAGTGTGCAGCTTAACTTTAATAGAGATATCTGGCTGAGATCTGTCGAGGTTGGGGAAATTTTAGAATAGGAACTCGCAAATTCGGTATAAAGATAAGTATGGAAATAGAGGAGGTTCTCCTGAGCAATAACATATAGTTTCTTTGCTACCACAGGCATATATATTCTAATATGTTTGTATTCAAAATAAAAAATTTCAAAATTAACAAGCTACGTTTAACGTACTTTGCATTCATTTTTTTTATAGGAGTTAAGAGCTTCTCGTCCCACAATTGTGTCTTCTTTATTTGCTGTACGGCCGCACGTTAAAATAATAATCCTGCTCCTTCCAACATTAAGGATTCATAAGTTCTTTCGTATAGAACTCCTTTCTGTATTAGTGGTCTACGACTGTACTTTAAAAAATTAACCCTGGTTGAGCTAACACCGCGATCTCCTTAGTATTTTCTCGTAGGACTCTTGTTTACTTTGGCGGCCTTCAGCCGCGCTCTGAAATTTTTACTTTGGACCGACATTGGGATGCCATCAAAGAAAATTAAAGCTTAAATTATTTTACGTCACTCATCAAGGTACGCAAACATGGCTGCAGAACATAGCTGTTTCTTCATAGTATCGAAAGCTTCCTACTGTTCTTTGTTCCTCTAAAAGGTAAATTTTCTTCGTGAGCCTATGGATAAAACGCCGACAAAGGATTAGGTTTAAACACTCTCCTTTCGCTCATTTCTTCCACGATCTTTCCTACGGCTTCACATTCGGGTAATGCAACAATTAGAGGAACCTAACGGATTTCTTTGCATTACCTGCTTCATTGCAATATTTCACAATATTCCTTCTACATTCGGATTATCTAGAAAATCTGATGAATTATTTAACCTTAGGCTGGTATACTTCCTCCAACCCTTTCGTTTTCCTATGGTTTTTACTCTATGCAATTCTTCGCAGTTATTAATTGCCTCTTTTTCTTGACATCGCTCCAGTACTATTCCTTTACAGCTTTTGATTTGATCATCTTCAACAAAGCATTACTGATTTGCCCTACAATCTCCATTGATTGTTCTCCAAGCATTTGCTTGCTGCTGCAGGGAAGCTCATAACCAAACCTAAGTGATGCTTCTTCACACTTTATGACCCTGTTCCTTAGATTGAGCTTCATATCCTCACCAAAAGGGAGAAGTTCGATCTATGACTCCATTGATTATATGCAGTAGTATAAACTTGTATAACAGTGCCGCATTTCGAACTGCAAATTGACATCATAAATTCATAAAAAAATATTTCACAGCAAAAAAGTATCAAGCGAAGTAAAAATTACTTCAAAAACACGTTTTATAAAATTTATAAAGCACAATGATTTTTTTTAGAGATAAATTTTGGTAAATTATTTAATTGGAAACGTCCGTAAACAAATAAAGTATAATATATACAGTTTGTCAATTAATTATCTGCAAAACGAAATACAATATAAAAATTCAGTTTTAGGCTTAGTTTCAGTTTTCTTTTTTCATAATACTTTAGGTGAATGTATCTTAAATCTATTTAAGGTAAAAAAATTTCAAAAGTCAAAATATATAAGCTGAAAAAAGCAAACAAAGTGTACATTAACTAAAATATTGTGCTGTCTATTAATTCTTTGCAAAATATAAAAATGTTTTTTATTTAAAGCTGCAACTAAGTAGAAAATAGTAATTTTAACTTAATATTTAGTACCTTAACTTAATACATTGTACATAGGTGACGTGTAATTGATTGAATTAAGATCGCCAGGTTATAAACTAGAGGTATTATGTTCCACACTCCACTGAATAGCATTGATTAAATTGGCTTTGTTTGTTGGGCTCTTTTTAGCCACTCTTTTTTTCAAAAACAACCACAAATTTCCAATGGGGTTAAAGTCTGGGCTCTGGACAGGCATGTCGATAACTTTTTGCTGTTGTACATGACCCAGGTTTTACAGTACAAAGATTTGTGTTTTGGTTCATTGTTCCGATACAGCTTGTATTTAAGTTTTCTTGCGTCACAGGAATTAACAAACCCAAACTTAATCGTGCTTTTGGTCAATTTCCTTTTTAAAATGTTTCTGTTATACTCTTTCATCATTACATTTTTGAAAAAAGGCAGCTCACCAACACCTTTAGAAGAGGCACACCTAGATAAATTTAGATCATGGTAGTTAAGATAACCCAACTGAATGAGGTTTTTTTCCAACTCGCTTTCCAAGCATTAAAAAATATAAGTTGTTGATGATGTACACTGCACAGAATGTGAAAAAATTATCCATTCATAAGAAAAACACACAAGTTTTATTAAGTCGTCGAAAAAATATATAACATTATTACAAAACGAAACTGAAAACATTTATTTTTGTTATTAAAATCTGAGCCTAAAATGGATTTTACTTATTGTTTTTCATTTTGCAAAGATTTAATTGACAAACTACATATTTTCTTTAAACAATATACAATACAATACGCGCAAAATACTGTTTGTAACTAGTCTTGGCTTTTCATCTGTTTTTTTTTTGTTTGACGTTTCTGTATACTATAACAAGGGATGATAGTAAAAGTTAATAAACAAAAAGCGGCTACTGGCTCCTCAGTTACCTTTAATATGTAGCCGATAGCCATGCCCAATATATATTTGAATATATACTTGCCTAACGACTACTCTACTCGCGCTTACACAATAGATGTGTTAATAGCTGTCTTCGGCTCGCCATTTCTTTACAAGCTATCTTTGCGCCCCGCTCTTTCGACCAAAAACGTAGGTAAAAGCAACAAAAAAGTTTGGGAGTTTAATTCGTGCAAGAGGATTCCTCATTAAAGTGGCATATGCGTATGCTACCAAATTTAGTTTTACACATTTTAGACCAATTTTACCATTGTGAATGATACCGACAGTGCTTTAGAGCGAAGCAGATATAGCCTATGATTATTTTGAAATTCAATTGATGTAAGTTTAATGCTTCGAGAAATTAGAGGAAATTAAAAGAATGTCGCAACCAAGGAAACGCAAGGATCGAAATATTAATATGGAAGCGAAGGAGAGCGAACCTTTCGAAGCTGTTAACCAAATTTCGACACCATGAACACATTTTTAATGAACGCTTGTGCACAATTTTAGAGTCGCAATCCGCTCAAAGTTATTAATGCAGGCGCAGTCAATGCAAGGTGAATGTAAAGCAGTTGTATTAAAGTTCAAGCCTGACTACTTTTGCTAATGAAATCACTTGGTGTTCCACAGTGGACCTCATTCTGTCTGAAAATCCCCTGGACGGCGATGCTTCATTCAACGCATTAACCATCCGTTGTGCGAAATTCGTTGTTTGAAATGGTCTGGCCAGACCTTCTGGGAAAACGTGTTTAGGCTAAAGAATATTCTAAAAATCGTGTGAAAAAAATGGTTTTATTTGTCCTCAAAGATATTTTAAATTCAATTTATTTCTTATATTTTTATTAATAACCATAAAAAATTCATGCACAAAACCTAATATATAAAACCTGTTTATGTAGTTGATGGTGCTGTGGCTAGAGAGATGTTACAAGTGTAAGCAATATTACATCTATGCAAATTTGGCTAGTAAATCGGGTTTTTCTTTTAAACTTAGCAAGTTTGGTACATAGCTTGCACAATGGCCATTATTTTGAGTTTACGATTTGTACTGGAACATTAGGAACTGAATGACTATCGTTTTTTGCCCCGTTAGTTTCGAGTAAGCCACTATTTTGCGTATTGTTCTTAAAAAATGTTGTGTAAGTGATGTTGTTGCGAGCCAAATGAAGCCAAGTGTGCTACGGGTGAGCACCCCTGGTCGAAGGTTGCTGTCGGTTTGTATTTGTTTGAAGCTTCTATGTCTGGCGTGTAATGTTGTGTTGACCATACTAACACACATGTGTCTACTTTGGTAACGTAGGATAAAAAAATTAACATTTTCATGCAGGAAAGTATATATACTCTGATATAGAGTTCGACATTTTTTAACTTCTTGTCTTCCTGTCCAGCGGAAAGCAAAGAGGAGAAAATTTTCTTTTTGCATGCACTGAGCCTACGAAAGCTACCCATTTTTGCATCAGAGATTTTGCCCATTCGAATGATGTGAAAAAGTTATCACAATACACTTTCGACCAGAATTGCGATACTTCTCCACCAAATCCAGATCACTCTTTTAAGTTGGTTAATTTCTCTTTCGTCATTTGGCAGATCTATTATATCTTTATACCGTACTTTGGGGTCTTAGACGGAACAAACTACGTAAACCTGGTTCGTTCACGGTAAGGAAAAAGCTGCTCGTCTAACATTATCGTAGCGTTTGAAGTACATACCTCTTGAAAATTGAGGTTCACTATAATCCGTATATCGTGAATTGGAGCTGATTTACTCAACATTATGCCAGCAGAACGAGTGTTAACTCCATCAAAACGTACAAACCGTAGCAACATTTTGAATAGATCCAATGATTTTGTTACATTATAAATACTGTAATGTCGAGAAAACAATGGAACCTTTGCTTGCATTACCTACTCTCGCTTTCTGATTCGTCTTTGAGGTGACATTATATCACAAAAAATAGCCACTGGGTTCGGTAGAAATCGATGAGCAGGTCCCAATGATCTGGTGCTGCTACTGGTGAACCGGTTCCAAAACCGTGATCTGGCTGCTGGCGGTTATTTTTTCCAGAACATAATGCCAATTTTTCATTCGTTATAATGTTCTTTCTTGCGTAGTAATCGATGCATACCCCCTACAGGAATTGAAACATTGGGCTCTTTTTTAACGACTTCATCAATAACATCATCATCATAACGACACCCATCTTCATCAATAACTTCATGTGCAGGGAATTTTTCTTTAACCTCAAACTCATTATCAATATCAGATATCTGTTCGTCATCAATAATAATCCACATCATCAAATAAATTTGCTCAGCGACGAATTATGAATTTGTTCACTTAATAGACGATTAATGCTTTTTCCGATAGGTAAGAGAGCCTTATCTGCTTCGTCTAAAAATTACACACTTCTGTATAGGGACTATACAAAACAAAACATAATATGTATACTAGGTATTACTATTGCAACAATAAATAAGTACTTATTTTTCTCCAATTAAATAAACATTACTGCGAGAAACAAAATCAACGGTGCACAATAAAAATTTGTACAAACAAAAAATGACCAACACAAATTTAATTATAACATAACTGCAGATATTTTTTAATACATAACATAGTACATAACAATATTAAGCTTGCACTGGCGGCCTGCATACGCCATTTAGCTTAGCATATGAAGCTTTTGTGTAAAACCAATTTTTTCCTAATCTGGTAATGGTAACAGGCAATGGTTATATAATTCAAACACCCTATATATAATATACGTCGCCGACTTACGAATACGAATATTGACGCCGACTTTTAAAAACTTTATGGAAAAAAAAAAATACACTTCCACAAATCGAAATCCTCCCAATCGGGTTAAGCAAATCAGGGGAAGGTAGTGTCTTCTAACTCACAGATATGTTTCTCTTTAATGACATTCTGTAGATTCAAAGAACTATTTTTGCAGCACTTTGATGGCAATGAAATAGCATCCACAGCTTTCAATGTTTTTAATGGACGTCCAAGAGGCAGCGAGGGTCTTCCTCTCTATAGGTGCAGATTGATCACTACATTATTGGCAAAATCGCCGTGTCTGTTGCCCATATTGGTAATATACTACATGTGTTACACAATAACATGTTATGTAGTTACAAAATGAGCTGCGGCCATTTGCTTTAGCTAAAAGGCAATCCTGTTGAGGAGAATTCTGTTGGCAAGAGACAGCGTATACATGCACCTATTAAATCTTACTTCGGTGGGAATATTGGCCACAAATTCGCTGGGTGCATTTTGAGCAAAAGCAACGCTAAAACTCAGCAGGGACCTAATTCAAATGCTAGCGGTTTTCCGTTACCAAGAGTGCAGCACTTACTTGCTATAAGTGTGGATACCTTGGACACTTTGCATCGGCAACTCATATTAAAACGGGCGAGAAGATTGTAAACGTGCTTCACGTAAAAGAACCAGTTGGTACGTTGACCTCTTCTGGTGGGTCGTATTAATTTTGTTTTGATTCGGGAGCTCATTTGTAAAAAAATCTTTGTCCCAACAACTCTCGGACACACGAATTAATAATGTCATAGTTTAAAAGGGTATTGGAAAAACATTTGGGAGTACGTTGTAAATTTTACCAAATATTATGATCACTGGATATTATCTTGAAATTATTTTTCTCCTAGCTCTAAAAAGTTACATTAACTATAATATTATAATTGAAAGAGAATTTTTAACTCGGGGTTTTAGTTGTTTAGTGTTAAGATAACAACCGATACGTTTGAGTTATTTAAGTTAAAATATGTATACATCTTATCTGCTTTAAATAACCGTGCCATTTCTTCGTAAATTTCCAGGTTTTTTTTGTGAAAATTGCTTCAAGTGACAGGTGTTACAATTATTTTGTAAATCAAAAATTTTAGATGCGTTAGTTGCTAAAGTTTCCTTGTGTAAATTAAAAATTGTTAAATATCGTGAGAAAAGCAAATTTTGATTAGCAGATCAAAATGCATATAGCTCTCGGTGCAAGAATCACAATTGTTGCGCTGTTACTCCTGTCGATGCTTGTTAATAGACAAGAGGCCGGTGCAGCTGATGAGATTTGTGTTTTAGTGATGCCAAAATTCCATTCATTAATGCTAAGCAAATCTTAAAAATAAAATTCAGAGTATTTTGGAAAAAAATAACATTACAAATTATAATCAAACTTGTAGCCTTAAAAGTCCAGTTCACATTTTTTCCTTCAACTATAAACTGTTGAGACAGATCATGTTTTAAATTCACTTTGGTAATATTTACAATTTTAAAATATTCACATGTTTTGCATTTCATCGGCACACACATATTTGCTTACAAGTATACATTAATGAATAAACATTTAATGAATCGCGGTACCATTCACATATACTCGAAACGTTAGCCGTATTTAATTCTATAAAATATTTCCGACACCATTTACATGGGCAACATTTTACCGATTGCAATTCAATGAATCGCGAAGTAGAATCGATCTGGATTACCCTGGACATACATTACATGGCATTCGATCTACATTGAGATTATGAGTAAATTAAGCGGTAAAAAGGATCAAACGGAATATATTATAGTTCAAATAGATGCTTTTACCAAATTTGCTTGCGTGTTTGGTGTACTAACGCGAATTATTGCTGATCATGGTAGATCCTTTACTGGATCCAATTTCGGCAGCCTTTGTTCCATTCAAAAATTTGAATTATATTTGATAGCAACAGGCGCTAGATGCGTGAACGGATAGGTAAAACTTTTATGAGGCTATTAAAACGCAGTTAACCGCTGTTGAAAGTAGTCCGAGTTCCAGAAAATTAGACATCCCTTAGACGAAAAGCAATAATACAATAAATCGCTAAACAAAATTCTTATTGGAAAATAATTATTTAGATATTAGTTTTCTAAGGAAAGTTGTTAAAGAAAGCATGAAAAAGAAGAATTTTTAAAATAAAACTAGATTCAACAAGGACAAGGCTAAATTGATAATAAAGAGTTAGATTTATATAACATTAACGATCCATTTGTCTTGAAGAATAAGTACACGCATAAAAAATGAAAAACGAAAATTTCCAGAGTTGGATTTGTGTTACTTTAACGATCCGTTGGTGGAGCCATGAGAATGAAGCCGTTGAAAGAGAAGTTAAAGATACATTGGCGGACTCCAATGTAAATGGTGATAAAATAGAAAACATGGATGAATTTTAGGAGTCCAATTAGTAAGAGCATCATCTAACCTTTTGTAATTACATTGATCAATTAGAAATTTAAAGCAGAAAAATCTCTGATGTTATGAATATCATGTTGGGTTATACGGATTTATGAATTTTCGTTCTGAAGTGCATCGCCGTCGTCGGTCGATCATTGTATTATCAAGAATAAAGAATAAAATGTTATGTGAATGAGGTATAATGCGTAATTTGGTATGTCTCTCATCCTATTCTCTTTATACTTTTGCTTCCTCTCTTCTGTGCAGTCTTGATGCGACAGTGTGTTAGAGGGAGTCAAATGGCAGGGAGGGAGGGAGCCGACAGTAAAGTAAAGCAAAAGACGCGAGTCAGTGTGTGTATTGATCGATTATATTGAAATTCGAATAGTTTGTGTTCGTTGTATTGTACAAACCTACAAGTAACAAATCCCAAATTTTTCATTCATACATACGCAGGCTTTTAGAATGAAATAGAGAGAGGCAGGGAAGGCACTTTATTAGGCAATGTATAAGCCTACGAGTAACAAATCTTAGATTTTTCACTCATACATACGCAGGCGAACGCTTTTAGAATGAAAGAAATTACAATAAGAATGAACAAAAATGAGGAAGAGAAGGGGCAAAACATTAGGCACTTGATTAGGTTTGCCTCAAATATTCTACTACTAAAGCCGCCAAATCCCTCGAAAAAGGTTTAAATCTGCTATAGAGTGTTCCCGTGTTTGGTGCCGCTTGTCTGCTTATGTGAGTCGGAATTTATGCCTATATCAATCTGAATTATTTGACAATTGTCCAAATATTTGTCTGTCGAAGACCGCAATTTCCCTAGTTTTTATGATGTATTGTTAATGTACCTGAATTGTACCTGATTTTTATATATTTATTTTTGCTTAAATTATTACAAGTAGTTTGACTATGCATTGTAAATACCATATGAGTGAAAATAGGCCTCCTGGGGAACCGAACACCCAAAAAAGATCGGTAATGCGCCAACATTCCAACCTCAGAGGTGGTGAGGAAAAGCAATTCATATAACAATTAACTATTCAATTAACTTTTGCCTCTAAAATTTGCCAGAAAACTTTCAATAATATTTTCCATTAAAAATACCCTTTCAAAGGAAACGTTCGTATTTTAAAGTCCTTTTATTTAAACCTCTGTGCCGGAAATGGGCTAATTTTCGATCAGGTGATCTCACCTGTATGAAAATATCGACAACCATATGTCATTCCGACATATTCTTTTGTTACTTGTATGCCTATACAATGGTTCGTTGTTTGGAGAAGCAACCAAGGAATAATTAATAAGCGAATAGAAGGGCGGGACCATGAACTGTTCGCAGTTGCTAACCAATTTCCGAAATATATGTTATTATTTAAAAATTAATTTGCAGGTTTCTCTGCATTTTCTGTCCCTTTAAGACGTCACTTCAGTTTAACCCGAATCAAAACAAGTAACGGAGCGAAGTTGTAGAAATCCATAATTTTGTAATTCTTGCACTTAGTGTAAAAAACTTAGTCTTTTTTTTTTATCACGTATTTAAAACTAGTCGTACACGATATACTTTTGTATTGGATCGGTATGAAATCGTTTCCTCATACACGACATACAAACCAATTTCACTTTCGTTTTTCAATATGAAAACATATTTAAAAATCAAGTGGATAATGTCATTGCACTTCTGGTAGTTCTCATATAAATTTATTTGAGTAATATTTTTATGTATCTGGCTAAATTAAGATAATATACTAATTTAATTTTTATTTTATTTGAAATTTTACAATAGGTTTTTTTCACTTTTCCCAAATGAACAATTGTGTGCACACAACGCCATATGCGATATATTTGCATGCACACCAATAGTAAAAAATTGGAAAATTTCGACACATGGATTCCAATCTACGCAAATTGAATAAATTTCACTCCAGTTCATGTCGATCGAAAGCACATGTATGTATGACGTGAATGGCCACTCTAACTGAAAATTAACTTCCTGGGTATATAGTTTAAAGGAAAGCTATGCACATTTAAAGCAGCTATGTTCACAAATCCATTTTGTCGGCTGGCAACACTTATATAGAAAATGAATTCCACAAATTCCAATAGTGTAACACGCAGAATGTATAGTTTTGTTATTGCTTGCAATTTGCTTAAGTTTTGTTACATTTGCTTTTGCTTCTGAGTGTCGCGAAATAATAGTAGTTAACAATTTGTTTATTGCTGTTTATGAATATAATTATACGAGTTGATTGTGTACTGTTTGTAAGTGTGTTCATAAATATGTACGATCTTGTGATATTTCTGTTTTGAATTTCATAGTGTAACCTATATGGTGATAAATGAAGATAGATGTGTCATAAATCTAATAAATATACTTGGTGTAATGGATTCTAAATGAGTTAGAATGATATAATGAGATATCTCTGAATTAAAATTTAACTATTTAAAGTAATGAAAGTGCAATCTAACTGCAATGGTTGTCAACATATCGACTCATTGAACATTTATATGCCAACATATGTATATACTTAGCTAATTTGTTAATATTTATATATGCGTGTGCATGTACCCATGAATAAAAATTTATTCTTTACCCTAAATAAAAAATCTTTCAGATATGTTTACAAATTTGATTTATGTATCAAATAGCAATATCCAGAACATCGGATACACAAATTGTACAATGCTTTATCATTGTTGCCGAGTGTAAATGTTTATATACATACATGTAGCATATAGCACTTTGACGTCAAAAATAATACCCAAATAACGTAATCGGGGAAATGAAGTTGATATAGTCCAACACCAATATTTGCTGGTCTCCATTCAATCCTCAAAGGGATCGTTCCTATGGCAGTCGGGTCTAGGTAACCGGAACGAACCGGTTTAGAGTCTGCGGGTGCGCTTTAGAATAGCACCCCCCGAATTCGGGGTTAAAATGGGTATGGGCGGATAGAGGAGGTTCTCCAGATCACGAATATACACATAGCCAAAAAAGTCTGCGTTCACTCGACACATTTTTTTAAGAGAAGTAAAAACAATATTAATAGGTAATTCTCTTCAAATTTTTTACGTGCATTTCTTCCTTATATTATTTAGTTCAAAATACAAAAAACAACAAGTAAGAAAGAGCTAAGTTCGGGTGTAATCGAACACTTTATACTCTTACAATGTGCAAAGATAAGAGGCGGGACGATGTTTTCAGGTGCAGGCATAACTTTATATTAAAAATGTTGCGGAAGAATTCAACATTCATTATTCGAAAAAATTGTCAATGAATTGCAATCACTTTTGCATTATCATATCTTATTAACTTATACTACAGGTCACAGACTCATGGACTTTCATTGCTATATTTTAGTTCGTGTCACAGACATTTATATCAAAATCTTCCAAATGAACTCAGAATTGATATATGCGATATGAACCCAACCAAAGTGGTTTAATGAATATATTAGATACATGAGGAAAAAGTGAACCAGTGAAAAGGAAATCATTATACTAGGAACAAGCATAAAGACACAAGGCATAGACTAGACTGGTCTAGCCCGATTTCTTTCATATTTAGCGCGAAATCACATTGTGTTTAAGAAAACATATCCACTTAATTTCATTAAAATATCATACATATTGACCAACATAAACGGTTTAAAGTTAGATGGAAAGTCGGGAATTCTTATATCGAACATTTTTGCGATAGACGAAGATCTGCACTGTTCACATTAACTCTTTTCATTATTCAAATATATTAGGGAACATGTTTTCAAGCAATTTTGTCTAGGTAACTCAAACAGCGACCGACATATTCGGTATAAAGTCTACTAGAATAGCGAAAATCATTATATGTAGTATAAGGGACGTATTGTAATTCGTAGACGGATTTCACACATTTTCTGCTGTAAACTATGGTATATCCGATATTACATGTTCACTTAATTTTGCTAAGATATCTTACATATTGACAGATATATATTTTATAAAGCCTACCCAAAGGTTTGAAATCCATATATTAGGTATATGGGGACTAGCGGAAGTGTTTACCCGATTTTATCCACTTTAAGCACATGGACACACTGTTACCAGAAAGAGACACTCTCTGAATTTCAAAGAGATAACTCATATATTAACCGAAAAATATAGTATAAAGTCTAGAGCAAGGTTTAAAATCCTTATATTAAGTATATGGGGGCTAGGGGAAATGTTTACCCGATTTTCACCATTTTTGACACAAGAGCACATTATTACCATGAAAATATAATCCTCCAATATTATTACAATATTTTATAGATTTACCGAAATATATGGTATAAAGTCTACAGGAAGGTTGAAAATCTTTATATTAGGTATATGGTGGCTAGGGGTAGTATTTACCCGATTTTCACCTTTTTTGACACAAGAGCACATTATTACCATGGAAATATAATCCTCGAATATTATTACGATATCTTACAGATTTACCGTTATGTATGATATAAAGTCTACCGGAAGGTTGAAAGTCCGTATATTAGTTATATAAGGGCTAGGGATAGTATTTACCCGATTTTCACAATTTTTGACACCGGATCACACTATTATCATGGAAAGATAATACTCGGATTTCATTACGATATTTTACAGATATTACAGACAGACAGACATATTCACAGATATCCCGATATTTTTGATAAAATGTCAGATAGAGGCACTGAGGTTCTAATATTGGGTATCTGGTGGCTTGAAAAGTTATAATCCGATTTCGACTAGTTTTACGCATGAGGTGGCATACCTTGAAAGCACTATTTGTACAATGTTTGGTTTTCAAATCTTAATTGGTCCTCGATTTATCTCCTTTAAAGTGAAAGGATTAGGTGAAACTTAAAATTATGTTATGTGAGAAGTAGGCATGGTTTTTATTCGATTTCGTCCATTTTCACAACAAGACATAAGAATGTAAATATAATGCCATGTACCAAATTTTTGGAAATCGGACAAGGGGTTCTTGAGATATGGGATTTCTCCTAAAAGTGGGCGTTACCACGCCCATCATCAAAACTTGACACGGGTTCCTATGCAACCCTTCCGTATCATATTTGCGGCAAGATTTAATGTTTGAATGTGTGACGTGTTCCATCAGCGAGTTAATACAGTTTTAGTAGTTTTCAACCTAACTTTTGTATGGATGGTGGGCGTGGATGTTATCCGATTTCACTAATTTTCTCAATATATGAAGAGATGCTAGAAAAACTTACTCGCAGCAAGTTTGATTGATACATATATATATATCAAATATATATAATATATATAATGTATAATATATATATATATATATATATATATATATATCTGTATATATCTAATATATATATATATATATATATATATATATATATATCTGTATATATCTAATATATGTGTATATATATAATATATGTATATATCTAATCTATATCTAATATATATATATTACTAAGCAGAAAATTAAGATATCGACGTGTTATTTGGTACAGAGGATCCTAGTAGTGCGGAGCATCTGTGGGCAAAAATTTCTGTAAAAGTGGGCATTGCCCCGCTCTTTAATAGGTTCAATATCTATATTTAATATATAATTATATATTAGATATAAATAAATATAATATATATAAAATATATATAAATAATACATATAAATAATATATGTAAAATATATATAAATAATATATATAAAATATATATAAATAATATACATAAAATATATCTAATAATATATATTAGATGTATATATTATATTGGATATATATATATATATAAATTTTATAGCACTTTATCTGTTTTCGCATAATCTCATTTTGTGGGCGTGGCAGATGTCCAATTACGCCCATCTGCAATACCGACGGTCTTACGGTGACAAAGAACATGTGTACCAAGTTTAATCAAAATGTCTTAATTTTTACTCAAGTTATCGCTTGCACGGACGAACGGACGGGCAGACAGTCACTCGGATTTCAACTAGTCTTTTCTACCTGATCATTTATATGTTTATATGCCTATGTGTAACTCGTTTAGTTCCAGTTGTTTCAAACAACCGTTAGGTGAATAAAGTTAGTATACTCTGTAGCAACATGTTGCGAGAGTATAAAAATGTATTTTTTTTTTCATTTTTGATATAACGGGATTTTAGTGCACAACAAGCAAATACAGGCCCCAGAAAACCTGCGTTCGGGTTTAAATTTCGTTTCAAAAGCATTAAGAATGATAGAGAAAAATTAAATTCAATATTTTCTTGGATAGCCACGTTGTTTTAAAACGTCACTCAATCGATTTGGCATTGATCTTACAACTTATCTATTTCCTCAGCTGTAATCCGGGACCATTCCGTATGCATAACACTTCGTAAAGCCACTTGTTATTGTATGTTGACGAATTCTCTTTTCTAACAGATCCCATGGATGCTCAATAGAATTGTGGTCAGGTGATTGAGGGGGCGTTTTAAGCGGTCTAGGAACATTGTACAAGAGCCAAAGTTTAACAATTTCAGCAGTATGTCTCGGATCATTATCTTGTTGGAACCAAAACGTCGAAGATAATCCAAGATTCTCTACACTTTGCTTCAAATAATTTTTCTAAATATTCAAATTACCCCATTTATCCATTGTGGATTCAATAAATTCAAGCTGACCCACAGCGCCAGCCGCCATGTAACCCACACCATAATTCAACCAACACCGTGTTTCACTGTACTAACAAGATATTGTTTTTCAAGGCCAGTTCCTGATTTGCGGAACACAATTTGTCAACCTTTTATGCCCAAATTTACTTTCATCCGAAAATATCACTTGTTTTCAGAATTGCAGAGACTTATTTATATGATTATGAGCAAATTCAATTCGCTTTCGTCTGTTTACAAGTGAAAAATATGGTTTTTTCGAGCAACTTTGCCATGATATCCAGCTTTTCGTAAAACTTTTCCAGCAGTTTTGGGACAAATTGTTTTCAATAATCTTTGTGGACGTAATTCAAGGGTTAATTTTCATCATATTTATGATTTAGCGTTCAAATTTCAATAGAATTCACCAACAACAACAAAAAAGCAATTAGTTTTTACGCATGGTTTTTCCGTGCTCACACTCAAGGCCGGACAGCCAAACATAACGGTAAAATTAGCGGAATGTGTAAGCAAATTTGGAAGTTTTGGTCGTCATGTTGTCAGTTTCGACTGAAAGTGCATAAAGCGAGCATCATGACTTCAAAAAAAAAAAACAAAGTACAGTCGAATAACGGCAAATCATTATCAATAATCACGCCAAGGGTCTTTCAATTCGACAAATTGCCAATATTGTCTATAAAAGCAAATTTACAGTCTCCGATATTGTTTAAAAATACAAAAAAGAAGGCAGAATTACTAATAAAAAAAGATCAGCCCAACAGGCGCAAGTTATCACGTCGGGATGAACTTTGGCTCTTAAAAGAATTATCTGAAAACCACCACAAATTTGCGGTTGAACTTCAAAAACAGCTCAATGGAGTAAAACAAGTGAACGTTAGTGCCGAAACCATCCTTCGTTTATTCAGAGCCAACAATATTAATGGTCGTGCTGCCAGCGAAAGCCTTTTATAAGCGAAAAAAAATCAAAAGCAAAGGGTTGAATTTGTAAAGCAAAATATGGAGAAAGATGCTTCGTATTGGTGTTCGGTTAATTTATCTATAAGGTTATCTATCAGATTTTTTTAGTAATATTAATTATTTTTAAAGGTATTATTCACGGACGTATCAAAAATTAATCTGTTTGGTTCGGATGGAAAGCGTTTTGCATAGCGAAAGCCAAACGAAGAATACGACGCCAATGTTACAAAAAAAGTGTAAAACACAGTGCATCTGTTACCATATGGGGGTTGCATGTCTGCAGGTGGCGTCGGTACTATTCCCGTTGTTGATGGCTTAATGAATGCTACGAAAAATATTGACATTATAAAAGAAAATTTACGAGCCAGCACTCAAAAATTGGGAATTAGTTATACACTTTCATTTTACCAGGATAAGGATCCAAAACACAAATCTTGGATAGCACGAAACTGGCTGCTACATAATTGTCCAAAATTCATTGAACTCCACCTCAGTCGCCCGACATGAATGTTATTGAACATGTATGGGTAAATTTAAAAATGAGAGTGGCCCAGCTACATCCGCAAAATCTTCAAGACCTAAAAAAATTTGTATTCGAAGAATGTAAAAGAACCGATCCAGAATATTGTTTTCAAGCATTTTTTTTCATTGTCATTCAAGCTGTCATTGATTTTAACGGAAAAAATACCCGTTGCTAAATTCCTTTTTTTTTGGTATTAATAAACAAATGATGATGTAAATAAGTTAGTGTCCGGTTCTCAGTGTGAGCACATAGAAAGTATTAATAAAGATGAAATGTTGCGTTTATGTTGTTGTACAAAAAAAACAAAAAAAAACAAAAAAAACAAAAAAAAAATATTTGGAAACTTTTTTAAACATAATAGGGGGGGTTAAATACAAATATGGAAAATTTTCAAATTTTTTTACTATTTAGTTTTTATAGCCATTGAAAATGCAGTACGATGGTAAGTTTTACAGTGTCCGGATTTCAGTGTGAGTCACTGTAGATAATACAAAAATTTTTAAATGCTTCTACTTAGAAAATTCGTCCGTATATATAATATCACACTTATTTTCGCTTTATAAACGTATAAATTATTATTCATATATGATTGTCCAATAAATCCATAAATATTGTCAATATTAATCAACTTGATTAAGTAAGGTATTTAACCTACATGATTTTAGTAATTTTTAGACGAACTTGCAAATTAATTAAAATCTATTAAATATATCGATTTTGAATTTTAGTGAATGTCATATTTTTCCACTTCTTTCTGTTTTCTTTTACAAATTCCTTAACAAATTTTAGCAATGCTGTTTCAAATACTTTAAATTGTGCTTCTCAAAAACGTAAATGCAGGCTTGGTACCTGCTTTCTAGCCATCTGCAATATAAAATCCTGATATAATCGCTAGGGCAAGTAGAGTGCCAACTATGTACCAGTAGTCTTACTCAATAAGGGTGTTAAATATTTTAAGGTCAGAATTCAGTCTTTGAAAAATGTAAAGACAAAATTATTGTTCGATATTTAACATAAATTAAACCAAGCAATTTACGAACTGTCACAGAAGAGAAATTCTGAATTTTGAACGAATACATTTTTGAACAAAAATACTTCATGTCGTGACTCCCCTCTCGTCTAAAGCAAAATTTTTTCCAAAAATAAAGAATTGAGCAAGTAAATAAGAGTTAAGTTCGGTTGTTACCGAAAATTTTATATTCTCGCAATCTGCAAGGATCAAAGCTGAGGAAATATTTTCAGGTGTCGGAAAAACTATTTTATTCATTCTATATTTTGATGTTCGAGATATCTATACGGAAATTAACCTAATTACCTCAAATGAGATATATGTCACATAAACTAAACTAAAGTGCCTAAATTTAATATATTGGGTATATAAGGGAAAAGCCATCTCGAAGGGGAAACAATTAAAGCAGGTAAATGGGGGGTTAGCCAAAGGTATGGGTCGATTTCGTTCATATTTAACGCTAAATCACACAGTGTTTAAGAAAACATATTCACTTACTTTCATTAAAATATCACAAAAATCGACCAACGTAAACGTCTTAAAGTCAAATGGAAAATCGTAAATCACTATATCAGCTATATTTGGGCTAGGGGAAGGTCTGGACCGATTTCATTAAGCTTTAGCATTAAACTCAGATATAACTGAGACCATGTTTCCACTCAACTTTATGAAAATAACTCACACTCCGAGCGACATATTCGGCATGAAGTCTGCCGGTAATTGTGAAGTGGGGTAATTCGTGGACCGATTTCACACATTTTCGCCATTACACTATATACATGCAATACGATACGTTCACCTAATTTTGCTAAGATATCCTATATATTGCCCTATATATACGGTATGAAGCCAACCGCTATATGGGAGCTAGGAGAAGTATTTACCAGGTTTTATCCATTTTAGGCGTCTGGATATATTATTACCAGGAAAAGATGCTATCTGAATTTCGCTAAGATATCTCTCTTATATCTCTCTCTAAGATATCTATCTTGACCGATATATACAGTATAAAGTCGACAGGAATTTCGAAAATCTTAATATTAGGTATATGGGACTTGGGAAAGTATTAACCCGATTTTACGGAAAACTGTTTACTTAATTTATATACTGTAAAGAGAAATAATCATATGAAATTTAAAATTGTGATATATGGGAAGTAATAAATAGTACTTCCTGAGATATGTAATTTCCCCTAAAAGTAGGCGGTGCCACATTCATTGTCCATATTTTACACGGACTCCTATGGAGTCCGTCGTACCATCTTTACGGTAAAATTTACTGCTACTGACGTGTTTCTATATTGAGTTATCGCACTTTCAGTTGTGTCCAATATAACCGTTATATGGGGGTTAGGCGTGGTTATTATTCGATTTCACCAATTTTTCTGTTGGAGAAGGAGGTGCTGGATGGGCTTATTTTCAGGTAGTTGGGTTGATATAGGTGTATTGGTTTGCGAGATATTTGCATTAAACCTATTAGGAGGTCGGGCCACTCATGCTTTTTAAACCTTTTCTACCCACATATGAATCTCTCCACTGCGATTCCCTATACTAAATTTCAGTTTGGTGTCTTAATTTCGAACTTAGTTATAGGACTTTATAGGTTTTCTGTTAATAGCATTTTGTAGGAGTGACAGTGGTACGATTCGGTCTATGTACAATACCAACTTTCGTGTAGCATCAAGGAACCCGTGTACCAAGTTTCATTAAGATATCTTGTACGAACGGACAGACAATCAGTCACCCTGAATTCAACTCGCCTAGTCATCCTGATCATTTCTATATACATAACCATAACTATTTCGATTAGTTTTAGTTGTTACAAACAACCTTTAGGACAGTGGTCGGCATTTCATAGCACAATTGTGCTAGCTTGCATCACACGTATACTTATGCTCCATCGTCTAGTCGTTGTCGAGACAGCTACAAAACAACTTCGCTCTTGATTGTCCCGTTAAGGCAAATGTGCCTTACGTGAATTTATTTATGATTATGGATGCTTTTTGGTGTTATGAATTACATTTTGTGTTTTAGGTAATTTAAAGGCAATCAAGTTAAGGTTTTTAGGGTAATAATATTTAGGGTAATATATTTCTTTTAATCCTAAAATATGTGAGATGAATAAAGAAGTACGAAAATTCTTCTTTCACGAGGGAATGAAAAAAAAACTTCAAACTGTAAGCTTACGTAGTTCTCACTGGTCTTTACTTTCCTGCTTATTCACATAGTTGCAGTTCCTCTCATGTCGGCCACTGATGGTCAACATCATTTCCGCTGTACAGTCATGTGAAAAATAATGGGCTCATTTTGTTAGATATCATACAAATCCAAAGAAAACAAATATTTTCATTTATTTCTGAGTAAGTTTTTTATTTTGAAAATAGCTGATGTACTTACTATATAATAAAAAAAGAATTTGGTCGAATTCTATTCACAAAAAAAAAAAAACTGTTTCAATCGCTTATCTCATTTTATGCTGTGAAAAAAATAGACATTTACAAAACTTAAAGTTCTTTAAAAAAAATTTGATTATAAATTAATAATAATAATAATAAAATAATTTAATTATAAATTAATAATAATAATAATAAAATAATTTAATTATAAATTTTTTTTAACATTATTTGATTATTTAGTACTTGGTTGTTAAGCCTTTATTATGTACAACAGCCCGACCACGACGGGACATAGATTCAACCAATTTTTGGCATGTGGCCTGGCCAAAACCATGATGGATCCTTCTCCATGTTTAATGGTTTTAACCGTGTATTGTGGTTGAAAGCGGTGTTCATTGGTCTTCGTATATGTTGTGCACCACAGTCGTTAAAAAAACGTATTACATTTAGACTCATCTGATCATATATATAGATATGGATATTACGCCATTTCTCCACTGGCCAGTTCGCATGCTCTTGAGCAAAGAGTAGCCTTTTAGAAACATTTTGTTTTGACAGATAAGGTACTTTCCTCGGTTTTTTCGATTTTAAATCTTTTGCATTGAACCTTTTGCGAATGGTGGAAGTATTTACAACATTTAAACAAAATTCGAGTTTTATGTGTTTTGAGTATTATTTTCAATAGTTGGTCTCGCCTGTTTTTCGGTACGAAAATCTTTTTAGTGAATATGTTTCATTTGTTCTCCAAGATAAACACTACAATACCGTCCTCTGCCCATTTTGAATCACTAAACTATAATATTTCGTTATTCGTTTAATACATAATTATATTTCTTCATATACTTAATACCTTTACCGGTTGTAGATGTTTAAAATCCGCAATATTTCAAAGAAATTGTTTAGTCAATTTTCACGTCCCTTTTATTTCGCACAGACTAAACTGAACTCACTTCACAAAATGATCAACAATTATGAAACGACGCAAAAAATTTGGTCTTTGATAACGGTTCTTTGCTTTTTAAACATCCCAGCAAGAAAATAAGTAAGTAATTTCTGACCAATTTTTTATATTAAAGCATTCGGCAGCGACATTCGTTTTAATTACGTCTCAAACTTAAACTAATTGCATCAGTCTACCGGCCGCAGTGATGCCCCTCAGAACTAGAATACACAATATCGATATGACTCAACATAACTTTCATAACATTAGAAATATTTCTTATACTAAACTAATACTTATACGACATATTATACTTACAATGCGACAGATACACTAGGTAGAAAATGTCTCCGCTCACTAATTTGTGGAAGGTGTTTTAATAAAAATATTAATAAAATATATGCGTTTTTGAAAGTTCTTGTCAGAATATCAGCTGCGCCAGCTAATGGCATTACAGTCACCAAATTTCATGGAAATCTCATGTGCATTTGGAAAGTTAACGGCATTTTTTGAATTATGCTAATACAGAATAAGCAGAAAAAATTTCCGCTCACTGCTGATAACATTCGTTTAGTAGTTTCCACGCGTTTAAGACGTTGACTTTTTGAGCGTTGTTGTCAATAGTATATATTTGGAGAATCGAAGGAAAAAAACTAACTTTAGTGTACAAGTTTCGAAATTATTCAGCGTTAATCGAAATGAGTGCAAAAGGCGAAGAAATAAGTGTTGATGAGCGGAAATTAGTTTTAAAATTAAGGGAAGACGGTAAAAGCTTTCGTGAAAATGGAGTTAGCAACAGAACGGAGTCATCAGTGCTATACGTCACGCAGGCTTTCAAAAAAACGGGAGTTTGTGCTTCAAAGCCTCGGTATGGACGTCCAAGAAAATTGACTGATCGGGAAATACGCAAAGTTATATCTTGTATAGGTTAATCCGCGTTAACTGCTTTCCAAATAGCAGAAGATGTTAAAGTCCGATTTAAAAAATCAATATGCAGCAACACAGCAAGAAAAATATTAAAAACGGTTGGATAGCATGGACGAGTGGCACGCAAAAAACCATTTATTTCCTTAAAAAATCGTATGAAGCGTATTCCATTCGCAAACGAACACATAACCAAGTCTATATCTTTCTGGGAATCGGACGGATGGAAGGATGGGACCAAATATTGTATTTTTGGAATAAAAGGAAGACGAATGCCTTTGAAGCACGAAATCTTTCTTCAACCGTAAAGCATGATGGGGGTGGAGTTCAATTGTGGGGCTGTATGGCATGTGGAGTTGGTGGCATTGAGTTTATCGAAATTATTATGAATAAGTTTGATTATCTAAATATTTTAAAACGACAAATGAAGCAAAGTGCTCACAGATTAGGGTTGCCAAACGTGTTACTTCCAACAGGACAATGACCCTAAGCATATAGTGGAACTTGGTCGTCTTTGGCTACTTTACAATGCTCAAAAACAGCTACATTCATTTCCAGAATCACTTGACCTCAATCCAATTGAGCATTTATGGGTTCTATTAGAGCGCAGAATTCGTACACATACGTACACATACCAGCAAAGAAATGCTCAAGACCGTTATATTGGATGAATGGAGTAAAATATCGGCTGAAGATATGAGGAAATTAGTACATTCCATGCCTAAACGTCTAGCAGAAGTTCTAAGATTTCGAGACTACCCCACCAGCTAGTAAACCTTTTATAATTACTTCATATGATTGTGTTTCGTTTGATGAGCGGAGACTTTCTGTTTTAGTTAATTGTTTTTAAAATGACAAAGAACTCTGTGACTTGTTTATTGAATTATTTCAAGAAAAGTTTCCTTAAACGAAAAGATATGATTTATTAATACAAAAAAAAAATTTTTTAATCTCTTAATTGGTCAAACTTTTATTTTAGTTTAAAAGATTTTGTACCCAGTGAGCGGTGACTTTTTCTACCTAGTATACATGTTGAAATATATATTAACATCTGGTGACTCACACTATAAATGTGACACCCCAAAACTATTTGAATTTTTAAGTATGCTAATTTCTTCCAAAATTCCTTTTTATTTCAAATAAGACATATATTTTTTTATTGACATGAAGAAAAAGAACCAAGTTCACACTATAACAACAACAAAATGAACATATTTACATTTATTGTGCGTTCATTGCAATTCACACTTGAAATGGGACAGTTTGTAGAGTTAAGAGAAACAATAAGTCTACGGGAGTTCAATATCTTGTGGCTTTTCCTTTCTTTTTTGTGACCTCATGGAAACGACGTGGAATGCTTTCCACAAGATTTTTGAATACCGAATCTTCTATTTGGCTCCATTCTTCTTCCACCACTTTCTTCAACTCTGATTTTATCTTGTTTTAAGTTCTACCCATAAATGCTCTATGGGATTAATGTCGGGGGATTGAGCAGGCGTACAAAGTACTTTTGGGCAATTGTAGAGCAACCAATTTTTGGCATTACCGGTTTTATTCTTTGGGTCGTTGCCTTGGTAAAACATAAAACAATCACGAATCCCAAGTTTCTCCGCCCTGCTTTGAACATTTGCTTTCAGAATGTCTATGTATCCTTTACCATCTAAGACTCTGTGTAGAAAATGCAGTTTTCCAACCCATCCCCCGACATACAACCCCAAATCATCAGTGAGTCACCGCCGAACTTCATTGTTTTTTTTTTATGTTTTTGTTGTCCAATGCCTCGCTAGGCATTCTCCATACTAAATGCTTGCCGTCCGATACAAAGATGTTAATTTTGGTTCTGTCAGTATAAAGAACGTAAAGATAACTGAAATTCACACCAAGTTTCATGAATCAAGCTTTAAAAACAATTTACCTTACGCCAAAAAGAAAAGTCGTTATCTTGATATTTCAGAGCAAATTCCATTCTTTCTTTTTGGTTTTGATATCAGTGGATTTCGGTGAGGTATTCTAGCGTTAATTTTATTTTGTCTAAGCAATCTACGAACTGTTTCTGCACTTCAACTTTCTTTTCTTCTTTTAGCTGTTTTTGTAACTCTACTGCAGACAGATATGGGTTATTTTTGATTATTCACAACAAAAACGCGCACTTCTGTCGTTAATTTTTATACTCTCGCAACATGTTGCTACAAAGTATAATAGTTTTGTTCACCTAACGGTTGTTTGTAACACCTAGAACTATTGAGAACACCTCGATTGAGTGACATTTTAAAACAATGTGGATATCCAAGAAAATATTGAATTTAATTTTTCTCTATCATTCTTAATGCTTTTGAAACCAAATTTAAAGCCGAACGCAGGTTTTCTGGGGCCTGCATTTGCTTGTTGTTACACTATCCCGTTCCCGTTCGTTAATCCCGTTATATCAAAAATGAAAAAAAAATATAAATTTTTATGCTCTCGCAACATGTTGTTACAGAGTATACTAGCTTTATTCACCTAACGGTTGTTTGAAACACCTGGAACTAAACGAGTTACACAGGCATATAAAAATATAAATGATCAGGTAGAAAAGACGAGTTGAAACTCGCGATAACTTGTGTAAAAATTAAGATATTTTGATGAAACTTGGTACACGTGTTTTTTGTCACCGTAAGACGGTTGGTATTGCAGATGGGCGTAATTGGATATATGCCACGCCACAAAATGCTCTTAATCGAAAACAGATTAAGTGCTATAACTAAGCAGTAAATTAAGATATAAACGTGTTATATGGTATAGAGGATCCTAGTATGGCGGGGCATCTTTGGGCAAAAATGTTTGTAAAAGTAGGCATGGTCCCGCCCCCCAGTAGGTTTAATATATATATCTCGGAAACCGTTAAAGCTATATCAATCAAACTTGCTCCGACTAAGTTCTTTGAGCATCTCTTCATATACTGAGAAAATGAGCGAAATCGGATAAAACCACGCCCACCTCCCGTAGAAAAGTTATGTTTTAAACTACTAAAACTGCGTTAACTCGTTGAAGCCACACGTCAGAAACATTAAAGCTTAGGGCAAATATGATGCGGAAGGTTCGCATAGGAATCCTTGTAAATTTTTGGTGATGGCCGTGGCACCGCCCACTTTTTGGATAAATCCCATATCTCAAGAACGCCTTAATCTATTTCAACAAAATTTGGTACGTGACATTATGTTTGCATTTTTATGTCATATTGTGAAAATTGATGAAATCGGATGAAAACCACACCTACTTCTCATATAACACAATTTTAAGTTTCATCTAATACTTTCACTTTAAGATAAATAAAACGATCAATTAAGATATGAAAATCAAACTTTGGATAAATAGTGCTTTGAAGATATGCCATCTCATGCGTGAAAATAAAAAGTAAATAAGTTTTCAAGCCACTAGATACCCAAAAATGGACCTCAGTACTTCTATCTGACTTTTTAGCGAAAATATCGGTAAATCTAAGATATTGAAATGAAATTGGAGGACTATCTTTTCATGATAATAGCGTGCTCTGGTATCAAAAATTATGAAAATCGGGTAAAGACTATACTAATACCTAATAGGCGGGTTTTCAACCTTCCGGTAAACTTTATATCATACATAACGGTAAATCTGTAAGATATCGTAATGAAATTGGAAGTGGAAATCTTTCCATAATAATAGTGTGATCTTGTGTCAAAAATGGAGAAAATCGGGTAAGCACTTCACGTAACCCCCACATACTTAATATCAGAGTTTCAACCTTCCAGTAGACTTTATACTTTATATAACGGTCAATATATGAGTTATCTCTTTCAAATTCAGACAGCGTCTCTTTCTGATAACAGTGTGTCCATGTGCTTAAAATTGATAAAATCGGGTAAGTACTTCTCCTAGCCTCTATGTACCCAATACAAGGATTTTCAACCTCCGAGTAAACTTTATAGCATATATTTCGGTCAATATGTAAGATATCTTAGCAAAATAAAGTAAACGTGTAATATCGGATATACCATAGTTTACAGCAGAAAATGTGTGAAATCCGTCTACGAATTACACCACCTCCCTTATACTACATATAATAATTTTCACTATTCTAGTAGACTTTATAAGGAATATGTCGGTCACTGTGTGAGTTACCTTCACAGAATTGTGTGAAAACATGTTCCCTAATATACTTGAATAATGAAGAGTTAATGTGATCGGTGCAGATCTTCGTCTATCGCAAAAATGTCCGATATAAGAATTCCTGACTTTCCATCTGACTTTAAATCGTTTATGGTCAATATGTATGATTTTTAATGAAATGAAGTGGATATGTTTTCTTAAACATAATGTGGTTTCTCGTTAAATTTGAAAGAAATCGGTCTATACCATGGTCTAAGCCCCTCGTTCCTAATATGATTTCCTTTTCTCTGGCTGACTTTTTCCTCATATATTTAATATATTCATTAAACCACTTTGGTTGAGTTTATATCGCATATACCACCCTCAAGTTAATTTGTTAGACTTTAATATAAATGAAATATAATATAAATTTAAAATAAAATAATATAAATATAATGTATATATATATATATATATATGTAAATAATATAATATATATATATAGCTATTATTATATGTTATTATTTATATTATTATATATATATAATATAATATAAAGCAAAAATAGCAATGAAAGTACATGAGTCTATGACCTATAATATAAGTTAACAAGATACCAAATGTGATTGCAATCCATTGACAATCCCGTCGAATAATGAATGTAGAATTCTTCCGCAACATTTTTTAATATAAAGTTATGCCAGCTCCTGAAAGCATTTCCCCGCTTCTGATCCTTGCACATTGCGAGAGTATAAAATGTTCGTTTACACTCGATCTTAGTGCTATCTTACTTGTTCGTTTTGTAGTTTTGTCAGGGATTTCATTACATAAAGAACGGGTTTTGTCAAAGCGCTGAATAGGGTTAAAACAACAGTGTTTTTTTTTTACCCACAATTTCGCCTATTTCCCTTATAGATTTATTTTCGTATTTATTAATAATAATATTCCTTTCTTCAATTGTAGAGTGAGGCATTATTCCAATTTTAGTTGCTGATAATCTTATTCCATTGCCAGTTATGCCATATTACTATCTCGCGCCGCGATAATTGTCCCATTTCAAGTATGAGTTGCATTGAACGTGCAATAAATGTAAATATGTTCATTTTGTTGTTGTTATAGCATAAACTTTGGTTCTTTTTCTTCATGTCAATAAGAAATATATGTCTCATTTGAAATAAAAAGGATTTTTTGAAAAAATTAGCATACTTTGCTTACTATTTATATTCTAAGTTAAAAAACCAGATAGTTTTGTGGTGTCTCATTTATAGTGTGAGTCAGTGTATATTATATGCTTATTACTATAATTGTGACTCCTAACCCATAATTATTTTTTCAATTGTGTATATTTTAAAGATTAGTTAAATATTTTCAATTACTGAATAAAATTTACTTATTTATAGGCTAAAATGTCAAAACTTGTCGACGCGAATTATGAGGACGGTTTGATGTTATCGGGATACCAAAGAAAATTGAATACAATGAAAAAAAAGTTCTTTGTGTTATATAAAGATACGATCCAAGAAGGCGCTCGGTTGGAATATTTTGATAGCATGAGAAAATTTAAGTCTGGTACAGCTCCCAAACGTGTGGTAAAATTAGAGAACTGCTTTAATATTAATCGGAGATTAGACACAAAACATGCCTACGTAATAGCACTCGCAACGAAAGATGGTGGTTTCGGCATAGTTTTAGAAACTGAAGCTGAAATGTTAAAGTGGTTGCAAGCATTGCTTTCTCTTCAACGTACTATTACGAATAAAGCTGATATGTGTATTCCTAAATTCGGTAAGTAAAACACCTTTAATGTTATTCTATTCAATTACAAGGCTAAGTCAGATCAAAGCCAACAAGTGGCACATTGTGAATGAAAAGAAGCATTTAAAACTATTGTTAGGACTTCTCTATTTTTTCGTGGCGTTTTAGCCGTTTTCGATATCTTAGCCCACAGTTGGATTTTCAGTCGTTAGCAAATTGGCGAAATACTGAGGGAAGCTACAGTGACTCACACTTAAACCCGGACAGTTTAAATATTACTATCATACTGCACTTTTAATTGTATGAACTGAATTGTATGAACTGAATAGTAATGCGTTTTAGCTTTTCCTCAATTTTATATTAATCTCTAGTCTCCTGTGTATAGAAAACGTAAATGAGAAATTTCAATAGAATTCACCAACAACAACAAAAAAGCAATTAGTTTTACGCATAATTTTTTCGTGCTCACACTCAAGGCCGGACAGCCAAAGAAAGTGTATAAAACGAGCATCATGACTTTAAAAAAACAAAGTACAGTCGAATAACGGCAAATCATTATCAATAATCACGCCAAGGGTCTTTCAATTCGACAAATTGCCAATATTGTGTATAAAAGCAAATTTACAGTCTCCGATATTGTTTAAAAATACAAAAAAGAAGGCAGAATTACTAATAAAAAAAGATCAGCCCAACAGGCGGAAGTTATCACGTCGGGATGAACCTTGGCTCTTAAAAGAAATATCTGAAAACCACCACAAATCTGCGGTTGAACTTCAAAAACAGCTCAATGAAGTAAAACAAGTGAACGTTAGTGCCGAAACCATCCTTCGTTTATTTAGAGCCAACAATGTTAATGGTCATGCTGCCAGCGAAAGCCTTTTATAAGCGAAAAAAATCAAAAGCAAAGGGTTGAATTTGTAAAGCAAAATATGGAGAAAGATGCTTCGTGTTGGTGTTCGGTTAGTTTATATATTAAGGTTATCTATCAGATTTTTTTAGTAAAATTAATTATTTTTAAAGGTATTATTCACGGACGAATCAAAAATTAATCTGTTTGGTTCGTATGGAAAGCTTTTGCATGGCGAAAGCCAAACGAAGAATACGACGTCAATGTTACAAAAAAGTGTAAAATACAGTGCATCTGTTACCATATGGGGTTGCATGTCTGCGGGTGGCGTCGGCACTATTCCCGTTATTGATGGCTTAATGAATGCTACGAAAAATATTGACATTATAAAAGAAAATTTACGAGCCAGCACTCAAAAATTGGGAATTAGTTATACACTTTCATTTTACCAGGATAATGATCCAAAACACAAATCTTGGATAGCACGAAACTGGCTGCTACATAAGTGTCCAAAATTCATTGAAATCCACCTCAGTCGCCCGACTTGAATGTTATTGAACATGTATGGGCAAATTTAAAAATGAGAGTGGCCCAGCGACATCCCCAAAATCTTCAAGACCTAAAAAAAATTTGTATTCGAAGAATGGGAAAGAACCAATCCAGAATATTTTAAAAACCTGGTGGAAAGCATGCCACTCCGCCTTCAAGCTGGAAACATGGAAGCTTGGACATTTTTTTAAATATAATAGAAAGGGTTAAATACAAATGTGGAAAATTATCAAATTTTTTACTATTTAGTTTTTATATCCATTCGTTAATGCAGTACGATGATAAATTTTACATTGTACGGTTTTGAGTGTTAGTCACTGTAAGTCCCTCCTTTTCCGCTTGGTCATTCCAACATGGAGGAGGTCTCTCTCTATTTAATGCACCGGAGGCTTCATTTATAAATTGGGCCATAAAACTACATTACATTGGTTCATGTAAATTTCGTTACATAACACTCCGAGATGTTTTTCACAATTCTGCAGGCAGCTTATTTTCCAATATATTAAATAAATCAGTTCGATTGTTGGTTATTCCCTTCTGTGTACTTCTGGCGGTATATTTATATATAAAAAGAGGTTGTTTACAAACATCCACTACAGCTTCAAGTTTTATATATATTAGTATGTTTGAAATAATACAGGACAACGCCGCACAGTATGGGATTTAGTATTAAAACCTCGCCAAATATTATTTTTTTCATTAAATTTTTTTTTATTTATATTACAGTATAGTAAGGAAGGGTAAAGATCGGACACTTTCGGACGTTAAGTACTCTCACAATTTGTATGTTTGATATGGATAAAATATTTGCAAACATTTTACAAATTAAATCAAATTTCTTTAAAGGGATTTGATTCCTTAATTTAAATAATTTGATGGTCGTCATGGATGTATGGGTGGCAGCGATAGTGTTGTCGACTACCTTAACTTAGGCTAATTATGCCGAACGCCAACGTTGCACTTTTGCGTATGTATTGGGCATGCTGCGCTGATACTTCCGCTAACAGTATATTATAATAGTATTTTATAGTTTTTATGAGGAAAGGCTTAGAATGTAGAATGGAAATAGAAATTGCTTGTCAGTTTTGTGTTTCTTTTTTGTAATACATAGTTAAAAATTGTAAACACTAATGGAAATACTGTATGTACATTTCGTAGAAAAATTCTGCGCACACGCTTATGTCTTATTTTCTTTTGTTAAAAAATAACTTTTATGTATGAAATTTCAGCGCAAGATCACATTTTGTGTTTTATTGCAAATCTATTGCATAATATGCATTTAAAGCAATTAAAATCAGGCAACATTGTTTGAACGATAAATTTACAAACAATACTCATTTGGCAGCGCAGAAAAACTCTGCGTACAAACACTAAAATGGGAATTCCCCGCGTAGTAACCAATTGTGAAAGTGTCGGGAAACTATAATTTTACTTTTTTTTTCGTAAAAGCCGCAGTTTTAAAAGATTTTCATTAGAGTTTCATTCAATTCATTATTAATATTATAATATGCAATGTAGGCCAAAGGAAAGGAAATAAGCCCTTCTGAAAAGGAAATTATGGTTAAACTCTTCGATAAAGAAAAAACATACCGTAAAATTGGTTCGATTGTTGGTAGAACGCATTCTTCCATACAAGGAGTGATTAT
Organism: Bactrocera minax; assembly: GCA_021498325.1. Classification (NCBI taxonomy): domain Eukaryota; kingdom Metazoa; phylum Arthropoda; class Insecta; order Diptera; family Tephritidae; genus Bactrocera; species Bactrocera minax. Next base: position 377,655 of record JAKEEE010000117.1, on the reverse strand, counting down.
TAACCGCAAACATACCGGCGATTTTGTTTGCCGCCGCCGTCCAGGTCGGCCAAAAATATTAACACAGCGTGAAACTCGCAACGTTTTGCAAAGTGTGAAGCAAAACCCTCGACTTACTGCACCCAGAATGGCTTAAAATGTTAAGCAAATTTTTAAGAAGACCCTCTGCACTCACACCGTTCACAAAAATTTAGAAAAAAGCTGGGTATCAAGGTCATGTCGCACGCAAGAAGCCATTCATATCTCTAGTCAATAGACAAAAGCGTATTCCTTTCGCGATAGAGCACTTAAATAAGCCCCGAGAGTTCTGGCAGAAGGTTATTTTTTCCGATGAGAGCAAGTATTGTGTCTTTGGAATCAAAGGGCGTAAGATTGTGTGGCGAAAAACAGGAACGGCACTCGGTAAGGAAAACTTGGTGCCTATGTGAAGCATGGTGGTGGTGGAGCAATGATATGGGGGTGCATGGCTAGTAATGGTATGGGTCGAATGGAATTTATAGAGTCCAACATGGACAAATATGCATACCTTAATATCTTAAAAAGAAATTTGAAGCAAAGCGTGGAAGAATTTGGTCTAGGAAGTGACTACTATTTTCAACAAGATCACGACCCGAAGCATACAGCAGACATAGTTAAGCTTTGGTTACTCTATAACGTTCCCAAGCAGCTTCGAACACCACCACAATCGCCAGATTTGAATCCTATAGAGCACCTATGGGATTCACTTGAATTAAATGAATGAATGAATTGAATTAAAATTTATTAATTAAGTGATAATTAAATAATTGAAACCTCCGTGTCGTTTGAGTCTGGGTCTTGCGTTAACAGTGACAAATGAGTAGGTTTATTATAAAGACCGTAAGCTAGTTGCCGCTGTCGCAGGTGCCGTTTTCTGACTAACGTTGTTTCATCTTTTGGTCACTACATGTCTCGTGCGAAGTATCGAATTTTCAAAGTGCAACCGTTACGCTGACGGTGACAAAGTTGTGTCGGTCACACATGGAGTCATTAAGCCTGGACTGTTACTGGAACTGGTGGTACAATTTGCTGTGGTGCTAAGATGTGCGCACGCTCCATTGTCGGTTTCTCTACAGAACGCTACAGTTTCGTGTCGCAGTCAGCTGTGATATTTTCCAGGGGGTGCAAAATTTGGCCAGCATGTAAGGCATGCCATATTAGTTTTTTAGCAATGATCGACTCGTGTCTGAGTTAAACAATGGTTCACTCGAACATGGTTTTAACGTCGGGAAAGATATTCGCTAGCTGTAGAATTGGCGCTATATATTGGCGGATATATATGTAGATATAACTTAGAAAAAAATTCTACTGCTGTAAGAAAGTGTTTTCCTGCGGTTGAAAAAATTTACACTCGTGGGTATAGGCGTAACACCCATTTTCTGCTTCTTTGAATGCCTGTTGTACCTCGCTTTTCCACACATGTGTCAGTTTGCAACAACTTCTGCCGCAATTTTTTGATTTGATACCGAGTATTTGACTGACTCACATTCTGACTGACTGACTCACTGACTCACATGTGAAATAATTCACAGGAAATAGTTCACAGGTCCGTACTCTCAATAACATGATTTAAAGAGACTTCACTGTGAGTTGTGTCCGCATCGGATCGGAGTGATTCTTGGAAGGCGTTAACATTTTTACCTTAAAAGCCGTCCGCCACATAATTTTTTTCCCCTGGCTTGTAAAAAACCTTAGTGCTTCTCTTCGATTCGTGATTTCCAACTTTTTATCTTTGAGTTAGGGTTTCGACCGAGATTCCGTAGATAAGTAGTTTTTGCTCTATATGGATTCTTGTGGCACTCCTACCGTATATATAATGACATAGGCTGTTTAGGGTTTAAACGATTGCTAACAACTCACATTCATTCGTTACGTAATTTATCTTTTATGTCCTCGAAATTAGAGTTATGGGCCTGTTTCTTTACGATAACACTGCGTCTGAGCCAATTGAAGAGACATCAGTAGCAAAGGACAAAATTCATATTTTCCTCCGTTTAATGAACAAGATGTATTTTATCTATCATGTATCGTCAACACACAATTCGGTGGTACCCAGACTTCAAGTCCAGGGTTGTTTAATACTTGGCGTTTTCGAGATTCTATGCAATCATACTGATACTCTGCATTGGGTACTTGTGTGCTATAGTTTTTGAATTATATTTCCTAAAACCAGTCGTTTATTAGGTGCGCCGATAGATTGGTGCATTTTTTTTTCCAAAAACCCATTTAACAGAGCTTTTGTAAAGAGACCTATAAGGTCGAATAGGTCCTAGGTCCATGTTTTAAGAAATCTCTTTCTTGATTTCTTGATTCACAAGGTTGGGAGCTTCTTGTGGAACGATTAAACTGACTTACTTGAAGTAAATTGGCTCCTTGTCCTCTGTGGGAATGGTGGCGACAACATTAGTTTTCAATGGAAGTATTTTACTCGGATCGGCAAACGCCTTTAATTGCTTTGTAATTACATACAGAAAAATTGTGCGAACATTAAGTGAAATTATTAATTTTAGCACATTTGTGGAATTTCAGAGTCTCAGATCCACCATTAAAGCGGATTAACTCTACTTTAAGGTTAATAAAAAAGGGAGCTGCTAATGCCAAATAACTTGAAGCTTTTATTTTTGATTTTATTAAAGCGGTGGATTCACTTATCTAGAAAGTCTATACCGGGGCAAAAGGTATAAGACTTGTTTGTTTGGCTTGATGTATATAACGTTTTGGCGCTCCGGTGTCGATTGAATAATTTTAACGATATCCGTGCTAGTGAACAGGAGCGGGGATGCTCCGCTAAAAAATTATGCGCATCTGTTTCATACTAATTATACTTTTAATTTGCTATATACTTAATTTGCATCTTTTATTTCTATTGAGGTGTGTCATAAGTTTGACGAAATCTAGAAGACGGGTCGTCCTGGATCTTCTCAACCTGGTCATGTGTAGGGGGAATACCTTGCGACGTAGTAAAATACGAATTATTTTCCAACCTATTATACTGAATATCAGACTGCCTCTGAGCATGGCGGCTCTGAGACTGCCTAGGGTTCTTATTTTCTATTGGGCCGCAAATGCATGTCTGGCATGATTTGACTCAATCTCTTGGACCATTCCAAGCGTCTTTGGCAATTCCATGCGTTGGACCGCAAATATAACGACTATAAGGTTCCTTCTTAGACCTGGAACAAACACGCGATGTGGACCTCGGGAATTTACCTTGTATGATCGTCGCGAACTCTTGCTCAAGTAAATGTAGTTGTAGTGAAAATGTAGTTAGTAGCTCAAGTGGTCTCTTATCAGACGTAAAGTCTAGACAACTACTAATAGCGTCGAATTTAAAAACTGTGTTAAAAGATTCTAAAACCGCAACAGCAGATCCTCTAATTCTGTTGCGAGTTATAATGTCAGCATGGTAATGTCTTTAACTTCCTACATTGGCTTTAAAAAAATATATTGTTCCTGTCTACCATCAAACTCCGGTAGCGACTAAACCGTATCTCAATCTTCGTGACATTTCACCACGTCTGTAATTTTTATTGCTTCATGCACTCTGATTTCGGGGGCTGTCACAGTTGTGGCCTAAAATTCAAAAGCGTAAGCCTGTTGCAATCAATCTTGTAAAAATAACATAATCTAACTTTCTTTTAAATATGACGGAAATGAAAAAGGTTTCACTTACATATTTAAGTTCTAAAGGTTCCTTAATAGGTGTTAATATCTTCCGAGTTCATGCACGAGGTTGTGGTGCGGTTAATTCGTGTTGGGTGTCTGTAAATACAAATTTCATGGCCGTCATTTCCTTTTGATAACTGTTGTCGCGATACTAAATCTGGAGTCTATTTTTGTGTGTGGTAACGACGATTGTCGACTACCTCCACTTAAATACAATAATTGCAGCTTCTTAATCGTAATCGTTGTCATGACACTGAGCTCAAATCACTTGAAGCGTGCGCGGTAAAGTCGGTGTTGACTACCACAGAACTGATAATGAAGTGCTAATCAAATAATTAAACGGTAATGGGTTCTTTATTCCTTTGCACCTTCGAGGCGTTTGAATCTAGGTCTTAAAGTAACATACAAATTAGTGATCTTATTTTAAAGTCAAGCTTACTGTCGCTACTGCCATTCGTTGACCAACTCTGTTTCACCTTTTGCTCACCCCATGCCTCGTGCCTCGTGCGAAATATCGAATTGCAACCCTTGGGCTGACGCTGACATAAGTTATGTCGGTCACGAATGGAGTCAATAAACTCGGACTACATAGATGGTGTTTTCGGTAGTGCGGAAATTGGTTCAGTTAACTAACTTAACGTATATAAATATCTACCATTCGAGTATCTTATTAACCAAAAGTTCCAACATTTCCTTGCTACTCTTAAAGCTGAAATGTTGGCTCACTTGAACTTTGATTGTATTCCACAAGTTCCGAATCACAAACCTTAATCAAGATGATCCTGTTGTCATAATCATCCGCACTTTTAAAAATAACTGAGTAATCACTAAGAGATCAGAGAGAGAGAGAGAGAGAGATTACTAAGACATCAGAGTAACTAAGTATTCGTTACTTTGTATTGCAATCCTCATTTACAGCTAGATGTCGAACGTCGCATTCAATAAGTAAGAGTGGGAGTTAAACCATACACCTTAAACACAGTTGAATATTGCCTTCAGCCATTTTTATTCTACTTTCTTTTTCTCATTCCTCCCTTGCCTTGAAAATACAAAGTAAACTCTTCATCGCGATGCTGAAGAGTTTTGTTTTTATTTAGATTAAGGCAAAGCGTTTGGTGCCGGGAGGTAGTTATCATTTGCCGACTAAGCCCCTTCCACCATAAACTCGTCATCTATTAGAGCTTTTTTTACACACCGGTTATAATAAATAATACAGGGCCATATGACCTTTTTCTTATTGTTATTTCTTATTCTATCTTGTTATTTATTTTCTTATTATTATTAGATTTATTGCTGTTCCCTGTTACTGCTGTTTTGTTTGAGGATATAAGGATATTATATAAGTATCTTTCTCATTAAAATATCTATTTATACTTAGAACATTATGATAAAAACGTTATCACAATGACTTTTTAATAAACCTATTTATGTATACAAGAATCCGCTTTGTGATTGCAGGTTGATTTTCAACCAGTATGATGCCGTTCTAAAACCCTTAGTCACTGGAAAGTTTAATATAAAAGTCAAATTATTGTGCGATAGTGACGCTCAATAATCATGCTCAAATCATGCTACAAAAGTAGAAAGGGGTATCTGTAATTCAAAATTTTTTGAAAGTGAGCGTGGTTCTACTCTGTTATAAGTTGTACATATTGGGTTGTTCGGAAAGTCATTTCGTTTTTTCCCGCCAGAGGACTTAATTACGTTTTTTCGAAACTAACTTCACACTTAAGCCCCATAACCATTATATGTCATGAGAGCTGATATTGCAAGGCTTGTGTGTGAAAAAGTTCTATTAATTCTACCCAGTAGTTTTTGGTTGGTGCCTTTTTAAATATGGAGAGCAATAAGCAGCATTTTCGTCATATTTTACTTTTTAACTTCAGAAAAGGTAAAAATGCTGTCCAAGCGAGAAAAAAATTGACGGATGTGTATGGAGAAGGCGTGTTAACAGTACGCCAGTGCCAGAACAGGTTTGCAAAATTTCGATCCGGCAATTTTGATGTCGAAGATGCACCACGGTCTGGAAGGCCGGTCGAAGCTGACAAAGATGCGATAAAGGCATTAGTTGATGCAAATCGGCGAATCACCACACGAGAGATCGGTGAGAGGTTAAATTTGTCGAATTCAACTGTTTATGGCCATTTGAAAGGCATGGACTTAACCTCGAAGCTCGATGTGTGGGTGCCCCATGTCCTTACCGAGCGAAATTTGTGTCGTCGTGTTGACGCGTGTGATTCGCTCCTCAAACGTCTAGAAAATGATCCATTTTTGAAGCGGATTATTACTGGGGACGAAAAATGGGTTGTATACAACAATGTTAAACGCAAGAGGTCATGGAGCAGAAAAGATGAACCGGCTCAAAGCGTGTCAAAAGCCAACATTCACCAAAAAAAAGGTGATGCTCTCCGTTTGGTGGGATGTCAAAGGAATCGTTTTTTTGAGCTTTTGCCGGACAATACAACGATTAATTCAGAAGTCTATTGTCATCAGCTGGACAAATTGAATGATTCACTTAAAGAGAAGAGGCCCGAATTAATCAACAGGAAGGGTGTAGTGTTCCACCAGGATAATGCGAGACCTCACACAAGTTTGGTCACTCGCCAAAAACTTTTACAGCTTGAATGGGACGTACTGCAACATCCACCATATTCTCCAGATCTGGCGCCTTCCGACTACTATTTGTTCCGGTCCCTGCAAAATTTTTTGGATGGCAAAACCTTTACCTCAAATGAAGATGTCAAAAACCACCTGGACGAGTTTTTTGCCAGCAAGGACCAAAACTTTTATGAGAGGGGAATTATGTTACTGCCAGAAAGATGGCAAAAGGTGTTGGACCAGAATGGCCAATATATAATTTAATAAAATATTTATTCATTATACGAAAACTGTCTTTCATGTTCCCCAAAAAAAACGAAATGACTTTCCGAACAACCCAATATATTGGGTTGTTCGGAAAGTCATTTCGTTTTTTCCCGCCAGAGGACTTAATTACGTTTTTTCGAAACTAACTTCACACTTAAGCCCCATAACCATTATATGTCATGAGAGCTGATATTGCAAGGCTTGTGTGTGAAAAAGTTCTATTAATTCTACCCAGTAGTTTTTGGTTGGTGCCTTTTTAAATATGGAGAGCAATAAGCAGCATTTTCGTCATATTTTTACTTTTTAACTTCAGAAAATGTAAAAAATGCTGTCCAAGCGAGAAAAAAATTGACGGAAGTGTATGGAGAAGGCGTGTTAACAGTACGCCAGTGCCAGAACTGGTTTGCAAAATTTCGATCCGGCAATTTTGATGTCGAAGATGCACCACGGTCTGGAAGGCCGGTCGAAGCTGACAAAGATGCGATAAAGGCATTAGTTGATGCAAATCGGCGAATCACCACACGAGAGATCGGTGAGAGGTTAAATTTGTCGAATTCAACTGTTTATGGCCATTTGAAAGGCATTATACGAAAACTGTCTTTCTTGTTCCCCAAAAAAAACGAAATGACTTTCCGAACAACCCAATAATATAATGTACATATCTTACAAACTGAAGCTACATAAGTGAAATCTAATAATTTCCACCCCAAATATAAACGTTATGTCTAAAACTACTAAAAGTGAGATAACTATCTAAGGAAAAGTATTAGGTCAAGTACAAAGAAATCGATAATTTTTCTCTATATATTTTTCTGTATCTTGCGTTGTATAAGTGTGATCGGGATACGCTACAAGTCCCCCGAAAGATAAAATTTCTTACTAAACAAAAATTTCAGATAGTTTCGTATATGCTTAACTCAGTATTGTATGCGCACACGTTGAAGATGAACACCAGCAATGAGAAAATACGCCATATCCTCCAGTTTTTCTTCGATAAAGTCGTCGATTCCATTCCGGTAATTTTAATGTCAAAGATGCACCACGCTGTTGAATTCCAATTTTCGAAATTATCGATAAAATAATGGAAGTCGTCTTGTCCGACTGTCATGTAAGCAGTGTTTTGATTGCCCAAGAGCTAAACATTGCAAAAAATACTGTTTGGAACCATTTAAATAAGGCTCGATGATACACGAGTCAACGCAAAAAACATCATACACCAAATTTTCATCTGCGAATGGCTACTGAATCGTAACATTCCATCGATCCATTTTTGAAGCAGATCGTTACTTGTGATGAAAAGTGGGATTTTTACGACAACCTCAAGTGAGAACAGTCGTGGTTGAATCGCGATAGCCGGCGCAAACGATGGCCTAACCAGGATTGACGGTCAGGAAGGTTTTGCTATGTATTTGCTGAGATTGGTAGCGAATCATCTACTGCTCCCCTACGGGAGCTCTTAATTTGGACTCCTACCGTCAACAATTGGACCGTCCAAAGGAAGCTACTACCCAGAAGCGGCCAGTTTTGGCCAATAGAAGGGGAATTGTGTTCCATCAAGACAACGCCATGCCACACAACGATAATGACTCAGCAGATGCTCTGGGAATTTGGTTGGGATGATCTTAAGCATCCACCCTATAGTCCGGACCAAGCATCAAGGGTTTTTTTTACCTGTTCCTGTCCTTGGTGAATGATTTTGCTGGTGAAAAATTCGCCTCAAGGCAAGGTTGTGAAAATTGGCTGTCCCAGTTTTTTGCCAGTATGAATGAGGGTTCATATGAGAGCGGCATTATGAAATTACCTTCAAAATGGCAACAAGTTATTATACAAAATCTCCAATTTAATGCAAAAATAATTTTTTTTTTATTAGACAATATTAGAAGCATTAAATATAACTGTAAAGATGGTACAGTAGTGTTCTACGTGAATCGGTATAAGAATTGTGCAATTGGCGTGACACCGCCACATTTAAGTGAAATATGAACCCTCAAGAACTATCCAACCAGTTGAACCAATTTTGATGCATAACATTACCTCGACATCCTTATGTTACTGTTACGGAATGAAACTTTGCATAAATATGGCCTTCAAAGTTTGGCACCTCTTATCTAAAAATGGCTGAAATCAGTCTAAATATTTTAAAGGATGGCAGTACCGATCAGGGTCTGACTTTTTGTGAAAATATCGTTCAATCTATAAGATATCTCATTGAAGTTAAGTTGGCATCTTTTGATTATAATAAGATGGATGAAATCCACATCTAAAAATGGATCAAATCGGTTCAGTACTTCCTATAGACACTCCATATCTATGACTTCATGATTTTCGAACTTCCGGTTGACTTTATACCATATATATCGGGCAACATGTAAAATATCTCAACAAAATTAAGTTAACATATTTTCTTAGATAAAGTTCAGTTCGTTGACGAAAATGGGTAAGATCCGTCCATGAATAACCTCAGTCCCCATGTACTAAGCTTTTAATTATAATGCCTTTCGTTATTCTAGGTGGCTTTGTGTCGAATATATCTGTCAATGCGTGAGTTATGTGAATAAAATTGGGTGGAAAGATGTTCTGAATCTTACTTGTACATTATTTGAATTCCAAAATTACATTAAATCCGTTTAGACTTTACCCTAGCCCCAATTTCCCAGTATTTTGAGTTTAGAATTTCGAGTTGATTTATACAGGTTATACCGGTCAATATTTTATATTTTCGTGAAATTAAGCGGACATGTTTTCTAGACCACAATGTGATTTAGAATTAAATATGAATGAAATCGACCCAGACCTTTGGCTAGCCCCCCATTTACCTTCTTTAATTGTTTCCCCTTCTGGTTGACTTTTCCCTTATTTACCCAATATATTAAATTTCGTCCGCTTTGGTGGAGTTTATATCGGTATTAGTGCAAGATAACTCAATAAAATTAATCGAGAACATTTAGATTAGTATTATGTTATTCGGTAGTAAGAATTAGTGATATCGGGATGTACTTTTCCACGACTCAAAAATGATGAATATAGCGATTTGTGTTAAGATGCTTTTAATGAAAACATTTGCGATTTTAACAAAGTTTAGTAAAGAAGCTACCATATGATTGCAATCCATTCAACATTTCGTATATTAAAGAATATTGAATTCATATAATTTTTATATATATTAATATTTTTTAATAGAAAGTTTTGTCAAGACCTGAAAATATTTATATTTTAAATATTTACTTATTTTAATGCTTAGTTAATATATTTAATATTTTGCTTTTCTAGATCACGTCTGGCAAGTGGTTTTACAAAAGAAAAGCTTAGCGGAAGAAAAGAAAATTGTAGGAAACTATCATGTATGTTTGTCGCCGAAGTCTGTGACATTTATAAGAATTGGTTCGGAAAAGTCGTCATCAGGATATATTAGAACAACGGATATACATATTCCCTTAAACACCATCAGAAGGTATGTGATCGATATAATTGTCCAGAAATTAGGTTTATTATAACCTTATTATCCCAAAATCTGTTAAAATAATATACCGGATAATAATATCATTAGAAGTGCACTAAATTTCAGCAGTTAATTTTTTAATTTTTTTCCAAAACATTTTAAAGAAAGAGTACATCAAATATATCCTTTTGAAACCAGCTCTTTCTTCGATTGCGTTTTTTCGGGTTAGTGTTGGGTTGGATCGTGGTTAAGCTATTTCAGACCTCTTTACAGTAGACCTCTTTGCAGGTTAGTAACCAGTATACAAACAATAAACGGTATACATGAACGTTAGAAGATAGGTTGTATGATATTAGTTAGTTATTTAATGAAGGAAGGGGCTGTTGTTACTGCTTTAAACATTTCTAAAAAAAAAAAACTTTGTCAAATGCCGCTGTGGTGACAGTCAAAACCGTCCGTCTTGGTATCGGATATTACAGTGATATTCATTTTATGACATTTTATTTAGTTGCAATACCAGGTTTTTGACCTATAAACACAAACTATTTCAGAAAACTTGTAATTGTCAACACATTTTTTATATCCTCTGGAAGAAGAACTGACTGCTTTGGAGTAACTGACTAACATGAAAGATCATATGAGGGATCCTAAGTCCGTACATTGAAGCGTCAAGCGTTGCGTTTCCAATTGCTAATTCGTGTCAACGCGCACTATTCACAAATAGTAATTTTTTTTACATTTCTTCTTTAAACAACTCATGGAGTTCAAATCATTTATATTTTTATTAAATATATGCACAAATTAAAGTATTTGGCATCATTCCTCGATTTTGTGAAAAAATTCGTGTTATTAAATATCAAGAAATAAAAAACAATGATGTTCATTGAAATTTGAAATCTTTATGTTTAGCAGATTTAAAATAATTTGTATGTTCGTCGTGAAATTACCAGAATCCTAGGCGTTCAATGCCTCAGTTTTTCAAATTGATTAAATTTAAAGGATCTGAAAAATTATTTACTAGCTATCAACTTAGACATTAGAGCTGTTTGTTTCTGAAAAATATTTATAGAAAATGTAAAACGGGTAAATAAACTATATCAAATAATTTTCAACTAATTTTAATCAGTTATTTTATACAAATACGAAGAAAAATCAAGTTTACAACAAAACAAAGCGGAAAACTTGTTGTACTCGTAGAAAAAAATTCCAAAACTGGCCGAGGTAAGCCACTATTTGGAAGCAGTGAAAATAAAATTATTGGATTTTCGGAAATTTTGCGAACATAAGGCGATACAATTTACTATTTCTAGGAATGAATTTTTTGAGTAAATTAAATTTTTGAAACGTTTGTGTTTGTCATTTGGGTTTCATTTTTAATCCACTGCGCACAAATACAGTGTTCCATAATATTTAAAACTTCCTTAACAACTATAGCTATCCTAGATTGTGCCAGTCCAACTTTAAATTATTTCCACTGCATTGTTGATAACTATTATCAGGAAGAAAACGGAGAGTTGCGCATAATTTCAATAAAGGAGGTACTGTGGTTCCTCCCACACGTTTGTGCCGTCATCTCATTGGGTAAAACAAAATGTTTCCTTATTTAAACGAAAATAACTTATGCATCTGCAGCAAACATTATTACAAGGTCATGCATTATAACTCAAACTTTTGTTTATTTGGTTCTTGAAAATTCCAATGGATTCTAGTAAACAGGAAGCCTTTTCCGTATGCGCAGCACTTCAGTTTTGGCCTCAACATTGTATAAAAACTAATAAATTTTAATATTTATTCAGTCTTTCGAAAACAATAACTTAAATGTGTTGTATTAATTTTTCGTTTCATATCCATTAGTTGTTTAATTATCTGTCAAAACTTCACTTTTTTAATTTGGCAACTTCAATAAAACTTCAACTTAAATTAATTGTAATTCATGCTTTAATTTCAATTCAACTGAGCCGAGTTTTATTCAGTTCAGTTGCCTACAGTATTATGCGAGTTTTGGAGTTTGAATACTTTGAATATCTCTTAGGAAAATATGCAAACTATTTTTTAAATTTATTTACGAACGTTTCTAATTGAATAACTTACAAAAATTGACGATTTCCAAATTGTACTTAGGGAACGTTATGGAATGCTTTCACTTGGTTCAAATTGGTTAAGTAGTTTATGATTTTGATCGTTTTAGCATTTCAACAAAAAAATAATAGTCTCTCTTAAAGTTACTATGCAAATAAAAATAACCGAAATAACTGAATAACGTGATGGCAGTCTGTATTTATTACTAAAAGACAAACCAACGGCTGAAAGGTCATCATATCACCATTTACACGGTATCTGGGAAACCCAACTGTACTAAAGATACAACAAGCTCATATTTAGAAATTTGGCCAAAATGTTAACAATAAATAAATACTAAATGTATTGTATGAAATCTTATTGTAACGTAAATCCAATATTAACAAGTAAAGAAGGGCTAAGTTCGGGTGTAACCGAACATTTTATACTCTCGCAATGTGCAAGGATCGAAGGCGGGGAAATGCTTTCAGGTGCTGGCATAACTTTATATTAAATAACTTTTTATTATTAAGAAATGTTGCGGAATAATTCAATATTCACTATTCGACGAAACCGCTAATGGATTTAAATCATTTTTGGTATCTTATTAACTTGTATTACAGGTCATAGACTCACGTGGTTTCATTGCCAAATTGCTTCGTGTCAGAGATATTTATACTAAAATCTGGCAAATTAGCTCAAATAAGATACAGGCGATATAATCAACCAAAGTGGCTTAATTCAATATATTAGATACATGAGGAAAAAATCATCCAGAGAAAAGAAAATCGTTATATGAGGAATAAGCGGCTTAGACCATGGTCTAGACCGGTTTCTTTCATATTCAGCGCGAAACCATATTATATTTAAGAAACATATCCACGTAGTTTCATTGAAATATCACACATATTGACCAACATGGACGGTTTAAAGTCAGATGGAAAGTCGAGAATTCTTATATGTGGCATTTTTCGGATAGAGGATTATCTGCACTAATCACATTAACTCTTTTCATTATTCAAGTATATTATGATATATGTTTTCACCCAATTTTGTGAATGTAAGTCACATAGCGAAGTCTGCTAGAGAATAACGAAAATCATTATATGTAGTATATAGGAGCTCGATTCGTTCGTTCACCGATTTCACACATTTTTGAAATTAAACTATGGTATATCCAATATTCGTCAATCCAATACACGTTCACCTAATTTTGTTAAGATACCTTACATATTGACCGAAATATATAGTATAAAGTCTACAGGGAGTTTGAAAATCCGTATATTGGTATATGGTATATGGAGGGTAGGGAAAGTATTTACCCGATTCTCGTTATTTTTGTTACCAGAGCACACTATTATCATGGAAAAACAATCGTCTAATTTCATTACAATACCTTACAGATTTACCGATATTTTCGGTAAAAAGTCAGATATATGCACTGAGGTCCATATATTGGGTATCTGGTGGCTTGAAAAGTTATAATCGACTATGTTTACGCATGAGATGGCATGTCTTGAAGGTACTATTAGGGAAAAGTTTTATCCAATATCTTAATTGATGCTCGATTTATCTACTTTAAAGATCAGAAGAAACTTGAAATTATGTTACATGAGAAATAGGCGTAGTTTTTATCCGATTTTGTTCATTTTCACAATGTGACCTACCTAAGCCTACCTTTCACCTAAGAATACAAATATACTGTTACATATCAAATTTTGTTGAAATTGGTTAAGGAGTTCTTGAGATATGGAATTTCACCTAAAAGTGGACATTAGTACGCCCATCACCAAAATTTTACACAGATGCCTATGCAGCCCTTCCGTATCTTATTTTCTGTAAGATTTTATGTTTCTGAAGTGTTCTTTCAGCGAGTTAACGCACTTTTAGTAGTTCAACATAACCTTTGTATGGGAGGTGGGCGTAGTTATTCGGATAATTTCACTCATTTTCTCAGTATATGAAGAGATGCTAGAAAAGCTTACTCGGAGCAAGGTTGATTGTTATAGCTTTAACGGTTTTCGAGATATATATACTAAAGCTATTGGGGAGCGGGGCCATACCCACTTTTACAAACACTTTTACCCACAGATGCCCCGCCTTAGTGGGATCCGCTATACGAAATAACACGTTTATATCTTAATTTTCTGCTTCGTTATAGGACTTTATCTGTTTTCGATTAATGCCATTTTGTGGGCGTGGCAGATGTCCAATTACGCCTATCTGCAATACCAACCGCCTTACGGTGACAGAGAACATATGTACCCAGTTTCATCACAATATCTTAATTTTTACTCAAGTTATCGCTTGCACTGACGGACGGACGGACAGACAGTCACTCGGATTTCTACTCGTCTTTTCATTCTGATCATTTTTATATATATATGTTTTATCTAACTCGATTAGTTCTAGGTGTTACAAATATCCGTTAGGTGAACAAAACCAATATACTCTGTAGCAACATATTGCGAGAGTATAAAAGTTACTACCCCTGCAAGAAATTAGTGAAATTCTGTCTCAAAAAAATTACCCACATCAATGTAATGACACCCCAAATAACGTAGTTACCAAAAACTACCTATTGCAGAGCAGCATCTCTTCAAAGAATAAAACAAATACATGTATAAACTGAAAAAAAGTTTCTCTCTCCATACAGAAAATTTTCGCTCCTTTATATAAAATCAATAACTTCCATATTAAGTATACAAGAACAGACAAATATGTATTCACATACATTTTCACAATACGCCTGCACTTCTTTAAGCTTTATTTATTTTCCATACTCTTTACTTATTCTTTTTGATTTCCATACTACAAATCCTATCCTCGGAATGGACGATTTTAATTCCAAGTTGATGTTCAAGTTCAAGTTCCAAGTTACCTCACAGTCGGCGTTGTTGCAACTGCACATGTTTTGTTGTTAATCCTTGTGTTGTGTCTGTTGCCATTGAAGTTGGCGCAAACATCGCCTGAGGAGTACTCAGAGAAAGCAATTTTTTGCTGCCAGCGTTCACTCGCTCAAGGATAATCTTTTACCATCATGTACTTGAAAAGCAGAGAAGAAATAGAAGTCTTAAACAAAACTTAGTCTGGAATAATTTACTAGCAACAATTAATTCCAAGTCTCTCTAGTAATCAATGGCTTAAACACACTTTGTGACATAATCCATGACCCGAAGATCATCGCAAACATATTTGTTACGCATTGAAAGCTAGTGACTAATTTTATCAACCAGTTCGTAGCTGAGAAACAACTCTACTATTCTTTAAAAATTATTTCTAACCAGGTTCTTGTTACATTAAACATTCCTTGTTTGAGCTTAGAACTTGAAAAGCTTATGACCGTATCGGAACCCGTATATTCAACAACAATTGTCGAAATGGGAAAAGGCGCAAAGATATACAATTTACTAAAACGTTTTATATGAAATCAAAACTATTGGGTAAAAGTAAAAATTAACCATTCTAAACGATTACGACGAAACCATTTCCATGTCGAGAATTGTATTTACGCAGACGAGATCTTGATATTTTCAAGACAATTTGATTTGGTAATGTTAAACAAACTTCCACCAAAATAATTAATAATAAATCTAGCATCTCTTACATCTGTAGCTAAAATATAAATTACATAAATGTAAATCTTCTTGCCTATCGTAAAATAAAATACCTATTTTAGACTAAGGTTAGATATAGGAATCATTGTTTATATATATACAAAATAAAACTTATAAACTTTATAATTATAATACTATATACAACTTTTCTGGATGATATTTTGAAACATGAAGTGCCTTATCACAACTCGATAAGACAGTCTTACACCCCTACTATGTATGTGTACTAGCTTGAGTATAAAATAACCGTTGTGCACTGTGTACCAAAATATACATTATGAAAGGGTATCGGCTACCTACCACAGTCCCCAATTTTTGTTTTTATCTATTACTTTCATCCCTTATTATAGTGTACAGAAGTATATATAGTATATATAGTGTACATATATAGTATATATAGTGTACAGAAATGTCAAAATCAGGTAACTGAGCAGTTGCCTACAGTATTTTGCGAGTTTCGGAGTTTGAATACATTGAATATCTTTAAAGAAATTTAATATTTTTATTTTTTATTTAATTGAATAAATTAGCCAAATTGATCTCCACAAAAATGGTTGCTCTTTAAATGGTTTACAAATTTCTCAAAGAATATTTACTTTAAATTTTTTTTGTAGTTCGATATTTTTTAAGAATTTGCAATGTATATTGATGTAACAATAAGATAGCACTATACTAGTATAATACTTACAATGGTGCCTAGAAGCTGCATTGTTATAAGTTGAGAGTGCGTAAATGATTCTCAGATCCTTTAAATTGTAAAAATTTGATAAACTGAAGCGTTTATCGTAAAGAAATCAAGTAATTTCACGACCAACGCACAGATTAATTTAAATCTACTAAACATAACGGTTTTAAAATTCAATGAACGCTGTTGTTTTACATTTCTTTATGTTTCATTTAACGACTTAAAGCAGGGCTTCTCAAAAATGACAACTCAGAGTTTTTTTCTGCGTTTTCAAGTGTACTGATTCAGTAATCATCCGCAAAACAAAATCCTGTTATAGTAGCCAATGCAAATACACCGGGAATCCCACTAGTCTTCCGCAATAGGGTGTAAAATTTAGTATGGTGACCCTGAGCATTTATAACTCATTGTGGTAGTTTTTGGAATGGAATAAAGTAATTTTTTCAGGTCGTAGATGCTAAGAATATTTTGACATTACCCTGAATTGTGGTTTTGAATGCCGTCTTGTTTTTAGCAAGATTTTTCTTTAAGTACTCCCCATGGTTATAATTTTTAGGGGTTTTTTTTTCTGTACTCTGTGTATTACATGAATAGTTAATAAGCACACGTGTCATAATGCAAACAAACAGCTAACATATGATTCCATAGTCAATGCCGATTTGCAAATCTTTTAGTAAGTTGTTGTCTTTTTGCAGATATGTGATGTCCCTAAATTAAGCGTCTGTTTAGATGATTACCTAAGTATGTGATAATATTTGACTTTGAATTACATTACATTACTTCAAAATTCTAATTTTCTTTCTACTTAATTCAATCGCTTTGAAAAACAATTACGGCAACTAGACATTAGAATCAATACATAATAGGGGTATTAGTAATTTCACAACGTTCAAATTAATCAAATCTACTAAACAATTTTAAATTCCAACGAAGGTCATTGTTTTCCGTTTCTTTATGTTTCAGTTTACGATTTATATCACAAATTTGAGCAATGCTTCTAAATACTTTGAACAATGCTTCCCAAAAATGTAAACTCAAGGTTTTTATCTGGGTTTTCAAGTAGACTTCAGAAGCTCTAGTATCCAACGCGAATATAGGGGTATCTATAATTCAGTAGCCTTCCGCAATAGGGGTATAAATTAGAAGGGTGGAAATTCTTTTTAAAGATGTGTCTAAAAAGCGCAGTGGTATCGAAAATTATTGAGAATGGATTCTATTTTTTAGACATTTTCTGCTTTTACCGGTAAGTCATGTGCCATAAAACACTCAATGGATCACAACATTTAAGCGTAAAAAGGTTAACAATCTCAGCCATAAAAAACATACCCTCTGATTAGTAACATGATGGTGATGATTAAGTAAAGATAAAATAAAGTGGATTCCGAGCGACTAAGGAATACAAGATAATGAAATAACCGACAAAGAAGCGAAAACGCCTGACCACAGCACGGCAATTAACCCTACCAGCTGCAGCATTCCGGAAATCAAAATATTCCAATTTATATTTCTACATTTTAAAGCTTAACTACCCTTATTGCGGTAGTCTACTGGATTATAGTTGCCTGTATACTTGCGTTGGATACCATAACAGGATTTTGCTCTACGGATGGCTATTGAAGCCATAGGTCGTATTATATCAATATTGGTTATTGGAGATTGGTTACAATGAATTTATTTATACGGATCTAATTTTAAAATATTTTAGTGAAGGTGAATTTGATAGTAAATTTTTAAAGATTATGGGATTGATTTTACTCTTGAGGTAAGATAAGTCCTAACATAGTAGATGTACAAGAAGGTGTCCATGGAATGATAATTTAAACTTTATTAAGTAAAGCATTCCATTTATATTGAAAAATCTTTGTGAAAATCAATATAGTTGAACAATATTTGTTTATTATTATTTTTATTGTTTTTGAATTGTATTACAAATAATTGTATAATTTAATGTTTTGGTAATTCTTAAGGAATAAATAATAATAATAATAGTTAATTAAACAACAGTATTGTAAAGAGATAATTGAAATAATTAGAGAATTGCTTGTAGGAAAGGATATTTTAGTTTATTGCACCGTGGTGGTCAGGGTTTATTAAATAATATATTATATAATAATTTGAATATCTTAAGCTTTAAGGTAAATTGTTAAAAATTAGTAGGAATGATACAAAATGTGTGATTAGAATTAGTAATCATTGTAAAGTTTGTTATAAATTATGATTTGTATAATTTATTATATTTTTATTTATATATAATATAAAGGATATATATAAATATAATATATAATATATATTTTTATTTATATATAATATAAAGTATATATATAAATATAATATACAATATAATAAATATTTTCAAGTAATTGAAAGTTGAGATTTCAAATACAGATATCTAATGTATTATTGTAGCTTAAACAAGCCTACTAATAGTCTGTGTTATACCATCATTCTTTTTTAAACCACTCTAACAATTTATGGACGGTTCTTGCAATGAAATACCACTTTTGCATTAAATATTACTCATCAATTATGTTTCGGATGAATTTGATTTAGTATTTGATTATAATTCATTACATTTCATTTGTTTAAGTCTATGATTACAATAACTTACAAATTAAAAAGTAAATCAGTACACAAGTCCACAGTTATTTAACAACTCCGATTTTTTAATAATTATTAATCTAATTTCAGATGTGGAGATTCACATTGCCTATTTTATATGGAAGTTGGACGACAATGTATTATAGGAGCTGGAGAATTGTGGATGGATACAGAAGATCCGTTAGTAGCTCAGAGTATGCATAAAATGATATCAAGGTATTGTTCTACTTAAAGTTCCAAAGACATAATAACTTATTATTTATTACAGAGTTTATTAGATCACTAATATACCAAATAACACCTTGTTTTATAGTTTTGATACCTAAGGTTGTTTATAAAATCCTAATATAATATATTTATTAATGAATATTAATTAAGCAATTCTGATAGAGCGAAACTAAAATAATTATTTATTAAAGGGACATCTTTCACTTTCATAACATAAAACATAAACATAAGACATAAAATAAATTGATTAACATTCTCTAATATGTTGTCGAACCACCTTTGGTGGATTTAACAGCTTGGATTCGCAAAAGCATTGAAGAAACGAGGTTTTATAGAAAATATTAATAGATGGATTGATAATAGGCAGATACCAAATATGAGGACTTTCCTGTCTATACTTGATATCAAAAATGTCGGTCAATTTGTGACATATGCACTTTAATGAATTGAGTGGACATATTTTCCTAATAATAATGTGATCTAGAGCAAAAGTAAAAAACATTGGCTCAGTACTTCCCTATCCCCAACACACCCGTAATAGTATTTTTCGACTTCCTGGTTGACTATATTGTATATAACGGTTTGTATGTATCTGAGGAATAAAGCTTATTGAATTTAAGTGGGCATGTCTTCCTGACCACATGTGGTTTAGCAAGAAAAGTGGATGAAATTGCTCTAGCCTCCATATATTCCATATTATGATTTCCGTCCTGGTTGTCAAAGGTATGGGTTAGTGAGTCTGTTGATTCGTTTCTCTTTCCCTCATATATCCAACATAATAAATTTAGTCGCTTTGGTTGACTGTATCAATTGTTTATTATTATAATAATATTTCATATTGGTATTGGCGCTAGATCGCAATAAAAGTAAGCAAGAATATTTTGATTAGCATTATGTCTTGAGCTATATTGTAAATTTATTAAGCTGGAAACGTTCAAAATGGTGGGATCGGTGTAATTCTAATTTCCCCATTTTTTAACTTTGCAAAGAAAAAATAATATAGTAGCAAAAAAAATGTTCTTAACAAAATTTGATTCAAATTAGTTTTGGTCAAATCTATAGTTCGAAATAGTTCTATAGAAAAACAGAGCAGAACCACGTCTATTATCCAATTTTGAAGTGATTCACATGAAAGCCCGCTGTGTCATCATTAAATTTATCGTTTTGGAACTACACTTTAGTTTTATTGCATATTCAATATTTTCCAAACAAACTTGTCATCGTCGTTGTCGTAGGTTTTACATGATTTCACATTATAGAATGAATTCTTTAACATGCAACAAGCTGAAGGAGTAAAAAGAAATTCATTATTTTTATTATTTATTTTAATAGATGACTTTTATCCCGTGTTATGTAAGTGCGATCAGAATCGGTTATAAGGCGTTAGAAAGATAATATTTCGTACTAAATATACTTTTCAGCAGTTTCCTGATTGCTTAACCCAGAATTATTTGAGCAAGCGTCAAAGATGAACACCAGTAATGAGAAAGTACGTCATATTTTACAGTTTTTCTTTGATAATGGCGAAAACTTTAGCCAGGCGACTGAAAATGTAGATAGTTCTCGTGGTCCTGTTTCTGTATCAGCCAATCATGCACAATTATGGTTTCGTCGATTCCGTTCCCGTAATTTTGATATCAAAGACGCACCACGCTCTGGAAGGCCTATTGTCGAAAATATCGGTAAGATAATGGAAATTGTCGAGTCCGACCATCATGTAAGAACTGTTTCTATTACCGAGGAGCTAAACGTTGCACAAAAAACCGTTTAGAATAGGTTAAGTAAGGCTGGATACGAAAAGGAACTCGATGTATGTGTTTCACACAATTTAACGCAAACCTCATGAACCGAATTTCCATCTGCGAATCGCTGGTGAATTCTGAAGCGGATGGTTATTGGCAGTTGGTTACTTTCAACAACGTCAAGGGAAAGGGTAGTGTTCGAATCGCTGTGAACTGGTGGAAACGTTGGGAATCCTGAAGGGATTGACGATGAGGGAGGTTTTGCTATGTGTTTGGTGAGATTAACAGGGAATCATCTACAATGAGCTGCTCCCATACTGCCGAACTCTTAATTCGGAGTTTTAATGTCAAAAATTGTGCCGTCTAAAGTAGCAATCGCCCAGCAGCAGCATATTTGGCCAATAGGAGAGGAGTTGCGTCCATTAGGACAACGCCACACACACATTGATAGTGTCTTGCCAGAAGCTTCGAGAGCTTGGTTGGGATATTGTTATGCATCTACCGTATAGTTTGGACTTGGCACCAAGAGATCCTTATCTGTTCCTGTCTATGAGAGTTTCTATGAGTGTGGCATTATAAGATCACCTTCAAAATGGCAACAGGTTATCGAACAAAACGGTGCATGTTTGATCCAAATGAGATCATTCTAACTATGCTAAATAAAACCTTCAATTTAATGCAAAAATAATCTAATATTTCTATTGTTCTTTTAGAATGTAAACAACAATTAATCTACCGATGAATTTTAGTGTATGAATATATTTTTTTGTTCAGTTTCGTGCATGAAATAAATATCACAAACATTAATTTTTGCGAAAACTAGTTATATCACATTAGGAGTTTTCACAGCCGATTCTTAAATTGAAACTAATTTATGAAATTGAATGATAATAATGCATTTAGTACTTAGCGTGTAAAACAAAGTTTTGGTAGAATGTGTGAAACAAATTATACTTTTATTTAATGTGTCTTTAAAACATTTAAATTTAAATTTATTTATTTTTAGTGCAATGTCTGTGAGAACAGAACTTATTGGAGATAACATTAGAAAGAGATCATCTTCTGTTACAGAAACTTCTAAGCCGATAAGTTTTGTGGATACAGGAAGCCTTCGCACGGAGGATAAAATCTATAATATGAATCAGACAGGTAAATTATGTATGTTACCAAATTATATTCAATCAACTTTTAACGTTAATAATATAATATGAATAATAATTTATTAATATAATGATTTTACATTACATTAAATACGTACATACGAGGTATGTTCAAAAATTTTTTTCGTTTCATTTTATTTTAAATGAAATATTTATTCATTCGTCTACGTTAATGTTGTCCCCTTCAAAATAGTCTTCATTCAATATTATACACTTATGCCAGCGCTTCTTCCAATCGTCGAAACACTTCTCAAGTTGATGTTTGGGATAACTTTTAGCTCTTTCAGCGATATGCGTTAAATTACACGACGGCCCTTTATGTTCTTTTTATTTTTGGAAATAAGAAAAAGTAACACGGAACCATGTCTGGTGAATATGCAGGTTGGGGCATCGTTGCAGTGTTGCTTTTGGCCAAGAATTTACGAGCAAGCAACGAAGTGTGAGCAGGTGCATTATCGTAGTGCAAAAGCGATGACTTGTTTTTCCACTAATCCGGGCGTTTTCTTCGGATTGCTCACGCAAACGGCGTTTAACTTGTATGTAGTATGTATGTACTCGTATGTACTTATTGACTGTTTAACCTTGAGGCAAGAATTCATGATGCACTATGCCATTAAAGTCGAAGAAGATTCCCATTATTTTCTAAACACACCTCGTATATAATATAATGTGTTTTGTTAGAGGTATAAGTTTTCTTAGAGGGATAACTGCAAAACCAATTGAAAATGAACGCATTGTTTTTTGAAATCGGAAAATATTTTTCAAACCCTCCAGATACCGAATATGTGGATTTCAGTACCTATATCTGACTTTTTACCGAAAATATCGGTCAATCTGTGAGATATAGTAATGAAATTCAGACAGCATATTTTTCTGGTTATAATGCGCCCTTGTGTCATAATGGGTAAAATTTGGTAAATACTTCCCATAGCTCCCATATACCTAATATAAGGGCTTTCAAACTTCCGGTTGACTTTATGCCAGATGTTTCAGTTAACACGTATGATATCTTAGAAAAATTTAGTGGAAGTATAATATTGGAGATACTATAGTTTAATGCCGGAAATCTGTGAAATCGGTATATGAATCACATCAGGTTCCATGTACTACATGTAATGATTTTCCTTATTATAGCAGACTTTATGCAGAATATGTCGGTCAATGTGTGAGTTATTTTCATAAAAATGAGTGGAAACATATTCTCGAGTATACTTGTGTAATGACCAGTCCCAATATAGCCGATATAGAGGATTCCGATTTTAAAGCTGATTTATGTTGGACAATATGTGTGATATTTTAATGAAATTAAGTGGACATGCTTCCTTAAACATAATATAGTTTAGTGCTGAATTTGAATGAAATGTATATGTCCTTAATGTACTGATTTATGTCCCAATTATCCCAATAGATAATATTAAGTTTGGCTCCTTGGTAGAGTTTATATCACATATATAATTTGAGTTAACTGTGTTGATTTTAGTATAAATATTTCGAACACGAAGCCAACGTAGTCCATGACCTATAATATAAGTTAGTAAGATACCAAATATGATTATAATCCAATCAAAATTTCGTCAAATAATGAATGTTGAATTCTTAGACAACATTTTCTAATATAAAGTTTTGTTGACACAAAATATGCCCCCGGTTTTGATCTTTGCAAATTGCGAGATAATAAATTCCTTAATGGTTTTTATTATTTAAATATTTTTTCATATTCCTGCTAGTTCAAATTATATCTAGTTATATCTAGTCTAGCAAGTTGAACTTATACTTCTTATTGAATCATTGAATCCTTTTCGATCAAAAAATTTGTCGATACATTTGAAAAATATTACATTGAATTCCTTGAAATCGTTTTAAAAATCAAGTTTTCCGTCTAATTGAACTCATCGACTCGAAAATATAAATTCCGTGGCTGGTAAATGCTAGTTTCGAAATCTTTGAAACCGCAAAATTGAGAATATTCCTCGTAATATATTCGTTGGTGAGTGAGTTGCAGAAATTTAAAAAAAT
This sequence comes from Bactrocera minax, assembly GCA_021498325.1. Taxonomy (NCBI): domain Eukaryota; kingdom Metazoa; phylum Arthropoda; class Insecta; order Diptera; family Tephritidae; genus Bactrocera; species Bactrocera minax. The sequence continues at coordinate 353,563 of JAKEEE010000117.1, read as the reverse complement.
TGAACATTTGTAAGTATATATGTAAAAACGTCCTCAGCAATCACACTAACTTATGTTTTAAATGCGTATTTTACATAAAAGAGACAAAAATGCATGCGCTAACAAAAATCTATTTGAATAAAAAATAATTTTTGCAAACAGCACCTGCCGAAATAAATAATAATAATCGAAGTCCTTTCGAAAACAATGCTGGTAGTTGCCTACGGCTAAGGAATGCAGTCATGCAGCAAGTTTTATTTGCGGAGAAAGAGAACCTTGTATTATATCATTTCCAAAATCATTTTTGCATTCCCCTAAAATGTATATACAAAAATGCTCTTTTGTTGATGCAAAACTTTTTAATGAAACTGTAAATTAGTATATATGTAAATAAAGTTTTAAGTTTTTAGTTTAAATATTTCGACTCACCATTTCCAACACGTATTTTGAACTACACCTGAAAAATCTGTGCACACGACGAATGTTTATACAATTTTCAAATTTGTCAACAGTTTAACTGCGTAGTAAGCAGGTTATCGATCTTATCAACGATCACATGAAATTTTTTGATCGAAAATTCTTTCCATATCGATATTGATTTCGATGCTGAATGAATGATTAGACCCATTGTGTTTTTACTCCACTTAAAAAATTTGTATAATTACATTGTTGATAAGACATCAAATTATTTGAAAGTTTGTGTGCATTTCAAATGTTTTTTTTTTTTTAATCTTTGAGTCTTCGTGGAAATTTAGGTTTAATTTTAATAAAAAAGTACATCAATAAATTTTGAGTGCTTCCACACTTGCAAGTGAAAAAGAGTTTAATTTTCAATGTAAAGGGGCGAGCATTTTGCACATGATATACTGAGTTTGCCTCGCAACGATTTTACCTTATATAATTAATACCATTGAAATATAAGTTTTTCTTTACTTTTTAGAAATTTTTAATAAATTGATGCTTTATAAATAGTATTATGACTCTTTTTAAACACTTTAATACAAGGCATTGTTTATAATTTTCAAATATTTTTAGCAAATAATAATCTTGGACGAGGTAGATGTGACAGTTTTCCTACAAGAACTAGAGAGTACAAGGATAATGCGAATCAAAGTTTTAAGTCATCTCACATTCAAAACGTTTCTTGTGCAGCGACGCACCGTCCTTTATCACTTTCCCGGCACAGTACAAGTCCACCAATAGTCTCATCTTTTGGAAGTGCTGAAAGAAAAGAATTGGTAAAACTGGACGATCAAGAAGAAGTTGGAAATTATTTGCCATTTCGTTTCAAGTAAGTACCAAAACAGACATTGTAAAAGCTTTTTTAAAGGGTCACGTCAGTCTAGTGCTCTCAAAAAGGGCTAACTTTGACAAATTGTTCTTGGAGTAACTAAAAAGGAATCGAATTTCTTTCTTTCATGCTTTACACTTTGCATATATTTGTATGCATAAAAAGGTTTTATGGACATTTTGATGCAAAATGATGGCTAATGGGCCAATTTTCGTAATCTCCGTTTTCAAGAGGGCCTCTACGGGCGACGGTGATTCTAGGAACTCGTTCTATCTGAAACAAAATGGAAAACGGAATCTTAAACTACATAAAGCTTCCTAGTAAATTACGTATGTTTTTCGCAAAATAGCTGACTTGTAAAACACGGTTGAATTATTTTTTCGAAAAAATAAGCAGTAAATTGTCTAAAAAATTGCAATAATAACAAAAAGATCGTATTAGATGTTACTGTGAAGCTACAGTTAAATTTTCAAGTTGACACGTCGGACATCCTCCGAGTAATATCGTCGTAAATAATCTATTTTTAAAACACATTTTCGAGAAAAACGTGTATAAATTTTTACGTGCTAAGGCTGACTGCGACGAATACTTCGACCCTACAGCGGACTGGATAGGGTAACTTTTTTCAGTATTCTATCAATTGAATAATTTTTTAGGACCTTAAAGTGTACTCTAAGCTTTTTTTATAGTCTCGCAACATGTTGCTAGAGAGTATATTAGTTTTGTTCACCTAACGGTTGTTTGTGACACCTAGAACTAATCGAGTTAGATATAGACATATATATATATAAATAATCAGGATGAAAAGACGAGTTGAAATCCAAGTGACTGTCTGTCTGTCCGTCCGTCCGTCCGTCCGTACAAGCGCTAACTTGAGTAAAAATTAAAATATTTTGATAAAATTTGGCACACATGTTCTTTGTCACCGCAAGACGTTTGGTATTGCAGATGAGCGTAATCGGACCACTACCACGCCCACAAAATGTCGTTAAGGGAAAACCTATAAAGTGCTCTAACTAAACAACAAATTAAGATACAAATCTGTAATTCGGTTCAGGGGATCCCAGTAGTGGGTGAGTGTGGCCCACCTCCTAATATGTGCTATGTAAGCCAAACTTGCACCTCTTCGGTCAGTGTAAAAATGAGTAGAATCGGATGATAACAACCCCCACTTCCACATGAGGGTTATTTTGGAAACTACTAAAAGTGCGATAATTTACTAAATAAATACGTCAGAAGCATTAAATTTCACAGTCAAGGTGGTACCTAGGGACTTCATAGGAACCTATTAACAGTTTTAAATTCCCTCTGATTCTTTCAATTTACAGAATATAAATCAAGCACCAATGAAAATATCGGTATACAACTTTGCACAAATAGGGCCTTCAAGGTATTCCGTCTCACGTATAGAAATTGTCGAAATTGGACCATAACTTTTTGAGTTCCCAGATACCGAGTATGTGGATCTCAGTGCCTATGACTGACTTTTAACCGAAAATATCGGTCAATCTGTTAGATATTTTATTGAAATTCAAAGAAAATCATTTCCTGATGATGTGGCCTTGTTTAGTATAAATTTTTGCCATCATCTGAAAGTATCTTCAGCCCTTGATCCGCGCAAATTGGGAGAGTATGAAATGTTCGATTACACCCTCACTTAGCTCTTCCTTCCTTGTTAAATATAAAGTTTTGCCAACATGAAAGTATTTCCTCGCCTTTGCTCCTTGGAAAATGCGGGAGTATTTGCGTGTGTATTATGTATTTATACATTTATTTGTTGATGATTAAATTGCGCAATTTATTTTTGGCATTTCGGTTACACTTAAAACAATAATAACTTTTCGAAAGGTAGCATAACATTACGAAAAAAGCATAAAGAGATATACATCTCTCATGTTAATGGAAGTTGAGACCATAAATCACTTACCCGACTTTGATAGTTGACTGGGTCGGGTAGATTTGACGCTTAGCAACTAGCCAACAAAATACTTCAACGGAGACGATTACAAATGCCGTGCATGATCACATATAAGCAATAAAAAGAAGAGAAAATACAAAAAGTATATGTATTTAAAGAAATCTGTTATGATCTGCAGCTTAAGGATATTAATTTTCTATTGGAAAATTAAGAAAATTAATTGAGGTTTAATGCACTATATTTATTATTGAAAGTTCGAAAAGCAGTTGTTTTAATATATCATAAAAGTATTTGTTTAGTTACTCTAAATATTAAATGTTCAATATATACTACATTTTAATCGTAATAAATATTGGGTGTTTCAATTTAACTGGTCAAAAATTCGTATTTTCTCTTTATTGGGAATAAAGTCAAATGTTATAAAAAATGCTTATAATAATTTAAACAAATGTGGTACGAAGACGTACCACATAATTTACGTTTTCGGACTATCTTTACGGTCCGTCTAGTCCGTCTGTCCGTTTAACAACGGACAATAACACCTTGGCACCAAGGATTATATAAAATATAATCCATATTCTATTGACTTCGAGTAGTGCATTGATGCCGATACCGCTAATGCAATAATTTAAACTACAAGAATCCTAGGTGGTATCCAAATAGAGAAACATAATATATAATATGCATCGAATAACTCGTAGTTAATCCGGTATATACGCGCGAAATCCATTCGTCACGATAACAACATACAAATTATGTTGGTAACAGGATATACTGGTATATAAATTAAAAAGGTAATAGACAAACATACAAAATAAGGTAGTAATATAGTTAGCCGCTGATGTTTTCAATTTGCTACAAAAAACATCAAGGAACACTTAGCAAAAATATTGCCATATAGACATAGTATAGTCTCCGCTGTTGTAGTATGTACCAAGGCCAGTACAGAGGTCAAACCATTTAGTATTAATGTTTATGATTAATTATTTATTATATAAGTAAACTATATTTTTACATATATACGTCATTTTAGAGGTGTTAATTTTATTTTGTACATTGTCATTGAAGGTCTGCAGAGAGAGCCATCCCAGAAGAAAACTCAGAAGACTTGATAAATTCTGACTGTGAGTGGCGCACATTCTACATTTTTATTTGAAAAAATATTGAAGTGTTAAGTGTTTATTTATCCATATAGGCATTAATTTTCATAAAGATATGTATATTTCTATGGCTCCTGTGGTAAAACCAATGGATTCAATCGGAAGCAATAAATCTCAACAGGAGAGGCAAATTGCTTTAGCGGATGCTGTTCTTTCGTCTTGTAACAATGCTCAAAATTCCATCGTAGCAACGGATTTGGCTCCCGATATAAATGCAATTATTATTTCGTCTGGAAAGCCCAACGATTTCGAAAAGTAAGTATATTTTGTTTTCGTAGTTTCACTTCAATGTATGTATTTATATTTTTAACAATGAATACTGATTCTCCCATTAACGAAATAAGCCAACTGGCTTAGTATTTTCTGGCTAAAGTTCTTAATCGAAACGAGTTTTGCCAATCATTCAAACATGCAACAGGCATTTATTCTGACACTTATAGCTCAAGAAGCAAATTTTTAAAAGATATTTCGTGAAAGCTCGTAGTTTCTCCATTAGCAATTTGTTTACAGGATTTCCTTCCTTTCTTTCTACTATCTGGCTTCGTTCACAGTCGTTTAAAGCGTTTGAAATGTCTGACCGTTTTCACTTTGCCCATCTAATCGGTAAATAACGAATATATTAATATTTTCTACTGTGATGCGATGGTTTCTATTCATAATGTTCATACATCATGTTTGAGATCTTCCCCTAGCCCCAGAACATCTAATATAGGGATTTTGGACTTTCCGGTTGACTTTATACCGTTTATATCGGTCAATATGTGTGATATTTTAAGTTAAATAAAGTTAGTTAAAGGTGAATTAAATATGAATAAAATCGGTCCAGAACTTTGCGTAGCACCATATCCATAATATAATGATTTCCGCTCATCCGGTTAACTTTTCTCTCATATACCCAATATAATGCATTTCGTCTCGGTTGGTTTTGTTTATATCAGCATTATGCCATCCAGTAGTAAAAATTATTAATGTGATTGGTGTTAGTTTGGTTGATTTTAATTAAAATATATCGGACATGAACCAAACTTTAGTAATAAAACTAAGCGAGCCTGTGCCCTATGATTTAAATAATAAGTTCCCAAATATAATTGTAATTTATTCACAATTTCTTCGAATAAAGCACATTGCTTTTATGTGCAAATTTTGTTTACATAATATTTTCCCAACACTTAAATTAGAGTATAAAATGTTCGGCTGCGCCTAAACTTATACCTTCCTTACTTGTTTATTATAAACTTTTTCTGCCATCCACAAATATCAACGCCTTTTACATAAACTATGTGGACTGTGGAAGTGTATATGAAATGAATATGAATTATATTCTGCAATAAGTTTGTAAATGAAACAGTTTTTATTTCTAGGTATTAAATTATCCTTATTTGTGTGTGTTTACTTTTTTGGACAACTGTACATCTGGCACTATAGGAGGAGAGCGTCTGTAAAATCGAATATAAAGACTAAAAATATGTTTTGAATGAATGAATTTGAATTGATCAATTTGGAACTAAAGCGACGGATGCATGAATGGAGTATGATTTTGCAATGACATAATTCAAATGGTTATAATCCTGCAAACTAACTATCGGCTATATAAATATCGGCAACTATAAAAAGCTACCATATAAAGCGGTTAGTCCAAACCAAAATCAGATGTACACTTTCTCTTAAGATGCTCTCAAAATACCTGAAACTATAACTTAGATTATCAATAGCCCTACCGATAAATCTGGTAGTAATACCATAAACCCAAAGAAATATTTTTTAACAAAATAATTAATTGTATTATATCATTCATTTATTAAATTAATTCTAAATGCGATTTTGTTTAATCAGTTATAAATTCATTTACCGATATATCCATAATAATACATACATATCCATATGTATGTTACATGTTTATCCAATCTAACAACATTTTAGTAAGTTTATAAACCTTTAATAGGAATATAACTATAGTATTATCTTAAAATTTAGTTACACATTTATTCTTTGATAAAAATACGTACACTGACTCATATTATAAATGCAACACCCCAAAACTATTTGATTTTTTAATTGAGAATATAAATAGTAAGCAAAGTATGGTAATTTTTTCAAAAATTCCTTTTTATTTCAATATTCAGGCAAAATTCAGGCATATATTTTTTGTTGACATGAAGAAAAAGAACCAAACTTTATGCTATAACAACAACAAAATGAACATAATTACATTTATTGTGCGTTCAATGCAGCTCACACTTCCCACGCTAAATGTTTTGTACAATTCAACATTTATGCACACATCAGTGTGTATGTATTGGTTTTTATGAAAATTAGTTCAATTTGTTGGAGGAGTTCAATGTGTGTTAGGAGGATGCTTGCAAAAATAAATATTAAAATATGAATTGAATATATTTGCAGAGGCTTCTGTGGAACAATTAAGCATTAGTTAGTTTTTAACTCATACATCCCTATTGTGTATGTATATCAGTGCGAGCATAGTAGTCGCTAGGCAACCGTATACCAAAATATACAACTTGAGGCAACTATCACAGGCAACTGAGACGCCATATTTGTTATTTTTGTTTTTTTGCGAGTTTTCCACTTTGAATACGTTCAATATCTTTAAAAAGAATATGAAGTATATATATTTTAAGTATTTTTATTCACGAACATTTTCAATTAAATAATTTACCAAAATTAATCTCCAAAGAGTCGTTGTTCCCTAAATACTTTTTTTTTTGAATTTTGGATTTTGAATTTTTCAAGTAATGTTTAATTTCATACTTTTTTTTATTGTGAAATGCTTTTTAAAAATGTGCATTGTCCATTGTTGCTATCGGGGTATGTTGTCAAATGAGGTCGATTCTGGGTAATTGAAGGTCAGCAAAAATAAAGTGGCAAAGCGTGTTTGAGCATTCTCACTTAAGTCCCGCTCGTATGGTTTTTGGGTAGCTCTTGTACGTTCCATTTGTAACTTGCTATCATTATCTGAGCTGATTTGTATGTTTAAATTTTGTTTACTAGTTCGGCCGTTATATATGTGATTTTAAGTGTCGGGTTTAAGAGGGTTCGAACTTTATGGCAAACGCCATAACATTTCAAACAAATAATCGTTGTGGGCTTGAGGTTTGTCCAGCCAGTAAGGATACTAACCGGGACTCCACGGAAAGTCTTTGGGAATTTAGTTTCCCAAAAATCTTTATCTCGTTGACCACGTATAGCCTTGGATAATCAGGTGAGAACGAATGGCACTTCCTATTGCAGGTGGAACATCATCTGGCTAAATAATTAACACTATAGCAGTTTTTAATGACTGCTCGGTACTTTTTGTGTATGTTCATTGGTAAGTATGTAGTGCAAGTCGCTTCGCTGATCCTTTTTTACATAACCCGCAAGCTACATGACGATGAATGTTGTTAGTCGATAGGTGGAAAAGTTGTCTGGAAACGCCGAATGCGCTTCTGATGTTGGAGCAATGCAGCGGGTTATGGTATGGTAGACGTGTAGCTATTGCGTGGAGTTCTGGGTGATTTTGTGATTATACGGTCGGGTTTTATGACTGAATGGTGGTAGTAAATAAAATTGGGTCGCTTTAGCAGAAGGGTTATCTTCGACTTTTTCCAGATTCCAGAATAGCTTTATCATATTCCGGTGGGGAAATTTTTTGATTCTTTTGGGATTTCCCCCACCTACCAAAAGCGTGTGAGTCGATGCTCAAGGTTAGTTTTATTATGAAATGATACTATGGATGCGAGTATCATATTTGAAAAGATAACGCTACCAATTAGTATATCCACTGGTCTCGGTTTGTGGAATTTCGTATCTGCTACAGTAAATCCAAAATTCTGAGGACTCAGCTTTGGGTCTACTGGATTCGAGGGTAAATTATCTGTACATAGTAGTTAAGATATAAATACATCTGATCTCTATCGATCCTTAGTAAATAAGTGCTCGTGCGGAATACCGTTGTCCATTATATTCTACATGAAACATGGCAGTACCGTGTAATATTTGCTTCCTAGTTGAGTTGAATGGGTTTTGGATTGTCAAATTAGTGGACTGTATAGTACAGTATAGTATAGCAGTGTAAGCTTGCCGATTTGTGTATTGGGTGGATATTGCGGAATTTGCAACGATATCTGGGGTCGAACTGGAGACTCACTGTGTATCAGATTCGCTGATGTATCAGAGTACTGTGTTTTTTGCGATAATTCTTGTAGCTGTGCTATACTGCTAAGCAGTTATAGCAATATCCTTATTTACATCTCATATGGTGAAAATACATCTCAATGTTCATTGCACGAAATTTGTATACGTAAAAGATGTCGAAGTCGCATGGTCGTAGATGAACCGTGGAAGCGAAATCCATCATTGTGGTCTCTGAGGTTCTTTCCTTAATTTGTTAGGTTTACACCCAGTGTCTACACCTTCGTTAATTGAAGCTAAGCAAGAGAGGTACATTTGATATCAGTTTTTATACTCATCTTTGCTTTAATGAAGTCGATGGTTCCACTGGTATCACGCGAAATTCTCCGAATAGCATTGTATGCTTGTTTTGCTTTATCATAAAGTAAATTGAGTCAAAACAAACTTAATTTTTAAAACTCATAATTTTTAAACCGATTTCTCTTCACTTTGGGTTTTGAAATGATCATCCACAAATACGATTAATTGTTGCGTAGTTAGCGAAAACTTTAATTGCTTCATTGGCGGTTCTTATTTTTCATTCTTCACTGGTGTATATATATTTATAATTTTTTTATATAGGACGAGCGCAATAGCAAAAAAAAAAATGTAAATTTTCTTGTATTTCATTTTTAAATTGTCACTATTCGCTTAAAATTCACTATTTGTCAATTTTGATTTCTTTATTATGTGACTGTAGTTCACCGCTATTTCGGAAACCTGTAATCACTGCACGTGTTTATTTCAGCATTTGCGGTATTTTCATTTGAAGAAGATATGAAAACAAAAAAAAAAAAAAAACAAATAAAAAATAGTATTTTGCTTAAAAGAAATGAATAATTTGATTAAAATAAAATTTTTGTTGTACATAATGAATTTTTTTTCTCTTGTTCGTTAGCGTGTTTTTATTTTTCATTAAAATATGTATTAAACTAAGAATCTTTTTTATTTAAAAATCCTCGGAAGATGAAGAAAATAAAAGTGGTTGACTCTCCAAAAATATATTTTACGTACTATAACATAAAATTAAGTTATCCTATAGAGTGGGCTTTTTTCTCTGAGTGTATATTAATATTAAATAGTGCAAAGCAAAATTTCTCAACTCAACAGTGGCAAATAAATTGAACTTAAGTACGCTTAGGACACGATTTGAAATTTGGCTATTTCACAATTTTGATTCGCACTTTAAGTATTGATTATAAATAAAATATGAGTCATACAGTTTTTCCCACTTTTAAATAATTTTGAGTTCTTTTTTCTGTTTTTTAACGTTATTGTTGTTAGATTTCGGAGTGTATAGGAATAATGCAGATGAGTATTTGTTTGTATTTCACTGATGTAATTATTTAATTAAACTGATATTTATAATTGTGCCTAACTCTGCATTCTTATAAGTTGATAGTTAGAGGAAATAATTCTAATTTCATAAAATGCAGATCGTTTAAACTTGCAAATATTAATCAACTTGTAAAACTGAGACATTTAACGCACAGGAATCTAGTAATTTCACGACGAATGTACAATTTAATCCCAATCTACTAAACATAATGATTTTAAATTTCAATGAACGTTATTCTTTTCCATTTCTTAATGCTACATTTTACATGTTTTGTATAAATTTGAGCTATGCTGCTAAATCTTTTTAACAGTGCTTCTCAGATATGTAAACTTAGGGTTTTGTTATCAGCGTTTTTATGTAAAATGACATCAGTAAACATACACTAAGAAAAATATTGTTATAGTAATCAGAGCAATGATAAACAAGTATCCTTAGTGACAATAGAGACGGAAACTTTTGATTAATATCCTTTTTTTGTTTTTCATATACAATATATATTTTAATACAATATGTAATTTTATAACATACTCAAAGATTTTTTATAATAATAATTTTTTTTTTGTAGTGCTGAACGTCCTAAACGATCGTATTCAATTGGAAGTAAGATAGACAAAACCAAAATCAAACGATCGGGAAACTCTAATGAGATTTTACATGACACAAACGCTGTTAGAGTAAGGGCATTTTCAGTTGGATCGCGGGCAAAAATTCCCAAATGTGATTTACAGCGTGCTGTTTTATTTCCCAGATCCCGATTTAATCAGAGTTGTATTAGCAACAATAGTTTGAATTTTGGGATTGAAGATGCTGGATATAAACTGGAATTAAATTCGAATTGTGATAAAAAGTCAACGAGTGCTCCTATATTGGTCCAAAATGGTCAAGTATCTGTGGATTGCATGGGCGATCTAATGGAAATAGATTTTTCGAAAAGTTCTAGCCATAAAACAAATGGAAAAACAGTACCAGTACCTGCCTGTGGAAAGTGTTCTGATCTCTCTTTAAACGAAGTAAATAGTTATCTTACATCAAAACCTGTTGGCGAGTTGTCACAATCGTTTCCACTTAGAAAAATATCTCATGAAGAAAGTGGATACTTGGAAATGAAACCTTTGAATCAAATATGTACCATGAATAAGCCTTCTCTGCTACATTCTAACGAATGTGTTGCTGACATGACAAAATCAAGTAACATTGCATCATTTGAGGGGAAACTCATAAAAAATCAAAAGAATTATTTATATAAGCCAACTAAAGAACTTAATCTTGCATTACATGAAGAAAATCGTGCGGATCGAAAGGATCATTTGGAAGAAATGAGACTTGATAATACTTCTAACTCTGAGAATATTACTCATCTTTCGTGCAAATATTCCCAACTTACAGTTCAGCCAACTTCAAAAACAATTAATGACACAGAAGCCGAAAGGAGTATTTCTATGGTTGATACTGAGAAAAATATTGAAGCCACAAAAAGTATATGCCATGAGCAATGTAGTACGAAATGTATATTATTAGATACCATGCATGGTAAAAATTACAGCTCTAAAGAAGCAATATCCTCTTCTAACAGGGAGAAAAAATTGCCATTACCAGAAATAATTGAGAGATATTCTGTTTCATCAAGCGTGCCTTCCTTGCCGTTAGCCCCATTGTCCAACGTCAGCAAACTTTCATCTGTCTCTCGATTAAAAGATCCTCCAACATTATTGACTGTTATAGATAAAAGCGAGAGCGAAATTTTTCTTGTGAACTGTATAACCGAAAATATAACATCACAAATTACCACGCCTACATCTTCAACCGCTTGCCCCAGTAATGAATTATATTACGCAAAGCTAGATCTGCCACAATGCAGTACCAAAGATAACACGAAATTTCCAAAAACTGAAAACGTTGATTCTCCTGCAATAAGTGCAGAAAATGATTCATATGCTAAAATAGATTTTGATCATTCTTCCGATTCATCATCTTCTTCTAAAACTTTAAATAATTAAAGCAACGAAAAATATATTTTGCTTAATATTTAAATGTAAATAAATTACTCCTAATTATTTATTCGTGTATATTTTACTAAGTAAATGAAAAATGTGTAAGTAACGATAGAACTATGTTTAGTAAATAGATAAAATATGAATGCATTATGTTTATTAATATTATTATTCACATACAATATTAAAAATACAGGAGTTTATATTAACTGCTTTCAATTCGACATGCCTCTGCTCTCTATTTGTGAGCCGCTCTCCTAAAAAAATTTACATGTTAAAGTAACAACAAAGATAGCGAGTTGAATTCGATACAAGAAATTATGCTCATACCTAATTAAAGTGGTATAATGTGATATGGTATGGACGAAGTATTTGCAGACAGTGTATTGGCTGTTGGAATTAACAAAAATCAACCACTCACTGCGATAGGGTCAACAGAATCCCAACCCCAAATCCTCAATAGAACCTTTACGTACTTCTTAGCCACCGAGCCCGTCAGCATTGTACTACTTCCAACTCCCTACTCCATCTCCAGAATAATCAACATCGTCATCACGCTCTCTGCTTCAACCAAAACAAAGAACCCGTCATTGGAAATCCACAAAAGAACGGCATTATGATAATAAAAGAAAAGAAAGAAAAAACTAGGAAAAATGCTTCAACGATTCCACACTCTAGGAATGCTGTTAGAATTAAAAAAGTTGAAGATTTTAGAAGGATCAGTATCACGTGATTATAATTTTTTAAGTCACTTTTATTTATTTTTATTTGTGAGACGAATTTTTTATTTCAGAACATGATCTTTTGTCATATTTTAATAAGTTAGTTTATGTAGCTTTTTTATGCAAATACCAGAAATTTAAATGAATTTTTGTGATAGCGTATTATAGTTTTAAGAAAATCAATTTCTTAAGTTTTTATTATGCATTGCTTATATATCACTTTTATATAAAATCAATAAAATGCACTTTTATTTTATTTCAATTTCATAAAATATTTTTCATAAATAATATGCTGCGAATAGTGAAATAATTCATCTCGCCTATTTTTTTTTTGTTCATGAGCTCACCTGGTTAATTGTTTTCTAAGTTTTAATATTGGTCAATTTCAATGTTTAAATTATCAAGTGTTATGCATATATAATGAAGAATAGAAGCATTAACAATTACATTTAACTCCTCCATATCTTGTGCCAAGCCTGCGTTGTAAAAGGAGGAAGGATGGATGGCGCATCTCTATTATATTTTAGTAAACGTCTTGGGAAGTAGTAGGATGAAACGAACAGGACGCTCTTAAATGCATACCCACCTTTAGCATAAGGGAATATTGTACAAAACCAGCATGAGGGAATTTGATAACGGGAGGATTAATACTACAGTTGACACCCACGTAATTGACCGAAGGACTACTAAACGCTCCGCGGCCGCCAGAGGGGTAGCGCGCAATCAGCGGATATTGACTGCTGAAGCCAGCACTCAGGACAATGGTGCCCTTCCCGAAAATAAAGAATCTTCTGAGTCAGGAAAACGACTCCGAACACACGAAGTTACTAAAAAAAAATTACTGTAAAGTCCATAGAGTCCATCCTGAAGACACAGGCCAAACAGAATATGGAATTGAGGACGAATCTGAGGGAGATATTCCATCGTGGCAACACTCCAAAAGGGAATGTCATAATGCATGTCATAATGTCAAGGAATGTCATAATAACCCATACTCATACACATTCTTCGACTCTGTAGGTAGTAGGGCTCACTGGGTGTTCAAGGTAGGGCACCGTCAACGCACCACAACCTTCTCCAGAGGGATGCCCTCTGACGTGGCTTACTCTGGAATGGCGTGTGCGAGAAGACAAATGATACCTCCATTGGCTAGAATGCGCACCGAAGAACACTCGGGCGCCCATTCGTCAAGTGGGAAATGGCAGGAAGGTCAGGGTTGACAAAAGGTAAGTTGGACATTGCCTTAATACAGGAACCTAGTTTTTTCGATGTCGGGTTACTAGATTAAATTCAGTCAATTTCAAGATATTTTATACCATCGGTAAGGCCAGTAAAAGACCTGCATAGCATGCACAAAACAGTATACCCTTTCTTTAAACGGATATGTCGACAGAGGACATCACAGTGGTGTAAATGGCGAACAACCCACTACTTCTGGAGGCCGGGTACATGCCTAACACTTCCGATCTCCGCCTCCCTCGATAGAGTTGAGGAATATCACGGAGTACGCGAAAAAACAGGTTTGCAACTAATCATATCAAATAGCTTAGGGCAGCTAGACTGTATTGCTAGAGAAATGTCTCTGTTCAGCTACATTAATTTTAAGGATCTACTTACGATGAATATAGGTAATGCCCCCACCTTTATCAACAGTCGTAGGAGGGAAGGCTTTGTCATGACCATAGCTAATAGAAGCGCGCTAGGCCTAGTATCGGATTGGCAAGTCAGATTAGAGCACTCCTTTACAGCGCGTTTGAAACAGCTTGTGTTTCTGTAAACAAGTAGATAGCGAAGGCGGAATAGCAAAAACATACAGATTTTTATTGGAAGACCATGTGCAGACTGCACTAATGGTTGACAAGCAAGTTTGCAAGGCGCTTAACGCGAAGAATTCAATAAAAATAGTACTAGATACACATTTCCCACAGCTTAGTGCTAGACGTCCTCAACCTGTGAGACCCGTGCTCGCGTCTCTTGTTCACCCCAGAAATGGCTACCATATCCTTTAGTAGTTCAAAATCCTTTAAATTAGATGGCATGGGCGGTATATTTTTCGCTCTACTGCAGAACAGAGTAGATCTACTGTAACTGTAACCGATCACCCTAAGATTCTTTTTTCTAAAAAGTATGGAAAGGATCTGCAACGATCTCATCAAGCGCCAAATTTCAAACTTTGGCCTTCATTAACGTGGAAGGTGCTTTTAACAATACTAATATCATACATCGATTCTGTTGATATTAACCAGAACCTCCTAGCCTGGTTAGTTCATATGCTAAGCAATAGGCAAGCCATATACAATGGGGAGGTATAAAATCCAGATTACGTTTGACACCCACAAGGAGGTATAATTGGATGCATAGAGAGGGCTCTTGGCATCTTTGCCAACTGGGCGGAGGATAACGTACTAACTGTTAATCCAGAGAAAACTACTGTCTTTTCTCAAGAAAGACAAATGTCTCGCAATTCATTCCCACATCTTTAAGGTGTAAGGCACTCTCGAGCCATTGTCCTAAAGTGGGGTTTTGGACAACATATAGTATATGGGCTCTGAACAAGTGACATCCGGGTTAATCTAACATATGGTGTGGTAAAGTTTAAGGCATTAACGAAAAAGTGCCACAGCAAACTCCTAAAACAGGTGCAGCGGGCCTATTTGCTGGGGATTACGGGAGCTATGAAAACTACCTCAACAATGGCTCTGGAGGTCGTCCTCGATATCTGGCCAATACATATCCAAGTGAAGTATGATGCAGTGCTTACAACCAGCCGGTTCAAGTTTTCAGGCCATTGGAGCCTGATTGAGCCATTGGATTGGATCAGCGTCACTCAGGGCATGTTATTATACTCGATCTTGTTCCAGAATTAGGGCTAGATTAGCAAAGCAAGCGAGAAAAGTAGGTCCAGAAGGAGTTAAGCACAACCGTTTTATTCCTTAATAGTGAAGGGTGGACGAATGGTACTCTGATCGGTAGTACCAATATGAAATTTATGTATTCACTTATGGATCGATGGGCTGAAACAGGGAGAGGAGCAGGCTTCTTCTATAGAAATCCTTACACCGAAAGTTGCTTCCAACTAAATGACAAAAATTCAGTCTTTCAGTCCCAAATTGCTGGAATAACAGCAGGCGCCAAGAGATTTTCTGATCTGACCAGCAAGCCCATTAACTTTCTGATGGAAAGGCTTGGCTTGGTTCTAACCAAGCGGCAATAAAGGATATCTGCAACGCCAACAACAAGTGTCATTCCGTTAGGTTATGTAAGAAGGCAATAATTTGATTTTCAAGCATTCGGAGCGTTTCAGAATTGGAGGTACAACAGTTAACCGGTAATTGGTTTAAAGTTGCGAGGATAATTCCACCAATCCAAAAACGATTCCCTTGAGATACGAAATATGCTCTTAAAACTGTTGTGATGGTATAAAAATATAGTAAAAATATTAAAATAACAACATTACAGTATTTCAACTTTACTTTACAAGTGGAGGCTTCAAAAAATTGGAATGTTCCCAAATGAATAGTCGAATTAAAGCGACATAGAAGCTTTCCTCCCGACCGGTAAAATACAATTCATACTACTGAAACTAGTTACTAGTGCTACTGAACATAGTTATTTTTATATTTATATTACTATTGTGTATGTCGTTATATTTTTATTTTCACATATTTCAATTCTGCTGTATTTATGCTACTACAAATGCTTATTGTTTACGTCTTTATAATTTAATTTTCACAATTTCTGTAAAATTTCAGGAATTCTTCCAAATGCTTTAAACAGCGCTTCTCAAAAATTTAAAATCAGGGATATCAGTAGATCAGAGATCAGTTGGTATACGCGATACTAGCCATGTATGGTAGACCATAGAGTCGGATCGATTTCAACTTACCGGACCACTAGCGATGGTTACAACATACTTGTTTGCACTTAGCTATGCTTTAACGAGTTCTTAGAAGAAATTCCTCAGTAAGGCTTTAATCAAATTAAGTTAATACTGAACAAATTTGCTAAAATTTTGGATTTAGTTTACGTTGATAATGTTGCAAAGTTTTCTGATTCGGTGTGACCCTTTAGTTCCGCCAAACGATTTTATCACTCTGCTTTGGAAATAACTATAAAAGTCATAAGCAATTGTTACTTATTAATAATTATTCAACTTGTGCTCTGTTTTATTTTGCAAAAGCCAATATTAAGAAGTTTAATCGGGAACTTTAAATATTTGACTTGCATATTTTGAATATTTTGTCTTAGCAGTTGACTACTAAAAACACGTAAGGAAGGTATAAGTTGGGATATAACCGAACATTTTATACTCTCGGAATTTGCAAGGAACAAAAGCGGCGAAATACTTTCAGGTGTTGGCACAACTTTATATTAAAAAATGTTGTGTAAAACTTCAACATTCATTATTTGACTTTGTGAAACTTTGAATTGTGAATGGATTTCAATTATATGTAGCACGTTATTAACTCATACTATAGGTAGTATACTCATAAAGTCAATCTAATTAAAATAATTCACTTATGTGTATTCATGATATTAAGGGTGTGGGAAGGTACAACAGACAAATTTTTACTACCGAATGACATAATTCTAATCGAACTATTCTCATTTAATTTTGTTGAGACATGTTCTATGGGGATATATGTGATATAAACTCAACCAAGGGGACGATTTTTAATATAATGTGTATATTAGGAAAAAGTTGACCAGAGGTACGTAAATCAGACATGGAGTTGAAACGAATGCTAGACCGATTTCTTTCTCATTCAGTGTTAAATCATATTATGGGTAAAAAACCCCTTAATTCCTTTCAAATATTAGACATTTTGACTTATATAAATGGCGTAAAGTCAGCAGGAAAGTTGGAAATCATTATATTGGGTATATCAGAGCTAGGAGAAAGTCTGAGCAGATAACATTTACTTTTGGCATTAAACTAAAATATGCTAGAGAACATATTTCTACAATTTGACCAGCACATTCGGCGTAAATTCTAATAGCATAAAGATAATCATTGTATCTTGAATATGACGGCTGGGTAATTCGTAGATCGATTTCACTAATTTTCGCTACGAACCTCTGGTATGTTCAAGATTATGCCTTCATTAATTTTCTAAGAAATCTTACATATTGTCCGATGTACACGTATAAAAATACCGGAATTTTTTAAATTCTGATATTAGTTATATGGGGGAGAAGTATTAGCCCGATTTCATTAATTTTGGGCAACAAGATATGGAGTAATTACCAGCAAAAGACATTGACTGAATTTCATTAAGATATCTTGCAGATAGAGCTATATATCGATCTATATACGAGTGCTATAAAGTGATTATACAAGTCAACTGGAAGTTCGAAAATTTGTATAGTAGGTGCATGAATTTTGAAGTATGTATCGGATTTTACCCATTTATTACACAAGGCACATTATAACCAGAGAGATATGCTGTCATAATTTCATTATTATATCTCACAGACTGAGCGATATTTTCGGCAAAAAGTCAGATATGAGCACTGAAATCCACATGTTCAGTATCTGAGGGGTTTGAAAAATATTTTCCGATTTCCAATATTTTTGGACAGAAAATGGCTAACCTTGGAGGCACTATGTGTGTAAAGTTTAATCCCAATATCTTCATTGGTGATTAATTTATATACTATAATGTGAAAGAATCAGATGAAATTTAAAATTGTATTAAATGGAAATTAGGCGTGATTGTATTCCGTTTTCGCAAATTTCCTCACAGTAATATAAGCACGCAAATACGATGTCACACAACTAGTTTGGTTAAAATTAGTATAGAAGTTCAGGAGATATAGGATTTCACCTGAAAGTGGGCGGCGCCACCACCATTGTCACATTTTTACTCAAATTCCTTTGAAGCCCTTAAGTACCATCTTGGCTGTGAAATTTAATACTTCTGACATATTTTTCCAGCGAGTTAACGCAGTTTAAGTGGTTTACAATATAACCGCTTATGGAGAATGTGTCGTTTCAATCTGATTTCACTCATTTTCACACCGTCTGAGGAGGCGCCGCAGATATTCGTCGTGAGTACGTTTGGTTGATACAGCTTTAGTGGTTTGTGAGATAAGTACAATAAACCTATTAAGAAGCGGAGTTTTCAACATACAATCCACAATACACAATACATCCCTACTGTGAAATTTAAACTTTTTACATTAATTGGGAGCTTAGTTATAACATTTTATAGGGTTTCGTTTAACCGCATTTTGTGGATGTGGCAGTTGTCCGATTACGCCTATCTGCAATACCAACCTCCTCCAAAGTGCCAAGGAAGATGTGTACCAAAATTTATCCAGACATTTTTACTCAAGTTATCGCTTGCACAGACAGATGGAATTCAAAGTCTGAGCAGATAACATTTACTTTTGGCATTAAACTTAAATATGCTCGAGAACATCTTTCCATAATTTGACAGACATATTCCAACCAAAAGTACGAGAATCATTATATGAAGTATTGGGTTGTTCGGAAAGTCATTTCGTTTTTTCCCGCCAGAGGACTTAATTACGTTTTTTCGAAACTAACTTCACACTTAAGCCCCATAACCATTATATGTCATGAGAGCTGATATTGCAAGGCTTGTGTGTGAAAAAGTTCTATTAATTCTACCCAGTAGTTTTTGGTTGGTGCCTTTTTAAATATGGAGAGCAATAAGCAGCATTTTCGTCATATTTTACTTTTTAACTTCAGAAAAGGTAAAAATGCTGTCCAAGCGAGAAAAAAATTGACGGATGTGTATGGAGAAGGCGTGTTAACAGTACGCCAGTGCCAGAACTGGTTTGCAAAATTTCGATCCGGCAATTTTGATGTCGAAGATGCACCACGGTCTGGAAGGCCGGTCGATGCGATAAAGGCATTAGTTGATGCAAATCGGCGAATCACCACACGAGAGATCGGTGAGAGGTTAAATTTGTCGAATTCAACTGTTTATGGCCATTTGAAAGGCATTATACGAAAACTGTCTTTCATGTTCCCCAAAAAAAACGAAATGACTTTCCGAACAACCCAATATATGGGATCAGGGGTAATTCGTAGATAGATTTCACTAATTTTCGCCACAAAGCTGTAGTGTATATATATATATATATAGCTATGTTGATATAAGTTTGCTAAGATATCTTACATATTACACAGTAAATATATCTTACCCGATATACACGATATAAAACCAACCAGAATTTTGAAAATTCTCATATTAGGTATATGTGGGCTGGATTGCTAGGAAATTTCATTCATATATCTCACAGATTGGCCGATATATAAGGTATAAAGTCAATCGAAAGTTTGAAAGTTTTTACATTAGTTGTATGGGAGTTAAGGGAAATATTGCCGAATTTTACCCATTTTCGACACAAGTGTACATTATTACCAGGTAAAATGATCTCCGAATTTCATTAATATATCTCACAGATTGAATGCTATTTTCGGTAAAGAGTTGGATACAGGCACTGAGATCCAAATATTCCGTATATATGGCTTGTGGACACTGAAAAAATTATATTGCATTTAAAATTGTATTATATGGGTAGTACGCGTGCTTATGGTCCGATTTCGCTAATATGGAACTTCACCAGAAAATGGGTGGTCCCACAACCATTGTCCAGTTTTTACACGGATTCCTATGTGTTCTTTCTGTACCATATTTATTGTATGATTTAATGCTTCTGACGTGTTTCTTCAGCGATTTAAGGCATCTTTTGTAGTTTTCAGTTCAGATTCCGACAATTTCTTAACGTGAGATAGAATACCATGAGGACCCTATTTGTGCAAAGTTGTATACTGATATCTTCATTGATGCTTGATTTACATAGAGCAAAATGAAAGAAGCAGGTGAATTATAAAACTGTGTTATACGGGAATTAGGCGTGGTTTTGGTCCGATTTCGCCCATTGAGAATCCCGATTTCGAGATTTGCTCTAAATTTTGTGTTTCTTCTGTGAGTTTACGCACTTTTAGTAGTTTTCAACATAACATTTGTATGGGAGGGGACGTGGTTATAACTCGATTTCACTAATTTTCTCAGTGTGTGAGGAAGCGCTAGAAGGACTTGTTCTGGAAAAGTTTGGTTCATATAGTTTTTCTTGTGTGTGGGATATGTACATTAAACCTATTAGGGGGCGAAGCCATTCCCATTCTGTTGGCTCGACTATTGTCCGATTATGCCCATCTGTAATACTAACCTAATGTTGCCAAGGAACTCGTGTATCAAGTTTCATCAAGATATCTTAATTTTTACTCAAGTTATCGCTCACACGAACGGACGGACGGACAGACGGTAACGCAGAATTCTATTCGTCTCGTCATCCTAATTATTCATAAACATATATCTCTATATCTACCTCGATTAGTTTTAGGTGTTACAAACAACCGCTGGGTGAACCAAACTGTTATACTCTGCAAAATCTTGCGAGAGTATAACAATCAGCATAGCGTTATAAGTGCTCTGACCTAAAAAAATCCTAAAGTGATTACATAACTAAGAAGAAAACAAATAATGTGCATAATCCAAAAACTTCCTTTTAATTTCCCTATCAGCATCAGTTTTGTCTGATTCCAATATTTAACGACAATATAAGACATATTATTATATATCATATCATATCATATTATATATATATCATACATATAACAATATAAGACATATTATTTGATTTAAATACTTAATCGTTTATTTATGGCCCAGATAGGATTCTTAAAACTAAAAACAATAGCAAAACTGAGCAAATGCTGTTTGTTTTAAGTTGTTCTTTTTAAAATATTGGTTTTCGAGATCTATTGCATAAAATTTTAATTAGAAATAAGTAATGAATGAAACGGTAACAGTTTATTCAAATTTAGGTCCTTTTTATTACTTATATAGAGTTAAAGTAAAATTTCTGAACACTTGCTCGGGTTTGCAAGGTACTGTATGTAGTATATGGGAGTTGGAATAATTCGTAGACCGATGTCACACATTTTCGGCATTATAGTTTAATGTCCACAATTATACGTTCACTTAATTTTACTAAGATATCTTCCAAATCGACCGATATATGCTGTATAAAGCCAACCGATGTTTGAAATTATTTTATGAGATATATGGGTGCTAGGGGTGGTATTGATAAAAATTTATTCATGTCATTATCATTAAGATAACTCATAGATTAACAGATATACACGGTATAAAGCCAACCGGAAATTTTAAGTTCTTATATTAGGTGTATGGGGACTAGGAGAAATATTTACCGGATTTTCTCCATTATTGACACAAGGGCACATTATTATCGTTAAAGATATTCCTCGAATTTCATTCCGATATCTTACTGATTTACCGGTATTTCCGACACAAAGTTATCCATATGCACTGAGGTCCACATATTGCGTATTTGCATTGGTGCTTGATTTATATACTGTGAAGTGAAAGTATCAGATGAAATTAAAATTGTATTATATAAGAATTAGGCATGGTTGTTGTCCCATTTCGCCCATTTTCAGACTCTAACATAAGGATGCAAATATAATGCTATTCACCAAATTTGGTTGAAATTGGTTCAGTAGGTGGGCGGTATCACACCCAAATTTACGCGGATTCCTATGCGGATTCCGTATCATCTTTACTATAAGATATGATGTTTCTGACGTTTTTCTTCAGCGAGTAAACGCACTTTTGGTAGTTTTCAATATAGCGTTTGTGTGGGAGATGGGCGTGGTTATCCCCCGATTTGACTCATTTTAACTGTGTATGAGGACCCCCCTGCGGGTCGGGGGATAAGAATAACCCGCGGTAGGCATGCCTGTCGTACGAGGCGACTAAAATCCAAAAAATGCACTGCATTTGAAATAGACTTTGCTCAAAAAATAGGCATAGACATGTCAGAAATAGTGCTATATTACTTAGCTTGAACTGAGTTTATATCACTTTAAATGTATTATGCACACACTTAAAGCGGCATTGTAGTTCAAGCTACAAATGCCACCAGTCGAGATGAATGGGTAACTCAACTGGTAGTAGCCTTCAGGCTACAAGGTCTGACCGGAGACTATAATCTGGTGCCACGGGGAGCAGGGGCCCGGTAGAGTTGCTTGTCGCTCCATCCTGCTCATTGCGGTAGGCCCTTCGGGCAGTATCGTGGTGGCTGTGGTTTAACACCTGAATGCGGGTAGAACTGTCTGGGGCGGTACAGTTCAGTGTGGAGTTGCATTGCAACCGGGTACCCGACCCATAGCAAGGCAGAGGTGTTAGGTAGGCTTCGAACCCCACCAAGGTGGTTATTGTGTCCATTCCACAATGCCGATCGGTACCGTTGGTTTTAGCAAAAAGCTATTACTAACGGGGCGCTGATCAACGCATCATATTGATTCGTTGTGTTTTAGAACACGGTGGAGTAAGGCTGTACAACGGCAGGTACCCACATAAAGAACATCGTTCACTGTGTATGAGGACGTTGCGGAAGGAATTGCTTTGAGCAAGTTTGGTTGATATAGTTTTAGCAGTTTGGAAGATATATACGTAGGTGATATATACTATTGGGGGGCTGGGCTATGCCGAATTACACATTTATATCTTAATTTTCTTATCTCATGCACAGTCATGGCCCTTTATAGGTTGTTGATTAACGGCATTTTGTGGGCATGGCAGAACTCCTCGTTTACGTGGATTATTACGCCTGGCTGCAATAACAACCTTCTTATGGTGTAATTTTTGCTCAAATTATTGCTTGCACGGTCGGACGGACGGTCGGACAGACAGTCACTCGAAATTCAACTCAACTCGTCATCCTGATAATTTATATGTATTTAACCCTATACCTATTTCGATTAGTTTTTGTGTTTCAAACAACCGTTATGTGAACAAAACTAATATGCTCTGTTGCCTATATAGCAATTTCCAACTTTCCAGCTGACTTTAAACCGTTTATATAAATCAGTATTGTGATTTTTTAAAGGAATTAACGTTTTCTTAACCATAATATGGTTTACCACTGAATATGAATGAAATCGGTCTGGAACTTGGTCTAAACCTCATACCTGATTTACATTTCTGTTTGGGTAACCAACATTCCCCAAATAATTAACTTACGTCCCTTTGTCGGCTTTTTCCGCATATAAACAATTTATTAAATTTCGTGCCATTAGCTGAGTTTATAAACGAGAATATTTAGTGGTTTATGTCATTCGGTAATAAAAATTATGGCTGTTGTACCTTCTCACAGTACGAATATCATGAATATAATCAGATTGACTATATGAGTATATGACCTAAAGTAAAAGTGAATATGATGCCAAATATGATTGCAGTCCATTAAAAATTTCGTCGAATAAAAATGT
The DNA here is from genome assembly GCA_021498325.1 of Bactrocera minax. Taxonomy (NCBI): domain Eukaryota; kingdom Metazoa; phylum Arthropoda; class Insecta; order Diptera; family Tephritidae; genus Bactrocera; species Bactrocera minax. The sequence goes on along the minus strand of JAKEEE010000117.1, from coordinate 329,661 downwards.
CGAATATAAATGTTGAATTCTTACGGAACATGTTTTAACATAAAGTTTTGCTAACAAATGAAAGCATTTCTGCGCCTTTCATCCTTGCAAATTGAGAGTGTATCCCTTCCTTACTTCTTTTCAAATTAATTTTTTTAATATTTATTGTATATACCACTTAAAAATATTTTATAAATTTCTATATAAATTTTTTTGTCTTATACTACAGAATAATCAAAATATTTCATAACATAAACAACATCGAACCGATGAAATGCATATGAACTCTGATAACGCCACATTAAAAGAATGCACCAAGTCGGTTATTAGCAAAAGTTGAAAACGGATGTGGTGTGATCCAGACGAATTTGCAGTAATACGGTGGCTCACAGAAGGTAACACGAGAACGCGAGCTCAGCGTAACAATATCAAAACTGTGTAATCAATTATGCTATAATAAAATGGTTAAGCAATCATATTAAACTTTCCTCATTAAATAATCAAAATAAATTTAATATATTTTATAAAGAAATATAAAATGTAAGCTTTTAGATTGCTTTCCCACTTTTCAATATTTTTAGAACCATTTGCGAAAGCAGTTTTGTCGGTTACCAAATTCGACTTTATGACATACATTTTTAAACTAATAAATAAACAACCAACCACGGCTTGTCAAACTCCATATTTTCCAATATGAGGACATATTCACAATGCTTGAATGGGTCATTTATTATTTGAAAACTAATCATGCGTCAGTCACAATTTTCGACTTACAACTTTTTTGTGCACCATTGTGCACATGTTGCATGTTGCTATGTTTTTAATAAGGTTTCTGAATTTAATTATGTATACTCCTGTGGTTTACAACTCAACCCGATTTGAATTGAAGTTTTGAAAGTCAAAAAGATTACATTTGAAGTATTATTGCAATTCAACTTTTTGTGGTATTACCGTTTACAACACTATGCCAGTGTGGTTGTCGACAATATCAAAAATCGATAACTGCTACCTAACAGCTGTAGTCGAACATTCGTGTAGTTGATTTCGAAAAAAATTAATAGAAAATAGAAAGCGAGTAAATAAGCTTTGGTTTGAAAATTGTTGAATTCATGGAGAAAAATCCTAAAACTGGGAGAGGCAATCCGCAATTTAGAAGCAGTAATAATTAAAATAAAGTGAAGCCAGCATGATGAATCGATACATTCTATTACTCTCGGGCATGTATTTTTTAAATAAAATGCTATAATGAAGCTTTTCGTTCCTCTTCAGTCATTTAGGTGTAATTCCCTTCTACAAAAACGGTGTTCCATAATATTTAAAGCCTCCTTAACAATAATGGTTATTGCAGGTTGTGCCAGTCCAACGCTAACTCAAATAGAAAGGAATAGGAGAGTTGCGCTTGTCAGTAAAGAAAGTACACATCAATTTTGGCACAAACACTACGCATTGCATTATAAATAGAAAATAATAAAATTTAATATTAGTATTAAGCAATAAGTGTTTTATGTTGAATGCAATGAGCACCGTTTTATGATTATACTCGGATTATAATAACGTAATTATTATTAATTTTTTGTATTATTACTAGTTTTTCAAAATATTCTAATATAGGTTTTTTAGAGGAACATAAATAAAATTTTGGTTACAGAAAATGCCAAAATGTTTTTCAAAATGCATATTATTCATTGTGTTATTTACCTTACCTTACATTACCCAAAAGTGTTCCAACTGCTACATTTTTTATTTGAAATAATTTTAAATGAAAAAAAACTTCTCCTCTACCTTTATCAGCTGACAAATCAGCAATTAATCATTAAAAGCTTATCCCTAAAAACTGTGCTTTTGGAAACTGAGGAGCTGGGTAAAATATTGACAATTTGTAAATGTCAATTTGTAAATTTCTGATGTAATAGAAAGGCGTTCACGAATAAAAAAATTTAAAAGAACCACCGATCACACAACAATGAAGAAATAGAAGTGGAAAAATACATAAAAAAGCATATATACAGTCAGCGTCATAAGTCTACAAGCAGTTAATACAAAAATGTCTGAAAATATTTTTTTAAATAAATAATTTATTGAATTCAAATTTTATTATTATTATACAGGGTTGAACGTAATATGATGACGCCAAATTTGTGTGCACGTGTTCGCCAAATAAGCGAGATAGCGGTACTTTTATTTTTCAACGTAACTATCGAAGCGATCAAAAGTCTACAAGTACTCAGTATTATCGAGGAATTGTGCTAATTTGTGTTGCAATTAATTTTCCAAAATTTTGGAAGTATTTTAATGTGTTTTTTTTAGTTAATCAAAAAAGGTGCAATAAATAACTTTCTTTTTATAAAACTGCCGTAAAATTGACGATGGTGTTTAATCGAAAAGAAATTAGTGCCGACGAAAGAAATATTATTAAATTTTGGAGGGAAATTCTGGCTCAAAACAGAAAACACCCATTTACAAAAAAAAAAAATGTGCACACTAAAGGACCGATAAAATCAAAACTAAATCAAATCATGTAAAAAAATTGTTATCTCCCACTACAAAATCAATACAGTTAGACGCTGTCTTATTAACTGTACTATACCTGTCCTCCTCATGGCTTTTATCGCTAAATGTTAAATAGCTAGAAACCCCATATTTCCCAGCAACAAATTTACCTTTTTGGTAAAATGTTGGTTCCGATCTTATTCACAAAAAAAAACTATTTAGTGTTCCATTTTAACGAAGTACAAGTTGCATGAACGCACAATAAATGTAAATATGTTCATTTTGTTGTTGTTATAGTAAAACATTGGTTCTTTTTCTTCATGTCAATAAAAAATATATGCCTTATTTGAAATAAAAAGGAATTTTAGAAAAAGTTAGCATACTTTGCTTACTATTTATATTCTAAACTAAAATATTAAATAATTTTGGGGTGTCGCATTTATAGTGTGAGTCGCTGTATATGCATAAGAGCGTAGGTAGGTAGGCAATTATTAATAATGGATTATAGCTGAGTTGTTAAAAATACATCATTACAATATACATTTTGGATATATATTTTGATGGATTTGAAACGGATTCTAAGTGGATACAATTTTGTTTACTCTAACTGTAAATCTATAATGTGGAGGTTGCTGTTAACACCCATTTTCTTAAGATGAATCGTTCCCGAAATTACGATTTTATTTTTTAAATCATTGTTATCAAAAGTTGATTCATTGAATATTTTTTTCTTATGTTTCAGAATGTCTCATTTTCTTATAATTTAATAATACTCTGAAAATCTTAAATATTATACATATTAATATTATTACAATTATAATTATTGAAAACCTAGAATATATGGGATGTGAATTCATTTAATTTTTATTTGAATTTACAAAATTTATATTTTCGATAATCTTCAGTTTCAATATACAGATGTAATAGTTTCAAAGTTATTCAAATTATAAGTTTTAACATGTTTCCAGATTTTATAACCGACATCATCTATTAATATATGTATATTTTTCATAAGTATTGTAACATGGTTAACTCCACTTATGGCAGTCATCAATTGTGTAACTTCCTGAAACTAAAATAGCTCCTTTAATTACATCTATTTCTTTATGTTTTGGTCTAATGCTTTTAAATTTAACTTGTTTTCGGACAAAATATCTGATAAGTATTTGTATTATTAATTTTACAATAAGTTTCTAAAGATTCTGTTTTACGATTTATTATATTTTTATATTTTTTTCACATTTTGCACTTTAATTTTCAGTTAAAAACTTACCGTCGTTTTGTGTGATTGCTCTTACGTCTTAATATTAAATTTGCAATCGCACATAATTTTTGAATACTTAATATAAATAACGATTACATCTTTATTCTGTAACACCTTAAAAATAGAAGTGTCCATTAAATCGGCTATAGTCATGTTATAGTTATTTACATATAATTTGAAATTAAATTGTGTAAACTTATAAGTTCACTAAGATATGTCAAAACAGCTGTGTGAAAAAGTCTTCAGTCATTAACAAAGTTGCATCTCCGTCCTCTATTAACACATACTCTTATCTTATATAGTCCACAATGTTTGGTATTGCTGTACCAATTAATGTTATAATTATTAAGGGTATGATTTCCTAAACATATTTAACCAAGGTTTAATACTATATTTATGTACCATTCCATTTCTGTAATTAAAATCTGTTCCATAAATCTTCTTTTGCTACTTGTTTCTTGTATCTAGGCTTTAGTTTATTTATTTCCCCTGTAATCTCTTTATATATAATGTCACACATAAATATGTTTTGACAATCCGACTTTTATTTTATTTTTATTGCATATTTGTTTGTGATAAAAGTTTCAATAGTAAAATATCATGAGAAACCTTATTATAAGTTTCCTCATCAGACACTGAGTGTATTGTTTATTATATTGATGCAATGGTCTACGATAATTCCGAAAAGCTTAAAAAATTATATTCTCTTTGCAATTTTACCATTTGATTTGGGTTGCAAGAATAAAATTCAATCTTAAGTCCCTGCATCAAAGTCTTACACCCCTAGTGCGGAAGTCTACTGTATCAGAGTTGCCGGTATACTTGGTTGGATACAATAATGGGATTTTACTTTGGGAAAGTTACCGAAGTCAGTGTACTTAAAGACGCGGATAACAACCTTCAGTTTTTTGAAAAAAATCGTAAAATGAAACTTAAAGATATGGAAAACAATGACGTTCATTAGAATTAAAATTCGTTTAGTAGATTCTAACTACGTTCATAGTGAAATTACTAAATTCTTGTGCGACAAATTACTTAGCTTTTAAGTTAATTAAGATTGGCAATTTTAGAGAATCTGAAAAATTATTTACAAACTATTAATTTACAAAAATACAGTATTTTGGCACAATTATTACAATTACAAATATAGGTTTAATCATATTAGTACATCAGTAGACAATGTAAGTTCTTAACAAATATTTCATAACAAAAAAGTGTGAAAGTATAAGTAAGACAGCAATAAAATTGCTTGAAAGAGGCTCACTTCGAAAACGTCAATTGCAATGTATATGAACAAAGTATAGTGTTCTGTAATACATCTGAAATATTTCTGACATTGCGTCACGTTTTGAAACGCATTAATCCGACAGTCGAAGCGCAGTGACAGAGAAAATCGCGCATCACTAAGAAAGTTTATTCTTTTTGGCATTTACTTACATTAGCAACAATGGCAGACTCTGATTGGTAAACTTTCGTATTATTTGTTTTATAGATTTATATGCATTAATTTCAGTGATTTTGATTATTTATAATTAAAATCTTGACTATAATTGTATTTCTTTTTATCTTTCCCTCCCAAAAACAAAACAGCTTATTGCGACAGCTCGAAAGTAAACCGCGCAGTAAAATTGTTTTATAATGTAAAATTTTATACAAAGCATCGTTATGCAATGATTTTTGACGTTGCACACTGATAATGTATAAACACTGTAGTCAAACTGTATCGATAATTTACAGTAGTACATTTTCGAAGTCAGCTAAATTCATAGTCTCTAAAGAGTAACGCTTTTTTTGAACATCAATTTTGGTAAAATATTTAGTTAGAAACTTTCGTTAATAAATAAAACGTAAAGCATATATATTTTCTTTGTTGTTGTTCAATGTGTTCAAAACTCGCAAAATACTGTACAGCTGAAATCAGTTGCCTAATTTTGACAAAATCACGACTGGAGACAGATCTGCCTGCGATAGATACCATATATATTATCATAATATAAAACTCTCTTTTCCAGCTATTTATTTTCTCGGCACCAAAGTAGTGGCCGCAATAAATTTAATATTGCAATTAAGTCAAGACTAAAATCTTTCAAAATTAATTTCTATTCATATAAAATATTGCAATTTTAATACAATAGAATTTCGAAGAAGCCACCAAAGCGTCCAAAGGGTAATTTAACTTTTTCAAATTATTAACTTTTCCTAGCGGTTTTTAAAGTTGAAAAAATACAATATTGAACGTAAGTTTTCTGGAAATATCACACTAAATTTATTTCAGTGACTTAGTTATATTACAAGAAAGAAACTTATGCTACGTGAATGCTGAAGCTCGGTTAACTTAGCTGAGCTTTTTACTTCTGGCAGAAACTATGGTATTTGAAAAGGTTGAACGAAAGTTACAGTACATGACCAGATAGCAGTCACATGACTTAACCCTTCAGAAAATCTGTGGAGAATCCTTAAGCAGAGAACAAAGACTTTTGCCAGTTTCTCCTTTTTACATTTAAAAATTTTGTTTCACTAAATTTTATTTAAAAAATTATTAAGAAAATTTCTTGGGTTTATTAGGTGTCTCAAAACTATTATGTATAACTAACTAACTAAATATATTAGGCAACAATTAGTGTTACTATATCTGAAATGTATTATCATTTTCTTTGATATTGTATAACTTGATTATCTACAAAAAAAAAGTATTTAATTCGTTATCAAAAATTAAACTCAATAAAATAACGTCTAGGATATGTGGACGTCATAGATAAAGTTTTACAATCGCGTAGTGCGAGGTCCTAAAGAAAATCTCGATCATCAACAAAAACGTAGTGGCAAACCAGAGTCGGTGAGCCGAGGGTGCACTGTCTCACTTTTAAACAAGTATTCGGGGCTTGAGCATTTATGGTCCTAGATGGACTATAGGCGCTAGATGGACTTCTATTGAGGTTTGGTTGATAGAGCTTTAGTGGTTGCGAGATATGTACATTAAACCTATTAGGGTCCAAACCCACTTTTTTTTATTTGAACCACAGATGCCTCTCCCTACTTTTATGCCCTGTATAAAATTACAGTTTTTAACCTTAATTTTAGACTTAGTTATAGCCCATTTCGATTAACGTAATTTTTTGGGCTTGAAAATGGTGAAAATGGCTCTCAAATGGTACCAAGTTTCATTATGTGTATCAAAATTTTGATATATACATCTTTATGTCTATCTCTATTAATTTTAGGAGTTACAAACAATCGCTAGGTGAAACAACTACTTTACTCTGTGCAAAATTTTACGTAAAAGTGATATGAGATACATTGTATTATGTCACATTGTATTCAAAAATAGGAATGTATACAGCGGCGAGCATTAACGGATGAATGTTTGACACTTTTATATTTACCTGTTCATAAAATCCGTTCTAATGAAACAACTTCAAGCAAACTTTTTTTATTTCATCTATTATTTATTGTACTAACACAAAACATAAATAATAGTAATAAGAAATTAAATGCAATAATTCTATTGCTATAATATTTTACATAACTGCATTCACCCAATTTCGCACGCCACGCTTTATTTGGCTTAGTAGGCTTTGAAAATGTAAACCGATAACGGTAAGTAACGTTACCGGTTTAATTTTAAGTGTTCAACCCGTGTCTCATCATATTGTGTTATGTGTACTGAGGAGACAGGCAGTCATCACGAGAAATTGCGAAGAAATTAAAAATATGTCACAGTACGGTCATATACCGCTTCAAATGCTAGAGGCCGCCGTAGGTTACTCACGGCAGGAGATGCTCGAGTTATGGAACGAATAATGAGTCGTAACGATTCCATAACTGCGAAATTAGCTGCTTAACAAATAAACAAGGATGTTAGTCAGTGGACGCCGCGTAGAGCCCTTGGGCGAATTGGTTTAGACTCAACTATCAAACAAAAAAAACTGCATTGTCCGACAAGAATGTGAAAGCGGGGTTAAAATTTTGTAACAATGTCAAGGGTTGGAATGTTGAAGACTGGAAGCGCGTAATATGGTCAGATGAAACAAAAGTCAATTGGATGGAAAACAATACTTCTGGCACCGACCAGAGGAAACACTGCAAAAACATCAGGTGAAGCAAACCGTGAAGCATGGCGGAGGTAGTTTAATGGTTTGGGGCTGCCTCACCTGGTGGCATCTTGGCCCATTAGTGAAAATTAAAGGGATTATGAAAAAGGAAGAATACGTTGGTATTTTGAATCAAATTTGACAGAATTCGCTCACATTAGCCCCGAAGACGAGGTCATGTTCCAACAAGATGGAGACCCAAAAACATAGCCAAAATCGTGACAGATAGGTTATCCGATCATCTTTTTAAAGTCCTGAAGTGGCCTGCACAAAGCCCAGATCTGAACCCCATCAAAAATTCATGGGCTGTTCTTTCAAAAAATGTTGGTTGTTTATGAAGGAGCCCTTAAAAATATGGAAGAGCTTTGGCTTAGAGTTCAGACTGAGTGGGCCGAAATACCAAACCGTTTAATCAAAAAACTGGTAGAAAGTATGCCAAAACCTATTAAAAGTGTACGAAAAAATAAGTGGTTGTGGACAAGATATTAAGTTTGCTTAATAAATATATATTTTTCAGACGTGCAAAATTTGATGAATGCAGTAATGTACAATATTATGCAATAGAATTGTTGCAATTAATTTCTTATTACTATTGTTTATGTTTTTTGCTAGTAATAAATAATACATGAAATAAAAAGTTTGGTTGAAATTGCTTCATTAGAACGGATTTTATGAACATATAAGTATAAAAGTTTCAAACATTTATCCATTAATGCTCGCCACTGTTTATATATTTAATTATAATACATAATATATATATATATATATATATATTCATCATCATTTAAAATATGCCTTAGCAGAATTCCAGCAGTAACAGAAGCTCAATTCCAAAAGTAAGTACAATATTTTGGATCGGACGGACAGCGAATGGTATGGGCAGCGAATGGTATATATTTAGGTAAAGCCAAGACAATAATCCAAATTACAGGTCTCTATTGACTACTATATAATTGGTCCAATGTGCCTCCTGACACAATTCAAAGTTTGTGAGATGAATTTTACCGCAACATACGTAAACTCATACTAGATAAAAATGTTGTAAATAAATTCAACATTCGTTATTCGACGATCGTGAATTGAATTTAATCATAATATTTGGCATTATATTAACTGTTATTATAAGTCATCACTATATTCATCATATTAATGCTGTGGATGAGAGATGAATTTGTGAGATGAATTTTACCGCAACATACGTAAACTCATACTAGATAAAAATGTTGTAAATAAATTCAACATTCGTTATTCGACGATCGTGAATTGAATTTAATCATAATATTTGGCATTATATTAACTGTTATTATAAGTCATCACTATATTCATCATATTAATGCTGTGGGGAAGTACGTACCGATATCCATAGTTTTTACTACAGAATGACAATGCTTATGCGGTACAAACAATACCAAGAGGGACGAATTTAGTAAATTGGGGATATGAGGAGGAAGTCAACCAGAGAGTATATCGCACATATGGAACTGTGTTAACAGTTTAAAGTCAACTGGGAAGTCAAAAATCGCTATATTGGATATATTGGGGCTTGAGGAAGGTCTGAGCTAATTGCATTTACTTTTGGCATTAAATTAAAGTATACTCGATAACATGTTTTCATGCAATATTATTAAGATAAAGCCCACCTTAACCGATATATTCAGCATAAAGTATACTAGAGTAACTCGAGTAACGATCATTTTAATGTGTACATAGAGGCTGGTGTAATGAATGGACCGATTTTATCAGTTTTTGGCACGACGGTACTTTTTTATTAAGAAAATATCCTTCTAAATTTCATTAAGATATCACACAGATTGACCGATATGCACGGTATAAATTCAAACAGAAGTTTGAAAATCTTTATTTTAGGTATATGGTACTATTATCAAGAAAATATGCTCTCTGAAATTCATTAAGATATCTCTTAGATTTTCCGATATTTTCGGTAAAAAGTCAGCCGTAGGCATTGAGGTCCACATATTCGATATCTGGAGGCTTGAAAACGATTTCGACCATTTTTAGGTGAGAGGTGTCACACATTAAACTATTTGTGCAAAGTTTTATTCCAGCATCTTCATTGGTGATTTATTTATATACATTAAAATTAAAGAATCATATCGATTTTAAAATTATGCTATATTGGAAGCAGGCGTGGTTGTAGTCCGACTTTGTCCCATCTCAATTTATAAAGTAAGGATATTAGGATAATCTTGTGCACTAAATTTTGTCGAAAGTGATCGAATCATTCCTGAAATATGAGGTTTCTCTTAAAAGTGAGCGGTACTATGCCCGTTGTCCAATTTTTACACCGATTCCCATGCGGCACTATCGTACGATCTTTAGTGAAAAAACTAAAGCTTGATATGATGAAATGGTAGAAAGAAAGTATAGTTTTTTAACTCAATTTATGGCTTAGTTATAGCACTTTATTAGTTTTGGCTTAACGGTATTTTGTTGGTATGGCAATAATCCACATATGCAATAGCAACCTCCTCAGAGTGTGAAGGAACACGTGTACAAAGTATCAACAATATCCCAATTTGTGCTTAAGTTACCGCTTGCACGGACGAACATACATCCGGATTTTAACTCCTCTTGTGACCCTGATCATTTTGATATATATAACAATATATATATCTCGATTAGTTTAAAGTGTTACAAACCGTTAAGTGACTATTATACTTTTTTGCCGAATTATAAAAACAAATATCAATGATTCATCTTCTTTATTACATAGTATCTGCAGTGATTTTACTTATTTGTTTCTTAACTGAATTAAAAGTTTGTTATTTTTAATTAATTTACAAATAAATTCAGATTTCATTCGCCTATTTGTCTTAAACATGATACTGATGATTGCAAGTATGTGTGAAACACACCCATTCTCCTAAAATATGCAGAGTTCTCGGTTATCAATGGGATCAAGGAATACGAAAGAAATTCGTAGCTTCCGGGGAAAACTTGTAATGGAAATATATCAATGTAAAAAAATTTATAAATTATAAAAAGTGTAATAAACCATCAATTAGTAATAACATGGGTGGTGTTAACTCCTCCTTTATAACTGACTTCCTTAGCTATTTTTCCCATTACGTTAAATAGTTCCAGTTCAGATTCAGCAGCTGTATTTCGAAGATTATCCTTACACCGATTTGACGCCTGAAAAATGGGTTATTCCAGTGTTAAAAACAATATATGAATATTGTCATACATTTTTAGTTATAAAATTATTTTTAAGGCTTAACTAATATGAAATTTGTTAATCCTGTTATTACATCAATATTCCAAATAACAGCAAATTTTTTTCGTGACAAAAAACGATAATTATTTTTTTGACGCAACGAATTATTTACACTGTCAAACATTTATTTTCACAAAGTATTTTTAAGATGCTGAAATTTGGAGACTAGTCTTTGTAAATTGTTCGCGCTAATTGAGATGATTTATTGAATTTTCAGTTCATTGCTCCTATTTATTATCTATGCATAGCCTAAACTTAAAAAATTTTTAGTGACTACAGCAATCACTATAATAAAGCTGAGATTATATAACCTGTTAGTGCATAATTGATTAAATTCCTTGAAATCCGTGTAAGCATAGCTGCCCTTTAATTTGTGTACAAAAAGTGTTCATCTAATAGTGATAGTCTAATGCCATACTTATAATAATAATTTAACGCAATCTCTTAAAATTACTTGAAAAAACTTTGTAAAATACCTGAAGGCATAAAACTTTAGTCATATTCAATTCGTGTTTTGCAGTAGGTAAGTTTAAGTTCAATGCGCGCGATGAACGAGACAATGTAACTACCATAGCGTATATATCGATTGCAGCATTTGATAAACGTTTTAATATATATTGCTCATTGATAATGTTTTTTCCATACTGAACCAGAAGACGTTCAACATTTTTCCCAAATAATTCAATACAATTAGCCGTTTTTTGAGCATAATTCTGGAGTTCTGGTGCAATGTATGGATTAAAATCTATCGTTCCCAATCCAATCGACGTTGAAACTCTTCTTGATATCTCGGTTGATACTACTCCGAAGTTGGCAGCAGGGTTTTTAAAGGCTTTCTGTAAAAATTGTAGATTTGAAGCAGCGTACTGAATGCCAGATAGTGCGACAAAAAGTCGCAAAATATCATTAGTGCCTTCAAAAATGCGGAATATTCTGAGATCTCTCAGTACACGTTCTAGTTCAGCTTCTTTCATATAACCCATTCCTCCAAGTATTTGAATAGCTTCATCGCAAACGTACCACGCTGATTCAGATGCAAAAATTTTTGATATTGCAGCTTCCAATTGATACTCTTTACTTCCTTTGTCCATATTTTGCGATATAGTATAAGCCATTGACTCAGTTGCATATTGAAGTATATTCATTTGAGATATTTTTTCTTGAATACAACCATATTCTTTGATTTTTTGCCCAAATTGTACCCTGTTATTTGCATGTTCTACAGCCTTTTGTATACAAAATTTCATTGTACCGGCTAAGGTTGCTCCCATTCCAAATCGTCCATTGTTTAATATAGTCATAGCAACTTTAAACCCGTCACCTTCCCCTCCTAAAACATTATCAATTGGGACTTTAACGTTATCAAAGTACACTTCAGCTGTATTCGATGCTCTAATGCCCATTTTCTTCTCTGGAGGGCCATTTGTTACACCTCCAAAAGATCTCTCTACGATGAAGGCAGTTATCTGTTGAAAAATTTTTAAATTGTTATTCCAATAATCGTATAATCGTCGTAATGCAAACATCTATCTCTTCAAAACATTAGAGCTAAAAATAAAACTATTACCATTCTACATTACACTCAGATATTTTCTGTATTATCAACAAAACATGGTACCGATGATAGAAATTGGTCGGAAATTAAGGCTTTTGTTTGACATGGTGTCCGAAAAAAGGAAATATTTTATGTGTTCTCCGATCATTTGTTTCAATTATAGTATGTGCCATGAGAGTTTCAGCACCACAATAATATATATAATAATATATGGTACAGTATATTGCATCGCTAAAACTCTCTCTTAAATAACAAACAAAAAAAAAATTCATGAACTTTTCAATGCTACCCTTTTTAAATATTATATTAATTTAGTTCCAATATTTCAATATGTCCATGATAATCAAATACGCTTAAGATCATATAACTCATATTCGATAACCAAATTAATTGAATCATAAATTAATTAAAAAACACAGCAATTTTGTCAATAAACAAAAGTAAATGAACTTTGGACTTAATAATATTGTAATCACTACAGAGAATGTAGTAGAACGAGATTCAACAAATGAAGAAGCCATTAGCTTGAATTGCCTTTTCTGTTTAATTGTGATATTTATATTCACGCAACCTGTCACACATAGTGTAATAGTTTTCTTCATCCGTCTACTGTTTTCAAAACATTGGCTAAATGAAAATTATTTAAAGCTCCAAACGCTGGTGATTGCTCTCCCACATACATATTGGTATATAAACAACGAAAAATTTGGTGAAAAGAAACCAAAAAATAAATAAATAAAAAAAAAAAGCTCAAGTACTTTCATTGCTATATTTTACTTCGTGTCCCTGATATTTATATTAAAATCTACCAAAATAACTCAAATAAGATATGTGCGATTTCAACTCAACCAAAGTGGTTTAATTGAAAATATTAGATACATGAGGAAAAAGTCAACCAGAGAAAAGGAAATCATTATATTAGGAAAAAGCGGCTTAGACCATGGTCTAGACCGATTTCATTCATATTTAGCGCGAAACGGGGATATTTGGGATAGAGGAAGATCTGCACTGATCACATTAACTCTTTTCATTATTTAAGTATATTAGGGAATATGTTTCCAAGCAATTGTGTGAAGGTAACTCACACAGTGATAGACATATTTAGTATAAAGTCTGCTAGAATAACGAAAATCATCAGAAAAAACCATTGACAAAAGTCTACGTACGGCATGTATGGTATACTTTATGCTCTTGTTGCAAACTAGAAAGTAACGGGAAAGTACCGTTTCTTCTTATTTTGTGTTTATGCTTTACATAAGGCTTCATTTAAGCACATTTCAATATAATCGCGTTAGTTTACACCACGTATAGTTGTCACAATGTCTCCTCGGAAAGAAATTTCAACTGATGTGCGAAACCTTATTGTAAAATATAAAACGGAGAACAAATCATTTGGTGAAATATCAAAACTGCTAAATTTATCTAAATCAATTGTTGAAACCATATATGAAAACTTTAGAAAAAATAAAAGTGTTGAAAACAAACCGCGGACTGGTCCACCGAAAAAGGCTTTGCCGGAGAGATGTCTCTTTTATTTTAAAAGAAGTTGATGAGAATCCGCAAATTCATGCCTAAGTTAGCCACGGAATTAGCAGTGGGATCGGAAAAAATTGTACCATTCCAGAACAGTTCAAAGGGCTTTAAATGACACTGGATTACACAGCAGAACTCCATGCAGGAAACCCATTATCAGTGAAAATAACCGAAAGCTCGTTTGGAATTCGCTCACAAGTATAAAGATAAAGACGTTGATTTCTGGAAACAAGTTTTATTTACAGACGAATCCAAGTACAACATTTTTGGAAGTGATGGAAAAGCGAAAGTTTGGAGAAGAGGTAATACAGCTATTATTACTATTATTATTATTACTATTATTACTATTATTATTATTACTATTATTATTACTATTATTATTATTACTATTATTATTACTATTATTGTTATTACTATTATTATTACTATTATTATTATTACTATTATTATTACTATTATTATTACTATTATTATTATTACTATTATTATTACTATTATTATTACTATTATTATTATTACTATTATTATTACTATTATTATTATTACTATTATTATTACTATTATTATTATTACTATTATTATTAGTATTATTATTATTACTATTATTATTACTATTATTATTATTACTATTATTATTATTACTATTATTATTATTACTATTATTATTACTATTATTATTACTATTATTATTATTACTATTATTATTATTACTATTATAATTATTACTATTATTATTATTACTATTATTATTATTACTATCGTTATTATTACTATTATTATTATTACTATTATTATTATTACTATTATTATTATTACTATTATTATTATTACTATTATTATTACTATTATTATTACTATTATTATTATTACTATTATTATTATTACTATTATTATTACTATTATTATTATTACTATTATTATTACTATTATTATTATTATTATCATTATTACTATTATTATTACTATTATTATTACTATTATTATTACTACTATTATTATTACTATTATTATTATTACTATTATTATTACCATTATTATTACTATTATTATTACTATTATTATTATTACTATTATTATTACTATTATTATTGCTATTATTATTACTATTATTATAACTATTATTATTACTATTATTATTATTATTATTATTAATATATAGTTTATAGTTTAATAGTTTAATGTTTTTGTAAACGTAATAAAAGCTTACTGCTAAAAATTAAAATAAAAAACAACGGTTAAATAATACGCATTATCACTTAATTTACCTAATGACTGTATATATATAAATGACTATATAATAATGACAATCAATAATGACTATATAATAATAATTAAACAATCAGTTCGGTTTTCCAAGGGCTAAGGCTAAATTAATCTAAGCCTCCTTCTGATAATACGCAACACATTGCATTGCACACACTACCCTGTCGGACACCAATATATCACTCATACATGTCAACATATAAGTTATATATATTATATATAGTTAATATTGTATTAATGATAATAATTCGGATTTGGCGATCCCAACTGCTTTATGCAAGTAATGAAACATCTCGGATTTAATTCAAATATAACATAAACTTAAATAATGTAAACAATGAAGAAACGTTATTTCAAAAACTATTAAAAACAAGTAAGGAAGAGCAACATTCGGTTGTAATCGAATATTTTATGCTCTCGCAATTTATAAGCATCAAAGCCGGTCGGGTGCTAACAAAAGGTTGTATTCAAAAATGTTGGGAATGAATTCAATATACGTTGTTGGACGAAATTGGAATGGATTGCAATTATATTTGGCATCATATTAAGTTTTACTTTAGCTCATATATACGAGGTGTGGATATTTCTTACATATTCAGAGCTAAACCACGTTATGTTAAAGAAACATAGCCACTTAACATCTTTCAAATATCACATACTTCGACCTAAATATACGGTTTAACGTAAACTGGAAAACTGGAAATCACTGCATCAGGTATGTCTGCACTAACGTCTAGCTTAAGGACTGAATTAATCGCATTAACTTTTGGCAGTATTCAAGTATACTAAAGAACACGTTTCCATGCAAGGAAGATAACTCACTTATTGACCGATATAATCGGCATAAAGTCTGCTAGAATGACGAGAACTATTATATGTATAGTATATGGGGGCTGGGGTAATTCGTAGACCGATTTCACCTAGTTTCGGCATTAAACTATCGTATAATGTATCCAAGATTATATGTTCACTTAATTGGGATAATGTATCTTACATATTGACCGATGTAACCATTATAAAGCCAACCAAAACTTTTATGTTAGGTATATGGAGGCTAGGAAGTGTTGACCCTATTTTACCTTTTTTAGACACTGATATTTTGATGGACGCTTTATTATCAGGAAAAGATATCCTCCGAAGTTTATTAATATGCCTCGCAGAATAACCGATGTTTTTGATAAAAAGTTAGCCAAATGCACTGAGGTCTACAAAATGGGTATATGGGTCTTGAAAAGTTATAGCCCGATTTCGGAATTTCTGGATGTAAGATGGCATACCTTGAAGCCACTGTTGGTGCAAAGTTTTATTCCGATAACCTCTTTGGTGTTTGATTTATATACGTACAGAGAAAAAATTAGATGGAATTTAAAAACGCATTATAAAGGAAATATACGTGGTTGTAGTTCGATTTCGCCCATTTTCACACAGTGGCATTAGAATATCATGATAATATGATGCACCAAATTTGGTTCAAATTGGTTAAGTTGTTCCTAAGATATAGAATTTCACCACCAAGTAGGCAATGCCACGCCCACTGTCCAATTTTTACACCGATTTGTTTCCAAATTGTTAAACAAAATTAAATATAATAATTCAAGTAATCTTTTTAACTTATATATCAATAATTTGTTTTTTAAATCATATCGATACCCGTTTTGGTTTTCGAATTTCAACAACCCAAATTTAACGGTGCGCCTGCAATTATTTCCGTAAATTTAGAAATGTACAGCATTTGATGGCGTTGTTTAGTAATATCACAGAGCTAATTACGCAAACTTCATAAAATATTTGGTTCGAAGCTATTGCAAGTTCTGGCATACTATAAACATAACGCAGAATTCGGCAATCCAAGTAGGAAATAAACATTATAAAGCCAAGTGGAAAACAACGGCTAACGAACACTTATTAATTTAGAATCGAATGCTATTGAACGTGGAAATATTTTTACAATACCAATAAGACTTTAAGGAATCACATTGTGCATCTATACATATTGACATGGATGGACAGAAACTTAACATGTGCTAAAAAAGCGAAAATAATCGCATACGTATACGCAGAGATTACCACTAACCTAAACGAAGAGCTTAAAATGAGCACATACAAGGGAACAACGCGACTTTATAGTCTAAGATATTTTATTTGGCACCTGAAATATTCAATACATAGCTAAATACATTAATGATCGGTAAATTACACCTTTTAATTGTATAATATGTGAATATCAAATACAGTGTGGTTAAAAAGTATTCGATATTTGTCATACCTTATCTTTTTTTTCGCCAGTTTTCGGGTCGACTTGATCCGTTTGCGCAAACACTGTCATTACATCAGCAATGCCACCATTGGATATCCAGATTTTAGAACCGTTTAAAACAAAGTATTTTCCATCGTCACTCTTCACAGCCCGGGTTCGTATCGAACCAGCATCAGAACCCGAACTTGGTTCGGTAAGAGCGAATGCTGCGTATACTTTTTCTGTCGTTAATTTTGGTAAGTATTTTTCTTTTTGTTGTTGTGTACCAAATAACAAGATTCCTTTGAAACCAATACTTTGGTGTGCACCAAGAATAATTCCAACACCGAGATCGTTAGCACCCAAAATTTCACACAATCGACCATACTGTGTATTACCAAGTCCCAACCCGCCATATTTCTCTGGTACTTGAATGCCAAACGCTCCAAGCTCCCACAGTTGATCGAGTACTGTACCATCTACCGATGAGTTTTCGTCATTTCGTATTGCATTGTTAGTCTCCTAAAATTAGATAAATTAAACAAATAAATGAAAATATTCAACTTATTAAAAGATTTTGAGGAGTAGTAAATAAGGAAGTACTAAGTTCTGATATCGCCGAATATTATATTATCTGGCAATTTGCAAGAAAGAAGTGCTGTGGGAAAGTACATACCGATATCGCTATCCTTTACTATCGATTTCAATCATGTTCAGAGCAAACTACATCTTGGTCAAGAAAACACATCCGCTTAATTTCATTAATATATCGTACATATTAACCGATAGATTGGTATATATACAAAGTCAATCGGATGGTCGAAAATCCTAGGCTAGGCTAGCTAGGGATATACTTCCAGCCAATTTTATCAAGATAACTCACATTGGCGGATATATTCGACGTAAAGTCAATTGGATGTATGTAGTATATAGGGGCTGGGGCAATTCATGGACGAATTTCATTCAGGTAAGTTTACTATGTCTTTTTAAAATATAAGATTCGCCGATATATACCTTATAAAATCAGATTGAATTTCGAAAATCGCTATATGAAGTAAATGGGAACTAAAGAATATTTCCGTGCTCCTTTATTTATTATATTTATGTTACTATTAAGGGAAGGGTTTTCGCGCAGGCATATTTGCCTTAGTGACACGACCATGTGCGATGTTTCTTCGTCGCTTTTTCGACCATTGTACAAATCTACAAGTAACAAATCCCAAGTTTCTCTCTCATACATACGCAGACGAATCCTTTCAGAATCAAGGAATTTACAAAAAGAATGAAATAGAATGAGGGAGAGAAGGGGGAAAAAACTAAGCACTTCTGCCTCAAATATCCTCCTACTAAAACGCTCAAATTCCTCAAAAGAGGCACAACTCTGCTATAGTGTGTTGCCATGTTATGCTAAACAATTTATTACTTAAAGTATTTTTTCTAATTATTTTCAATTATTTATCTATTACTAAAACTCATAAAGAATAAATTTATTAAATATTGATAAAAATATTATTTATTGCAAAAAAACATTATTAAACGTTTCCTATTTTATCAAAAATATTCACCGAACATTTGTGTAACGGCTTGCAAATACTATGTATTACGTATTGTTAGTAGTAGAACCCTTTTAAATTTTCAAATTATATTAATTTTATGTTTTCTTAATATTTTTCATTAAAAATTCACTTTCACTAGAAATTTTTTTTACAGTCCTTTTATTTAAAGCTCTGTGTCGGAAAAAGCTTTATTTCGATCAGGTGATCTCAGCTGTGTGAAAATATTGTATTGACTGTATTGACAACCGTAGGTTCTTTTGTTACTTGTATGCCTATTCAATGGTCTCGACAACGACTGAGCCATAGAGTAAACGTGTACGTACTAATACTTTAATTTAACTTATACAAACCTGCTATGCAAAATTAATGCTTCTGATGCTTTTAATTAGGGAGATCATTTACACAATATATCATGAAATACTAAAAATAATATATTCACTATATATATTCACTAAGTCTGGTTTAATAGTTCTTATAATATGTATGTATTTTTTAACCATATGTAATCCTACGTACCAAATTCAAGTTTCGAAGTGACCAAGTTACAGTTCCATATAATTTTTCGATTGAAGACAAGTTGGAGTTGCATAGGATGCACATAGAGTTTTGCACGTAATTTTTACTCAATTTATCGCTTGCGTGGAAAGACAGACATCGGAAAATAAATTTGTCTCATCATTCTGATCTTATATATATTTATATAAAGCTCTATGTATCTCTATTAGTTTTCTGGTTACAGACAACCGTGAGTTGAACAAAACTATTATACTCTGAACAGCTTTATTTACGTACGCAAGCTAAAGTTACAAAACAAAACTCTTTGGTTTGGTATTTTGTTTTTAAAAACGGGTGTGGAACGATATTGATTTTTAATAGGCACTATTAATACTAACTTTTATCTTCTTCATTTATACCTGTGATAAATATTGTACAATAAGCTTATGTTTTTGAAAATGGCATATCATACCACACCATACCAGAAATACGTCCAATTGTTCTCATTTGTTCCGAACTGCAGTAATGGGATATCATGAAAGTATGTGGTTAAAATTTGTTGAGTAATTTGTAAGATATGAATTTTCAGTTAAAACTGGACGCTACGAAAAATACAATTCAATTTATTAACTGATTAATATGACGGCCCAATAATCAATCATATCTAAGTTTATGTGTTAAAAGTAATGTCAAATTAATTAAATAATACCGTTATATGGAATTAGTTATATTATTCGATTTTCCCTATTTACACATTAATGTTTGCTGAGATAATAGTTTAGAATCAACTTATATTAAAGTCTCCAATTTTCAAACCCCATATATCCCTTGCCGCTTTGTGCCAAGGTTAAGTTTTGCCGCTAAATTTGCTACTGAGTTATAGCTTTTTAGTCTTTTTGAAAACAACCGTTTTGTGCGCGTGGCAATGGCCCGATTCTGTCCAACTCAACTGTGTGTCAAAGCGTCAATTCTCATAGGGTATATTGTTTGCATATTTGGATAGAACAGATAGACATCGCTAAATCAATTCGAGTGGTCATCCTGATCTTTTTGGTATATCTAATATAATTCTAAATATATTTCAAAAATTTTTATAACATCTTGCGAAGGCATATACAGATCCTCAGTTTTTTTCAAATTTAATAAGCAAGTCTTTTGTCGGAGTTGGAACGGAAGTATGTGCGTGGCACCGTAAAACATGGTGGAGCCACGTAATGATTTGGGGCTGCATGTCATTCGCTGGTATCGGAAACATTTTTTTTCTCGTACACGAAACAATAGATAAAACATAAACATAAATTTAATGAAAGACAATTTAACAACAAATGCTAAAAAATTGTTTATTCAGAACAGGTTCATCTTATATGAAAAAAAAACGCTGGCACATTAGCCTGATCTCAATGTAATTGAGAACTTTTAAGAGTATTGATACAAACATATAGAAAACATCTCATAAGCAACACGATTGACCTAAAACCGGCATTAAAATATTTACCATGAAACTTGTTGCCTTCATACAATGCGCCCTTATGAATTTAAGCACACGAAATAAATTGCAACGGTTTACTTAGCATTTTGATTTTCTTGTAAATATTTTATTTAAGAAATAAATTTCTATGTGAATTGAAAATAAATTATCTTTGAATGTGCCTGAAAAGTTTTTTTAAATATATGTATATATTAAAAATATTACAATGACGCCAAAATCATATTTGAGATATACGTATATCGGAACAGAAAAGATGAAGAAGAAAGAAAGAAACATATATTACCAAAAAGTCTCACTAGTTAACGCCTAAGTCGATTTCTTACGAAAACTAATTATTGTTAATTAATTATGATTTAATAATAATTACTAATACAAATTATTGAATATTCAGTCCGATGTTGTTGGCAGTGAAATGTTTTCGAACAGTCGAATCGGTGAACATAAGATTTTTGCCAAATTTGTTAAAACAACTAAGTAAAAATAGCAATTAATGAAATAATTTAAGATTTTATTTTTATAAAAAATATACATATATATATCCTAACAAAGCTAAACTAAGATTTGTTAATATTAAAAAAAAGTAAAATCAACTTTTAAACTGCATCGTTTTTTACTCAAACGAAATTTTAACCTAAAATTGCTCTCTCCTTAATATTAAACTTGAGTAATTCCAAGTAAAATTGCTCTCACTGCCAAATTTTTTGGGAAAAATACTTCATGTTTTTCTAATAATTATTTGAATTGTATTAGATTAAATTCACAATAAAAATAAAAAGAGCACAGGCGTGGTTTATATTCGATTTCATCCATTATCACAATGTGACCTAAGAATGTAAATATAATATCACATACCAAATTTTATTGAAATCGGTTAAAGCGTTCTTGAGGTATGAGATTTCACCTAAAAGTGGGCGGTGTCACACCCACCACCGAAACTTTACGCGGATTCCTATGCAGCCCTTCATATCCGTATCATATTTGCTCTAAGCCTTAATGTTTCTGACGTGTTCCTTCAGCGAGATAACGCACACTTAGTATTTTTCAACATAACTTTTGTATGGGAGGTGGGCGCGTTTATTATACGATTTCACTAATTTTCTCATGTGTATCTCTCTATCTATGTAGCATCTCTCTATATGAGGAGATACTAGAAAACCTTACTCGGAGCACGTTTGACAGATATGGCTAGAACGGTTTCTGAGACATGTATATTAAACCTATTTGGGGGCGGGGCCATGTCCGCTTTTACAAAAAATTTTGGCCACAGGTGCCGGACTAAGATGCCTACTAAGATCTTCTATACCAAATAACACGTTTATATCTTAATTTGCTACTTAGTTATAGCACTTTATCGCTTTTCGATTGATGACATTTTGTGGGCATGTCAAATGTCCAATTACACCCATCTGCAATACCAACAACTTTACGGTGACAAAGAAGAAACATGAAAGAGAAAAGAACATGTGTACCGAGTTTCATCAAAACATCTTAATTCTTACTCAAGTTATCGCCCGCACGGACGGACGGACAGACAGTCACTCGGATTTCGGATATATATATATATATATATCTAACTCTATTAGTTTTAGGTGTTACTAACATCTGTTAGGTGAGCAGAACTAATATACTCTATAGCAACATGTTACGAGAGTATAAAAAGGACAGTCATAATCTAATTAATTGATACCTTCGTTGTAATCCTGTTGACATATACCTAGGTACATAATATAATTTTTACAACTCACTGTCCATGTTTATTGTAACTTTTTATGCTATGCAAACAATGCCAAATCTGTAATAGCATTGACTTAATATGTACTTATTAATAGAAAAAATACTTTCAAATTGTTTAAAGCAAAAAATTAATTTTTACGGTAACAAAATTTTTTTATCACGCAGCTAAGATTTATACTTGTACTTACTGAAAAAAATTTTTCAAATGGACCAACTAAACTCGTAATTAGTTCTTTTTCATCAGCCGCCAATAAGTCTGGATATGGGAAAACTTCCCCTGAAACCAGTTTTCCACGAAAAATATTCATCATAAATGAGGAACTATTTTTTAACTGCGAACTTTTGGTATCACTTTTAATATCCTTCAAATCCACATTTGTTTTAGCTGAAAAATATCTGAAAATATAATTTCAAAGGTTTTAGTTATGTTTGGTTTATTATATTTATAAAATCTCAAATGTTAGAATTATTGTTTTGTAAATACATTTTTTATGAAATAAGCTAATTAATATATTATATATGTATATCTGCAATGTCCTATTAAGATCTATGGAAGAGAAGTACCCGATATCAAAAAATGTCTGCCTTGTTAACATTTGCCCTTTCAAATTTTGACGTTTGCAACTAAAAATATGGGAATTTTCCTTTACTACTCTCCATTGTCGGGAACGTTGTCTTATCTTTAATTTCACAAAAGTGGGGACCGATATGTATACCACACCAAACAATAACTTTCTCTGCGCGGAAAGGATCTCTTTAGGATCATATATTTATTAATTTTTTAAGATAGCATAGCATAAATAACTAACACTATTGTAAGAATAAGCGCTTTAAATTCTAAAACCAGGTTAAAACAGAAAAAAAAATTTGAATGCATATTCAGATTCAAGTGTAGTTATATGTCTTTAATATTACAAAATTGCAGAAATTTGTTAATAGCACATTGTATTTCTAGCTTTAACAGCGAGATACCTCTTATTCATAAATATTAATTTCCTTTGTAAATTGTGTGCAAGATATTCGACAATGATGTGAATGACTGATACTGTGGCCAGATATTTTGTATTTTTCTGATTTGTTTAGAGTTAAGTGAGGAAAGAACAGCTAGTCTAAACTACGTTCTTTTGCTTATATATCTGCTATCGCGTTGACCTTTATACCAACACGCTCTGGTAGTCACATGGTTTTTATGCGAAAAACAGAACAATACGTTGACAAACGACAACTATGGCGACACCCTGATCGTTTGACACTGCAAACGTTGTAGTAGTATTCAGTATTGATATATCCATTTTGCTTCGGTTAATTATGCTGTGATCAAAGATGTCGGGAGCACACGTATCCTTCTTCTTTCTACCCGGTGGTAGGGCACTTAGGTGCATGCGAGGTGAGGCCTTCCTCAGTGTCCATATGTCGTATCAATGCTTTTACAATATTTCCAAGATTCGACAATAGAAAAGAAGTTAAGTGTATATATTAAATAGGCATTTATTTACAAATTTCCTAGTAAGCAATTCTTATTAAAATATAATAAAAAAAACAAGCAAGGAAGGGTTAAGTTCGGCTGTAACCGAACATTTTAGACTCTCACAATTTCCAGAAAGAAAAGCTGGGAAAATGCTTTCAGGTGCTGGCAAAACTGTACATTAAATTTTTTTAAAGAATTCAGCATTCATTATTCGACGAAATTGTGATTTAATTACATACTTATACTACAAGTCATAGACTCACATACTTTCACTACTATATTTGCTCCATGTTTGAGATATTTGTATTAAGATCAACCAAATTAACGGCAATGCGATATATGCGATGTAAACTCAACCAAATTGGTTTAATTAAATATATTAAGGATATGAGGAAACAGTCAACCAGAGGAACGGAAACCCCTAGAATAGGAATAAGATAGGTTTAGACCACGGTTTGGACCAGTTTCATTCATATTTAGCGCTAAATCACAAAATGAAAAAACTAGTCCATTTAATTTCTTTGAAATATGACACATAGTGACCAACATAAACGGTTTAAAGCCAGGTGGAAAGTCAGAAATCATTATACAGGGTATATTTGGGGTAGGGGAAGTTCTGGACTGATTGCATTCACTTTTGTCATTGGTTAAGTACACTAGAGAACATGTTTCTACACACTTTTATGAAGATAACTCACACACTGAGTGACATATTTGGCATAGAGTATGCTAGAGTAACGAAAATCGTTATATGTAATATATGGGGATGGGATAATTCGATGACCGATTTCACAAATTTTCGGCATTAAACTATGTTCCAATTTATATATATGCAATATTATATGTACGTTTACTTATTTTTGGTAACATATCTTACGTATTGATCGATATATAAAGTGTAAAGCCAACCAAAAGTTTGTAATTTGTACATTGGGTATAAAGTGGGTAGGGGTAGTATTGATCCAATTTTATTCAGTTTTCGCATCACGACCTATAATAAACCACGTAAAGACGTAACCTGACTTTCATTAAGATACCTAACAGATTGACCGATATATATGGTATAAAGTCAACCAGAATTTTGAAATTCTTATATTTAGTACATAAGGGAGCTAGGGGAAGTATTCACCCAATTTTATCCATTTTTAGCGCACGACATATTATTGTCGAAAACAGACGCTGTCTGACTTTTATTAAGATACATCGCAGATTAACCAATATATAAGGTATAAAGCCAACAGGAAATTTTGAATTTCTTATATTAGGTATATGGCGGCTAGGAGTATTTACCCAATTTTACCCATATTTGAATCTTGAATCTTGAAGGCACTAATTGTGAAAAGTGTTATTCCAATTTCTTAATTGGTGCTTGATTTATTTGATTGTGTGTGATTGATTTAGTGAAAGGATCAGATGAAACTGAAAATTAAGTTATACGAAAAGTAGGCGTAGCTTTTATCTGATTTCGCCAATTTTTACAATATGATATAGAGATACAAAAATAATGTAATGTGCAAAATTAGGTTAAAATTGGTTGAGTCGTTCTCGAGATATGAAATTTCACTTGAAAGTGGGCGGTACCACATTGTCTAAATTTTAGGCGGATTTCTAGCAGCCCTTCCATACCATATTTTCTGTAATATTTCATGTTTCTGTCGTGTTTCTTCAACGAGTTAACATACTTTTAGGAACTTTCAACATAACATTTTGCATAGGAGGTGGATGCGGTTATCATCCGATTTTACTTATTTTCCTAGTATATGAAGAGATGCTGGAAAAACTTGCTCTGAGCAAATTTGATTGATATGGCTTTAGTGGTTTGTGAGATATGTACATTAAACACATTGGGGCCGGGGCCATTCCTAATTAAAAAAAATTTTTTTCACCACGGATGCCCATGCCCACTACGACTCTCTGCACAAAATTACACGTTTGCATCTTAACTTGATGCTTTTTTTAAGTTTTAGATTAACGACATTTTGTGGGCGCTGGAGAAGTCCGATAACGCCCATCTGTAATACCAACCTTCTTATGGTGACAAAGAACATGTGTACCAAGTTTAATCGATATATTTTAATTTTCACCCAAGTTATCGCTTGCACGGACGGACGGACGGATGAAGAGATAGTGAGCCGGAATTCAACTCGTCTTGTCATCCTGATCATTTATATATGTAAAACTCTATGTCTATCTCGATTAGTTTTAAAGGTTACAAAAAACCTTTAGGAGAACAAAACTAATATACTCTGTTACCACATGTTGCGAGACTATAAAAATATCAACCTTTGAAAGCAAACTCTCCACTGTCATATTTAAATACATATTAGAGAAGAATTCAGCAAATTTGCGTGATCTTAGCTGAACAATCGGTTGTATGAAAGATATATGTTATGGTTGTCTAATTTGGTCGATTCCGACAAATGATCAATACAATGCAATGTCAAAATAGCCCTGTTTATTAAATTTCATTCGGATATCTCAAAATATTACGAACAAATTTTTATAATCTCTTAAAGTTAAACTTCGTTTTAAAAAACCCTGTTTCCAAACTGGTTTTAGACCCATAGTTTCTTAAGCAAAGTTGTTCAGAATGATCTATAGAACAATTTCAATACATGTGATTTTATAGAATGAAAAAAATTTACCCGTTCTAATACACATATGAATATTTGTCTGTGAATAAAAGTATATAGTATTAATTCCGACTAACTTTAAAAAAAAACCCAATTCTCCTTTTTTTTCTTTAAAATTTTTCTTAAGAAAAAGGTAAATGTTTCAGTAAGGATGGTGGTGGTGGATGAATGAAGACTATGAATCGATGTAAAAATTGAACAATAGCTATCTCAGTTGCAGTGTAAAAAATATACGAAATCGGACAACAACTACGCCTACTTCCCATGTAACATAATTTTAAATCCCATCTGATTCCCTCCCTTTGCAGTACATAAATGAGGAACCAATGAAGATATAGGAATAAAATTTTCCACAAATAGTAGCATCAATGTAAAAGCCCCAGATACCGAATATCTGTACCTCAAAGCCCAAGGCTGTCCTTTTACCGAAAATATGGGTTAGTCTGTGAGATAGTCTTTCCTTAATCATAATGTGCCCTTGCGTCGAAAATGGGTAAAATCGAGTCAATACTTCACCTAGCCCCCATATACCTAATATAATTATATTCAAACTTCTGGCTGATTTATAATACCGTATACATTGGACAATATTTAAGATATCTTAGTAAAATGCAGTGAACGTATAATCTTGGATACACTATAGTTTGATGGAGAAAATAGGAGAAATCAATCCTCGAATTACCCCATCCCCATATATTATATATGTAGTGTGTCCAAAAAAATAGGAATTTTCGTGTTTTGAAAAAAAAACAAAATGTATTCATTCGTCTACATTAATGTTGTCGCCTTCAAAATAGTCTCCATTCGATATTATGCACTTATGCCAGCGCTTCCTCCAATCTTTGAAACACTTCTCAAAATCAATTTTTGGGGTAGCCTTTAGCTCTTTCAGCGATGCGCTTTTAATGTTGCTTTTATACTTGTAAATCAACGGCCCTTTAAGGTTCTCTTTATTTTTGGAAATAGGAAGAACTCACTCGGAGCCATGTCTGGTAAATATGGAGGCTGGGGCATCTTTACATTGATATTGTTTTTTTTTCGCCAAGAATTCACCAACAAGCAACGAAGTGTAAGCAGAATTGAGCAAAAGTGAGCAAAAGTAGTGAATTGTTTTTCCACAAATCCGGGAGTTTTTTCATGATGCGCTATGCCATTAAAGTCGAAGAACATTCCCGTTATTTTTTGAACACACCACATATAATGGTTTTCGTAATTTTGGTGAACTGTACGCTGAACATATCAGTCAAATTCTGAAATATTTTAGTAAAAATGTGTGGAAATATATTCTCGAGCATACTTTAGTTTAGTGTTAAGAGTAAGTGTTATTGCTCAGACCCAACATAGTTATTTCCAACTTCCCAGCTGACTTTAAACCGATTATATGTCAATATGTGTGACATTTTAATGAAATTAAGTGTTTTTCAATCATGATGTCATTTAGCGCTGAATGAAATCGGTCTAAATCCCATATCCATAATATAATGATTTACGCCTATGGTTGACTTTTTCCACATACACCTAATATATTTTGTTTCGTCCCTGTTTGAGTTCATATCGTATATATCTCAATAAAATTAACCGTCCGTTAAGTGAGTCTCTCCAAGCCACTTGTGGGAAAACGTGTGTATGGTAAAAGATGGTGTGAAAATTATGTCTAAAAACATTTTTAGAAGTAGTATTGATTAAAAAAAAATTGATTTATTCGTAAATCCTCAACCTCAAAGAAATTTCAAATTCAATTTATGTCTTATATTTTTATTAATTACCATGAAAAATTGACGTACAAAATTTTAAATATAAATGCTGTTTATGTAGTTGATGATGCTGGGTGGTGCTAGATAGACGTTGCAAGTATAGGTTTTGGTTCCTGCACTGTGCATTAGGCAGATTGTATCTTTCCAAACTTGGCAAGTAAATTGGGCTTTTCTTTCAAACTTAGCAAGTTTGTTACATAGCTCGCAGAATCGCCAATATTGTGATCTCAAGGGTGCGGAAGCAGCTCTTGGTTTTGCGACCAAGTTGAAGTTAGATCCTACAAAATGATAAAAAAAAATATAATTAATAAATATTTTAGTTCAAAGTTGTATGCTTGACATACTTACATAAAATACATAACATTTTTGCATTGCCATTTTGATTTCTGATTTCAGCTCGTCTTAACATATGGGGGATTGTTAATTGTTCTGCCACATCTAATATAAAAAATACCTTCGCTGGTCTGATTTCTTGCTTGGTCGCTAATGCTTATACATAATATGAGAAGCCAAACCAGTGACGTTAAGCATGTTATAAAAATGGCCATTTGCCATAGATTTGTTGCGCGTTTGTAACCGTAGCCAGATACCACTTTGTTTATTTTTTCAAATCCAATTCAAAATTTTCCATATTTTTTAAATATTTGTTTGAAGTTTCTGTGGCTTGCGTGTAATTTTGTGTTATACTAAAATTTAAAAACTTGTGTTTTGTGCTAACACATATTTGTCTACTGAAGCAACTTAGGAAAACATAAGCACATTTTCATCAAGAAAGTAAACAAACCCTGATATAGAGGTAAAAAATTTTTGTACGGCCTTGTCTCTCTGTTCAGCGGAAAGTAAAGAGAAACAAAATTTCTATTTCTGAAAAAGTTATAGCAATACACTATTCGACCGGAATTACGATACTTCTCCACCAAATCCAGTACCACTCTTTTACCTTGGTTAATTTCTCGTTCGTCATTTGGCCGATTTTCTGTATAAATCTGTCCTTTGAGAAGGTAGTTTGTGGTAGAATCGACACCCACCACAACTTCATTCCGTACATGCCGCCTTAGACGGAATATACTGCGTAAACCTGGTTCGTTCAGGGAAATAAGGAAATAGCTGCTCGTCTACTGTTATTACCGCGCTTGGATTATATGCTTCTTGAATATTATGATTCATCATAACCAATACATGGTAAATTGATGCCGATTTACTCAACATCATACGTACGGAGCGAGGGTTAGCTCCATCAAAACGAACAAACCGTAGCAATATTTTGAATTGAATTTAAATTGCTTGCGTGTTGTTACAGCGACACACTCCAGAAAATAATAATAGTCCGAACCTAGCATACATTTCTTCCGTTTCGTATGTCGACTGCCATTCTTTTGGATTACAAGTTAGATTACCCTTATTCCTGGTCTATCAATTATTATATTGGCAATGTTGCACTCGTTATATTCTTTTTCGTCCAGTAATCGACATACACCACTGACAGAAATTTAGACATGGAGCTTCTGTTCATCGACTTCATCAAATCCAGCTTCATCAATATATTCATGTGCAGGCAACTCTTCTTCAACCTCAATCTGCTTATTAACATCAGATACCTCTCCGTCACTAGGAATATAATCCACATAATCATCGTCCTCTGTGATATTCGGATCGTCTTCCACATCCTTCGTTACAATAAATTTGCACAGCACTTACTCGTTATGATGGATTTGTTCACTTAGTATACTATTAACGTTTTTCCGATAGCTAAGAGAGTCTTATCTACTTCGTCTAAAACTTACATACTTCTGTACAGGCATAACACAAAACAAAACACATTATGAATACTACGTATCACTATTAAAATAATAAATAAGTACTTATTTTTCTCCAATCAAACAAAGACGATTTCAAGAAATAAAATCGACGGTACACAATAAAAATGTGTAAATACAATAAATAATCAACACAAATTGGATTCTAACGTAACCTCAAATATTAGTATACATAAATTTATAGTGCGCGTACCGGAAAAAACCATTTTGAAAAACTTTAGGAAAACATAATAGTTCATGACAATACTAAGATTACAGCGGCGGCTTGCGTAGGCCGTTTACCCTACCATATGAAGTTTTTGTATAAAACCGATTTTATACACTCGCAACATGTTGCTACAGAGTATATTAGTTTTGTTCACTTAACCGTTGTTTGTAACACCTAGAACTAATCGAGTTAGATATAGACATATATATTGAAAAGACGATTTGAAATCCGAGTGACTGGCTGTCCGTCCGTATGGGCAAGCGATAACTTGAGTAAAAATTAAGATATTTTGATGAAACTTGGTACACATGTGCCTTGTCACCGTAAGACGGTTAATATTGCAGATGGGCGTAATTGGACATCTACCACGCCGACAAAACGCCATTAATCGAAAACAGATAAAGTGCTATAACTAAGCAACCAATTAAGATATAAACGTGTTATTTGGTATAAAGGATCCTAGTAGGGCGGGGCATCTGTGGGCAAAATGTTTTGTAAAAGTGGACACGGCTCGTCCCCCAATTAACATAATATACATATTTCAGAAACCGCTAAGTCAATATCAATTAAACTTGCTCCTAGCAAGCTTTTCTAGCATCACCTCATATACTAAGAAAATTAGTGAAATCGGATAATACCACGCCCACCTCCCATACAAAGGTTATGTTGAAGACTATTAAAAGTGCGTTAACTCGCTGAAAGAACACTACAGAATCATTAAATCTTACAGCAAATATGAAACGGAAGGGTTGTATAGGAATCCGTGTAGTTTCGTTGATGGGTGTGGCTCAGCCCACTTTTAAGTGAAATCCCACATCTCAAGAACGCTTTAACCGATTTCAATAAAATTTGGTATGTGAGATTATGTTTACATTCTTATGTCATATTGTGAAAACCGACGAAATCGAATAAAAAGCACGCTTACTTCTCATATAACACAATTTTAAGTTTCATTTGATACTTTCACTTTAAAGTAGATAAATCGAGCATCAATTAAGATATTAGAATGAAGCTTTTCACGAATAGTACGTTCAAGATATGCCATCTCATGCGTAAAAATAGTCGAAATCGGATTATAACTTTTCAAGCCATCAGATACTCAATATATGGACCAATATATGGACTGTGTATTAAAAATGCGAAAAATCGGATAAATACTTCCCCTAGCCCGAATGCAGCTAATATACGAATTTTCAACGTCTGGGTAGACTTTATGCCATATACTTCGGTCAATATGTAAGCATATTAACTATCTTAGCAAAATTAAGTGAACTTGTAATATTGGATATATCTTGTGAAATCGGTGAACGAATTATCCCACCACTTATATACTCATATACTCATATCACATCTATCATATCACATATCATACACATATAATGAGCATATAATGATTTTCGTTATTCTAGCAGACTTTGGGTCGAATATGTCGGTCACTATTTGAATTAAATTCACGAAATTGCATGAAAACATGTCCCCTAATATACTTGAATAATGAAAAGAGTTAATATGATCAGTGCAGATCTTCCTCTATCCCAGAAATGCCCGATATAAGAATTCCCGACTTTCCATCTGACTTTAAACCGTTTATGTTGGTCAATATGTGTGATATTTTAATGAAATTAAGTGAACATGTTTTCTTAAACACAATATGGTTTCGCGCTGAATATGAAAGAAATCGGTGTATGGTTTATGGTATGAAACCATGGTCTAAGCCGCTTATTCCTAGTATAATGATTTCCTTTCTTGGTTTTTTCTGGTTGACTTTTTCTTCATGTATCTAATATATTCAATTAAACCACTTTGGTTGAGTTTATATCGCATGACTTATTTGGGTTAAGTTTTGGTAGATCGTAATATGTATCTCTGAAACGAAGCAAAATGCAACAATGAAAATACGTGAGTCAATGACCTGTGATATAAGTTAATAAGATACCAAATATGATTGCAATCCATTGACAATTTCGCCGAATAATGAATGTTGAATTCTTCCCCACCATTTTTTGATATAAAATTATCCTTGCACATTGCGAGAGTATAAAATGTTCGGTTACGCCCGAAGTTAGCCTTCCTTACTTGTTTTCCTAGACTATTTTTACACTACACTTACTGCACTTTACACTACTTACACTGTATAGTTATGAAACGTTATGAAAAAAATGAGATATACGACTTTGAAAAACCAAATGCACAATATCTCTTTATCTCGTTACCCGATTGTTGATGAATATGTCTGTTAGTGTTTCAGCCTCTTGATTAGGAATTGGGTATACCTATAGCCATTTACTGCAATAGTCCATAACTACCAAAACATATTTATTTCCTAATTTACTGGTGAGAAATTAACCAACTAAATCCAGGGCAATTCACTCGAATGGGGCACTCGAACTGAATTGCTTCATCTGGCTATTGACTCCTGGATCCGGCGTTTTACCCAAAATGCATTCAACACAATTTGCAATCCACTCCGTAACTTATTGAGGACAACCAACCGAATAAAACCATTACTGTAAATTTTCCAAGGTTTTAGTAATTCCCATGTACACTCCACATGGACCATTGCGCAGGTCGTTAAGAAGTTCGGCGATTCTTACATTCGGAATAATTAGGCATACCAATTTTACTTTGTCGCACAGTGGCCAATATGCCTTTGCAACTGGGCTTTCTGCAGCTATTTCTTCTCTCGTTGGGCGTTTGTTCAGTTCCACTCCACGCCTTACAAGTTTCAAATCTGGATCTTCCTGCTGACATTTTCGTAGTTCCTTCTGATCCCAGTCTTTTGTTGATGTTATTGTCATTGATCGAATATCTTTACTATCTTTTTGGCCTCCGCTGTTAAGCAATGTTTGATTTCCAAATTACATGGACGGCGGAACATTGCGTCCCCATTTCTTGACTACTACCTTTGTGATGCTCTATTGAAGAGTCATAACTTCTGAGTCTATCCGACTGGTCTGATTTGAAAGCCCCTTGATCTCCCTCAGCTTTGCGTTTGCGTTTCGTTGGATTATTGGACCTGTTAGATTCAGTATTACAGTTTTGTGTAACATGAACGCTTTTTCCGCAGTTAAAGCAATTAACCACGTTATAACATTTCTTATACACTTCGGTAAATTTCTCCAGTTTTTTATACATCTTTTCAAGTAACTCATTCACCCAAGAGTGTTCTTCTATTTCTGCTTGACGAGCTTTAAATGTTCTATTACCAAGCAGAAATGCAGTTTCGTGCGTAAAAGCATTCGAGTCGTTTGCTACAAACGTTAATTTTGGACATGCTTACGCAGGATAGCGCGTAGTCTCATCTCGTATTCCATTAACGAAGCTCTGAATTTTTATGTCTTCCATATATTCCACGGATTTGTGCACGGATTTGTGCACAACCCCTCAATCTCCGTAGCAAATTTCTACAGACTCATTGGCTTTCTGAGGGCGATTTAGTAACCCGATGCTTCCTGTGCTCACTACCTAACGTCTTTCTACTGCACCCACAAAACTTTAATAACCACTCGATTCACAATTGGGAATGGTTTGTAAGATTTCTGCTGCAGACCCTTTTAGTGCAACCAATAATTCAGCGACTTTATCTTTAACGTTCCAATTATTTGTAGCTGCCGTCTTTTCAAACTGAAGCTTAAAAACCTGGAACGGAATTGTGACGTCAAAGGACGAAGTTTTTACTTTGGCAGAGCATGTTGACATAATTGGGCGATTTAATTGTAGCCCGTGGAGATGATTTTTGAACTCATCCACTTCAGCCTTAATTTTATCCTGCTCTTCCGAAATCTGAGTAGACGTCTCTGTTATTTGTGAGGTCACCTGCATCGATATACGTGCGTCCTGCTCTTTCAATTGCGACGACACCTCTGCTATCTGTGAGGACACCTGTGCTGAAAAATGCGTTAATATATGTGCCTCTCTTACTACGAGGACAATTGTGATTGGTGTGCCAACATTTGTGATGATATCTGTGACGACACTTGCTATATTGCAGTAAAAATCGTGTTCATGTCCATAACCTTTGGTGAACATTGAGTCTTTTCCCTTTCTTCTATCTTTGTTATCGATGCCTCTAATTCCAAATGAAAGATATATTCGTAAAAATTAATGTGATCTGATTCCATGGCCTCTCGCAACCGATATTGCAATTCGGATTTTATACCAATTGTTCGCAAACCACGTTGCTCCAGACTTTTCTAGTTGTTGAATCTTTAGTTCATTAAACTTAGACACTTTTAAAATAATCTCTTATGCGACTTTATTTGACAATCCCGCTTCTGACACCAATTGTAACGCATTTTCTAAATTAATCGTTCACGTTGAAACTCTATACTGAGTTCGATCATTGGGTTGTTCAATTAAAGTCACTATCAGTACTTTTTTCTTTATTTCCAACTCAATAACTTAACACTTTGTTTTTCGTTATTCAAGCTTACTTAAAATTCACTTGCACTTTACTTGGCAACACTCTACTTAGAACTGTGTCTTGCTGCCACTCCGGCAGCCCTGATATAGTAGATCATTACCAACAGATCGTAACTCGAACACTCTGGCGACGAGTTTCGCTGTCTGGTAGATTCTGGTAACTTATTGTCGATTATGTTTTATTCTGGCATTCTTATTCGCCACAATATCGTCGTTCGGACATTCTGGCAACTACAAATTCCGATGTCTGGTAGATTCTGGCATTCGTGTTCGCAACAATAGTTTAATGTATCGGCGCTAGTGTTAACAGTCGAAATCTGACACCTTTACAAACAAATGTTCTAACTCGTCTCGACATATCAAAACTTAAAAGTGTCGTGAAAATTGCTGAATTTCTACTATTAAGAGGAAATTTCACCAAATATCACACGAAATTAGAAAAACATTTTAAGGGCCTCCAATATTTTGAGTCACTTCGAGGCAGGTAATACTAGTTTTGATTTAATTAAAGCTATACATATATATAAGGATGTAACAATATATTAATTTCGTAGTGTGTAGATTTAATTTCACAAGTGCCGCAGGTCGAGGATTCCGAGAACCAATTACGGAATACAATCAGTATGGAAAAACAAATATATAAAATGACAACCCTCTTAAAAGCTGCGACTTCTCGATAAACTTTCTTATTATTCTGAATTTTTTCTCTAATTTGTATCTAACACACAAATTTTTCACTTACAATTTAACATAAAATTTATTGAACTGAACTTTTTATGATTATTTATTATTTTTATTATTTATTTAGGTTTATATTCTATTAGCAAAATAAAACCAGTTTCTCGTTATCTTTGTGTTTTATTTCAATTAGTTTTTAATTGCAGATTATTTTGTCTTTTTTCTGAATTTCTGAACTTTTCTAGAATCCATTGGAATGGAACTCCTTACAACTGTCCACTGCGGAACCGGCGAAGTCGAGTGGCAGTGGATTTAGTGGGTAATGCCCTGAATGACAATTGTCACAGCCAACGACATCTCCGTGCAAAAGTGAACAATTGAAAGCATGCTTAGGTATTACGATAGAAATAGTGGCGTCGTTATGAGCTATTCCTTCCTAGTTCAGAGCTAAATTCATTTTCTGCAGGGATACGGTATGCTGAACACATTGCCAACGTCAGTATTAGTGATATTTCACATGCATAAAAATACCCGAAAATATCTGAAGCTTCTAATTCGAAGAATTGCTGGCTAAGCCTAAGTGCTTTAACTATTTTAACATTAATATATTTGTTCGGTCTGGGATAAATTTAAATCGCGGATGAATTTAAACGATTTTGCCCTTTTAATAACATCCTCCACTTGATCGCTTACGAAAGAAAGCAGTACGCAGTCCTTCGGTATTTGGAGCAGCTGTTTGGTTAGACGAATTTTTGCCTTGTCCACCGAAGTGTGCCGTATAAACACCTAAAATAGCTCCCTCATTTCCTCGGATTCGAGGATGCATGACCATCGAACTGAACGGCAGCCCAGTCATCATGTCCACAGAAAAAAAGTAGTGAGGTTTTGCGATCGAGATAATTATAGGTAGGTTATGCTACTTATCAGGTTACCACTAGCGGTGTTAATATCGGGCGAGCTTTTACATGTGCCCATAATTGTGGTGGGGGCTTCGTCATTCTTTTTGCAGATCGTTTGAAAGGCTAGAAACGGTTTTCACTACGAAGCAGCGCACCAATGTTCGAGTGATATCCTGTTGCGCAATATGTTGGGGATGCAAATATTAAATATTTCGAGTTCGACATCGCCTGACCGGATAGCTATGCCCTGACCCTGACTACACCATTGATAAGACGATATTTCACAGTGTTGTGCAGTATGAAGGTTGGGCCTCCACCATTATCTCGTTTGCTATTTTTACGTAAAACGTTGAAATCTCCACACCTCAGAAGATCTAAGCGGGTGTTTAATTTGGCTTCTTGGACTGCATCGACTCATAAAATTAACTATTTCCTCGATTTTACTCGGGAGTTCGTTGCAGTTAAAATTTGGTAATTCGGGAGGAGTGTGAGCAATGTGAGGGAGTGGTAGTTACTCCTGTTGCAGTACCCGCGGAAGCGGTTGTGATACTATGTTGTTTGGCTACGCCATTAAAGGTTGTTCTGGGGCAGACTTCTGCAGCATGAGGCAACGAATGACACACTCCACTCACGTTTGGTGCGCAGGCCGGAAGACGTTGGGAAATCACACCAGCCAGAGCAGGAATTGCACTTGACTGATGCGATGTTCCGACGTAATGCGGTCTAAAACACGGAACAAACAATGGGAGGAACCTGGAGAGATGAAGGTTTTTTTTTCAATGAAGAATTAGTCATCAGACCAAGTTTAGAAAATTTCAAGACCTTACAGACATAAAACATAACCTAACCTAAGAGCTTATAAATTTTATTGGCGAGTTTAAACGCCACCGCCATTTTTTGTAGTTATGAGGAAGTTCCTATCAATTAAATTTCGTCGTACAATGCATTAGTTAGCCATTTTTTTAAGATGATCTAAATGAAATATTAACAAATAGTATAGCAGAGAACATCGTAACAAATCGAAATTTTTTAAATATTGATGTAAGTAACTTAAGATTAGATTTTTATTTAGTTTATTACTACACCTATTACGTATGGCGACTAGCTCGAGTATAGTTGTCTTTCGGTAATGGAATAACAAAATTTGCATGGGAACCGATTACTGACCCTAGGTGACTAAATACCCAATCAAAATAAATCAAGCAAAATCACAAGACCAGTTGTATTAAGTATTTGTTATAAATACGTTGAATATCATAGAGGAAAACATTTATACTTTATTCCCTGTATATTTTTGAACTTTTCCAAATGAAATTTGTGCGAAAAATATTTTCGAAAAATACTCGTTTTGTAATACTTTTATTGTAAAATTGTTTTTGAAGGACTTACTATAGTCTATAGTAAATAAAAAGTTTAGCAATTTTCAGATTATTGAAATTGATACATTTATTGCACAGAAATCCAAAAATTTTACGATGAACAAGAAGTACAGCATCCGATATTCAACCGTATACCAAAATACACATTATGAATGGTTATCGGATACCAAAAAGAGCCAAAAGCGTAGCCGTTTTTTTTCATGATCAGTTACACCTTATATTACCTCATATTACTAACCTTATCATAGTATACAGAAATGTCAAAATCGAGAAACTGCTTAAGATCAGTTGATATTTGCTAGTTTAGAAATTTAAATACACTGAATATCTTTAAAGAAAATACGTAGACTTCATTTTTTATTTTTTTACGAAGGTTTTCAATTGAATAATTTACCAAAATATATCTCCAAAAAAATCATTTCTCTTTAAATACTTTATAAATTTTTCAAATATTACTTACTTTTATAATCTTTTGGTTGTGGAATTCTTTTTAAGAATTTGCATTGTCCAGTCATGTATTAATGATTAAACTAATATTTATAATTGTATTAATTGTGCATATATGCTGTACTGTTTTTTGTTTGTAAATAATTTCTCAGATTCTTTAAAATTGTCAATACTAATCAACTTGAAAAACTAAATCATTTAAAGCACAGAAATTAAGTAATTTTGTACAAATTACTTCAAATCTACTAAACGATTCTTCATTATTCTAATGAACGCCATTGTTTTCCACTTCTTTGTTTAATTTTTCAATTTATGTCACAAATTTGAGTAATGTTGCTAAATACTTTAAAAAGTGCTGCCCATAAGAATAAAATCAGGGTTGTCTGCGTTTTCAAGTACACTGGCTTTAGTAGCCTTCCGTAAAGAAAAAATAGTATCCAACGGAAGTATACTGGCAACTATAATCCAAAGTTCAAAGTATTTGGCAGGATTGCTGAAATTTGTGAAAATAAAAATATAAAGACAAACAGCATCTGTGATATTATAAATTAAAAATGTTCAATATGTTCAGTAGCTGTAAATTGTTTTTACTGATCATTCCGATCCTTTGGAGCTTTAACTTAAAAGTAAGTTGAAATATTGTAACGTTGTCATTTTAATATTTTTACTAAATTTTTATACATTTACAACAGGTTTAAGAACAATTATCGTATCTCAAATTAAGCATTTTTATTCTTGTTGGGGTAATTATCCCCCATTTCAAAACCATTTACTTGTCAACTGGTGTACCTCCAATCTTAGAACTTTGCACACACATCCCACAATGTTTGTAATTCTTAAAGAAGTGAATACACCAATGCAACAAAGGCCAAAACATATAAAATTTCACATGGGCGAAGAGGAGCAATACAAAATCAAAATAACATTTTACAATAAAAGTAGATTCCATGGTGAGATAGGATGTGTGGATGGCACACAAGTGCATATTTAAGATCCTGAAAAAGAATTAGAACACTTATGCATCAATAGAATAGATGGAAATCAAGGGTTACTCCAGCATAAATGCGTTAATGGTAAATAAGTGCATTTATGAAAATTTTTTTTTATAATACTAACTACAAATAACGAATAATGCAATGGGTTTATTCTTATGGAAACTTTTTTGTTAAATAAAAATATACATTCCTAATTCAAAAATACATTTTAATGCTACTAGCTAACAGTCACTTAGAGCTATACAAAATTTCTACAAAACATAAAATTTTTTTATAGTTCATAGTCTCGGTTAATCCCATAAATATTGGGTTGTTCGGAAAGTCATTTCGTTTTTTTTGAGCTTCGAGGTTAAGTCCATGCCTTTCAAATGGCCATAAACAGTTGAATTCGACAAATTTAACCTCTCACCGATCTCTCGTGTGGTGATTCGCCGATTTGCATCAACTAATGCCTTTATCGCATCTTTGTCAGCTTCGACCGGCCTTCCAGACCGTGGTGCATCTTCGACATCAAAATTGCCGGATCGAAATTTTGCAAACCAGTTCTGGCACTGGCGTACTGTTAACACGCCTTCTCCATACACATCCGTCAATTTTTTTCTCGCTTGGACAGCATTTTTACCTTTTCTGAAGTTAAAAAGTAAAATATGACGAAAATGCTGCTTATTGCTCTCCATATTTAAAAAGGCACCAACCAAAAACTACTGGGTAGAATTAATAGAACTTTTTCACACACAAGCCTTGCAATATCAGCTCTCATGACATATAATGGTTATGGGGCTTAAGTGTGAAGTTAGTTTCGAAAAAACGTAATTAAGTCCTCTGGCGAGAAAAAACGAAATGACTTTCCGAACAACCCAATACAATAAATAATATATAATAAATACAACAAAAAGAGAGATTCCATCAATATACAATTAGAATTCATAAAAAAAATATAATACATGACAAACAAAATAAAAATAGTATACCTACGTATATCTCCACATCTCTATCTCTGCCTGTGTATCCGCAAGTCTAATAGTTGAATTTTTTTTATTACTACGTATTTCGCAACTCAATATTTTTTTTTCCAATTTTTTTTAAACACTATCATATGTGCACTATGTTTAGTTTGCGATTGAAGCTTTTGTACTTTATGATCCTCTAATGTTTTCAGTTTCTTGATTATAACATTTCTGCATATTAAAACAAGGGTTGATAGTAATCGATAATATACGCAATATACGCTGACTCACTTGCTTGAGCTGGGTAGACGATATAAACATAAACTTGTAATGTATATTTTGGTATACGCTTCACAAACGGCAACCACGCTCGCGTAATTTATGTAATTACAGCTGGAGTGGCTAGTCAACATATTTATACGCAACTATAATTTGCACCTCTAATTATATAATAATAACTTTTGGAGGTGTTAAAAATTCGCAAGGTAAAAAATTTTACTTTTCCAAGAGAACATGCGAAAAGTACTCATCCGTTTCTCATTTTTTATATTAATTGAAAAAGCTTATTCGGATAACAAGCGACAAAATCCCGTTGCCGCCTAAATTCGTAAATGAACATGTAAGGAAGAACATAATTCGGTCGCCACCGAGTTTTGTATGTAGAACATTCCTTCATTCTATATTCTTTTTGATTCGTTTGCAAAATATGTTGATATGGTAACACTTATTATTTGTTGGCATGCAACCCTTTTGTTTTTGTGTGAATAAATCGAATTGAACAAAAAGTGAAATAATGAATTAAAGTTGTTTTTACAATAATTAATAAAGAAAACAAATATATACAAACAATTTAGGGGCGGGCTTTAGAATAACATCCCCCGAATTAGGGGTTGAACGAGACGGACGGACGGATAGAGGAAGTTCTCCAGCTCACGAATATATATAAATATAGCCGCCGCAAACTTAGTTTTTAAATTATTTGCATTTTAAGTAAAAAAATTAACAATTTTAAATGTGTGATTTTTCGAATTATAGTAAATTTTACTTATACCGTGCACTTTTCATACACTAACACCACTAAATTGCTTCTACTTATTTTTTATTTATTATTGTAAAAATAGCTTTAATTCAACATTTTAATTTTTATTCAGTTTGATTGAATAAAATAAAATTAAAATAACATTAAAATAAAAAAATAAGAAATATATATATAGACATATGTATCTCATATATAATATTATAATATTATGTAATATAATATATTATTATATTATAATATAATATATAGTATTATAATATAATATATAGTATTATAATGTACAATAATATTGTATTATGTAGTATTGTATTATGTAGTATTATATTATATAGTATTATAATGTACAATAATATTATATGTAAGATACATATATATAGATCTATATATAAAATAGCCTACGCAGACATTTCGAGAACCTCCTCTATCAGCTTATACGCATTTTAACCCCGAATTCGGGGGATCCTTTTCCAAAGTTTTCCCTCAGTCCATACTTGCATATGTTAATAACGAAATCGAGGGTTTCTATTCTAAATTCCTTCCAAATTTCGACATGCTATATTTGTGGAGTAAAATTATCGTTCGAAAACATGACCACATATGTATATAAAGCTTAGGAGTCTTATATAATTTAATTGCCTATTTTAACGTTAACCTCTTGGTTTATTTCATGCTAATAATTAAAACAAACACAAGTGTTATCCTCTTTTGTATTTAGTTTCCTATATGTGTTAAAACTTTGTCTTATCATTAATGTTCTTATTTTTGTCAGCTTGTTGGTGCACGTCTTCAACTCTTCGTAAGCTTTGTAAATACTTAGTGTCACTGACGATATTCTGTTCAAAGTACAATAACTATCAATTGCAAATAATGCAGTTTTTTTCAAAGTAAGATACCTTTAAATAGTCAAATAAAAATGTAACTTACTTCATACTAATTTTTGGTAAACGTAAAAATTTAGAGGTAAAACGAAACAGTGTCATAGTAGAAATATCTTTATTAAAATAATTCGCGACAACAAGCAAAGAGAAACCACATAGCCATGCAGAACCACATATACTAATTTCAATCATAGAATTTCAAAAAATTCACATATACGATTTCATGATAGGAATTACTACACGTTCAATATTTACCGATGCGATCCGATATCACGATATATATTAATCGTTCAGCCTTTGATATTCGTGGATCGCGATCCATATCAGAAAAGATTTATATTATATTTTGAAATCTCTACAGCGAACGAAATATTGAGATAATTAAAAATTGGTCTATTTTTGTTATTTATTTATATGCGCATATAAAAGATTTCTCACATTGAGATTTCACTCTGGGTTAATTCATGTTGCCTTCACCTCGTTGTCAAAGTATGAACTGCCAAACAATGCGAGGAACGTTGTATGCAATCCAACCATTAGTTTTATTGGGGGAAAATATTTATAACCTCTGTTAAAATAGAACAGAAGGTAAACTTCTATAATTTTAACACAACTGATTCATTTTGTTCGAACTGCTAAGGTGACTAATAATTTTAATAACTTGAAAGAAATTTATAACTAAAAACAAGTAGGGAATTTGTATTTAAAACGAACGGTATTTCAGAATGGATAGGGCATATTGATATTGCAAGAAATCGCATAAAAGACAAGAGTTCACTAAATTTCCAGAATAAAATATTAATTTCTATACACTCTAAGCAAGTAAAATTATGCATACATAATATACATTTCCTGATTTAGAGCTAATAGAAATTCCTCCCTTGTAATGAATTAATATAATAATGGGTCAGAATGTAATTCTATTGGAGCACAATATCTAATTATCTCGTTACCCAATTGATGATGAATATGTCTGTTACTGTTTCAGCCTCTTGATTAGGAATTAGGTATACCTATGGCCATTTACTGCAATAGTCCATAACTACCAAAACATATTTGTATTCTTAATTTACTGATGAGAAATGAACGAACTAAATCCAGGACTATTCTCTTGAATGGCGCATTCGAATTGTACTTCTTCATCTGGCCATGACTCCTAGGTTGGGCCTTTGACGTGAAATGCACTCAATACAATTGGCAATCCACTCCATAACTGATTGCCGACAACCGACACTATAAAACCATTGCTTTAATTTCTCCATGGTTTTCGTGATTCCCATGTGCCCTCCACATGGACCGTTGTGTAGCTCGTTGAGAATTTCGGGAATTTTTCCTTTCAGTATAATCATAAGAGCTCGGGAGCTTTGC
Source organism: Bactrocera minax (assembly GCA_021498325.1). NCBI lineage: Eukaryota > Metazoa > Arthropoda > Insecta > Diptera > Tephritidae > Bactrocera > Bactrocera minax. The sequence continues at coordinate 285,806 of JAKEEE010000117.1, read as the reverse complement.
CAATCTTCGGTTCCCCATATTCGCTGCAAGCAGCGGATACCAACATTAAACTGTCCCACTGTGCCCAACATGCTTTTGCGACTGGACTTTTTGCAGCTATTTCTTCTCTCGTTGGACGTTTGTTCAGTTCCATTCCATGTATTACAAGTTTCAGATCTGGATCTCTAGCAATCCTTTCGGGTCCCAGACTTCTGCTGATGCCATTGTCATTAACCGGACATCTATAATGTCTTCTTTGGCTTCAGCTTTTGAGCGATGTCTGCATTCCAAATGGCAGGGACGACGGGACATCGCATCAGCATTTCGACCACTCCTACCCTTGCGATGCTCTATAGAGAAGACACAACTATAAAGTCGCTCAATCCACAGTGCCAGCTGTCCCTCAGGGTTCTTGAATTGTAGGATCCATTTTAATGCTGCGTGATCTGTCCTTATGAAAAATCGCTCACCATATAGGTACTTATGAAAATGTTTGATGGTCTTTACCGACTCCAGTAATTCCTTCCGAGTTACACAATAATTCTTGTCTGGCTTACTTATCGTCTGGCTATAATACGCCACCACTTTATCATGCCTGTCAATGACTTGTGATCGGGCGCCTCCCATTGTATATCCACAAGCATCCGTATCCAGAATAAATGTTGATCCTGGGACCGGATATGCTAACATTGGTGCAATACATAACCTTTCCTTCAGAGTTTGGAAAGCCACTCCCTGTTCTTTATTCCTCTCAAATGTTTTGTTCTTTTTCATGAGTTCATGGAGGCTACTAGCTACGCTGGCAAAATTCCGAACAAATCGTCGATAATAAGTACACAGTCCAAGGAAACTTCGCAATTCGTGTAAATTTTAAGGACGGAGCCAATCTTCTACTGTCTCTATCGATAGCTGTGAAAATGCCTTTCGTTGTTACTTTGTGTCCTAAGTAGTTTGCTTCCTTTTTGAACAGGGAACACTTCCTCGGTCTCAGCTTAGACCAGCGCTAGCTAACCGTTGTAGAACCTCTTCCCGGTTCTTAATGTGTTCATCAAATTTTGTACCCAACACGATGATATCGTCGAGGTACACCAAACCAGTGAAATCCTTTTAATACCTGGTCCATAAGTCTCCCGAAGGTGGCAGGAGCGTTACATAATCCGAAAGGCATTACGGTGAATTTCCATAGAACATATCTAACGCTGAAAGCCGTCTTTTCTTTGTCTTCTTAGTTTACTTCCACTTGCCAATAACCACTTTTCAGATCAAGTGTTGAGAACCAATTCGTGTCTGATAACGAGTTCAGGGTGTCATCGATTCTAGGTAGCGGATAAGTCTGTCCGTCTTTGTTACATCATTCAACCTTCTATAATACACAAAAACCTCATGTTTCCATCTTTCTTCTTCACCAGTACTACAGGTGAACTCCATGGGCTCTCTGACGGTTCAATACACCACTTTCGCTCATTCCGTGTATGGTTTGGCTTACAAATTCACGTTTTGCTAATGGAATGCTACGAGGAGCTTGGCGGATTGGTCTCGCATCTTCTGTGTTAATAAAGTGTTTCACAACTTTGGTTCTGCCTGGTTTGGAATCGTCTTTATCAAATATGTTGGAGTATCTGAAAAGGAGTTCTTTAGCTTTATTTTGGTGGTCTGTCTGTAGTTCCTCGGTCCATGCATGAATTTCGCTCGAGACGTCGTTTTTACCCATGGAATTTCCTTCGAAACCTCTTTCGCAATTTATCACGGCCTCAATCTCCTGGCACTGCCCTAATATATCTCCTTTGGAAAGTTGGATTGGTGACTTGAACTCATTAAGTACTCTGACAGGAACACGTTTGTCTTGTCTTGTCATGGCCAGGGTTTTCCTATAATTAAATGCTAGATAGATAGAGATAGATGCTTCTGCTGACTCGACAACGCACAACTCGTTTGCTCCATAGTCTCCATCTATTTCTGCCCAAATTACTGCTTCTGATTTTGGTGGAATCAGCTGTTTTTTTGTTACTAGTACCCGTCTAATGCTGTGGATGTTATCATATCCGAACATAAGTGGCACTTCCATATTGGCATAAGTCATTATCCTGTTTTCCGTGTCGATTTTGTTGACATTCCATGACATTGTCGATCCCTTGATTAGCTAAAAAGTCTACTCCTATTATGATTTTGTCGACTATGTCTGCCACTATAAAATTGCGTACCACAGCTACCTTTCCAATTGCGATCTCACACGTTACTTCCCCGACAACTTGAGTATCTTCTCCAGTTGCAGTACGTAACTTAGCTCCTGCTAGTGGTCTCATTTTTTTTTAACTAGATCAGATCGAATTATGGAATGTGACGCACCCGTATCCACAGTCAGTATGAGCTTTTTATCGTCCACACACCCATTAACGGTAACGTTACTCGTGTTTCTGCTTATATGTGACATGGAAATTACAGGGCACTTGTGGGAGCCAGTCAGTGTCCTTTTCGGCTGGATCGGTTTAGTTTAACAACTTCTCTGATTTGAAAGCTGTTTGATTTTCCTCAGGTTTGCGTTTGGGTTTCGTTGGATTACTGGACCGGTTGGTTTCGATATGACAGTTGCGTGCAATATGAACGCTTTTCCCGCAGTTGAAGCATTTAACCACCCCATCCTATTTCGTGCGTGTTTCGGGGGATTTCTCCAAGATTTTATCCACATTTTCAAGTAATCGATTTACCCAAGTGGGTTCTTCTATTTCTACTTGATGAGCTTTAAATGTGCGATTACTAAACAGAGAAGTCGGTTCCGATTGTGCCGCCAAAGGATGGACTTTTTATTTCGGCAGGGCCTGTTGACATAATTGGACGATTTAATTGAAGCTCGTGGAGACGATTTTTTAACTCATCCACTTTAGCCCTAATTTTATCCTGCTCTTCTGAAATCTGGTCGACACCTCTGTCATTTGTGAGGTTCCCTGCGTCATACGTGCCTCCTGCTCTTTCAACAGCGACGACACCTCTGCTATCTGTGAGGACACCTGTTCTGAAATCTGGTCGACACCTCTGTCATTTGTGAGGTCACCTGCTCTTTCAACCGCGAAGTCCATTGGGATTGTTGTGCCAACATCTGCGATGACATACTTGTCTCCTGTTCTTTCACCTGCGATGATATACGTATCTCCTGCTCTTTCATCTGCGAGGACACCTGCGATGATACCTGCAATGTTGCAGCCAAAATCATGTTCATGTCCATAACCTTCGATGAACCTTAAGCCTATTCCCTTTCCTCCGTCTTCGTTGTCGATTCCTCTAGTTCCGATTGAAAAACGTATTCGTCAACATTAATGTTATCTGCTTCCATGGCCTCTCGCAACCGTGATTGCAATTTGGATTTTATTCCATTTGTTGGCAAACCACGTTGCTCCATTTCCTCTTTTAGTTGTTGAATCTTCAGTTCATTAAAATTTCCCATTTTTAAAATAATCTCTTATGGGAGTTTATTTGACAATCCCACTTCTGACGCCAATTGTAATAGATTTTCTAAATTACACCTTCACGTTGAAACTCTACCCTGAGTTCGATCACTGGATTGTTCAATTAAAGTCACAATTTAATGGGTATACACTTTTCTTTACTTCTAATTTAATAACTTAACACTTCGTTACCTGTTATTCGAGCTTACTTATAATTCACTAGTACTTAACTTAGCAACACTCTTACTTGAACTGTGTATTGCTACCACTCCGGCAGCCCTTATATAATAGATCGTTACCAACAGATCATCACTTGAACATTCTGGCAACTACTAGGTTCGCTATCTGGTTGATTTTGGCAGCTTATCGCCGATTCTGTTTTGCTCTGACATTCGAGTTCACTACAATATAGCCATTCGAAGATTCTGGCAACCACTAGTTTCGATGTCTGGTAGATTCTGGCAAGTTATGGTCAATTCTGGAGCTCATATTCGCCACAATATATATATACGTCATGCGCAATTAGTATGATGTTTATAGAGAATTCACTTCGAATAAATCTAGTAGTACTACCATAAATCCCAAATTAAATTTATTAGCAAATAATAAATTCTATTATCTCATTCATTTTAGTAAAAACAAATTTGATAAAATTTTTTACATCAATTATAAATTAATTGCGCTATATACAAATTAATACATACATTTCTGTTACACATGTTATATTGTTAATATTTAACATGCAATATTTTTAATATTTTAAGAAGTGTGTACCTTTAAAAGAAACATTAGCATGTTCTTAAAATTAAGTTACATATTCATTCACGGATAAAATTTTTGTGTATCCAAAAAATTACTTGAAAGAATTCACTTATAATAACCAGCGGCAACATAAACGGCATTACCTACATGAATTGCATCAGATGTGGTGTAAATACTTTCTTGACAATAAATGAACACAGGAACAAACGAACAAGGAGTAATTTCGTAGTTATTAGCAAATGATACTCACATTTAAATAAAAGCTCTCCATTTGGGTACGGGTAGGATCTCAAAACCTCAAAGTGCCGACTAGGTAAAATTAATTTACAGACTAGAAATGGAAATAAAGTCATCAAGGCTGATATTATCGTAAAAAAAATAATTAGTTCTCATTTCGTGAATTTCGATAGTAACACAAGAAAATGTTCACGGGTTTCTTAGGATTTTGATACCTTCGACTGACTTAACATATGTATCTTGGGACGAAAATAAATCACAATCAAACAATCACTGTTCAGGACTAATGGGCTCATAATATTTTCACATAATAATTCACTATGCGCTATTATTTATATGTTATTTCTTTTTATTATTGTACTCTGCATTTTCCCACAAAATAAATCCGATCTCAATCGTGTTGCTAACTTAGGAACAAATGCGCATTACAATAAGCAGTTGTGTTTAGTTCAAACTTGAAACTTTGTTACCTCTTTCACTCATTCAGCGTTTAATACGAGGGAAGAAGCGTGTGGTTTAACCGATAGTTGACTTGCAATGTGCTCGTTACTTTTGTTCTGCGAGTGGGAAAAAAGTAACACATTGCCCTGGATATTCAGTGGTCTTCTCGCTCTAACCAATTGCAAATATTGCTGATTGTCTCGTTTTATGTTAACTCTTATATGTGTACGCTATTTATAATGTGTTGGTTAACAAATTCCCATGAATGGATGGATTATCAGGTCTGTGTACAGTCTGTTGGAAGTAACAAATGCATTTGCAAGCGCATATGTCTAATATCCAGTAAGCGAATAATATCCAGAACAAAAGTACGAAAAAAAACAAAACAAACCTGTCAAATACCTACGTTTGATACCTACGTTTAATCATATAAAATTGCTTTATCATCAACAACATATAAAATTATCAACAACGGATAAAAGTATTTCTTTGAAAATTACTTAAATATTTTCCCGAAATATATTCCAACTCATTTCAATAAAACTTTTTCATTACAAAATACAATGTATGAATTCAGACTATTATAACATATATACAAGTGAATGAACACAAGTGAACAAGTAACAAGTTGATTACATCGCTGAAGACCAACTATTTGCTTATGAGATTTCCGTTAAAGTTTCCATGAGTTTCTTGAGGTCGAATTAGCAAACCTCTTGAAACTCTTGTGTACTTGAATTCGTTCATCCCTTCCTTATTCTTAGCATTCAGTATTTGCTAATGTACATATAGGCCGTGCCCAATTAGGCTAATACTCATACTGAATTTACGTGTTAGATGACTGCAAAAGCCATTCGTTCTACCGTTATAAACGTTTTAAATTTGCTTCTGTTTAATTAATGATAAATTCATTTTACTATATCGATGTTAGTACATACTTATATGTTACAGTACAGAATATTGGCAATGTTTTAACAAATCATACTTATATTCCAATAGAAGCGCTCGATTTGGGAACCCATAAAACTTCAACAGCTCAAAGTGTTGATCCAGTACAAAGCTTCTATAGTCATATAAATGTGAAAAAGTTGAAGTCATCTCTTCTGATACTGTCGTAAGAAAAAGATATTTTCCATTTTGTGAATTTCAATGGTAACACAAGAAATTGTACACGGTTTTTGTAGGGTTGTAACACTTTGCATAGGTTTAATATAACTTGACACGAAAGTAAATCATAAATTAAAAATCAACAATCCCTTTATAATATTTTCACACAATTTTTCACATTGTGCAGTTATTTTATATCTATTGCAAATTTCCAACAGAGGAAATGTCGGCATCAAAATTGCTGATTTGTAAATAAATACGTTTTACCAGAAATAGCCTTGTAAGAACTAAGGTAAATGTTTGGGTACAATTCACCATTTGTTGCATATACATATATGTATGTATTGGTTTCCAAGAAAATTAATTCAATGTATTGGAGTTTCGGGTGGTTGTGAATTGCTGAGAAGCATACAAATAATCATATGATTGTCAATATGCTCAGACGGCTGAGTACATTTATTTGAAATTCTGTGTTTTCGAGAGCAGAGATGTACTAATGATAGAAAAAGAAAATATTTCTTATGGAAATGTATTTTCTAATAGGAAACGGTAACTAAAACGTGCATGCATATTTTTAAAATAAAAGTTAATTGAGTAAGGAAAGCTTTTAAACACCACTTCTGAGGTGGAATGTATTCGGTTAACAGATCTTTGTTGGACGTATTTTCACCTATATGATATTTAGGATAATACTAAACAAAACACGTACTGGTACACGAAAACACATACTTGAAAATAAGTCCATAAATATAATTATAAAGATTCTTATTTCAAAATCGCAAATAAAATTAACCATATATATAAACCTATATAACGGCCTACAACACACACACACAGCTATAAATTATATCTATAATTATATATATATATAAGCGAATGTGATTATTATTTGTGGAGACCATTCAACAGGTTTTAAATCTTATATACAGACTTCATTATGTTGGAATTTGAATTTTCACAATAGTACGGTTCAACGTTCATAATTTTTTGAAATAATATTTTTGAAAACCCGATCCTTTAGCAAGTAGAATCAAAATATTGTGTATAAATATTTTTGATTTTTAATAAGATATATATATGTTCAGTAGGTGAATTTGGAACTCAACAATTACAATATTGCTTTTCTGTAGTGAAGAAGAAATCTTTCTTAGTAATACCACCATCAAATCTAGGCAAACACATTAAAAATTATATTGTCTAAATTATTTATATTATAAACCGGAGGCAAAAGTATTTTAAAAATAAATCTACTTTCATCGACTTGACTTAATTTTTATATATTTTGAATGACTTGTCAATACTTGAAAAGCCTGCTAAGTCTTGAAGCTATACAGTGGCTCATAGCTATTTTATGCAATATTAATTTTAAAAACAAGATTACAATAATATGAAAAGTAGCGGCAATAAAAAAATAATATTAATAATGTGTTCGGGTAAGATTCGTTAGAATACTATTAGACACACGCAAGGGAATAAATTTCAGTTTTTTGGCATGAATTTTTCTACTTGTCTATATGCAACATGCTTACTTAATAAATACTGTTTTTTGAATAGTAAATTATTTGATTCCATGGTTGTTCTGAACAATTTCAATTTACCGTGTCTCATGGAAAACTGTTGATAATTACATAATATCTATGTATGTGCACTCGGTAATACTTTATCAAGTTCTTAGATGTCTAAGTTAGTAGGAATGTCTAGTTGGGCCCTAACCAAATTTTTTTAATTCCGAACAAATTCGGTGAACTCTTTAATTTAAAAATAGAAAAACTCGTTTAAATGTTTACACTTAAAAAATCTGGTTACTTGTTGACTATTTCAAAAAAAAAAAAAAACAGCGTGTTACAAATAAATAAATGAAGGCCTTTTAAAACGTCTCTGATGTGTGTCAAAAGAGTGGGCGTTTAATTTATGTCGATACTGGAATTTTTTCAAAATACAGCAGTCCAAATTTTAATACTGTACCTATATGAATTCTGTGAGCCAGTGTAAATGGCGAAATTGAGAAGCTAATTGCAAGCTCATTTTTTTAAAAGTGTTTAAGACAATATGTCTATCTAATGTCATTTGGGGTACTATTTTCATATAAATTATCTATATCGGACCATTCCTCTAAACTCTCATTAAAGTGGCTTTGCTTTTTTTTCGTAGCAGTTCCTTGCACTTTTAAAAAAACGCGGTGATTCAAAATAGTATATGACTGTACAGTAGTACAGTACAGTATATGATTGCACCATTCACTTTGAAATGGGATCTATCTCTAGTTATCATTAGGTTGCACTAGATAAATCTATTATTTTTGCATTAAATTCAAGGTTTTATTTAGCAAAATAAGAATGATCCGATTAAGGTCAAATATGCACCATTTTGTTCGATAGCTTGTTGCTATTTCGTCACTCATAGAAACCCTCGTCCCTATTGGCGAAAAAAATGGAGAATCGAATTTCACAAATTTTTCTTGACGCGAATTTTACACGAGCAAAATCATTCGCCATAGACAGTCCGGACTATATGGTGGATGCATAAGAACATCCCAGCCAAGCTCCCAGAGCGTTGTCCTGATGGAACACAATGCCTCTCTTAGTGGCCAAAGCAGACCGCTTCTGGGCGGTCCGAATTAAAAGTTCGGCCGTAGGGGAGTAGCTCATAGTAGATGATTTCCAAACGGTTTTCTGTGTAATATTTATCTCGTAGACAATCGAAGGCTTAATCAGCTGATAGCGGCTATTTGTGAGATAAAAAAATATTAAGTGAGCTAATAATTGACATACTACATACATACATACATACATACATACGTACATACTATACATACATAGTTTGACATACTAATGTTAATTTTGAAAAAAAATTTTTTTCATTAGAATTAAGTGCTTATTTACTATAGTGTTTTAAGAGACCATTACTTGCTTTCAGTCATCTAATATAAGTTATTTAGTTTACATGACTGGTGGATTCGAAGATTTTCATTATTTTATTCTGATGATGTTAGATATTGGAAGAGATTCCCCACCTAGAGTGAAAAGATTCGTAGAAGACGTTGTGGATGTTTAATCTGAGTCAGAGTTAAAAGAAAATTTGTTACATGAGAAGCATGTTTTCATTATATTAGTAAATTTCAGTTTTTTATTTTTACTAGCAATTAGTTGCTCTTTTTTCCTAAACAAATATTGAAATTTGAAATATGAAAATCAATACCCACTCACATATGCAACAAATGGTAGATTGACTATCAACATTTACATTAACTTTTCCCTCATACTAAACACTGAATGAGAGAAAGCAAAAAAAAGCAGAAAACTATAGCAAGTAGAATCAAAATGTTTTGCATAAATATCTTCGATTTTTGATAGAACATCTATAAATTCAGCGGGTGGTTTTACTACTTGGTAATTACTATATTACTTTTCCGAAGTGAAGAAAAAATCTCCTCAGTAATACCACCATGAAATCAAATCAAATATTTTTGATAAAATTGAACACATTTAATAATGTTTTGATACGATAAGTAAAAATTCGATCGAAACTAAGTAAATGTAATCTATATGAATTCTAATAATCGAAAAATATTTGAAAATTTATCGAAAACAAACTTGAAGTAGTTATAGAATAAGATATATAAATATTGCAGATTTGTGCCTTTTTTAAGGCATTTGACCGCTTTAGTAGTAGAATATTTGAGGCAAACTTAATAAAGTGCCTAATCTTTTGCCCCTTCTCTTCCTCATTCTATCTCATTCTTATTGTAATTTCTTTCACTCTGAAAGCATTCGCCTGCGTATGTATGAGTGAAAAATCTAAGATTTGTTACTTGTAGGTTTGTGCAATGCCATAGAATGAATTTCTCTCAATTCGTCATCTAGGATACTTCAGTTCAGTTTTGTATGAATCTTTTCAGGACATTGTTAATCTTAATTTTAGAAATATAATTGAGGAAATCAATGACATTATGTCTTATGATAGAACTAATATTAAAGCGGATTTAAGGATCCCTTAAGCTCCCTAATTGGGAATCGGTAGAATCTCAAAGGCCCAAAATGCTTATTGGGTAGAAACAATATACGTAATGCTCTAACAGTAGTATAAATAAAGCTTAAAAGAAAATGAAAGTAGTCTAGATTGATACTATTGTAAGAAAAAGATATTCACAATTTAGTGAATTTGGATAGTGGTAGATGGTGGAAATTGTACAGGTTTATGTAGAATTGTTACCTTGGACAGATTCAATGTACCTTGGCACGAAAACAAATCACAAATTAAAAACCGACAATAATTATACAATACCAAAGGGTTTTTAATATTTTCACAAAATTCTCCACATAATGTCCATTGCAATTTCCAACTTAAAAATGAGATTTCGATGCCGGTATCAAAATTGCTAATTTCTAAATAAATGCGTTCCACCACAAGTAGCCTTGGTTAGCATGGGATACGGAAGCAGCGAAAGTTCAACCCCAGAATGAACTTTCAACAAAAAAAAAAAATTGCTGTCTGTGGTGAGTCAGGATTGCCGTTTATTTTCACCTTAATGGGTTGCGCGAAATAAAAAATTACGCTAATATTGAATGCTACTATTTGCAATATGGATATTTTAATAATGTTTTATAACATTAACAAATAAATTTATTTAAGCGAATTTCACTTCTTGATGCTTTTTAATAGCCATATAAGATAGATACATAAGTGAAAGAAGAAATTACTAACAGAAGTAAAAATAAATAATATATAATGAGTTGTATCATTCTGAAGTATATAAAGGCATAATTATGGAGGTTATGTATTCATTATTTTATTAAGTCGTTGTTTTCAAATATAGGCAATCTATGTACATATGTATTACATAATCCTTTGATAGATAGTTTTCACTGCGTAGTATCTGTTTATAATTAACTAGCTTATTACTATTACACTATGATGAATGGCATTATTTAAATTAAAAATCATAAATTTTTGCGTAAACAAATATAAATTTTTTTAATCTATATGTTATTAAATTCAGTTCATTATATCATATTAACATATGCCTTTTTACATCTTGGTTTTTGTTTTACTCTTTCAACTGTTTCACCATAAAGTTAACAAGACGAAGAAGTGTTTAATGATGAACGTGGTTGCTTATTTGCAACTAAAATTTTTTTGTGGTGAAGATTTATGTATGTTACTACCATAGGTAAAAGGAGGTAGTTGCATAAAATATTTAATATTTTCAAAATAACGTTTATTTGTTCTTATAAATCTTCTTTAAGAACCATTATCAAAAGGAACTGATTTTAAGTTAAAATAATGATAAACATTATCATGTAATAAATATTTTTTGAATACAATTTTATTAAAAATTATGGAAATGATGGATAATAAATCCAGTGCATAGGAGTGATGCAAAAAAAAATATATATACACAGGCGCATATAAATAATAAAAAGTATATGATAAAAGTATATACAATAAAAAAACAAAGTGTAGCAACATGAAAAATAAATGTAAATATGCGTACATATATATAAAAGCACAGTGAAAAAATACATGCTAAGAAATATAGATACATATTTTCAAAAAATTAAATAAATGGTAAAAAATATAATTAACACTTAAATTCAAATATATATACAAAGTGCGTGTAAACCAAAAATAAACAAGTAAGCCCTTCCTCATTCAGGTGTAACCGAATATTTTATACTCTCACAATGCGCTAAGACCAAAGGCGGGGGAAATGCTTTCAGGTGCTGGCATAACTTTGCATCAAAAAATGTTACGGAAGAATTCAACATTCATTGTTCGACGAAACCACGAATTGCAATCCATTTGGTATCATCATATCATATTTGGTATCTTATTAACTTATATTACAGGACATAGACTGATGTATTTTCATTGTTATATTTTGCTTCGTGTCCGAGATATTTATATTAAAATCTACCAAGTTAACTGAAATAAGATATATGCGATATAAACTCAACCAAAATGGCTTAATTAGATATATTAGATACATGAGGAAAAAGTCAACCAGATAAAAGGAAATCATTATATTAGGAATAAGGGGCTTAGACCATAGTCTAGACCGATTTCTTTCATATTTAGCGCGAAATCACCTTGTGTTTGAGAAAACATATCCACTTGATTTCATTAAAATATCACACATGTTGACCAACATAAACGGTTTAAAGTCAGATTTCCATCTGTCGGGAATTCTTATATCGGGCATTTTTGGGATAGAGGAAGATTTGCACTGATCATATTAACTCTTTTCATTACTCAATTAAATTAGGGAACATGTTTCCACACATTTTTTTTAAGATAACTCACACAGTGAATATAAACGAATAACGAATAATAGAATAACGAAAATCATTATATATAGTATAGGGGAGCTTGTAATTCGTTGACCGATTTCACACATTTTTAACATTAAACTATGGTATAACCAATATTACATGTTCACCTAAAAGCTAAGATATCTTACATATTGACCCATCAAAGTGAGGGTGAAAATCCTTATTTAAATATATGGTGGCTAGGGGAAGTGTTTTTCCCATTTTTGACACCAGATCACATTTTGATCATGGAAAGATAATCCTCCAATTTCATGACGATATTTTACAGATTTACCGAATATATGGTATAAAGTCTATCGGGAGGTTGAAAATCCTTCTATAAAATAAGATATCACATGCATTTACTGATATTTTCGATATAGAGTCTGCTATAGGCACTGTGGTCATTATGTTGGATATATGAGAACTTGAAAAATTATATGCCGATTTCGACAAATTTTACGCAGGTGATGTATGGGATATCTTGAAAGCACTATTTGTGCAAACTTGCATTCTCATATTTTAATTGCTGCTTGTCTTATATATTTTAAAGTGAAAGAATCAGATTAAATTTAAAATTGTGTTATATGAGAAGTAGGGGTGTCTGTTCTCCAATTTCACCCATTTTCACAAAGTGACATAAACATGCAAAATAAATGTCATGTACCAAATTTGGTTGAAATTGGTGAAAGATTTCTTGAGATGCCATGCCCACCAAAATTTTACACGAATTTCTTTACAGCCCTGCCATAATCATGTTTGCTGTAAGATTTTATGTTTCTGGTGTGTTCCTTCATCGAGTTAACGCACTTTTAGTAATTTTCAACACAATCTTTGCATGGGAGGTGGGCGTGGTATTATCCGATTTCACTCATTTTCTCAGTATATGAGGAGATCCTAGAAAGCCTTACTCGGAGCAAGTTTAAGAGATATGGCTATAACGGTGTCTGAGATATGTATATTAAACCTATTTGGGGGCGGGACCATGCCCAATTTTACAAATATCTGCAATATCAACCATCTTACGGTAACAAAGAACATGTGTACCAAGTTTCATTAAAATATCTTAATTTTTACTTAAGTTATCGCTTGCACGCACGGACGGACAGACAGTCACTCGGATTTCAAATCGTCTTTTCATCCTGATCATTCATATATATATATGTCTATATCTAAGCCGATTAGTTTTAGGTGTTACAAACAACCGTTAGGTGAACAAAACTAGTATACTCTGTAGCAACTTGTTGCGAGAGTATAAAAATACAACGGTTTTAACAAACAAATAAGCAGAAACGTTAGCGAAAGTAAATGCAAAACATAAATCAAATATAAGCGAACGCGATCTTAAAAACAAAGACATACAAATACATACATCCAAGTAAATCAAACAAACGGATATATAACAACAAAAATTGAATAAACAACAAGCAAAACGCACAAAAAGCTAACCAGCTGAACTCCGCAGAGGCAACAACAATTGGCGACAGAGTTGTTTCAATAGTTTCTTACCTCTGGCGGGGGACAATATTTAATATATTTACTATTTTTTTAATCTTATCTTACCTGTGTATGAGTATTCATATGTAAGTTCTTAACTTATATAAACATATTTGTACTGTTGTGAAGAATCTATATTATTATCTAAATTGGATAAGGATAGTATTGCATGAAATGCATACATATATTTTTATGTGCTTATATTTATGTACGTGTGCTTTGTATATGCTTTTGTTTGTACTGTCTCGGTAATGTGGTGGGTAAAAATGTAAACGTGTTTCAGAATATACATATGAACAATTGGTTGCATACACACACGCATGCATTTTACGCCCCAAAAAACCCCTTGAGAAAAAACAAAGTGAAAGAACTTATTCTGCTTACATTTTATATTATTATATGCGCATGTGTATATTGAAAGCTACTGCTTATCTTTATAAAAATTGTAACAAAAAATCCGACTAATAGTTTATTACAACGATTGCTAAACTGTTACAATTTCCGGTTGTAATTTATGGAAAAACCCGACACATCGCTATCATTAGAGCAGTTATGTCTAATGTCTAAAATATATTATATATACACATATATATAATAAAAACAAGTGAAGAACCGTGAAGTGAACAAGCGAAGTTAACCGAACATTTTATACTCTCTTAATTTTCAAAGATCAAAACCGGGGAATATTATCAGGTGTTGACACAATTTTATTTTAAAAAGTGTTGAGTAAGAATTCAACATTCGACAAAACTGTGATTGGATTATAATCATATTTAGTATTTTACTAACTTATATTATGGGTCATAGATTCACTTAGTTTCATTACTATATTTTGCTTCGTCTTCGAAATATATGCATATTCGATTCAAACTAACTAACTCAAATGAGGTATTTACGATACAAAATCAACCAAAGTGGTTAAATTGAATAATATTAAATATATTAATTAAATATTAAATATATTACAATTAAATATATTAAGTACATGAGGAAAAGGTTAACCAGAGAAAACAGACGAAATGAAGAAAAAAACTGAAATCATAATATGAATAATGGGTTTAGAAAATGGTCTAGACCAATTTCATTCATATTTGGCTTTAATCTACATTATGTTTAAGAAAACATATCCCCTTAATTTCATTAAAACATCACATATATTGACCAACATGAACGGTTTAAAGTCAGCTGGAAAGTCGGGAATCATTATATGGGTTATATTTGGGCTAGGGGAAATTCTGACCTAATTGCATTAACTTTTGCCATTACTCAAGTAACTAGAGAACACATTTGTACGAACTTTTATGTCGATAACTCACAAACTGAGCGACATATTCAGCATAGAGTATGATAGAGTAACGAAAATGGTTATATGTAATATATGGGAGCTGGTGTAAATCGTTGACCGATTTCACATACAATCGACATTAAACTATGGTATATCCAATATTACATGTTCACTTAATTTTGTTAAGGTAACATACACATTGACCGATATATATGGTATAAGGCTAACCAGAAGTTTGAAATTCTCGTATTAGGTATATGAGAGCTAAAGGAAAGGTTTGGCCCGATTCTATCCATTTTTGTCAGAAGGCGTACTTTATTACCAAGGAAAGATGCTCTCTGAATTTAACTAATCTATCTTACATAGTGACCGATATTTTCGGTAAAAAATAAGCGATAACACTGAGGTCTACATATTCGGTGTCTGAGGGTTTGAAAAGAGATGGTCCGGTTTAAATATTTTTGAGTAGAAAATGGGTTTTCTTACTGTTTGCGTAAATTTTTATTCCAATATCTTAATTGTTGCTTCAGTTTTACACTGTAAAGTGAAAGAATGAGATTGAATTTGAAATTGTGTTATATGTGAAGTAGGAATGGTTGCTAAGATATGAAAGAATCTTCGAAGATTTTTTGCTATGTAGTTAAAATTTGAATAGTATTTCTTGAGAAAGAGGATTTCACTTAAAGGTAGGTGTCACACCTACAGTCCAAATTTTATATCGATTCTTATGAAGTCCTTAGATACCGTCTGACGTATATATTTAGTGAATTATCGCACTTTTAACAGTTTTCAATATAACCATTGTATGGGAGTGAGCGTGGTTATCATCAGAATTAACCGATTTTCTCAGTGTCTGAGGGGATGCCGGAGCAATTTGTCCTACATTGAACCTATTAGGAAGCGGGCCACGCCCACTTATAAAAACTTTTTGAATCACACGTCTCTTCCTACTACAATTTCAATCCCTAAATTACGGTTTCGTATCTTAATTTGTGGCTGAGTTATAGAATTTTATAGGTTTTCGTTTAACGGCATTTTTTGGACGTGCAATGGTCGGATTCCGCCTATCTGCAATACCAACCTCAACTAAGTTTTATCGAGATATCTAAATACAGTCACCCGAATTCAACTCGTCTTTTCATCCGGATCATATATATATACATAACTCTATATCTATCTCGATTAGTTTTAGGTGTTACAAATTATCGTTAGGTGAAGAAGACTATTATACTCCGTTGAAATATGTTGCGAATTTGAATTTCTTGACTGGTTTCGTTTGAAGGACTTATTAGTTTTGCAGTTTTTTTTCGGTTTACATATTTTATTGGTTGTTATTTACATTTTAGATATTATCGGCGATTGGGAGAAAGCTTAGTTGAACGAGCGGTCGTGTAAGCGTTCCGTAATATAGTTTTTCTATGCGGCCGAGCTACCATTTGGTAGCGGGGAGAAAATCTATTGTATAGGCACACAAGTAAGAAAAACATATATTTGTCAATATTTTCACACAGCTGAACTCACCTGACAGAGATTTGCCTTTTCCGGCGCAGAGCTTTAAATACGCTCGGATTTGTGGAAAAACCATTCATGGCTTTTGCTCACTTTTGCTAAATTCTGTTCACACTTCCTTGTTTGTTCGTGAATTCTTGGCCAAAAATAATAGTGTAACGATGCCCCAACCTCCATATTGGCCAGAACTGGCTCCGTGTGACTTTTTCCTATTTCCAAAAATAAAGAGAACCTTAAAGGACCGTCGTTTTACAAGTACAGAGGACATTAAAAGCGCATCGGTGAAAGAGCTAAAGGCTACATCAAAAATTGATTTTGAGAAGTGTTTCGACGATTGGAAGCAGCGCTGGTATAAGCGCATATTATCGAATGGAGACTATTTTGAAGGTAACAACATTAATGTAGACGAATAAACAAATATTTTTTCCCCGTTATTATTATTCTGCCGTTATTTTTTGAACCCACCACGTAAAAGGATTGTGAAATAAGAACTTTTCTTATGAAAGTGTAAGTGAGTAAAATTTAAAATCATAGTATTTGCAAGCCGTTACACTAATGTTCGGTAAATATTTTTGATAAAATAGGAAACTTTTAATAATGTTTTGACATAATAAATAAATTTTAATCAATACTTGGTAAATTTAATCCTAATGAATTTAATAAGAAATAAATAATTGAATTGACCGTAGGTTTGTACAGTGAGAAAATCATCATGAATGAGAACATAATCAACAAGTTTTGGAGCTTTTTCAGGAGTCTTCCATCCGTACCTCTTAGGGAGATTCTTTAAATACTCTTCTTTCCATTGCCAACTGAAATCCCAATGATGAATTTTAATTATTTGCCATCGGTTGAAAAAGGATAGTGATCCCACGCCTGGCTCAGGTATGACCGTGGACGGTGCTCCTTTGGGAATATGGCCTTGGGTTAAGATTGTAAATTCAGAGGGATCTTGCGAGAGTACAGTGGGTGGTTTCCATTCGAGTTAATAATTGAATTTGTAGTTGCCAGCCATTTTTTTAAAGTGAGATTTGAAGCTTTTCACGGCTGATTCCTAAATGCCACCGATGAAAATCGCTCGAGGGTGTCGGTATCGTGCAATATGGTATGAAAAGCACATGTTTGTACTTAAATCTGCAAGATTATCAACGCTGGTTACGTGTCGCCACATGCTTGCATGTCCATTAACCCTTTGGGTACATTTGACGTCTGAGACACGTCATTCACTTTTTTCCCCTAGTAGCGGATGACGTGTCTAAGACGTCAAACCAAAAATTAAACTCCTGGGTACATTTGACGTCTGAGAGACGTCATTCACTTGTTTTCCCTAGGAGCGGATGACGTGTCTAAAACGTTATTTGAGGTTAGGCACAATTCTGTTCATTTCATTGTAACTTGTATCAGTCATAATAGAGGGAGGCGTTGATAAACAAGACCAATTGCTAGCGTGCTTCCCAGTTATGAGAAAATGTGTAAAGGGTTATAAGAAAATGCTTTTTTATCTAATAGATATGGCCTTTTATAATGCTCATGTTTTATATTCTAAAATCAACTGCACAACCAAGGCAGGCATTACTTCCTTTCGTTTAGCTATTGCCGAAGAATTGCTGGAGCAATTGTCATTGCCAAATTATAAACGTCGTGGACGTCCGTCAAGTAGCGATACACCATTTCGTTTGGCAGCGAAAAATTGGGCGCACTTTCCTGAGAACATTCCGTCAACTAAGTCCAAACAACACCCTGGAAAAAGGTGCCGTGTTTGTTATAAGCATAATATTAGGAAAGAGACTACGTGGCAGTGCAAACAATGCAAAGTAGCACTGCATTTACCTACTTGCTTTGAAAAATATCACACTCTGCATAATTATTAGTAATTGGTTTTTTGTTATAGCTTGAATTTATTTCATTTAGTTTTATTTTGTTGTTATTAATTAATTTTTGTTTTGCAATTCTAATTACTTGAAGGCATCTTAATACTACATATGTCACCAATATTTTAGAAATAAATAAATTCTTACGTAAAATGTACTGCTTTTACATACTACTCCAAGCAACCAAAAATTATATCCGTTCCACATGAAAATATTTTCTCAAATAAATCCGTACCCAAGGGGTTAAGTTACGGTTTTGTGAAGAGCGATTTGTTATGTATGTTTTTTGTGGTGGTATTTCAAACCAGGCCAGTACGACTTCGGAATCGGACCAGAGAAATTATTTGTATTTTGTCATCTTTAAATGGTTCTGCACCATTCATGCGAGTAGTACCGCGCCACAAAGCTTTGCCTTTGCTATTAGTAAGTGGCTTGTGATCGCAACTTCGCTTTGATTACGCAGGTGTATTGCCTGCCTTTTCAGAGGCGTGGCAGAAGCCGTGCAATTCGACTTTGTATTCTGTGAAGTAGTTTATCCGTCCTAGGATTTGTAGCTGCGAGATATCATTTGGGTTTTTTTGCGAACTCGGACCATTTTTGTAAACTAAGCGGTTTCACTTGTTTGTCCTTGTCGGTTCTTATAATATAATTCTGATATATATTCTCATATAATTCTTATCTAGTAATATTTTCGTTTGTATCATAATTGGCGAAAACCGTCTCGCGGGGTTGAAAATTTTTGTCACAGAGGAAAAATTTTGTTTTCTTGTTGTTGCGAATATTGCAGATATTTACTTAGTGGTGTATGAGAACTGGTATGATACCGTATTCCATTCGATCCTCCAAGTTTTTGTTATAGTTTCATTTTCGAACTTGAGGAAATTAGTGTTTGAGAAATTTTGTTTCTGTGTGTTCTTCAAAATATTAGGGTGCGGAATATTAGGAACCCTGCGGTTATGAGGATGTATATCACTTGTGGTAGTGAAATGCACACTTGTTGTGGACTCTAACTTCCAGACAAGATATCGTCTACATATGTTTTTTTAAACCCTGCTTTTAATACAGGGGTTGCTAGAGAAAATTTTAGAGGAAACTGTTTTTGATTTAAAGTCGTGTAGTGGACTAGTGAAATCACTGAAAATCTTCGTCGTATTTGTGTACGATCATCTGTCGGCAAATTTTTTCGACGTCACCATTGAAGACGTATTTGAATATGCGCCAATTTAAAATGAGGAGCATTAATTCTGGTTGGAGAGTAGCTAGAGTAACTAAGATGTAATTTAGGGTATTTCCAAAGCTTATGCGTTTAGGGGCGTTGAACACAACACTCAACTTTGTTACCTAAAAATTTGTGGTATTTTTCTTTGTTAATTTTTTTTCATGGGTTCGGGAATGACCTAACACGAGTGGGTCGGGAAATTGCGGCTTAAGTGGTAGTCGAGCAGTTAAGCAGCAGCCTTATTGAAGCCTTCCAATACTAACCTTCTGGAGTTGAAATTGTTATGGGAGGGAGTTCTTCTAACTCCCAAAAAATCTTTAATTGTGAAAAAAGGTATTCGTTTGAAATCTCCGCAACTTGAGTAGCTAATGTGTAAACTGTTTCTGAAACTTGTCTGCGATATTCATATTTTTTTATGTGATAGCGGAACCATGTTTTTAAGTTGCGGTAAGACTATTGCTTGTGCTTTAATCTTAAGCGCTTATCCGCTTATGGTAATGGAGAGGATTTTACTTGCGGTTTTAACGACTCTTCTGTCCAGTACCGTAACTTCCAAATTGGCTTATTTTTTTTGCAAATTTTAGCCTGTTTTGTGCCTTACCCTCAATAAAGGATCATTATTATCCTTGGTATATTAAGCCTTAGTTTGAACAGTTGTCCTCTGAGTTCGATAGATACGGCTGGTGTGTCAAGCAATTCGTTGCTCTTATTTTCGCTATGAAGTAATTTGGTTTTTAATGCCTTTAACTACATGCTGTCTCTTTTCGTAATTTTCGGTATTTGGTATTCCAATTAAACCCGCTAGTTACATTAGCACTTTGGTGTGAGTAGGGAAAAATTATAAACTTAAACATTGAATGATGTATTTTATGACAATTTACCCAACTGAATTCGCTTTCGTAATAGAAGCGAATGTGATGCATGTAACAAGCAATTTGTGCAAAGTTTTCTGCAAAGTTAAATTTCTCACAAGATTTTAGTTTATGTGCCCCTTTACATAGTTCGCATATCCTATTTTATTTTGTTCTGATGTGAAGGATTGCCTTTTATAAAAGTTTCTGTTATTTCAAGTTTTGTTGCTACTAGATTGAGGTCTATTGAAGCTTCGATTGAGGTCGTGTTGAACATTTTTTATTTTAATTATTTTTTTGTGTACCATTTCTGAGATCTCGTACTGAGTAGTGAGAAAATCTTTCGTTTTTGTTAGGTGCGGCATTTTTCCGTGATGAAAGCAATTGCTCTCATAAGAGTAACGATTTTTCTAGTAACGCTTCCAGAATATTTACCAATATATATTTACCAGTATATGGTCCCAACTGTCTGTGGGAATATTTTATATCAATAGAATTGGCAAACAAGTGGAAGCAATGGATTGTAATTTTATAAATTCCTCAATTGTTTCTTTTTGAAGTTTTGGTAAGTTCATTAGTATCGTTAGTTGTTTATCGACCAATATTCTTTCGTTTTCGTATCTTTTTTAAGAGCTTCCCAGCGCAAACTATCGTCATGAAATGCAAACCGTTGGACTATAACTCCTGCTGCACCTTTAGTTTTGTATCGGAGGTGATACAATTTTTGTGCTTGAGATAATTTTGAATGGTTTATGTATACGGCTGTAAACATGTCCCGGAAGGACTGACATTGTTCATAACCATTTCTGTGTGACATGCTGGCACCTTAAGATGTATGTATGAACTTGCCTCTTGAATTTATATTTGGGGCAGCTCCACTCTCGAATGGGGAGGAAGTGTGACTAGCTTTAGTAATTTTAGTTGATCGGAAATCATAGTCTTTGTTTTTCCGTATTAGTCTAAGCAATTTTCGTATTTGGCGTAAACCGAGTATTTAAGGCAGGTAGATCTTTTTTATGTGTTATACCGATTCAGAATTGTCTCGAATCGGTTGAGAGGAAAATCTAGTGTAATATTAAATTGTCACTTTCAGAAATAAATTTATTGGTTGAAAAATGTTTGCCCCTTTTTTGGCTTGTAACACCTTGTTTTGAGTGCTTCGCTTCTGTGGGCCCATTTTTGTCGACATTCGTCATTTCTGGTGATTGCAGAAAGTGAGAGGGTTTTGCTTCTTTTGAATCTGTATGCAGGTAGAAAATATCTCAAAATAAATTAAAATCATCTCAGTAAAGCGATAAAAGGGTAATTGAAACCGAAAACAATTTTAGGTAAAAAAGGCATTTTTTTATTTCGGATTAGATTAGAAAAATACGCTTACTTCAATTTATTAATGTCGATTGGTATTTACTTGCGATATAAAAGTTTGAATTTTTACTTATTAATTGTCTCGATTGTAATGTATATATTTAATTAAGTATTGGCAAGCCGAACTTTTCATTTATTATATAGAGTATAGCTATTAGCGGACTAGTGTGTATCTTTTTGTACACA
Organism: Bactrocera minax; assembly: GCA_021498325.1. Classification (NCBI taxonomy): domain Eukaryota; kingdom Metazoa; phylum Arthropoda; class Insecta; order Diptera; family Tephritidae; genus Bactrocera; species Bactrocera minax. The sequence goes on along the minus strand of JAKEEE010000117.1, from coordinate 263,746 downwards.
TGACACCTCGTTTAAAGAGATCAAAGCGCTTTGTTCATTCATATACACGAATTGTTTACGCGTAAACGAGTATTTGTGTGCATAGAATATGCTTTAAATGTTTTTTGTTTTTGTATTCAATCCTGTTTGTTTTTGTTTGACAGAGATCTTACAAATCTTAAAATTGCGAATCGAGTAGTTATGAAACGTTTATGGGTACAGTAGAAAGACGGTTTGGTAGTGAGCACAGGAAGCACATCTTCCATATTGAGTTACTAAATCGTCACCAGAAAGTCAATAAGTCTCTGCAGGAATTTGCTACGGAGATTGAGAGGTTATTGAGCTCATACAGACAAATCTGTGGAATACATCGAGGACATAACAATTCATAGCTTCATTAATGGAATACGAAATGAGACTCCACGATAATGATGGTTGAAAAGATTACTTGAAAGGTTGAGAGTTACTTGAGAGCTGAGGGAGATCAAGGGGTTTTTAAATTAAACCAGTCGGATAGACTCCGAAGTTATGACTCTTCTATAGAGTATCGCAAAGATAGTAGTCAAGGAAATGGGGACGCGATGTCCCGCCGTCCATGTAACTTGGAAATCAAACATTGCTTAACAGCGGAGGCCAAAAATATAGTAAAGATATTCGATCAATGACAATAACATCAACAAAAGACTGGGATCAGAAGGAACTACGAAAATGTCAGCGGGAAGATCCAGATTTGAAACTTTTTATGTGTGGAGTGGAACTGAACAAACGCCCAACGGGAGAAGAATAGAAAGCCCAGTTGCAAAGGCATATTGGGCACAGTGGGACAAATTAAAATTGGTATGTCTGATTATTCCGAGAGTTAGAATCCCCGAACTTCTTAACGAGCTGCGCAATGGTCCATGTGGAGGGTACATGGGAATCACGAAAACCTTGGAGAAATTAAAGCAATGGTTTTATTGGGTTGGTTGTCGTCAATCAGTTACGGAGTGGAGTGGAGCGCATTTCGCGTAAAAGGACAGATCCAGGAGTCATGTCCAGATGAAGCAGTACAATGCGGCTGCGCCATTCAAGTGAATTGTCCTGGATTTAGTTTGTTCATTTCTCATCAGTAAATTAAGAATACAAATATGTTTTGGTAGTTATGGACTATTGCAGTAAATGGCCAGAGATATACCCAATTCCTAATCAAGAGGCTGAAACAGAAGCAGACAAATTCATTAACTATTGGGTAACAAGATAATGAGATATTGTGCTCCATTAGAATTACATTCTGACCAATTATTATATTAATTCATTACAAGGGAGGAATTTCTATTAGCTCTAAATCAGGAAATGTGTCAGAAACTGGGTATGGTAGCACGTACAACACTCCGCAGTCCGATGGCATGGTAGAACGATTCATTCGAACTTTAGAATATTTGAGGACCATCTCAAGTATCAAAAAGATTGAGATACCCATATATCCTTGTTCCGGATGGCTTATCGGTCTGCTGTACATGAAACAACGGAACAGACTCCAGAAAGGGTAATTTTTGGTATTGATCTTCGGTTACCGATTGATTTGAAGTTTGGAATTGACTCCAATTGGGAAGAAATGTTAAGGAGGTCAACAGTATCCTAGAAGACGAAATGAGAGAAATTACGAAAAATACGACTAGGCCTGAATGAACTCAACAACAATGAAATAAAAACAAGTGTATAGCCATTAAATGGTGTGTTTTACTTAACAAACCAGTGATCGAATTCAGGGTAGAGTTTCTACTTAGGCAATTCATCTAATAAATCCGTGACAATACTATGGGAAAGTATATCTTAAATATATTTAAAGCAAAAACATTTCAAAAGTCAAAACATAAACTCGAAAAAAACAACAAAATGTACAACTACTCAAATATCGTGCTGTCAATTAATTATTTGCAAAAAACACAAGTCGAAAAGCGAGACGAAACGATCCGACGGAACAAAATGTGCACGTTTTTTTATGAATGTACAATTTGTTATCTCTGTTTAACTGTTTAGGCAGTGCACATTATCAATAGATCATAATTTTTAAAATGCCTTGAAAGCGAATTGATAAAAATTTCAGTCAGTTGGTTTATTTTAATTACAAAACAAGTAAGAAAGGGCTAAGTTCTGGCGTAACGGAACATTTTATACTCTCGCAATGTGCAAGGATCAGAGGGGGGATATGCTTTCAGGTGCTGGCACAACTTTATATTAAAAAATGTTGCGGAAGAATTCAACATTCACTATTCGACGAATTTGTCAATGGGTTGCAATCATATTTGGTATCTTATTAACTTATATTACAGGTCATAGACTCATGTACTTTCGGTTGTATATTTTGTGTTGTATATTTTGTGATCATACATATATATATATGTCTATATCTAACGCGATTAGTTCTAGGTGTTACAAACAACCGTTAGGTGAACAAAACTAATGTACTTTGTAGCAACATGTTGCGAGAGTATAACAAATGTCCCCTTAAACTTATATGAGATTCTTTCAATTTAACATATAACGATTTATGATATAATTAACCGTGTTAAAAAAGAAAATCGCTTATAATTAAAGCACTCAGGAGGCAGACAGGCAGATCATCAAAGCATATGAAATGCAAACAATTAAAAATACTTAAAAAGATTAACAATAATCGCAATACAACTTTGAGAGAGTTGGTATCTTTATTGGAAGACGAATATGGAAAGACAGAGTGCCACGAGACTGTCACAAAAGTTCTAAAAATCCATAAATACTCTTTGAAAATAATCACGAATAAGCCTTTGCTCTCTGCACTGAATATTGAAAGGCATATGAAATTTTCGGATGTCCCACAAGCTGTATCAGAAGAATGACTCAAGAGATAATGCTTTGTTATGCAAGACGTGCATCATGTACAATTGCAAAAAAGTTATCGTAGGCCAACCCAGAGCCCCAACTTTTTAAAAAAATAAGAATAGCTGAAAGGAGCCAATTTAACCAATGCTGTTCAGAGGATAGTGGAACAGAATACCTCTAGTTTATAACCTGGAGAGTTTAATTCACTCAACGACATGTTATCTACGTGATTGCCTCAATCCAAATGACGGAAATATTAAATATTAAGCCAAAATTAAGATTTTCTACTTATTTTTAACTTTACGTAAAAAAGATTTTCGAATTTTGCAAATAATCAATTGAAGTGATCATCATCAGTGAAGTGAAGATCATTTGAGTGATTAATGTATATTTTGTTCTTCTTTTAAGTTTACGATTTAACTTTTGAAATTTTTGTAATATATTATATGGGTTTAGTATGCATTCACCTATAGTATTATGAAAAAAGAAAACTGAAAAGATTTATTTCTGTTATTAAAAACTGAGCTTTACTGAATTTAGCTTTCCATTTTGCAAACAATTAATTGGGAACCGGTGTGTACGAAGTAAGTAAATTTGCATGCATATACAATATACTTATTTATTTTGCTTTTTTGTCTCTCTTATCTTATTTTATTTTTGCCTTTGCTTACTTGTTTAATGTAATCCTGCCTACCGCTTTATAAATTAGAAGGGTTATTGCCGGAAAATGTTTGCAAGTAAATACTTGAATTGTTTTGTTGCCATTGTTTGTATTAAAACCATAAACTATAACACTTTGGTAATCGATTTATTAAACGAATCTTTTATTGCAGTTCTTATAAAGATAAACAGTAACTTTCGACATACATATGTTTTTATAATAAAATAAAACGCAAGTAGAATAAGTATGCTCACTTTGTTTTTCAGCAAGGGGCAATTCAACCCCAAAATATCTCTGACAGTTTTCCATGGACCTCTTCCGGATGTGAATTATTTACATTTTTACAGCTGATACTTCTGCTAGTCGGTAATTAGTTCTGCCATAAAACTTTGTTGTTGCTTTCTCTCATTCAGTGTTTAGTATGAGGGAAAAGTTAAGGTAAATGTTGATGGTCAATCTACCATTTGTTGCATATGTGAGTGGGTATTGATTTTCATGAATATTCTTTCAATGCATTGGAATTTCGGGTAGTTGCAACCTGCTGGGATTGTTTGCTAATACTTACCCATTGCTTAACTCGTTGGTTTATATTTGTCTTTGCGTCGCTGTCTGATACGGTTGTTTCGTTGTCTATACGGACAGTGCGTTTGCCGCATTTTACAACCTTATACGTGGAGGCATGCTACATGCCTCATTATATGGCAACATTATATAAATGCTGCATTATACACCCTAAAAATGTTGAATTTTTGACATGATAAAAGAACAAAGAAATGCCACCCTATTATGGATCAGCTGTTCCATTGTTTTCGTTCATATAGGGAAAATATTTGTTTAGAAAAAAAGAGCAACTAATTGCTAGTAAAAACAAAAAAACTGCAATGTACTAATATAATGAAAACATGCTTCTCATTTAACAACTTCCAATAACTAGCATCGTCAGAATAAATGCAAAATTTTTGGGAGAAAATAAAATTTTTATGCAATTGTCGTTTCGCTAAGATTGAATATTTATTCAATGACTCGCATTCTTTAAATCAGTATTCTTTAAATGAAAAAGGCAAAATAAATAGATGTATTTATTCTCGCACTTATTTTATAATTTACTAGTATATTATTTAATCAGATTAATATTATAATGCTTAATTACTGTATTAGTACTTAATTAAAACATGAAACATGGCAACAACAATATGTAAAAGCCATTCAATATTATTATGGTTATATGGCATAGCTTTATATAATATAAAGATATTATAAATATCTCTCAATTATTTTACCAAAAATTCTATCCATTTTCGACAAAATTCCGACCGTATTTTTACGATATGATAATTTTATATATTCTCGTTTCGTTATAACCACTTTCGGAAGAAAATAAACCACTTATTCCCTTTATTCTAAAGCTGAGCTCAAAACATTTTCTATGAAAATTATATCAGAACTTTGGGGGTCTTGGCAAGAGTTTGATGTTGAATAGTATACGCATTTTAGCTTCGTGCGCCGTTATTGTGTAGTGTGAAACAAAAATCCGTTTACAGTCAAACCAAAATTTTTTACCTTTCCTGAACTACATGGTATGGCATTTTATTTCATTTTCTTTCGTTTGACAGAACAGGTCAAACATATTTGTGATATGTGGTTCTTCATTCATGTAACAGATATAAAATTTTTAATGCTTTTCTGAATTTTTGCTATACACAATACCACAATTATATTAAAATTAATAAATATGAACTAATTTTAATAGTACTTCAAAGAGCGCACGTAGCGTTTAAATAATAGATAAAATACCTTTCTAAGTACAGAATTTCTGTACTATACGTATTTTTTGTTATTAAAACAACGGAGTAATATTTATTTTTTGCGTTTCGTTAAGAGAAGCATGTGAAAATCTATCAGTCCCAGTTTTTTGTCAATAAGGATGAGGGTTTCTGTGAGAGTGGCATTAGGAAATTACCTTCGTAATGGCAACAAGTTATCGAACAAAACGGTGCATATTTGACCTAAATCGAATCATTATAATTATGCTAAATAAAACACTCAATTTAATGCAAAAATTGTGGATTGTGTTTACTCGACCTAATATTTCAAGATGTTGGCAAAACTTTAGATTAAAAAATGTTTCGTAAGAATTAAAGATTTGTTATTCAACGAAATTGTGCATGGATAACAATCACATCTGACCACATATGTTCATAAACTGCTAACTCGAACAAATCACTATATTCATGTAGTCTTAATATCTACTGCCGAATGACAATGCCAATCTAAATATTCTCACTTAATTTTATTGAGATATGTTCTGTATATGCGATTTAAATTCAAAATAAAATGATGAAATTCAGTACTTTGAGTATATGAAGAAAAGTCAACAATACGGACGGAAATTACTGTATTACAGGAATAGGAGCTAGACCAAGGGTTTCGATTGATTTCATACATATTTAGCGCTAAACCTTATCATAATTAAGACAACGGTTATACTTAATTTTATTAAAATATCGAACTTGTTGACTAATATGTGCGGTATAAGGTCAACCGGAAAGTCGAAAATCGCTATATCGGATATACTGGGGCTGGGAGCTGGTCAGGACTGATTGGATTTCCTTCTGATATTAAATTAAAGTATCTCTCAGAATATGTTTCACGCATTTTTATTAAAATAACTCACACATTGACACCGCATCAGCATTTCCATGACTACTACCCTTCTCAGTATCAGTCCTCAGTCCACCGTGCCAGCTGTCCCTCTGGGCTCCTGAACTGTGGAAGCCTTTTAATGCTGCTTGATCCGTCCTTACTAAAAATCGCTGACCATATAGGTACTTATGAAAATGTTTGGTGCTCTTTACCAACGCCAGTAATTCCCTCCGAAATACACAATAAATTTTTTTTGGCTTGCTTATCGTCTGGCTATAATAAGCAACCACTTTCTCTTACCCGTCAATGACTTTTGATAGAACGCCTCCTATTGCATGCTCACTAGCATCCGTATCCAAAATAAACGTTGATCATATCAGTAATATCATAATTGTTTCTTAAGAATCTATAAAGTCATTTCCTTTCTTTTATCCATTTCTTCGTTTCTTTGTTCTTTTTCGTGAGTTCATTACGCTACTAGCTACACTAGCAAAATGTGGAAAGAATCGTCAATAATAGGTGCACACGAAAATTAAACTACACAATTCATTTACATTTTCAGGACTGGGCCAATCTTTTACTGCCTCTATCTTTTCGCAAGCTGTGCAAATGCCCTCCGTTGTTACTGCATGTCCTAAGTTCTTGACTTTTTGAACAGAGAATACTTCCTCAAGCTCAGTTGGACAACCTCTTCCAGCATCTTAAGATGTTCATCTAAGCTTTTACCCAACACGATGATATCGTCGAGGTACACCAAAGAGGTCTTCCAGTGCAATTCCGTTTATTCTTGGTCCAAAAGTCTCTCAAAGGTAACAAGAGCATTACATAATCCAAAGGGCATTACAGTGAATTATTATGGAACATCTCCAACGCTGAAGGTCGTCTTTTTCTTGTCTTCATCGTTTACTTCCAGTTGCCAACTTTAAGCAGTTCAAATCAAGTGTTGAGAATAAATTCGTGCCTGATAACGAGTTCAGAGTGTTATGGATTCTATGTTATGGATAACTGTCTTTTTTCAGTACATCATTCAACCTCCTATAATTCATACAAAACCTCTTGTTGCCACGTTTCTTATTCATAAGTATTACAGGTGAACTCCATCGACTCTCTGGTGGTTCAATTAAGGCACTTTCGTTTATTTCACGTATGGTCTGGCTTACAACTTCACGTTTTGCTAATGGAACATGCAATTTCTTTCAAGACGAATTTCGCAATTTATCACGACCTCAATCTCCTGACGCTACCTTAATATAGCTATTTTGGAAAGTTGGATTGGTGAATTGAACCCAATAAGTACTTTTACTTGTCATAGCCAATGTTTTTGCTATAATTAAACTTTGCTGTTTTTTTGCCGTTAGTACTCGTCTAATGCTGTGGTTATTGTAACGGATTTTCTAAATTAATTGTTCACGTTGAAATTCTACCCTGAGTTCTATGACTGAATTGTTCAATTAAAGTCACAATTTAAGGGCTATACACTTTTCTTTACTTCTAATTTAATAACTTAACACTTCGTTACCTGTTATTCGAGCTTACTTATAATTCACTAGTACTTAACTTAACAAGAGTCTTATATGAACTGTGTATTGCTGCCACTCCGGCAGCCCTTATATAGTAGATCGTTACCAACAGATCATCACTCGAACATTCTGGCAACTAGTAGGTTCGCTATCTGGTTGATTCTGTCAGCTTATCGCTTCTGTTTTGCTCTGACATTCGAGTTCGTTACAATATCGCCATTCGAACATTCCGGCAACCACTAGTTTCGATGTCTGGTAGATTCTGGCAAGTTATGGTCAATTCTGGAGCTCATATTCGCCACAATATATATATACGTCATGCGCAATTAGTATGATGTTTATAGAGAATTCACTTCGAATAAATCTAGTAGTACTACCATAAATCCCAAATTAAATTTATTAGCAAATAATAAATTCTATTATCTCATTCATTTTAGTAAAAACAAATTTGATAAAATTTTTTACATCAATTATAAATTAATTGCGCTATATACAAATTAATACATACATTTCTGTTACACATGTTATATTGTTAATATTTAACATGCAATATTTTTAATATTTTAAGAAGTGTGTACCTTTAAAAGAAACATTAGCATGTTCTTAAAATTAAGTTACATATTCATTCACGGATAAAATTTTTGTGTATCCAAAAAATTACTTGAAAGAATTCACTTATAATAACCAGCGGCAACATAAACGGCATTACCTACATGAATTGCATCAGATGTGGTGTAAATACTTTCTTGACAATAAATGAACACAGGAACAAACGAACAAGGAGTAATTTCGTAAAGTTATTAGCAAATGATACTCAATCGTCAATTCATGATGATACTCGTCAATTCTGGAGTTCGTATTCGCCACACTGCCCTCCACCTAAGTCTGATCGTCCCGATTAGACATATTTGTCGTGCTACACGCTGCAAGCCTTTTTTCCTTAGTCTTCTGTTCTTAGTCATGCATAATGGTCTGTATGCAATATACCACATCTTTGAGTCGTTTGGCAACTTGGTATGCCATATATTGGTCCTTCACAATTACACTGTAATTTAGGAGATAAGAAAGGCTTATTTCCGTTATCCGTTGTGGGTTATATAAATACACCCTATCACCTTCAGCAAACCCCTTAGAGTTCATTGCCTTCCCGTATTTTGCTTTCATTTCATTACTCTTAATTTGGGTGCGCTGTCTCACCATAGTATGTATTTCTTTCATCTCGTTTTCTAGGGTACTGTTGGTTTCCTTGCTATTTCTTCCACCATTGGGGTTAATTCCGAACTTCAAAGCAATCGGTAACGGAAGGTCAATTCCAAAAATGACCCTTGCTGGAGTCTGGCCAGTTGTTTCGTGTATAGCAGACCGATAAGCCATCAGGAACAAGGATAGATGAGTGTCCCAACCTTTTTGAAACTTGTCTACCACATTCCTTAAATGTTCTTCTACGGTTCGATTGAATCGTTCTACCATGCCATCGGACTGCGGATGTAACGCAGTTGTGCGTGTTTTTCGTATACCCAGTTTTTGGCACATCTCCTGAATTAGCGGTGATTCGAAATTCCCCTTCTCCCTTGATCAGAATGTAATTCTATGGGAACACCATATCTCGTTACCCAATTGTTGATGAATGTATCCGCTATTGTTTCAGCCTCTTGACTAGGAACCGGGTATACTTCTGGCCATTTGCTGAAATAGTCCATGACTACCAAAACGTGTTTGTTTCCTAATTTACTGGTGGAAAATTAACGAACTAAATCCAGGACAATTCGCTCGAATGGCGCCCCTGAATTATACCGCTTCATCTGGCCATGACTCCTGGATCTTGGCCCTTTGGCTTCAATGCACTCAGCACAGTTGGCAATCCACGCCGTAACAGATTGACGACATCCTACCCAATAAAACCTTTGCTTTAATTTCGCCAAAGTTTTCGTGATTCCGATGTGCCCTCCACATGGACCGTTGTGTAGCTCTATGAGAATTTCGGGAATTTTTGCTTTCGGAATAATCATAAGAGCTCGGGAGCTTTGCCAATCTTCGCTTTCCCATATTCGATGCAAGCAGCCGGATACCAACATTAAACTGTCCCACTGTGCCCAATATGCTATTGCGACTGGACTTTCAGCAGTTATTTCTTCTCTTGTTGGACGTTTGTTCAGTTCCATTCCATACTTTACATGTTTCAGATCTGGATCTTCCTGTTAACAATTTCGCAGTTCTTTCGGATCCCAGTCTTCTGTCGATGTCATTCTCATCAACCGGACATCTGTAATATCTTCCTTTGCTTCAGCTTTTGAGCAATGCCTGCATTCCAAATTACACGGACGACGGGACATCGCATCAGCATTTCCATGACTACTACCTTTTCGATGCTATATAGAGAAGTCGTAACTTTGGAGTCTCTCCGATTGGTTTGGTTTGAAGGCTGCTTGATCTTCCTCAACTTTGGGTTTGTGTTCCGTTGGATTATTGAACCTACTCTATTCTGTATTACAGTTGCGTAATGTGTATTCTGTAATACAGTTGCAATATGACCGCTTTTCCTGCAGTTAAAGGATTTAAGCACGCCATCATTTTTCTTACGCATTCGGTAAAATTCTCCAGTATTTTATTCAGTTTTTCAACTAATCGGTTTACCCTAGTGGGTTATTCTATTTCTACTTGATGAGCTATAAATGTGCGATTATTAAGCAGAGAAGTCGTTTCGTGCGTTAGAGCATTCGAGACGGTTTCTGCAAACCTCAATTTCGGACATGCTAACACAGCATAGCGTGTAGCCTCGTTTCGTATTCCATTAGGGAAGCTTTGAATTTTTATGTCCTCGATGTATTCCACGGATTTGTTCGCATGAGCCAAATGGGCTAATCTCTCAATCCCCGTAGCAAATTCTTGTAGAGTCTCATTGGCTTTCTGGCGACGACTTTGTAACTCGATGTGGAAGATCTGCTTCCTGTGCTAACTACCATAACGTCTTTCTACCGCGCCCATCAAAGGTTCGTACCTCCTTTCGTAATTCCTCTAAATTCAATTGAAAAGACGTATTCGTCACCATTGTGTTTATTCCATTTGTAGCCAAACCACGTTGCTCCAGCTCCTTTTTTAGTTGTTAAATCTTTAGTTCATTAAACTTAGCCATTTTATCTATTTTAAATCATCTTTAGTGGGAGTTTATTTGACAATCCCACTTCTGACACCAATTGTAACGGATTTACTATATTAATCGTTCACGTTGAAACTCTACTCTGGTTTCGATCACTGGATTGTTAAGTAACAGTCACCATTTAATGGCAATACACATGCCTTTGTTTCCAATTCAACTAACGTAACACTTTATTATTCGTTATTCGAGCTTACTTACCAACTTTACTTGGCAACATTCTAATTAGAACTGTGTCCCGCTGCCACTCTGAAAACCACAAAGCTCCGATTCTGGCAACTACGAATTCTGATGTCTGACAGATTCTGGCAAGTTATCGTCGATTCTGGAATCCGTGTTTGCCACAATATATTCGGAAATTAGAATTTTATCCAAAATTTTTATATGTAGTGTGTATAATGGGAATTTTGTGAATAAGGTTAAAAAAATTTATGATAAAAATATTGTAGAGCACCGCGTAAATGAGACGTACAAGAATTTGGGAAGTGTTACTAAACGAGTGCAGAGAATTGCGTGGCTCGAGTTAAATGTGTGGAAGAAAAGGCCAACATCAAAAATTCAGTTGCCGATAACGAGAAAGTAAAGTTTCCGTGTATGATCACGCTCTAATGTTATTGATAGCGTGGATTTTTGAAGCACATCTTTTTTGTTTTATAGGTGTTTCTGTTTTTGTTAATTAGAAGTGCAAATTCCTGTGAATTACTCAAAAGAAATTGTATGGAATGTTTAAGAATACATTTCAGTCAGGCTTTCTTTCGATTTTGTATAGCATCGGAAGTAAACCTTTGCAGATATGGGACAAAAAAGTTCGAAATGGCCATATTAAACGCATTACTGACAATGATATTCAAAGCTTAGTGTTAGAAATCGTCGGCACGAATGTAAGCACTACATTTGTAACATGTCCTGCTGATCCTAAAAAAACTTTGGGAATAAAACTTCCGTATTTAGTTATGATAATTAAAAATTTGAAGAAATATTTTACTTTTGAGGTCCAAGTAAGTAACTTTTATTGCTAAAAACTATAATTTTAAGTTCATTTTATTTCTAGGTTTTGGATGATAAAAATGTGCGTCGCAGATTTCGTGCAAGTAATTATCAATCAACAACTCGCGTCAAGCCTTTTATTTGTACCATGCCAATGCGTCTTGATGAAGGTTGGAACCAAATACAATTTAACCTGTCCGATTTTACTAGGAGGGCATATGGAACAAATTATGTGGAAACTTTACGAGTACAAATACATGCCAACTGTAGAATAAGGCGAGTGTATTTCTCTGATAGACTATATTCCGAAGAGGAGCTTCCACCAGAATTTAAACTATTTCTACCTATTCAAAAACCTCAAAAAGCAAATCACGCGGGATGTAGTTGATAAATTAATATTTATGTAATCCAAAAAGCAACGGCATTTGATATAGCTTTTATGATTTTAAATATCTTAAAATGCTGGCGAACATATGATTATGTACACATTCAATTTGCAGTGAAGTGCGAACACGACGTATCAAATATCGATGGGTATTAATCGAATAACAAATCTTAAAAGTAGCACGAAACACCTTTCCATTGTTTAATAGTATCAATATGTATGATAATAAATATATACTACAAAATTCATATTCAGTGATGTGGTTTTTAGCTTTCGAATATAATACAAACCTGGAGAAAATTTTCATTTAAAGAACTTTAGCTGAGTTATTGCTACTGGAAGTGACAGAAAACCATTAACCCTAAAGAATTTAAAGATCTGTATGTTACTAAAACTCTACAACTTTGGCAGACGTAAACTCTGGAATAGCATTCCCCTAATTTGAGATTGAAATGGGTATGGGTTATTGTGTAAATAAATCAAACTGAAACTGATAAATAAAAACTGAAATGTTGAATTAAAGCTATTTTTACAATAATTAATAAAAAAAATATTTATATAGACAATTTAGTGAAGTGTTGGTGTATGAAAAGTGCACTTTATAAGCGTAAATTTTATTATAATTCGAAAAATTACGCATTTAATGTTGTAAAATTTTTAACTTAAAATGGAAATATCTTTAAAAATATGAGTTTGCGGCCATAAATACAGCCATTTATATACGAGGGCGGGTCAATAAGTACCTGACTTTTAGTAGTAGTGTTTAGTAGAGTAGGAGTAGTGTTGTTTTTTCAGTAAAGAGGTCAGAAATTCAAAAAGTCACGGACTTATTGACCCGCCCTCGTATATTCTTCATCTGGAGAACCTCCTCTATCCGCCCACATCCGTCCATCCGCCCATTTTAACCACAAATTCGGAGGTGCTATTCTAAAGCCCACCCTTGGTTAGAACTACAATAGAATATGGCTCTGTGGTATGGAATCTTAATTACTAAATCCATTCTTAAAAATTAGAGTCCGTTTAAAAACAATTTTTATTTTTTGTCTTAAGGCATTCTCGATGGGATTAGATTATGTTTTACTCCATACACTAGTCGTTTAAAACATCTAAATCTTTACACTCGCTGGTCGTAGGGAAATGCTCGGCATAATATTTTTAATGAAAATCATGAATAGATCAGTTTGTAGTTCTTTTCTCTTGTCTGAAGTTAAATTTAATATCACGGTTCGCTTATTCAGGTAGTATAGACCTCTACTGTTGCAATCATGTAGTGACTCACACTGAACGCGGACAGTGTAAAAATTGCTATCATACTGCACTTAATTGATGTATAAACTGAATGGTAGTGCGTTTTGGTTTTTCTTCAATTTTATATCAATCTCTAGTCTCCTGTGTATAAAAAACATAAATGAGAAATTTCAATAAAATTTACCAACAACAACAACAAAAAAGAAATTAGTTTTTACGCATAATTTTTTCGTGCTCACACTCAAAGCCGGACAGCCAAACTTAACGATAAAATTGGCGGAATGTGAAAGCAAATTTGGAAGTTTTGGTCGTCATGTTGTCAGTTTCGATTGAAAGTGCATAAAGCGAGCATCATGACTTCAAAAAAAAAACAAAGTACAGTCGAATAACGGCAAATCATTATCAATAATCACGCCAAGGGTCTTTCAATTCGATAAATTGCCAAAAATGTCTATTAAAGCAAATCCACAGTCTAAAAAAATAAAAAAAAGAAGGCAGAATTACTAGTAAAAAAAAGATCAGTCTAACAGGCGCAAATTATCACGTCGGGATGAACCTTGGCTCTTAAAAGAAATATCTGAAAACCACCACAAATCTGCGGTTGAACTTCAAAAACAGCTCAATGAACTAAAACAAGTGAACGTTAGTGCCGAAACCATCCTTCGTTTATTCAGAGCCAACAATATTAATGGTCATGCTGCCAGCGAAAGCCTTTTATAAGCGAAAAAAATCAAAAGCAAAGGGTTGAATTTGTAAAGCAAAATATGGAGAAAGATGCTTCGTGTTGGTGCTCGGTTAGTTTATATATTAAGGTTATCTATCAGATTTTTTTAGTAATATTAATTATTTTTAAAGGTATTATTCACGGACGAATCAAAAATTAATCTGTTTGGTTCGGATGGAAAGCGTTTTGCATGGCGAAAGCCAAACAAAGAATACGTCAATATTACAAAAAAAGTGTAAAATACAGTGCATCTGTTACCATATGGGGTTGCATGTCTGCAGGTGGCGTCGGCACTATTCCCGTTATTGATGGCTTAATGAATGCTACGAAAAATATTGACATTATAAAAGAAAATTTACGAGCCAGCACTCAAAAATTGGGAATTAGTTATACTTTTTCATTTCACCAGGATAATGATCCAAAACAAGAATCTTGGATAGCACGAAACTGGCTCCTACATAATTGTCCAAAATTCATTGAACTCCACCTCAGTCGCCCGACTTGAATGTTATTGAACATTTATGGGCAAATTTAAAAATGAGAATGGCCCAGCGATATCCCAAAATTTTTAAGACCTAAAAAAATTTGTACTCGAAGAATGGGAAAGAACCCATCCAGAATATGGTAAAAACCTGGTGGAAAGCATGCCACGCCGCCTTCAAGCCGTCATTGATGCTAACGGAAAAAATACCCGTTACTAAGTCACTGTTTTTTTGGTATTAATAAACAAATTATGATCTAAATAAGTTGGTGCCCGGTTTTCAGTGTGAGCACATAGAAATTATTAATAAAGATGAAATGTTGCGTTTATGTTATACAAAAAAAGTTGGAATCTTTTTTTTTACACATAATAAATGGGGGTTAAATACAAATATGGAAAATTATCAAATTTTTTTACTAACTAAAGTTTGTATTTCCATTGGAAATGCAGTACGATGGTAAATTTTATATTGTCCGGTTTTGAGTGTGAGTCACTGTAGAGAACAATTTGAACTAAACGAAACATTCTATCACATATGTCCTTTTAATTCTGATTCCACTGCTGAAATTTTTCTTTCTGTAGCTGAGCAGTTTAAGATCTCGGCGCTTGGAAAACTCTGTTGCCGTTCATGAAACTTCGTATTAAGCACTTATTCCAATACTATTTTTTAGTATCAAGTAAATTAGATTGAATCATTTCGATCCTCTCTTTACTTGGCATTTCATACTTGGACATCGAAGGGAAGGAAACAGAGTATAAGAATTGGACAGCTTTGTTTTCAGTGCTTTTTTTAAATTATTATTTCGTGTTTTCTTATTTTCATCTCAACAGGTTCGTTAAAGAAAACTTACCTACATATTTCAAAATTGTATTCCGATGAAATAGAAGAAATAAGTAATAAAAATAGCGTCAGCTGTTTTTCAGAACATAAAGGGTGAGAGTTGCCCAACATTTCGCTTTGCGTTACTTCGCCTCGAAAACTTAATAGGTGAACGGACATAATGGGCGAATCAAAAGTCTGAAACAAAGCGAAGCAAAAGTTATATGTGAATCACCCGTTCGAGTGATATTTACTCGTCTATGGCCTTGTATGGCAGCCTTCACGAAAAATGATAACTGCACTCAAAAATTAACATTTAATATTCAGTCACATAAAATTCAGAAATGGCAATTGTGCTATTTTTGTCCCCTAACTGGGCATCTTCTCAGGTAATATGTCTGAATAATTTTATTGCTGTTCATATTGTTAAAGTAGACTGTCTAAATAATTTTTATGATTTTTAGTCCCCGAAATCATCTGCATTCAATCAGGAGGAATCTCATCCAAGAGTCTTGGGTTATGGGCAGGGTTGTATCTTTGCATCTCCCTTAGCTTGAAGGCAAAGTTATTTCAGTGATCGCCTCAGTAATCCCCCTCCTTGTTTTTACCTCCATTGACCTCACGAGTCCTTTTATTTCAGGGGCTCCAAATTATCGCACTCAACTTAAAGTACAGCAATCCCAATAGTTTTGAGGGCATCAGAGTAAAATAAATGTATATAACTATACGTTGAGGAGATCTTACGATGCACTGCGTCAGCGCTTCATAACGCGGTAAGGCTACAGTTACTTATTAAGGTGACCCGGCATTGGGAAGGCTGCTTGCTAATACTGACGAATTAACCTCCTGGTTGCAAATAATCCAATAGGAAGTGTTGGTGCTAGGAATGCTATATTATCGTGTTTGAATATTATTTTACAGTAAATATATTTTAAGTTTTTGCCGAGTCGTTTTCTTAATATATTGTTGCTATCTTTTAAACTTTGCAGTTTGCTAGTGCGTGTATATTTTTCATGTTGGTTTCCTGTGCAGTTCTACCTAATAGTTTTAAGTGTCAAAACATGCAATATCCCACTCTTAAAAACTCAGGAGCTTCTTTTAAAATGTAGTTGTAATACCTCCTAAAAACAGACTGTTTATTTTGAGATTCGTCTAGGTTGACGACATTAAAGCATTAACTGATAATACTTAATTCGAAACGTTAACTTTGATTACGATAGAAATATATCATTTTCAAATTCGATGTATCATTTGAAAACCTAAACAGAAAATGATATATAATAATTAAATAAATAGGTAAATAATATTGTCCGCAATCTAAATTGTTTTTGGTTTCGTAAACTCTAAACGTTACGTGACAATTACATTCTTTCTAATATTTATGAAAATAGGTTTAAGTTTTATTAGTGCGCTAATTATCCTAAATATTTTCCAGATAAGTACAAGCTTTGTCGGATTTCTTTAACTAATGCACCAACTAATTCCAAAGCAGACGTCTTACTCGATTTAAATAAAAGAAATTTTTTATTACAGTATACCTCATGGGATTCTAGGTTAAGTCTGCCTCCATATACTAGTCGTTTGAAACTTACAAATCTACATAAACTCACTAGTCGTAAGGAAATGCTTGGGGTATATTCTTAGTAAAATTCCTGAATGGAATTGTAGTTTATTTCTATTTTCTGAAGTTATTATTGAATTATTATGAATTATTATTATAGTCAGTTATTGCGTTACATTTAAAATTATGTAGAACAAATTTGTGCCACGATTTTAATTGTCACTCCAGCACATTCAATTTCTTAGTCTCACTTTTTTGCTTTGAAAAAATATATATTATCTTCTCCTAATAAGTTACAATCTAAACATTACTAACTTTACAATTATTAACACTAATAAGGGAACCCTGAATCTTTGTTGTTAAAATATTTTGTTTCTGTAGCTGAGTAGTGTTAGATTTTGACGCTTAAAAACTCATATATTAAATATTAAACGTTGGGTTTATTATTGTTATTATTATTGAGTTCTGCTGGTATGTATAGATACTAGATCTATGTGGTTGATAAGGTTATGATGATTATTATTATTAACGCAATTACAACCATTATAAGAATTTCAAAATGAAAATGAATGTAAAATTATGTAAGAGCGAAGTGTTTTAAGAACACAGAGCTTGTTGCCTGAACACGATCAACTCGATTCGATTCGCCTTTCCTCTCTGGCTCTCCTACAGACTAAAAGTTGCCGCAAGTTGCGGAATCCAAAGTGCTTTGCAATTCTGACAACAAAGTAAATCAGTAATCTTTCTAAGCATTTCCATTTGGATAATTTACCCAATTGATCTACAAAATGATTGTGTTTCTTTAAAGACTGGGTGAAAACCTACTTTTCAAATAATATTTACTTCGTTTAATAATTTTTATACCATCGCAACAACCTAACGATTGTTTGTAACACCTAAAAATTTTCGAGGTGGATATATACATAGTTATATAAACCAAAATAATCGGGACGGCGAGACGGGTTAGGCCGAAATCAGACCATTGTCAAGCCTATAAAATGCAGTGAAACAAAACAAATAATGTAATAATGTAATTTTGTACAGCGAATCGCAGTAGCTAGGGGCATCTGCGGTTTAAAAATTTTTAGAAAGGGGGTTTTTCTTTGCCCCCTAATAGGTTTAACGTACATATCTCACAAAATATTTGCTCCGAACTTGTCGTTCCTTCATCTCCTCATACACTGGGAAAATTAGTGAAATCGGATGGTAACCACGTCCATCCCCCCGTGCAAAAGTTATGTTGAAAACTATTAAAAGTGCTTCAACTAGAGATGCATGGTAATCCGTGTAAAAATTAAAAAACGGGTGTGGCATTTTATATCTCAGGAACAACCTAACCAATATCAATCAAATTTTGTGTTTAGCATTATGCTGACATTCTTATGTTACAGTGCGAAAGCGGGCAAAATCAGACTTCAACTACGAATACTTCCCAAAGATCAGAATTTTATATTCTATCTGCTTCTTTCACTTTACTATGCATATATCAAGCATTAATGAGAACATCGGAACAAAATTGCACAAATAGAGCTTTCAAGGTATGCCATCTCCTACCCAAAAATAGCAGAAATTGGACCATAACTTTTCAAGCCCCCATATACCGAATATACACAGTGCCTTTGGCTTACTTTGTAACCAAAATATTTTTCAATCTGTCAGATTTATTAATGAAATTCAGAGAAATTTTTTCTGTATAATATAAGATAATAATAATAAGTAGAGCAAACAAAAATAAAAGTGTAAAAAAAAACAAAAACTAAAAAAATTTCTATGTTGGAGTTCAGCCTTTCAGTACAACAATAAATAAAAATTATTAATAGAAATTCATCAAATACAGAGAATAAATGATTCAGAAGAATGACGAATCATTTAATGACAATAAAACTTTTGATAGCTTGTGGGGTATCCCTTATCCTTGATGACCTACTTTTCCTTTTCCCAGAAATCGAGCGGTCTATTTATATATTCCTATGCAAAAGTGAATCGTTTTCGTCAAAGACACGAACGGCGTTTTGCATACACCTCGGCTGCGGACTTCACTTTTCTTCAGAATCGTGCATACAGTATCCCTTCAAATTATCTCTTGATATTTCTCCTGTATGCTCTTTACTATTTTGGAAACCGGTTAATATAAAAATTAAGTGAACGTACTGTATTAGATATGCTATAGGTTAATACGGAAAATTTTTGAAATCGGTCGGTGAAATACCCTAGCTCACTTATACTACATATAGACTTTATACCGAATATACATATCTGTCAATGTGCGAGTTATCTTTCTAAAATTGCGAGAAATGCAGTTAATTAGGTTGATTTTAATATAAATATATTTTAATAATATATATCGTTTTGTTACCTTCGTTTTGAATAATTTTGCGCATTGCATACGTTAATTCGAAGCTATATTTTATTGAGATTAAGAAGTTCAAATTTGATTATAAACCATATTTAATGAGACTCCACAGAAAAAATAATTCAATAAATAGTTCAATAAATAAATTCAATAAATAGTTTTGTGCATCAGAGCATGCTTTAATATCATATTTTTTTCTGGTATAAATAAACATTGAATGCACTTAATTAATATTTTGCGATCTTCAGTACTTGTTAAACGGTGACCATGTGTTTTGGCAGCCTGACTGAACCTACTATTATGTTATTAACTCACTCCGCATATACATCTCTCGATTATTTAAAGAATGTCTTAACTGTTGCAAATGATTCAAACATACTTCGTCTTGATTCCATTTTTATTCTTTGAAGCCACTTAGTTGGGCATTTATTTGTCAATTTTCCTTTCTCGAAATATTTAATACACCTTATACATAAGATTTAGAAATTTTTTACAACATTTCTCCACTGCATATAAGTATGCTATTCGGCGAAATAAATTTTTTTTTCTGGTTATTAGACCAAACCAAAATTTTTCGAGTGATTCAGTCGTAAGTAAAAACGTTATTTCTTCGTGTTTCGAAGTTATCCTCCAAAATCGAAATATTTTCCTTCGAATTTTTAAAATAAGCTTATCTCCTCTTTCACGGAAGAGTTTTCCTCTTATTTCAAAGGTGAATAATATTTTTCTGTCATGCTTATATGACAGATGTTTTAAGCAACCAAAGTCGGATCCTCAAAAATTAAAAATTTTATATTTCAATAAATATTGCCTCATTTCTGAGGCTAACTTCGAAAAACGGAGAATTAATTTTTTTTTATTATGGCTCGACTGTTGTACAGTGTAATAATTTAATGAAGCCATTATACAAATATGCCAAATATGTCATTGGTATTTTGACAATGTGAAAACTACTGTCCTTCAACACCTGTGTCTACTTAACGTAGAATTAACATACAAGAGAATTAAGAGCACATCATCTAATACCTAAGCTTGGCACTTCCTAGAATTTTAACTTGGTTTTTGTATCTAGACCTAAGTGAAATATTGTATAAACAAGTTATCAATAAAGATGAACGGAGTTCATGATTCATTTAACAAAGGTTTGGTAAGAAAACAGCTTACGCTTTTTGACATCCCTTCTACATTAGTAAAAACAGTAAGGTTTTTTTTCGAAATCTATGCAGAAGATTGCTAAAAATGCTTCAAATAGTAGTATATATTTACAAGAGGTTGGCAATAACATGTTTAACATTTCTCGGTTTTTTCGAGTTTTTATGTGTTGACATTTGAATTACGATTATGAGAAGTGCAGTAAATATTTCGATAAAATTGAATTTTTATTTTGAAATCACTAATAGTAATTTGTATATTTCGGTAAACTTCAGAATAGCATCCCCCGAATTCGCGGTTAAAATGGCTTTGGACGGATAGAGGTTCTCTAGATCAAGAATATATAGCCGCCGCAAGCTTATAGTTTTTAAGATATTTCTATTTAAAGTTAAAAAATTTAGCAATTATTACGTTTAGTTATAAAATTATACGTCTTAAGAGGAACGTCTTATACAACTTCTTATAAGAGGAACATTATCCTCAAATATGATACATGTTAATTTATATTCTACATCATGATAAAATTGCTCTCAATCGATTATATAAAAAAAATTTTAAGTTCAAAAATTTTCTTCCCGTTATATTTCATTTAATTATTTTTTTTTGCGTTCAAAGTTTTGAATTTCTCTGTATTGAAATAGTTTGATACAACAATAATTATTTTGATATTTCTGTAACAAAATAAGATCATCAAAATGAAAACTTGTTATGCAACAATTTTTACTTTATATCCAGTTAATTTTGAAACAGTCTCAATTTCTTTACGTTTGAACATATCTTTAATTCGGTTTTTTACGTACAGTGGCTTACAGCATGATGCAGTAAGAAAATGAAAAAGCTTAGTAAAAATCCCGCTTATATTCCGAAATAAAAAGATGATTTTTACTAAGCGCTATTATTACTAATTTATTGATTTGGAATAAAATGGCTCCTAACTATACAAAGAAATTGGTGGAATCCATGCCGAATAGTACGAAAGAAGTTATAGATAGTAAGGGTTATCAACAAAGTATTAATCGACTTAAAATTTTAGTTGTGTCCTTAGAAAAATTGCAGTGCATTTTTTTTGTTACTAAATCATTTTCGCTAAGATATGCAATTTAATACTGAAATTTGCTTTTGTTTTTAATTAAATAAAATAACTATAAAATCTGACTTTTTTAAAGCTTAAATTAAATTTGTATATCTGTCGCTATTAAGTGGTACTTATCGTTTTGAAGATTTATTTAGTTTTCAGGTAATACTTGGTTTAGTATTTCTTATACGGTTGCATCACTTCGGCTATGAGCCCCGGTATATTTTCAAACGTGTAAATAGATTAGAATGGGTAGGCGGAATAAAATGATTGCATACAAAGCAAACTATGTATGTTAATGTTTCAAAAAATTGTTGAACAATTTCCACAAATAATTAAAGCAAATCTCTAGCTACATGAATATTTGAAAGATAATTTTTTGGACAAACTCTAAGTAAGTATTAATTAACATAAGAATTTGGTAGAAGGTATCACCAGGTGGTTCATACTTTAAAACAAATATTCCATAATAAAACAGAAACACGCGGAATTCTGTGACTTTCCGATTTAAAATTTCATCCATCGATCTGGGTTTTCGTAGAAATTTTTTGGTGATGGTTGATTATAAAGCTGTAAGTTTTGTAGATATTTTAATTTTTGCTTCTCTTTTAATATTATAAATACATTTTTTATTGATAATTTAAGAAAGGAATTTACGCATAGCGCTTAAATCAATTAAATACTTGACATCAAGGAGGACTTGTGCAATCATATTAATATTTTCTAAAGATGTTAATTGGCCTTGAAAACAAATATGTGATTATTGGGATATTTGCGTAGTAAAACATCAGTGTCTGATACAATCGTTGCAACTTTTATACTGTAAGTCAACCCGTCTTAAATTTTTTTTGTCCATTTCATAAGATTTGGAATAACCATGTCGAGAAGCATGTCCTGGTATCAGTATAGAGAAAAGATTGCAATAGAAATATGAAATTCAGTGAATTCTTCAGTAAATTCACTTAAAAATGCGTAATAGAATCTACATAAATTCCAGTAGTGAATAATGATATATTTGGCACATTATTAACCCGTACTAAAATTGGTCATGACTGTATACTTGGGAATACAGTATAATAGCACCACATCGATAAAATATAAAATTTATCTAACAATTATAACACATTTGTTGGGCATTTTTTCTAATTTTGTTTTAATACCTTTATTGTAAAACTGACCAGTCCTCAAATAATTTATTCAGATTTGAGATTTATGCATTAAAACAGTTTATGAAAAAAAGGATACTTCGTGCTTATTCGTGGTAAGTCGTGTTTTTGAAAGAAAGATTATGGAAAATATTTTGCTTAGTATTTGTTTAATTTTTCATACGTTTTTCTACAAAATGTCGCAAGATAACCCAAAAAAAAGCTTGTTTGGTTTTGAAGAGAAATTTTTAAAAGAAAGTATGGGAAGAATTCATCAAATCTTTGGAAATGAGAAATGTTTTATGCGAACGTAAGTAAATAATAAATTCTTAATAGAAATTGCGTTCCTTTGTATATATGTATGTATCGAAATATTTAAATATTTTGTGATATGGACTGCGATCCATCAATATTGCATTCTAAATGTTCACTAAATGTCGCGATGCTGGTCTGGTATTGTGTTAACAAATATAGAACGTGTAGCAGTCGCCTTAGTCGCCTAGATGTACAACTCTAATGTCACGGGAAGTTGAGAGCGTAAATTACTTATCCGACTTTGACAGTTGACTGTATCGGGTATGTTTGGCGTTTAGCAACTAGAAAGTCGGCAACGGTTAGATTGAAAAACTCCCAAAAACAAAAACATGTAAACAGAGGCATTTGAAACCGTCTGTAAGATCACTAATACAAAATGTTAAACAATAAAAAGAAAAGGAAAAGCGAAATTTGATAAAATGTTTTGTGACCTGTTGCTTCGGAATTTTAATTTTCAATTGAAAATGATAAAAAGAAGCAGTCATTAATTAAAAGATAACATGTTTAACTCATTTTATTTATTATTGAAAATTCAAAAACCAATTCTTTTAATATATCATAATATCACAAAAAATTATGTAAATAGTTCTTCAACATATTAAGCCAAAACACAAAATTTTAATGGTAATAAATGTTGAGTGTTTTAATTTAAATGACCAAAAATTGGTATTTTGTCTGATCTGGCAACAAAGCAAAATATTATGAAAAAAAGCAAGTTTTAAGGCGTCTTCACACTGGAATAAGTTGGGAATCACTTTATCAATATATATGCGCAAATCTCAAAGATTCCTAACCTGAAATGGTGCCGGTTCTTTTCCCTTCCATTTTTTTTTTTAAATGTATAAAATGCTCAATTTTTAAATTATTTTTTTTTTTTTTATGTAAAAAAAATTAATCCTCTCTCGAATATAAGAGAACACCGGGCTATTTGCTAAGAGTTGTCTCCAAATACCTGTCGAACAGGCTGTTGCTTTATAACACCGACGAGGAACCTGAAGAATACAAGATGACGGGTGGGGTATTGCAAGGCTCGGTGCTGGGCCCACTGCTGTGAAATGTACTTTATGACGGAAATGTAGGAAAGGAATTAACGCAAATAGGAAGCCTATGTGACACTGCTTTAAGGATCAAAAATCCGCTCACGGCAAATAAGCTTCAACTAGCAGGACAAACAAATGAAGCAATGTTAATTACAAACATAAAAAAATAGAAAATGCTAGTCTTAATATCGACGTCTATAACATAACTTCACAGCAGTTGCTGAAGTACGTAAGCGTTACAATAGACACTCGGCTCAGCTACAAGATGCACATTGAGAAAGCATGTAAAAAAGTGGCGCGAGTAACAGCGGACCTATCGAGAATGATGGCTAATATTGGCGGAGCAGGCTAGAACAATCGAGCACTCCTGGCTATAGTAAGTCAGTCGGTGCTAATGTGTGTGGCGCCCATATGGGGACCAGCAACACAGAATAAATAAAAGAAATATACAATAAAACCTATGCCCAGAAAGCAAGATCTTTGACTAGGTTAAGTGCAACCAGGGTTATCAGGGCAGTCTGCACGGTGTCGCACGAAGCGTCTGTATTCATACGGACATTACGCCGTCACATATAACAACAATGGAACTCAAAAGAGTTTACGACAAATCAGGCAAAGGCATTGGAAGACGACTCACAACAGAAGAGCGGAATGAAGAAAGGCTAAAAAGTATATATGATTGGCACAGGCGCTGGTACAGCTGGGTGAGAACAACAACAACGTCAATTAAAACTCTTGGCGGAGAAAAAGCACTGCGCTGTTCACAAGCTGTTTCCTTGCGACGATGGCAAATAGCTGAAATTATATTTTGATGCGTTTGAAGTCAAAGCGAAATGTGGTAACTGTGCACGCAACTTGACAAAAATCACAAAAGCATCAATTTTCATATTTGTCCAAAAAACTGGGCTAGAAAAACAAAATATGGAAAAACAAAAAAGGTTGATCGCAATTCCAACCTGAGCATCATCCGCAACATTAATATGTACTTACCACCTGTACTATCTTAGATCTCATAATTGTCTTAGCTTAATCAGCTTAATTTTTTTTCGTTATCTATAGAAGAAGATGCTGATTCCAATGGAAATCAATATCAATATCATTCTCGTGTCTCAACAGATTTGCAAATATAATAAATTGCTTGAATTTATGATTTTTAGCATGCTCGCGAAAATACGCTTTTAGGTAACACACGCTTGCGAGGAGATGTGCGCGGCGCTTACGTTTATGAGTGGAATGTTTTCTTCTTTTTTTTACTATGAATATTATTTTTATTCTCAGCATTTTTTCCGAAAGTTAGTTAAAATAAAAAAATCTGAAGAATGTATATATATATGTATACTTTTTTTGTAAGGTTTTATATTGCTAATATTGCCGAAGCGAATTTAATATTTAATTAAATTTTCAAAGATCTATGCATGTGCATTTGAATATACATACCTCCATATATCTCCATGTATATTAAAACTTATATTATTTTTAAGCGATGTCATATAATTGGTTAAATATTGATAGAACATTAACATGAAAATTTCCGTCCGCAAATCAATGCAGAACGTTTCCATACTGGTGCCATATATAAATTATTTAAATAAATGTGTAAAAGCATTTTATAATTATCAGTTTTTTTAAATTCTTAATTGAATTTAAACTGAATAAAAATAAAAATAAAAAAACATTTCTTTAAAATTCAAGTAGCATATATTAATTCTCTGGCTTCTCATCAATATTCGGTGGTTGAGAACTATAACAACAGAAAGCTACGGGTTCCTTTCTGTTGAAAACCAAAGAAATGTTAATTTATCATGAGATGAGTTCCCTCGTTGCGAGGTGATTATACTCGTGTAAATTTTCAGACCTTGTTTTATTTCTCTGTAGAACCTGGATTTTCTCGTATGTTGTACTTTCTCTGACAAGAGTTAGCTAACGTGTTAGCTATGGGTTACCAGTAATTAATGCAATTATTTTCAGACAGGATTCTTTTGTTCTTGTCTCGGGAAAAAAGGAAGTATTTCCCCTCTTTTAATACACGTCGGGGTGATTATCTTGTTCGCTCCCTCTCCTTGCTTTAGCACAAATGCTTTATACATTTTGCTGCTTTAATTTTTCTATTTGTTACTTCTTCGCTTACAGGGCCCTTTTCATTGGTTATTTGTTTGGTTGACCATATGGTATTGAAAATGTTTTGTTTGGTTTTTGGTTAGGTTATTGTTTTGGTTACCTATCGGTTACAGAAAACTGGTTGATCGGTTACTTATTTGATTAGTCATTGGTTATAGAAAACTGCTGGATCGCCACATGCTACAGGTCATTGTTTTAGTTACCAATTAGTCTTCAAAGGAAAGATCAGTTAGCAAGTGAGCAAAACATGAAATGAGTAAAAGAGATATGAGAAGATAAATAGGAGAGATAAGGAAAGAATGAAAATAGAAATGTATAGTGGATGTTGGTAGTGGAAGTACTGGTATATGACTCCACCACTCCTAAGACATTTCGGTCCTCGCAAATTATGTATGCAAGAAAAAAAAACGGTCAAAGTGCCTTCTCAGTATGTACTTAGACCTTACGTTATATTTTCGAATTAAATTTAACATGATTGCTGCTTTTTTCTCCAAAATATCTATAATTATCAGCAGAAGTATGCGTACAAAGAAAAAATCGGTATTTTCCCGAATTTTTTTTTTATGTACCGTTTAAAAATTCTCGGCGTGCTCTTCAGGTGTTTTAGACTTAAAGTATATTTATGTAGTTTTCAGTATTATATCTGTTATAAGTGATCATGGTAGCAAAGAGAAAAGAAATTGATATTGGAGAGAGAAAAATCATTATAAAGTTATGGAAAGAAGGATAAACTTTCCCTGAAAAAGGAGCAACTATCGACATAGCACATTCCTCAGTTCAGCGAGTAATTAAAAACTTTAAGGAAAGTGGGGCCTGCCTTTCTCGTTCATATTTGGCCGATCACCTTTACTCATATGTCGCGAAAAGACATGAGTTTTACAGCAAGTACAAAAGAATCCTCGGCTGGCAGTTAGGAAAATTGCGGAAAATATGAAGGAGCAGTTTCCTAAGTCTATTAGCACTGATATTGTTCGAAGAACTTTAAAAGAATCGAACTTTCGCAGCCGCGTTGTAAAGAAAATGAATGAAGAAAACCGTTGATTTCATTAGTTAATTGACATAAAGGACTTACCTTTGCAAAGGAATATCTAAATAAGCCCACTGAATTCTCCTTCCTTTTTACGGACGAAAGTAAGCTGTGTATTTTCGGAAAAAAAGGTAGCAGCTTGTGTGGAGAAAACCGGGTACAGCCCTCGTTGCTAAAAATTTAAGAGCGTCAGTAAAACATGGTGTAAGCGGAGTTATGGTTTGGGGTTGCATGAGCGCCAAAAGAGTAAGAAATTTAGCATTTATGAATGAAATTATGGACCACAAAGTGTTCATGTGGACGTGGACGTGGACGTTTTGAAACATATTTTAAAATTGAGTTCCCAAAAACTTGGATTGGGGTGCGAGTATATGCTCCAACAAGATAACGACTTTAAGCATACTGCTCATTCTACGAAGCTTTGGTTATTGTTCCAAAAAAACTTAAAACGCCTTCACAATCACCTGACTTAAATCTTATAGAGCACATGTGTAATTTATTAGAACGCAGGATTTGTCAGCATACCATAACATCCAAAGAGATGCTTAAAAATGTAATGCGCGAAGAGTAGTCCAAAATTACCACCGAAGAAACAACGAAATTAGTGGAGTTAGTGTTAGTGGCCACTAACATATTTTGAATAATAACATAATATATTTTACAGATAAATATTTATATAATACCAATGAACTAAAAAAATAAAAGTTTCAGTTAATTTCATAGAAAATACATTATTTTATTAGCGGTTGAAAATTTACTCGGACATTGTACGCACAGTTTTCCCGTTGAGTGTATTACATATAATTACATATAATGATTTTCGTTATTCTAGCAGACTCTATGCCGAATATGTCGGTCAGTATGTGAGTTATCTTCATTAAATTACGTGGAGACATGTCCTCTGGTGTAGATGAGTAATGACAACAGTTAATGCAATCAGTCCAGACCTTCTCCTAGCCCAACTATACCAGATATAATGATTTGCGACTTTCTAGCTGACTTTAAACCGTTTATGTTGGTCAATATATGTGATATTTTAATGAAATTAAGTGGACATATTTTCTTAAACCAAATGTGGTTTCGCGCTAAATTTTAATGAAACTGGTCTAGACCGCAGTCTAAGACTTTTTCTTCATATATCTAATATATTTAATTGAGCCACCAGAGTTGAGTTTATATAACACATATATGTCATTTGAGTTAATTTGGTTGATTTTAATATAAATATTATAAATAGAATATTAAATATAAATAGAATAGAATTATATATTACAGGTCTTAGACCTGTTATATATTAGTTATATATTATTATATTATTATATATACATACATATATATAGACCTGTAATATAAGTTAATAAGATAACAAATATGAGAGTAATCCATTAACGGTTTTGTCGAATAATGCATGCTGAATACGCAACTTACGCAACATTTTTTTAATGTAAAGTTTTGACAGCACCTGAAAGTATTTAACCTCCTTTGATCCTTGTTTATTGCGAGAGTATAATGTTCGGTTACACTTAGCGCTTTCTTCTTTGTTTAACATAAACTTTTGCCAGTATCTGAAAGCATTTCCCTGGCTTTTATTTTTGAAAATTGCGAGATTATAAAATGTAGTCGCTTTCTTAATTGAGTCCATTAATTTTTTTATTCAAAACTGGCTTCTAACAAACTTTGACATTTTAGTGGATAACTGATATAGAAATATTGTCTTAAACTATAGTAATTAAGTATCTGAGTAATATTTAATTTTGTGCAACTAAAATTTCTTTTAATTATTTTATCATACAAATAAAAAATATTTGTATTTAATACGTTTCTCATGCAATTGTGATGCTTTTTATAAATTGTTTTGTTTCTTTGTTATATTTTGTTTTTTTTGTGTTTAAGTATTATTATAATTTGTCACCTACGTACTTATAGCACTAATTTTTAACATGTATGTATGTATTTAAAGTTCTATATATAAAAAAAAAAAATATATAAAAATACCCAAAGGTTAATTTTAAAATGCCGAATCGAATTTTTTTCGGCAGTGGCATCCTTGCCATTAGTAACGTGGATCGGTGGTGAGTATGCATTTCTTACGAAAATCTGGTGGCTATGAGTCGTGCTCGGTGGTTATAAGTTTTTTCAAACTATTAAAAGAGTTCAAAATGTCAGTATTTTGAAAACCTGACATTATATTATTCTTTAAAAATTTCACCATAGGGTAGGGTAGTACTGCTTTTGCGTAGTTCCGTATACAAAAATTTACGATAATGTTCTTTCATACCAAGAAATTGTTTTGTTTATTTAATATTAGTTGGCGCTTTCATATTTTATACACGACAAGCCCCAAAAATTTAGTTGTTAAATCAGCGAATTGACATTTATTAAACTAAATTTTTAGATTAGAATAGCGGTCCGCATTTCATAGCACCATTGTGCAAGTTGAGTTCACACATACACTTACACTCTATCTTTCAGTCTTTGTCGGGACCATGGTATAGGAGGAGTAGCAAAACAATCAGCTATTGAAACGTAAACAATCCATAGCTGTGAGATTTGTGGAGAACTGTCAAGGATACTCTGGGATTGAGTTTCTTTTGGTACCCAAAATGGCTGACTTTTCCGGGAAAATGGTTGCAGTTTGCTATTTTCTAAAAATTTATTCCAATGTTGCATGAAATATATTGATTATACGGAAGCGTTTAATATTTTTTCGATCTAAAATGAGCTTTTAATAATGATTCTTAAAGAATACAGTATAATTTCCAAATATAAAAATAATTAAGCTTTGTATTTATGCCTGTTTTTAATTATCGTAAATTAATAAACATTCACCACAGAAAAATGGTGGGAGCACATAGCACAGGACCCAAAAAATGCACGCTCCTCGAAATTTGTTACTAGTTTTATAATCCTGTAGATTTAAATTTCATAATAAGGTAATAATATCGAGTATTTAAGATAGGTGAATGAAAACTTTGGTCCCTAAAAGGTTCCTGCTCCAGTACACCGCTGTCACCATCACCAACCGCATTCACATAATGATCATGACAAGATTATGAAGATGATCACTATGCCCTTGAAACTATAAACATACGTGTAGTAATGTATAATTAAATCTAAAAACGTTTTATATTTTAGATATAGCAAGTATTTTGATACACTATTGGGTCCACTTTGCTTATTTTTGTTGCAATATACCATTCGATTGGATAATCGAGAAGCCACGTATTAAAGTTATTTTGGCAGTTGTTTCATTTCTGCATCTTATTCTATATTCCACTCATCCGCGTAGTCATAATGAACATCGTAGTCGCGGTCATGACCACACACATGGGCATTATATGAGAGTTGGTTTATGTGTGTTGGGTGGAATTATAGCAGATAATTTGTATATATTATAGAATTGTAACGCGTTTAAAATATTATGAGCATGGACACAACCATATTCATTCACAAATAAAAGAACCAACTCCGTAACATAAAAGAAAGTTGACCGAAAATCTGATGCTAAAAAGTCAGAAAACAGAAAACCTGTAAAAAGCTAAAAATAGCTAAACTAACGAAGAGTTTTTTCTTCGCCAAATTAGAGTAAGAATTATAAAATTTATTTATAAGCAAAATTGTACGGTTTCTTAAAAATATTTCAAATAATAACATTATAAATAAAGTTTTTGTACCGTAAAAATTCGTCAATCACTACAAAATCTGTTAAAATAAAAAGTACTGTCGAAGTTTGTACAAATTTTATTTATTCTATTTAGAGCGCTTGATCGATAAAGAGCGGTGATTATTATAATGTTATTCAACTATGTTGACGTAAGACGATGTTATTATTGATGTAATTAATCACTGTAAGAAAGATTTTATTTCGCTAAGGCAGTATTCGGCTTGTTCAACCGCGACCAAATTTTTACTCATCTTGCCAATGTATCAAGCTAATGACCATGCTTTTTTGGTTTCTGCTAATAAACCTTCTCGTTGGTCAATCAAGTCTGAATTGGCTTGCAAGACACCTTATTGTGCAATATCATTTAATTTTTTCACCTATATAACAAATACATATATATATTAATTTATTTTGTTATATTTTAATTATTCTTTTTGTACATCTACTCATATAATACATTTTCACACTACCATGAGAGTTTTATTAATATTTTTATTTCCATGTAATACAGACAGGTTTTTATTAAAGTATACATTTTTTATTCGCTAAGTGCTAAAATATAAAACGCAAACACAAATTGTGATTCAAAGTATTTATACCTAAATTAAAGAAACATCAACTCTCTGTTAACGTTATGTTATTTCTTCGGGTCCACTAATAAAAGAATCCAATTTATAGTTAATCCAAGAATAAGGCACTTCAAAAAATAAATTTCGCATATATCCATCTATCCAAATTATATAATTTAATTATTTGTTAATGCCAAAAAATATTGTATTAATACCAAACTAAGAATGTAAACTACCGTCACCTTGACTCGCCACAGGCAGCCATGTTTGTTTTTCGATCAAGAAGTGCATTTTGGGGGTGAAAATTAGGACTTTCTTTAGGTAAAAACTTTTGACTTTGGACTTTTAGCGTCCAAAATACCTATTTTAA
Source organism: Bactrocera minax (assembly GCA_021498325.1). Lineage (NCBI taxonomy): Eukaryota > Metazoa > Arthropoda > Insecta > Diptera > Tephritidae > Bactrocera > Bactrocera minax. The sequence goes on along the minus strand of JAKEEE010000117.1, from coordinate 231,914 downwards.
TAATAAAATAAACAAGTAAGGAAGGGCTAAGTTCGGGTGTAACTTTTTATATTTATATTTATATTTTTTATTTTTTGGGGAACATTTTATACTCTCGTAATATTCAAGAATCAAAGGAGCGGAAATACTTTCAGGGGCTGGCAAAACTTTATGTTAAAAAATAAATTTATGTTAAAAATTCAACATTCATTATTCGACGAAACCGTTAATGGATTACAATCATAGTTGGTATCTTACTAACTTATATTACAGGTTTTACAGGTACAGTACATTACACGTCATTACGTACTACGTCATTTCGTTGCTATATTTTGCTCCATGTTCGAGGCATATATATTAAAATCTACCAAATTAACTAAAATGAGAAATGTGCAACACAAACTTAACCACAGTGGCTTAATTAAATATTGGGTTGTTCGGAAAGTCATTTCGTTTTTTTAAGCTTCGAGGTTAAGTCCATGCCTTTCAAATGGCCATAAACAGTTGAATTCGACAAATTTAACCTCTCACCGATCTCTCGTGTGCTGATTCGCCGATTTGCATCAACTAATGCCTTTATCGCATCTTTGTCAGCTTCGACCGGCCTTCCAGACCGTGGTGCATCTTCGACATCAAAATTGCCGGATCGAAATTTTGCAAACCAGTTCTGGCACTGGCGTACTGTTAACACGCCTTCTCCATACACATCCGTCAATTTTTTTTCTCGCTTGGACAGCATTTTTACCTTTTCTGAAGTTAAAAAGTAAAATATGACGAAAATGCTGCTTATTGCTCTCCATATTTAAAAAGGCACCAACCAAAAACTACTGGGTAGAATTAATAGAACTTTTTCACACACAAGCCTTGCAGTATCAGCTCTCATGACATATAATGGTTATGGGGCTTAAGTGTGAAGTTAGTTTCGAAAAAAACGTAATTAAGTCCTCTGGCGGGAAAAAACGAAATGACTTTCCGAACAACCCAATATATCAGGTATATAAGGAAAAAGTCAAACATAGAAACGGAAATCATTATATTAAAAATATGGGGTCTAGACCAATTTCATTCATATTTAGTGCGAAACCACGTTATGTTTAAGAAAACATATCCACTTAATTTTATTAAAATCATACATATTGACCAACATAAACAAACACGTTCACTTAATTTTGCTAAGATATCTTAGATATAGACCGAAATATATGGTATAAAGTCTGCCGGAAGGTTGAAAATCCCTATATTATATATATGGGCGCCAGGGGAAGTATTTACCCGATTTTTCCAATTTTTGACACCAGAGTACATTATTATCATGGAAAGATAATCCTCGACTTTCATTACGATTTCTCATAGATTTACCGATATTTTCGCTAAAAACTCAGATATTGGCACTCAGGTCAATATACGGAGTATCTCGTGGCTTGAAAAGTTATTTCCGATTTCGAATATTTTTACACATGAGATGACATATTTTTAACGTGCCTTTTGTGAAAAGCTTGATTAAAATATCTTAATTGATGCTTGATTTATCTACTCCAAACTGAAATTTTAAATTGTGTTATATGAGAAGTATGCGTGGTTTTTATCCGATTTCGCCCATTTTCACAGTGTGATATAAGAATGCAAATGTAATGTTACATACCAAATTTTGTTGGAGTTTGTTAAGGCGATTTAGGTGTTACAAACAACAGTTAGGTAAACAAAACTAATATACTCTGTTGCAACATGTTGGAGAGTATAATAAAATTAATTAAAAAGCATAAATGACAGACTTAAAAACAGTTTCAAAATGTAACGTTACAGAGTTCTCAAGGGTATATTTAATTTTGTAATCATCTAGAAGCACGCAAAGTGTTGAAAATCTTTTTAATAAAAATAGTATTGTGGAACAGAAATACGAATTTAGAAGTTGTCAGAATGTTCAAGTGGCGATGCATTGGTACCGATATTAGGGTTGCCAAAGGAGCCCTTTTACTTTCCGTTTGGTTACCATATAAGTAAAAATTGCAAGCTTTAATAACGAGTAATAAAGTGTTAAGTTAGTTGAACGCAAAATAAAGACAAGTGTAGAATTCAGGGTAGAGTTTTAACGTAGGCGATTAATCTAGTAAATCCGTTACAATATGTTCTTTTAAGCTTGTGGAGGATATTAATACATCGTCTAAATAGACAACACAAATCTTGTTTACATGTTGTTTTAAAACATACAATAGTTTACAAGACTCTGGAATGTTCCAAGCGCTGTTTTGTAACCAAAAAGAATTCTTTTGCTGTTGAAAGTGTTTCCGTGTTTTCGCTGTTGAAAATGCTGATTTTGCTCTTTCATTACGGTGTACCTCAATGGTGAAAGCCCTACGCCAGATCAATGATACTTAAATAACAAAATTTTCCCAATTTGTCAAATACGCATATTTGGAATTCACAACTTATCAACAATCTTAGTTTCCCGTATTTATCAGCCTTTTTGGGTATAACTCATAAGTGCAAATTATATAGACTACTACACTGTACGATTGTTTCTCACGCTACTATTTCTTTTATCTGCCGATCTACCTCCACACGCTGTACTAAAGGATATATATAAAATCTAGTAAAAGGCAAGTTTTCTCCTTCCTTTCTTAGTCTGCTAAGGAAATTTGTGCTCCTTCATTAAAATATATAAGCATTGTTGCAAATAAAATATTGTTCCATATGATACCGTCAAAATAGTTGGGAAACGGCTATTCTACAAAATTCACAAAAAAATTATTTCCTAAAAAGTGATATACTACAATAAATTGATTCTTTGTTAAAATATTGCTCCCCAAAAACTTGAATGTATTGTTGATTTTACTGCGGATTGTGGTCTACATAACTTAGGATTTATTACAGTAAATTTGGCTCTTGTATCAACTCTAAATCTAAGTTTCCTTATGAGCGTATTTATAATTATTTAGGGCAGTTTTCTTCGGATACTAATTCAAAGGTTTTGCAATTTTTTTTAACACCCAATTCCATTGGCTGGATTAATGATTGACACGGATTATCATTATTCTGGGTAATATTACTATTTGAAGTAATTACTATGGTATTAATTTTGTGGACGAATTGGTTGGCCCTTAATATGAGTATTAGATGTAAACTTCCACTGCACTGACGAGTGCGGATATAAGCTATTATTACGTTGCTGTCCCTGTTGCTAAATTTGTTCATTATTGGTATTGTTGTAATATTGTCCACTGTTAGCGTTATTGTTGTATTGTGTACTGCTGTTTTTATTTTCTTAATTTTGTCTGTTATCATTATTATTACTGTACAATTTTTCTGTTTTCGAATTTGTGTTTACTCTAGTCCCATTTTTTTGTGCATATTTATTAGTATTAGCAAACAATTATAATCGACCAGTGTATTTTACGTCTTATCGCCACGTCGCCAACAATTTTATCTTTTATATTTCCCTTTAAGAAAAATTTCGCGCAACACAATCCCGCTGATTTGCGAAAAGAATCTTAAATAGGTATCATAGAATTCGTTCTATAAACCCTAACAAAGTGTTTTTATTACTGTTGTATGATGGTATACTAGTAAAATTTGTTGACAGAAGCATAAATTAAGCGTTAATATCTAAGTTATCCATTTTAGTTGTTGCTTTCAGTGATTCACCTTTCGTGAAGTTCACCTTTTCGTGAAAATTCTTCACTTTATTTTTTTTTTATTGTGTTTGTTTTTTTTATCTTCAGCACTTCACGCACTGAAAGTAACGCTTATTTTAACTATTAAACTACTTTGCATAAAAATTTTATATTTTTACTTTTTATGTTTTTAAATATTGAGTTTCAATAATAAGTCCGTTCTTCTCGAAGGTAACTTTATTAATTATCCAGATTTATAATGCTTGCAATTAAGATGTGGTTAAGAAATATGAGCTTAAAACTTATTAGAAGAGTCAAAATGTGTATTGTTGTTGTTCTGTAATGAAAGAGAAATAATTTAGTTTTTAGCAAGTGAGCAAATTACGAAATTAGAAAAAGAGATGTGCGAAAATAAGTAGAAGAGGTAAAGCAAGAATGAAAATAGAAGTGTATGTTGTTCGTAGTGGAAGTACTGGTATATGACTATATGTATTTTAATTAAACAATAATATTTTAAATTAATGAACTCAGTACTTAATACTAATTGGGTAATTTTTCTTATAATTTAAGGACTAAGATGGAGAACTTCGAATCGAGCTTAAGAATTTTCTTCCGAAATTTGAAGATATCTGAAAAGGATAATACAGAGTTAAAAGTCAACTTTTTTGTATTTATTGAAGTATCTACATTAAACTTTAAATATGTACGCATGCAAGATAATACCCAACTTTGTACAAAGTTGAACGCAACAATATTTAACATACTTCTGTTTTTACCAGTTACTGTTTTGAGTTTTATGTGAAGCAATTTTAAAAATTGTATTAAAATTTCAACATAAAATAATTTGTTTGGATTTTATGTTAAGCTATGTAATTCTCATGTTTACCTACACAAATAATTTTTTAAATATTCCCTCGCATTATTCGTCAATCAAAGTCCATTCTTTTTGTAATTACTCAACTTAGAATAAAAGAAAAAATTATGCTTCAGTAATGCTAATAATATATACATATATGTATATATATTTATATTTAAATTATATTATATATTATATATTTAAATTATATATAAAAAAAAGTACAAATATTTTACATATTCCTATGAATACAACACTTTCGATTTTGTATTAAAATGCCCCAAGATAACAAGATGAACCTACTTTAAGTAGACAGTGCAGCATATTAAAAATGTACTTATCACTTAATGTGCTAATACCTGGGCTTGATTACTGAAACTTGATTACTGAAACTAAAAAGTAAGTACAGAAGAAAAACCCGAAAACAACGTTGACGACCATATTTAGTACGAAACAGGTTACCCGAATTGGATACTAGAATGTTCAGACACTATATTATACCGGAAACTGCAACAATTGACCCCGGAGTTTCAAAGATTCAAGCTCAATATATTGGGTATTAGCGAACGTAGATGGTGCGGGTTTGGTAAACACATGGCTAAAAGTGGCGACAAATTCATCTATTCAGACCACAATAGACATCACATCGAAGGAGCTCGTTTATTGATGAAAAAACTCGCTTCTCGTGCACTAATAGAGTGGAAACCAATATCATCACGACTTCTGCTGGCCCGCTTCAAATCCCGTCCGCGGAATGTCACTGTAATCCAGGCTTAAGCCCCAGCAGAAGTTAGTGACGCTGAGAAAAAGCGAGATTTGTACAGCCAGCTTGCAGCAGTTTTTACAAGCATTAAAAAAGAGGATACAATTTTATTAATGGGTGATTTTAATGCCCAAATTGGTTTCCAACACGTCATGGGTAAGCATGGAATCGGCAGTTTGAACGAAAACAGTGAATTGCTACTGGACTTTTGCAACAGCAACAAGCTTATAATTGGTAGTTCAGTCCTCCCGCATAAAATGCAGCATAAAACAACCTGGCGCTCACCAAGTAACTACACAGAAAACAAAATTGATCACCTGTGCGTCAGCAAAACTTGGCGCAGAAACCTTTTATATGTTCGCACTTTTGAAAGCGTCGATGTTGGATCTGATCCTTTTTTGGCTGCATCAAAAGTAAGAATGCGAGTTATGGCTATTGCCAAAAATTAATCTACAAATAGACAGAGCTTTAACATCGACGCGTTTAAAGATTCACCTATCCATTCTAGATAAATATACTTCCTTAAAAATCATTTGCACTAAAAACATTACAACACAGGACGTACATCAACATCCTTTGGCGCAACATCAAGCAACCTTTTCTCGATGTGTGCGAATGAATACTGAAGCCGAAGCAAGGGAAGAAACAATTTTGAATTAGCGAAGTTACTATCGATATCATAGACCGCAGACGCAAAGTCAAAACTCTCGGAGAGCTGTTTTGCCTTACTTTTTACTCCACCGTGAAAACAATATTTTTATACGGTTGCGAATCCTCTCCTTAACAAAAACGCTAATACGCAAACTGCAGTATTTTGCAAACTCGTGTTTATGAAAAATCTTAAGGATCTGGTGGTCTCGTACAATCTCCCATTAAGATCTACCGAAAAACCCAACGAACTATCTATCGAGCTAACCATTAAATGCAGAACCATCAATGTAGGGTGGGACATACACTACGCAAAAATATCGGTGGGGTTTGCAGAGCTGCTCTATTTTGGAACCCATAGTATTAAGGAAATTGCGGACGTCCGAGAACTTCCTGGCGACGTATGGTAGATGCCGACTTGAAAGTCTCACATACTAACTGGAATAGTCTATAGGAACTCGCAAAAAATCGGAACGACTTCAACACTTTTATTTTGGCCCTACGTTCCAGCCGAAGTTAAGGGAAATAATATATAATGCATTTGCATTAAATTATATTATACTATCAAACAATTTTGCAAAACACTTAAATGAACATTAAGAGGATATGCTTATATATGTACATTACTTTGAATATTTGGATTTCAATACAGCAGTGTACAAGAATATTAGGGTAACGTCCTATAGAGATAGTAAATACGTATATACAGGAATGAAAAGAGCGCAGTGCCGTAGGTCAAATTCAAACAGTAAATATTGTCCTTGTGCGTCTTCTTCAGTATATGTCATTCATTTGAAGCGTAAGTAATAATACTTTTTTTATTATATTCAATTAACTCAAATCTGCTATAGTGAATTGCCGTGTTATGCTATACAATTTTATAATTTAACTATTAATGTTTTTCATATATTTTGAATTATTTTTCGTTTATTAAAATTCACCTAGTATTGTATCAAAACATTATTTAACGTTTCCTATTTTATCAGAAATATTTACCGAATATTTGTGTTACAGCTCGCAAATACTATGTACTTCGTGCAACCCTTTCATGTACAAAGTTATTTAAACTTTAAATACTTAATTAGAAGAAGTAGAAGATACTTTAAGTAGAAGAAGCCTTTTAAATTTTAAAAATTACATTATTTTAAGATTTCATTAACAATTTCCATTAAAATACATTTCCACAAGAAAATTTCTTCTTTTCCAGTCCTTTTATTTAAAGTTCTGTGCCGAAGAAACGCTTTATTTCGATCGGATGATCTGAGCTGTGTGAAAATATTGACAACCATACGATTCTTTTGTTACTTGAATGCCTACATAATGAAAAAAAATGCAACCTACCTCCAAGCTCTTCGAATTTTATTATAAAATACATGCCGGCAATTTTGTACTGAATCATTGTTTATATGTGCATTTCTCTCTTTTTTCTAACAACCATGCTTATTTATCTACACATAAATCCCTAGTAGTTTGTTTTTATTTTTATTATATTAATTCTCCATTTTCAAAAATTATTGGTTATACACGTACATATATATATATATATTAAAACTTTCATCAGAAATAATTAAAACGATAATTTTAGAATTTTTTTAACTTTACAAGTTTTGATCAGAATTAATGAATATATAATTTTTCTAAGCATGTTTCGGTCTAAATACTGTTGAAATAAATCTATATTTGCTAAACAGCTCTCAATCAATTATTTTTCAAATTGTTTTTTTTTTTTTTTTGTTACTTATGCTTCTTTCCATTTTTTTCGTTATGGTATTCGATATAACAAAAGTCAACTAACGACTAAATCCCACGTTAATTATTTGAGAGCACTACCAAAGATTTTTCTTAAAGTTTCTATGAGCGTACGAGTACAACAACGCAACTCGTACGCAACCCTTACGCAACTTTGTGTATGAGCGATCGTTTATCCCTTTCTTATGCCTGTGTTGGTTTACATGCTAATTCTTTCAATATATTGGAGTTTTAGTAGTCGTGACTTGTTGGGTAGGAACAGCAGAATATTAATCATACTATAGATAGTCCAGCTGTACAGACCAGACCAGACCAGGTGTATAAAAGGGTAATTTCTTGCACATGGTGGTAGCATTGAAGAGAAATGTAAGGAAAGATTCAACTAATCTTGCTCCAACTATACCCTAAAGATGTTCGTTTGGTATTAATTATAATTATATTAATATATATAAATTAAAATTATAATAATATAAATTATATTAACTATATTAATATAATTAATATAATTAATGGTATTAATTAGTACCTAATTTTGTCCTTAGGGTATATGTTGGAGACTAATTCATTTCCAATTGGATTTTATAGAGTGTAACCGGGTGTACTTTCTTTAAAGATTACTTGCACAATTTTTTGCCGGGGTGCAATTTGCTATTGTTGGACGTTAGTTTAATTTTGTTATGAACTTGTTATTAAATTGTTGCGTATTGTGCAGAACAACATGGGCGCAAGATGGGAACAAACTGTTCTAAGCTCCCAAAAAATGAAGATTTTACATCAGGGTTAGAAAAAAAGAAAACAACTAAGCTATTTTACGAAATTACTAATGGAAGCTACTAATAGTTGTCCACAGATTGTTTCATCATCCTTTTATTGCTTTAGATCATACCAAGAACAATTCAAAAACAATATGATTCGTAAATGGCTGCAGAAAGTCAAAGTAGACGAAGGAATATTGCAATTAATGTTATTTAATTATACTTAATGTTATGCGAATGACAAAAGAAGCACCTCTTGCTGATAGACTTTCCATTTTAAGTTTTGATGAAATGAAGGTTAGCGCTATGCGCGATTGATGCACAAATCGATATTTGCAACTACGCCCAAGTAGTATACAGCATGTTGATTAGAATCATCTTGGAAAATGGATTTCTGTGCATATGATTGCAAGATGACAAAGGCCATTTTAGACAATATAGTAGTGAAAATGTAAGATGCTGGTTTCACTGTGTTTTGACACAGTAACTTGTGTAACTTTGGAAAGAGTTAAAAGTGACAAGTGGCACGAAAACGTCTTCATTAATAATTAAATGCGTATTCTATTTAAATGATATACTTATAATTCTAGATAACACTTGATTTGACAATCTGGCGATAGAAGGTACATTTTTGTATTTGCTGCCGTTCTCCATGTGCTGAAGTTAGTCCGTAATCAGTATCTCGACGTAGGTTATACATATGTATAAAGGAAATTTGCTTCATCTAAAAAGTAACAGCTGCACCTTAACGTCGGTGTCGGACATATCAGTTATATACAAATTGACGGAAGAGCATCCCACTGTGCAACATGCTAGGCGTCAAAAAATTAAGTTAGCTGCGCAATTTTTTTCGCACAGTACATCCTGCGCAATTCGTAAACGTTATGAATTAGGGTTTGAAATTTGCAATGCCACAGAAATCGTAGTGTTTGTGGATGTTATAAATGATTATTTCGAACTTTTGAATACAAAATTCAATAAGTATCAATCTGTTCCCCGTAAAAAGCCCTTCGGAATTGATTTGGAGCTCCAAGTGAAATTTTCGAGAGATGTAGATAATTATATCAGCAGCATACGAGTTTTTGGCGGGCAATATTGTTCCCATTCATTCCAAAGAGTAATTTAAGCAACAGTTTGTTGTGCGGCTTATACACTTACGGTAAAGACAAGTATAACATACAATATACTTTAACATATCGTCTTAATAAAGATATACTTGAAAACTTCTTTAGAGCATTGCGTTCAAAGGGTGGTCTTTACGACAACCCAACCACAATCCACTTCATATACAAACTACGAACATTTCTGCTTGATAAACCCCAAAAATATTCTAAAATATCTGTAAAAATTTTACGCATTTTTGCACCATTGCCATTAAAATAGTCCGCAACACGGAAAGCTCCACTGCTTTTAGAAATGAGGTGCACGACGAAACCGAATGAATCTGTCTAACAGAAGACTTATTGGACATTGGAATATAATGTAGAAAGCATTGTTAGAAAATTGAGTTTATCCAAACATATTTCGATTGAACCAACATAAACGTGGGTAGATGAATTATCAAAATGAGCATTAACTAACTAAACCTAACTAAACTAGTTTTTTTAAATAAAATTATGCTTGGAAACCGCTTAATTATCGCTTGATCGCAGATTACGCTTGGAAACCGTTTATTAACATTATAGTGGAAGTAAAATATGTGGCTTAAATAATTACTTGGAAAAGCCTGTCGCTTGTTCTGAGGGTATAAATGTTAGCTCTGATGTCTGAAGGCTCATCTTTAAAACACACGTGTTCCATCGTATAAGAAAATTAAACAAAATTAACAGGAATACCGGAAGCTCTTCAAGTACAAATAACACTCCGCAGAGCAATCAATAGCGATGGTGACCCAATTTCCATCATTCAACCAATAAATAATATAAGCAGAAGGCAGACTGACTAACAAATTGTACGTAGGCAAACGGAATAAGACATTTTACAGCAATATGGGTATGTGTGGTGTTACTGGTACTGTCTCTCGTGGGAAAAATAAGACGAAACAATGACAGAGCTAAGTTGATGTAACTTTTGACTAACTGCCCTGCCACAAAACGTAATGAATGAGTCTAGATGTCCACTAAAATTGAAATACATAATTTTTTGTAAAAGAAAAATTTACCTAACAGCCCCATGTAAAAAATATTGAAAACCGTCTGTGGACGACTATAGCGGGTTAGCTGTAAAAATTTAAGACGTTAACATTTCAATTAAGGCTTAAGAATAATTTATTTTCGAAATATGTTTTAAATGTATTGACAAAAAATTGTAATGAACATATTTGTTCATCAATATATAATCTACCACTTTAGGAATAGAATCAGAACATTACTTACGGAATCTTACGGACTCTAAAAATCAGATCATGACCATCTGTTTTTACTTGTTGTGATTTATCGTGAAATGATAAATGTTTCTTATTTGGCCAAATTTGTGTTGAATCCATATTCACTCGAACAAGATTCGATGTATCGTAGATCGACATAAACATCAAAACTTCTTTACACCGACGAACTCCACTTTTATCCACTTAACGTGAATCACGTGTTCACATTTCCTATGAAAGCTCTATTGGTTTCCACGCTTATACTCCTACTTATACGCCTACTCAATAGCCAATCGGTAAAAAAATAAGTGAAATATAATTAAGATTTTCCAACTTTTTCACTTTGAATGTCAAATTTCTGTTTCCTCTGAAAGCAACTTCGCTTACATACAGTAGCGTACACGTTTTATTACAGAAACGTTTTTGTAGATAGTATCTAAGATTACCTAAACACTAAAAGAGAAACAATGTATACTATATGAACTTATTCATGTAGACAAAAATTATTTTAATACTTACCATCTTCAGTAAATCCCCATTTGATGGTAATACATGTGGCTATGAGGCTTCAACAATTGGTAGGTGGGAACGAGTTCTCCTCTTTGGTTTGTATGATTCCGCCGCTTTCGAATGGGGTTTTGCTTATTTAGGAATCGATTTAGCTGCAGTTTTATCCAATCGTGATGGACGCGCTTCTTTTGTTGCTACTACCTCCATTCTTTTGTTGTGTTCCATCTGTTATATTGCTCATAGACAAATTAACTGCATTCATAAATGATGACAAATCCAATGATTGCAAACAACTATTTATCAACACATCTTCATATCATATAATCTGGATCTTCGATACTCTCGACAGAGTTCTCGAACTCTTTATCAATGTCTACCGGGTCCATTAATCATTGCAGATCGTAATCATTTCATTGCAGAGAGATTGAGTTTATTTTGGCTATTCCAACTTTCTATTTCTTTTAAACATACCTGACATGTTGTAATAGCAGCAATCATCCTGAAACACCTAAACGATACACATAAACTCCTAATAATAAATGTGAAATAAGGTTATACTTTACTATTGTTGGCGCAACTTTTGGTTAAAAATTGGTTAAGCTACTAAGACCGTTTGAAGAAGGTCTTAACGATTACTCCAATATGAAAAATTTTTTACTTCAGGAATTAAAACAGAAAAATATTAACAAAATGCAAGATAAAACAACTATCAGAAAAATTTCTATCCTATTGAGTGGTCAGAAAGTTTTGTGCTTTTAACTGCAATGAGGACCAAACTAACGGATAATTTCCGTGCCGTTTTTCACAAAACTTATGACAAATTTGGTTATATCCACCAAAATAATCACCTGATAGCTTTTAAAAAAGATAATTTTTTGAAAGTTTGCTTTATGCAAAATAAAAGGTTTTGCCAGGTCAAATTCGAAAACCAATAATTTTGAATAAAATTGGATTTTAATTATGATCGTCTGTAGACGGTGTTATTGGTTTAAGAAGAGGGAAACGCTATTAGTGGTTCGACCATCATCAAACATTTCTTTAATATCAATTTATTTGGTGTTTAGGAAAGATTTCATGATATTAAAAAGTTAGAGAGCGGTCTTTTAAGTGAAAACTAAATAAATAAAATACACATACTTTGGAAGCAGACTCCTGAAGCTCCATCCTATGGTAATATCGGCAACAAAGAAATTGAATGTTTACTGAAAAATATTTCGAAAATGAAATATCGGAAATGTCAGCCGTTGAAAAATCCAGCAATAAAACTAAAAATAAGAAAAATATGAGACTATTTAAAAAGACTGCAGGAAAAAGAACTAGTGAAAACTCAACCGAGTGAAACGGCAAAAAAATAAAATAAAAGAAAATAACATGAAAATGTTTCTGGAAGTGGAAACTTGAAAACAAGACAAAACTGTCCTATATATTCTCTTAATATTATTCTAATATGAATAATGATCCACACCTCGTTGAAAAATAATTGGCGCATTCTGTAATCCAAATGGCATTTGTACCCCCCTCTTACCCAGACTCTAGATAGATTGTGGAAAAATATTTAGATTTTCCCAAATTTGTGGTAGTACTTCCGGGTTTAGCATAAAGTACCTATCAGATTTGAGTTTTTCCTTATTTTTTTTTTAAATCGATTACTAATCTCAATATCGGACTTCAGTCATCATTTATCCACTTCTTTCGAACGGTCCATCCTGGAAGACTTTTACTTTCTCTAATTATTCATTGAACAAGTTTTGTGTTTCGTTATTAACAAAATTATTTACTGACAGTAGATAAGCATATTGTTTGACCAAATTTTCCAAATGGCTTTCACGTCAGTGCGAAAATGTAAATATGAATTCACATTACGTGTTGTATATACTATGCGTTGTAAAAATATCATTACATATTTCATCCCATACATTTGTAATTTATTCCCTCTCTTTACTTTCTCGAAGTGGTAATTTCGAAGCCTCACACGTAAGTTTCCACTTCCAGAAACATTTTCATGTTATTTTCTTTTATTTTATTTTTTTGCCGTTTCACTCGGTTGAGTTTTCAATAGTTCTTTTTCCTGCAGTCTTTTTAAATAGTCTCATATTTTTCTTATTTTTAGTTTTATTGCTGGATTTTTCAACGGCTGACATTTCCGATATTTCATTTTCGAAATATTTTTCAGTAAACATTCAATTTCTTTGTTGCCGATATTACCATAGGATGGAGCTTCAGGAGTCTGCTTCCAAAGTATGTGTATTTTATTTATTTAGTTTTCACTTAAAAGACCGCTCTCTAACTTTTTAATATCATGAAATCTTTCCTAAACACCAAATAAATTGATATTAAAGAAATGTTTGATGATGGTCGAACCACTAATAGCGTTTCCCTCTTCTTAAACCAATAACACCGTCTACAGACGGTCATAATTAAAATCCAATTTTATTCAAAATTATTGGTTTTCGAATTTGACCTGGCAAAACCTTTTATTTTGCATAAAGCAAACTTTCAAAAAATTATCTTTTTTAAAAGCTATCAGGTGATTATTTTGGTGGATATAACCAAATTTGTCATAAGTTTTGTGAAAAACGGCACGGAAATTATCCGTTAGTTTGGTCCTCATTGCAGTTAAAAGCACAAAACTTTCTGACCACTCAATAGGATAGAAATTTTTCTGATAGTTATTTTATCTTGCATTTTGTTAATATTTTTCTGTTTTAATTCCTGAAGTAAAAAATTTTTCATATTGGAGTAATCGTTAAGACCTTCTTCAAACGGTCTTAGTAGCTTAACCAATTTTTAACCAAAAGTTGCGCCAACAATAGTAAAGTATAACCTTATTTCACATTTATTATTAGGAGTTTATGTGTATCGTTTAGGTGTTTCAGGATGATTGCTGCTATTACAACATGTCAGGTATGTTTAAAAGAAATAGAAAGTTGGAATAGCCAAAATAAACTCAATCTCTCTGCAATGAAATGATTACGATCTGCAATGATTAATGGACCCGGTAGACATTGATAAAGAGTTCGAGAACTCTGTCGAGAGTATCGAAGATCCAGATTATATGATATGATGATGTGTTGATAAATAGTTGTTTGCAATCATTGGATTTGTCATCATTTATGAATACAGTTAATTTGTCTATGAGCAATATAACAGATGGAACACAACAAAAGAATGGAGGTAGTAGCAACAAAAGAAGCGCGTCCATCACGATTGGATAAAACTGCAGCTAAATCGATTCCTAAATAAGCAAAACCCCATTCGAAAGCGGCGGAATCATACAAACCAAAGAGGAGAACTCGTTCCCACCTACCAATTGTTGAAGCCTCATAGCCACATGTATTACCATCAAATGGGGATTTACTGAAGATGGTAAGTATTAAAATAATTTTTGTCTACATGAATAAGTTCATATAGTATACATTGTTTCTCTTTTAGTGTTTAGGTAATCTTAGATACTATCTACAAAAACGTTTCTGTAATAAAACGTGTACGCTACTGTATGTAAGCGAAGTTGCTTTCAGAGGAAACAGAAATTTGACATTCAAAGTGAAAAAGTTGGAAAATCTTAATTATATTTCACTTATTTTTTTACCGATTGGCTATTGAGTAGGCGTATAAGTAGGAGTATAAGCGTGGAAACCAATAGAGCTTTCATAGGAAATGTGAACACGTGATTCACGTTAAGTGGATAAAAGTGGAGTTCGTCGGTGTAAAGAAGTTTTGATGTTTATGTCGATCTACGATACATCGAATCTTGTTCGAGTGAATATGGATTCAACACAAATTTGGCCAAATAAGAAACATTTATCATTTCACGATAAATCACAACAAGTAAAAACAGATGGTCATGATCTGATTTTTAGAGTCCGTAAGATTCCGTAAGTAATGTTCTGATTCTATTCCTAAAGTGGTAGATTATATATTGATGAACAAATATGTTCATTACAATTTTTTGTCAATACATTTAAAACATATTTCGAAAATAAATTATTCTTAAGCCTTAATTGAAATGTTAACGTCTTAAATTTTTACAGCTAACCCGCTATAGTCGTCCACAGACGGTTTTCAATATTTTTTACATGGGGCTGTTAGGTAAATTTTTCTTTTACAAAAAATTATGTATTTCAATTTTAGTGGACATCTAGACTCATTCATTACGTTTTGTGGCAGCACTGGCTGCTACTAGCCTCGATACCACAATTTTTATTGGGGAAATCGTTCAAACAATTCTTACTTAATTGTATTTCTATAACATATTTTTCAATTCTCTAATACAAATTTGTAAATCGTATTTTTATCAAATTTATTTCTTTGGTTGTATATAACACGTATTTTATAAATAAAGTTTTAAAAAGATAACAAATCTTAAATCTTCTTTTTTTGGCGGTTCTGTGTGGAACTTTAAACCACTTACCGTCAATGCACCGTCAATCCGCCGGTACTACTGTTAAGTATATGGTAAATAGGGCTAAAGAACAATAGTTTAAAGGCAGTTAGTCAAAAGTTACATCAACTTAGCTCTGTCATTGTTTCGTCTTATTTTTCCCACGAGAGACAGTACCAGTAACACCACACATACCCATATTGCTGTAAAATGTCTTATTCCGTTTGCCTACGTACAATTTGTTAGTCAGTCTGCCTTCTGCTTATATTATTTATTGGTTGAATGATGGAAATTGGGTCACCATCGCTATTGATTGCTCTGCGGAGTGTTATTTGTACTTGAAGAGCTTCCGGTATTCCTGTTAATTTTGTTTAATTTTCTTATACGATGGAACACGTGTGTTTTAAAGATGAGCCTTCAGACATCAGAGCTAACATTTATACCCTCAGAACAAGCGACAGGCTTTTCCAAGTAATTATTTAAGCCACATATTTTACTTCCACTATAATGTTAATAAACGGTTTCCAAGCGTAATCTGCGATCAAGCGATAATTAAGCGGTTTCCAAGCATAATTTTATTTAAAAAAACTAGTTTAGTTAGGTTTAGTTAGTTAATGCTCATTTTGATAATTCATCTACCCACGTTTATGTTGGTTCAATCGAAATATGTTTGGATAAACTCAATTTTCTAACAATGCTTTCTACATTATATTCCAATGTCCAATAAGTCTTCTGTTAGACAGATTCATTCGGTTTCGTCGTGCACCTCATTTCTAAAAGCAGTGGAGCTTTCCGTGTTGCGGACTATTTTAATGGCAATGGTGCAAAAATGCGTAAAATTTTTACAGATATTTTAGAATATTTTTGGGGTTTATCAAGCAGAAATGTTCGTAGTTTGTATATGAAGTGGATTGTGGTTGGGTTGTCGTAAAGACCACCCTTTGAACGCAATGCTCTAAAGAAGTTTTCAAGTATATCTTTATTAAGACGATATGTTAAAGTATATTGTATGTTATACTTGTCTTTACCGTAAGTGTATAAGCCGCACAACAAACTGTTGCTTAAATTACTCTTTGGAATGAATGGGAACAATATTGCCCGCCAAAAACTCGTATGCTGCTGATATAATTATCTACATCTCTCGAAAATTTCACTTGGAGCTCCAAATCAATTCCGAAGGGCTTTTTACGGGGAACAGATTGATACTTATTGAATTTTGTATTCAAAAGTTCGAAATAATCATTTATAACATCCACAAACACTACGATTTCTGTGGCATTGCAAATTTCAAACCCTAATTCATAACGTTTACGAATTGCGCAGGATGTACTGTGCGAAAAAAATTGCGCAGCTAACTTAATTTTTTGACGCCTAGCATGTTGCACAGTGGGATGCTCTTCCGTCAATTTGTATATAACTGATATGTCCGACACCGACGTTAAGGTGCAGCTGTTACTTTTTAGAGGAAGCAAATTTCCTTTATACATATGTATAACCTACGTCGAGATAGTGATTACGGACTAACTTCAGCACATGGAGAACGGCAGCAAATACAAAAATGTACCTTCTATCGCCAGATTGTCAAATCAAGTGTTATCTAGAATTATAAGTATATCATTTAAATAGAATACGCATTTAATTATTAATGAAGACGTTTTCGTGCCACTTGTCACTTTTAACTCTTTCCAAAGTTACACAAGTTACTGTGTCAAAACACAGTGAAACCAGCATCTTACATTTTCACTACTATATTGTCTAAAATGGCCTTTGTCATCTTGCAATCATATGCACAGAAATCCGTTTTCCAAGATGATTCTAATCAACATGCTGTATACTACTTGGGCGTAGTTGCAAATCGGCGATAAATGTCGATTTGTGCATCAATCGCGCATACGCGCTAACCTTCATTTCATCAAAACTTAAAATGGAAAGTCTATCAGCAAGAGGTGCTTCTTTTGTCATTCGCATAACATTAAGTATAATTAAATAACATTAATTGCAATATTCCTTCGTCTACTTTGACTTTCTGCAGCCATTTACGAATCATATTGTTTTTGAATTGTTCTTGGTATGATCTAAAGCAATAAAAGGATGATGAAACAATCTGTGGACAACTATTAGTAGCTTCCATTAGTAATTTCGTAAAATAGCTTAGTTGTTTTCTTTTTTTCTAACCCTGATGTAAAATCTTCATTTTTTGGGAGCTTAGAACAGTTTGTTCCCATCTTGCGCCCATGTTGTTCTGCACAATACGCAACAATTTAATAACAAGTTCATAACAAAATTAAACTAACGTCCAACAATAGCAAATTGCACCCCGGCAAAAAATTGTGCAAGTAATCTTTAAAGAAAGTACACCCGGTTACACTCTATAAAATCCAATTGGAAATGAATTAGTCTCCAACATATACCCTAAGGACAAAATTAGGTACTAATTAATACCATTAATTATATTAATTATATTAATATAGTTAATATAATTTATATTATTATAATTTTAATTTATATATATTAATATAATTATAATTAATACCAAACGAACATCTTTAGGGTATAGTTGGAGCAAGATTAGTTGAATCTTTCCTTACATTTCTCTTCAATGCTACCACCATGTGCAAGAAATTACCCTTTTATACACCTGGTCTGGTCTGGTCTGTACAGCTGGACTATCTATAGTATGATTAATATTCTGCTGTTCCTACCCAACAAGTCACGACTACTAAAACTCCAATATATTGAAAGAATTAGCATGTAAACCAACGCAGGCATAAGAAAGGGATAAACGATCGCTCATACACAAAGTTGCGTAAGGGTTGCGTACGAGTTGCGTTGTTGTACTCGTACGCTCATAGAAACTTTTAGAAAAATCTTTGGTAGTGCTCTCAAATAATTAACGTGGGATTTAATCGTTAGTTGACTTTTGTTATATCGAATACCATAACGAAAAAAATGGAAAGAAGCATAAGTAACAAAAAAAAAAAACAATTTGAAAAATAATTGATTGAGAGCTGTTTAGCAAATATAGATTTACTTCAACAGTATTTAGACCGAAACATGCTTACAAAAATTATATATTCATTAATTCTGATCAAAACTTGTAAAGTTAAAAAAATTCTAAAATTATCGTTTTAATTATTTCTGATGAAAGTTTTAATATATATATATATATGTACGTGTATATCCAATAATTTTTGAAAATGGAGAATTAATATAATAAAAATAAAAACAAACTACTAGGGATTTATGTGTAGATAAATAAGCATGGTTGTTAGAAAAAAGAGAGAAATGCACATATAAACAATGATTCAGTACAAAATTGCCGGCATGTATTTTATAATAAAATTCGAAGAGCTTGGAGCTAGGTTGCATTTTTTTTCATTATGTAGGCATTCAAGTAACAAAAGAATCGTATGGTTGTCAATATTTTCACACAGCTCAGATCATCCGATCGAAATAAAGCGTTTCTTCGGCACAGAACTTTAAATAAAAGGACTGGAAAAGAAGAAATTTTCTTGTGGAAATGTATTTTAATGGAAATTGTTAATGAAATCTTAAAATAATGTAATTTTTAAAATTTAAAAGGCTTCTTCTACTTAAAGTATCTTCTACTTCTTCTAGTTAAGTATTTAAAGTTTAAATAACTTTGTACATGAAAGGGTTGCACGAAGTACATAGTATTTGCGAGCTGTAACACAAATATTCGGTAAATATTTCTGATAAAATAGGAAACGTTAAATAATGTTTTGATACAATACTAGGTGAATTTTAATAAACGAAAAATAATTCAAAATATATAAAAACATTAATAGTTAAATTATAAAATTGTATAGCATAACACGGCAATTCACTAAAGCAGATTTGAGTTAATTGAATATAATAAAAAAAGTATTGTTACTTACGCTTCAAATGAATGACATATACTGAAGAAGACGCACAAGGACAATATTTACTGTTTGAATTTGACCTATGGCACTGCGCTCTTTTCATTCCTGTATATACGTATTTACTATCAAATGCATTTATATGCAATATATATGCAAATGCATTATATATTATTTCCCTTAACTTCGGCTGGAACGTAGGGCCAAAATAAAAGTGTTGAAGTCGTTCCGATTTTTTGCGAGTTCCTATAGACTATTCCAGTTAGTATGTGAGACTTTCAAGTCGGCATCTACCATACGTCGCCAGGAAGTTCTCGGACGTCCGCAATTTCCTTAATACTATGGGTTCCAAAATAGAGCAGCTCTGCAAACCCCACCGATATTTTTGCGTAGTGTATGTCCCACCCTACATTGATGGTTCTGCATTTAATGGTTAGCTCGATAGATAGTTCGTTGGGTTTTTCGGTAGATCTTAATGGGAGATTGTACGAGACCACCAGATCCTTAAGATTTTTCATAAACACGAGTTTGCAAAATACTGCAGTTTGCGTATTAGCGTTTTTGTTAAGGACAGGATTCGCAACCGTATAAAAATATTGTTTTCACGGTGGAGTAAAAAGTAAGGCAAAACAGCTCTCCGAAAGTTTTGACTTTGCGTCTGCGGTCTATGATATCGATAGTAACTTCGCTAATTCAAAATTGTTTCTTCCCTTGCTTCGGCTTCAGTATTCATTCGCACACATCGAGAAAAGGTTGCTTGATGTTGCGCCAAAGGATGTTGATGTACGTCCTGTGTTGTACTGTTTTTAGTGCAAATGATTTTTAAGGAAGTCTATTTATCTAGAATGGATAGGTGAATCTTTAAACGCGTCGATGTTAAAGTTCTGTCTATTTGTAGATTAATTTTTGGCAATAGCCATAACTCGCATTCTTACTTTTGATGCAGCCAAAAAAGGATCAGATCCAACATCGACGCTTTCAAAAGTGCGAACATATAAAAGGTTTCTGCGCCAAGTTTTGCTGACGCACAGGTGATCAATTTTGTTTTCTGTGTAGTTACTTGGTGAGCGCCAGGTTGTTTTATGCTGCATTTTATGCGGGAGGACTGAACTACCAATTATAAGCTTGTTGCTGTTGCAAAAGTCCAGTAGCAATTCACTGTTTTCGTTCAAACTGCCGATTCCATGCTTACCCATGACGTGTTGGAAACCAATTTGGGCATTAAAATCACCCATTAATAAAATTGTATCCTCTTTTTTAATGCTTGTAAAAACTGCTGCAAGCTGGCTGTACAAATCTCGCTTTTTCTCAGCGTCACTAACTTCTGCTGGGGCTTAAGCCTGGATTACAGTGACATTCCGCGGACGGGATTTGAAGCGGGCCAGCAGAAGTCGTGATGATATTGGTTTCCACTCTATTAGTGCACGAGAAGCGAGTTTTTTCATCAATAAACGAGCTCCTTCCATGTGATGTCTATTGTGGTCTGAATAGATGAATTTGTCGCCACTTTTAGCCATGTGTTTACCAAACCCGCACCATCTACGTTCGCTAATACCCAATATATTGAGCTTGAATCTTTGAAACTCCGGGGTCAATTGTTGCAGTTTCCGGTATAATATAGTGTCTGAACATTCTATTAATAGTATTCTATAAAACTATTCTATTCAATAGTATCCAATTCGGGTAACCTGTTTCGTACTAAATATGGTCGTCAACGTTGTTTTCGGGTTTTTCTTCTGTACTTACTTTTTAGTTTCAGTAATCAAGTTTCAGTAATCAAGCCCAGGTATTAGCACATTAAGTGATAAGTACATTTTTAATATGCTGCACTGTCTACTTAAAGTAGGTTCATCTTGTTATCTTGGGGCATTTTAATACAAAATCGAAAGTGTTGTATTCATAGGAATATGTAAAATATTTGTACTTTTTTTATATATAATTTAAATATATAATATATAATATAATTTAAATATAAATATATATACATATATGTATATATTATTAGCATTACTGAAGCATAATTTTTTCTTTTATTCTAAGTTGAGTAATTACAAAAAGAATGGACTTTGATTGACGAATAATGCGAGGGAATATTTAAAAAATTATTTGTGTAGGTAAACATGAGAATTACATAGCTTAACATAAAATCCAAACAAATTATTTTATGTTGAAATTTCAATACAATTTTTAACATTGCTTCACATAAAACTCAAAACAGTAACTGGTAAAAACAGAAGTATGTTAAATATTGTTGCGTTCAACTTTGTACAAAATTGGGTATTATCTTGCATGCGTACATATTTAAAGTTTAATGTAGATACTTCAATAAATACAAAAAAGTTGACTTTTAACTCTGTATTATCCTTTTCAGATATCTTCAAATTTCGGAAGAAAATTCTTAAGCTCGATTCGAAGTTCTCCATCTTAGTCCTTAAATTATAAAAAAAATTACCCAATTAGTATTAAGTACTGAGTTCATTAATTTAAAATATTATTGTTTAATTAAAATACATATAGTCATATACCAGTACTTCCACTACGAACAACATACACTTCTATTTTCATTCTTGCTTTACCTCTTCTACTTATTTTCGCACATCTCTTTTTCTAATTTCGTAATTTGCTCACTTGCTAAAAACTAAATTATTTCTCTTTCATTACAGAACAACAACAATACACATTTTGACTCTTCTAATAAGTTTTAAGCTCATATTTCTTAACCACATCTTAATTGCAAGCATTATAAATCTGGATAATTAATAAAGTTACCTTCGAGAAGAACGGACTTATTATTGAAACTCAATATTTAAAAACATAAAAAATAAAAATATAAAATTTTTATGCAAAGTAGTTTAATAGTTAAAATAAGCGTTACTTTCAGTGCGTGAAGTGCTGAAGATAAAAAAAACAAACACAATAAAAAAAAAATAAAGTGAAGAATTTTCACGAAAAGGTGAACTTCACGAAAGGTGAATCACTGAAAGCAACAACTAAAATGGATAACTTAGATATTAACGCTTAATTTATGCTTCTGTCAACAAATTTTACTAGTATACCATCATACAACAGTAATAAAAACACTTTGTTAGGGTTTATAGAAGGAATTCTATGATACCTATTTAAGATTCTTTTCGCAAATCAGCGGGATTGTGTTGGGGGAAATTTTTCTTAAAGGGAAATATAAAAGATAAAATTGTTGGCGACGTGGCGATAAGACGTAAAATACACTGGTCGATTATAATTGTTTGCTAATACTAATAAATATGCACAAAAAAATGGGACTAGAGTAAACACAAATTCGAAAACAGAAAAATTGTACAGTAATAATAATGATAACAGACAAAATTAAGAAAATAAAAACAGCAGTACACAATACAACAATAACGCTAACAGTGGACAATATTACAACAATACCAATAATGAACAAATTTAGCAACAGGGACAGCAACGTAATAATAGCTTATATCCGCACTCGTCAGTGCAGTGGAAGTTTACATCTAATACTCATATTAAGGGCCAACCAATTCGTCCACAAAATTAATACCATAGTAATTACTTCAAATAGTAATATTACCCAGAATAATGATAATCCGTGTCAATCATTAATCCAGCCAATGGAATTGGGTGTTAAAAAAAATTGCAAAACTTTTGAATTAGTATCCGAAGAAAACTGCCCTAAATAATTATAAATACGCACATAAGGAAACTTAGATTTAAAGTTGATACAAGAGCCAAATTTACTGTAATAAATTCTAAGTTATGTAGACCACAATCCGCAGTAAAATCAACAATACATTCAAGTTTTTGGGGAGCAATATTTTAACAAAGAATCAATTTATTGTAGTATATCACTTTTTAGGAAATAACTATTTTGTGAATTTTGTAGAATAGCCGTTTCACAACTATTTTGACGGTATCATATGGAACAATATTTTATTTACAACAATGCTTATATATTTTAATGAAGGAGCACAAATTTCCTTAGCAGACTAAGAAAGGAAGGAGAAAACTTGCCTTTTACTAGATTTTATATATATCCTTTAGTACATCGTGTGGAGGTAGATCGGCAGATAAAAGAAATAGTAGCGTGAGAAACAATCGTACAGAGTAGTAGTCTATATAATTTGCACTTATGAGTTATACCTAAAAAGGCTGATAAATACGGGAAACTAAGATCGTTGATAAGTTGCGAATTCCAAATATACGTATTTGACAAATTGGGAAAATTTTGTTATTTAAGTATCATTGATCTGGCGTAGGGCTTTCACCATTGAGGTACACCGTAATGAAAGAGCAAAATCAGCATTTTCAACAGCGAAAACACGGAAACACTTTCAACAGCAAAAGAATTCTTTTTGGTTACAAAACAACGCTTGGAACATTCCAGAGTCTTGTAAACTATGTTTTAAAACAACATGTAAACAAGATTTGTGTTGTCTATTTAGACGATGTATTAATATTCTCCACAAGCTTAAAAGAACATATTGTAACGGATTTACTAGATTAATCGCCTACGTTAAAACTCTACCCTGAATTCTACACTTGTCTTTATTTTGCGTTCAACTAACTTAACACTTTATTACTCGTTATTAAAGCTTGTAATTTTTACTTATATGGTAACCAAACGGAAATTAAAAGGGCTCCTTTGGCAGCCCTAATATTGGGGATAATAATTCAGGGGATGTGCCAAAAACCGGGTACACGAAAAACACGTACAACCGCGTTACATCCGTAGTCCGATGGCATCGTAGAACGATTCAATCGAACCTTAGAAGAACATTTAAGGAAAGTGGTAGACAAGTTTCAAAAAGATTGGGATACTCATATATCCTTGTTCCTGATGGCTTATCGGTCTGCTATACACGAAACAACTGGGCAGACTACAGCAAGGATAATTTTTGGAAATGACCTTCGGTTACCGATTGATTTGAAGTTCGGAGTTAACCCCAATGATGGAAGGAATGCAAACAGTACCCTAGAAGACGAGATGAAAGAAATACATGCTATGGTGAGACAGCGCAAGCAAATCATGAGTGATAAAATGAAGGCAAAATACGACAAGGCAATGAACTCTAATGGGTTTGGTGAAGGAGACGGGGTGTGGTTATATAACACATACCAAGTTGTCAAACGACTCAACGATGTTGTATATCGCATACAGGCCATTAAAAGACCAAGAAATAAAATGAAGGTCGTTCATTTAGAACGGCTTGCATCATATGGCACCGCAAATATGTCTAAGCGGGACGATCAGACTTAGGTGGAGGGCAGTGTGGCGAATACGAACTCCAGAATTGACGATAAGTCAGCCAGAGTAGCCAGAATCTACCAGACATCGAAACTAGTAGTTGTCAGAATGTTCGAATGCCTATATTGTAGCGAACTCGAATGACAGAGCAAACCAGAATCGGCGATAGGCTGCCAGAATCAACCAGATAGCGAACCTAGTAGTTGCCAGAATGTTCGAGTGATGATCTGTTGGTAACGATCTACTATATAAGGGCTGCCGGAGCGGCAGCAACACACACTTCAAATAAGAGCGTTGCTAAGTTAAGTATTAGTGAATTATAAGTAAGCTCGAATAGCGAGTAACAAAGTGTCAAGTTATTAAATAAGAAATAAAGTGACTTTAATTGAACAATCCAGTCATAGAACTCAGGGCAGAATTTCAACGTGAACGATTAATTTAGAAAATCCGTTACAGTACATATTAGTTTAAAAATTAAAACAAAAAGGCGAAAAAAAGAAATTTTAATGAGATTTTAAAAGCAAATCAATCCCCTTACCATTCTTTAGTTGAATACGGACACTTCGATTTAAAGTTGGGGAGTTAACGCCGCCAATTAACTATATCACTTATCCTTTAGGTAAAAAATAATAATCTAATTGAACCATTAGACCAAATATGTCAAAAACTAGGAAGCATACCAAAGGTCTGTTTTACGTAGAATTAAGATACAATAGAATTAAGAACATCTTCTAACACCTAATTTCTGCACTTCATAGAATTTTATCTTTGCTCTTGTATCTAGACTGAAGTGAATTATTGCATAAAAAAGATATTAATCGAGATGAACGAAGTTCAATTGTTCAGACTTTCTGACGTGCCAAGCAAAGAAGTGTATAGTTTTTAAAAGATTTTCCTCGATTTGACGGAAGGCTAAGTTGCACATATGGCTTGAAGTAATATTTCTTAGAATACACGTCTTACCAAAACCAATCTCTGAGAAGAAAAATTTATCACATATTTGCAATTTATTGGAAGGACTCAAAGTATTTTAATGGGTCCTAATTTGTGGCGTGGCTATATTTACTTAAAATTGTTTTACATACATACCTCCACAATCGTATTTATCTCACTTAATTAAGGTATTAAATTCAAAACTAAAAATTTGTAATTTTTCAGTTAATCATAATTATTCAATATCTATCTTTTATACTTTATTAAACTTTGCGTAATAATAATAACGTTAATAACGTCTCTAAATAATTATATAATGGTGCAGCCAGATTACAATTAGAAAATTTAAAATGTTCGGCATTGTTTAATTATGTATGGGTTGTTTCATTTCGTTTCTAGCTAACGTAGGATTTCAAAATTTCCGAAATACAAATTTGCCATGTCATTTGTCAATTATATTGTACTATTTCCAATACGTTTACTCAAATTTTAAGAAGACAACCAATTTTAATATACACTGCAAATGCTATAACTACAATGTCTGAAGTATCAAATTTCAGTAATTTTATTAATTTTTCAATATTTCCAGGTATATATAATATTTTTATATACATACTCTACCTATCTTAATTTATATCAGGTCTTTAGCGGAAAATTATTAGGACATAACGGGCTTTCCGCTATTCCAGTACAAGTTGAAGCATTTATTATGAATGAGTCGGCACATGGAATTTTCTCCAATATTTCAGACTGCTAGCAAGAATGACGTAATGCGAAACTCTTTGTTTCGTGACAGAGCTATCAAAATCCACACTTTTTATAATACGTGCCAATGATGCCAATACTAAAAAATTAGATTGGGTACTTTGAAAATAACTTTTGGATATTTTGAATTTTCTATGTTTCGGTTCTCCAATGGGCCTATATAACGCATATTCAACCTTAAATACATTAAACATATTTCAAATAATTACTAGATAAGTACGTAGGTATGTTATTAAAAACTCTCAGAATTCAATTAACTCAATAAACATTACAACCAAGAAAGATAACAATTATTTTTGTCGGTCGTGGAAATTTTGTTTCACACAGATTTTGTCACTTACTTTTAGTTAATTTCTGGCATCCCGCTTTTCTAGATATCAGCTGTTCCACAATTTAATCAGGGAACACGTTTGAGAGAAAAATGAGAGAGTCTCGCATTATGTCGTCTTTGACGTTAGCTAGCGTTGACTGTAGTCATAAAGAGATACCCAACTTATTCCAGTGTGAGAGTGCCCCAAAATTAGCGTTTTTTATAACATTTTGCATTGTTGCCAGATCATACAAAATACTCATTTTTGGGCATTCAAATTAAAACACCCAACACTTATTACGATTAAAATTTGATACATGTTGACCTTTCAATGTATAATGTAAATATTTAAATATATTTTCTGTGATTTCATAGTATATTAACACAAAGTGTCTTTAAGCTTTCAATTAAGTGAACTAAACTTGTCTACTGTCAATTAATACAAGGTTCTTATCATTTTCAATGGCAAATTAATATCCCTAAGCTGCCCGTCATAGAAGATTGCTTCAATTACATTTAAATTTCGCGTTTCCTTTTCTTTTTACTATTTAACATTTTTATTTGTGGTCTTGCACGGCGATTACAAATGTCTCGGTAAAAATTTTTTTTGCAGGATTCCAATTTGGTCGTTCCAGTCCTTCTAGTTGATAAATGTCATACTTACCCGATCCAGTCAACTGCCAATGTAGGGTAGGTGATTTACTATCTCAATTTTATTTGAAAGGAGAGTTGTTATCCCTTTGTCACTGGTTGACTGATCATCGGCAACCATTGTATAAACCTACAATAAACAAATCTTTGATCTTTCACTTATGCATACGCAGGCGAATGCTTTTAGAATGAAAGAAATTACAATAAGAATGAAATAGAATGAGGAAAAGAAGGGGCAAAAGACTACGCACTTTATTAAGTTTGCTTCAAATATTCTATAACTAAAGGGGTCAAATGCCTCAAAAAAGGCACAAATCTGCAATATAATATTTATATTATTACATTAAGTATGTTTTTAATAAATTTTCAAATATTTTTCGTTTATTAGAATTCATATAGATAAAACTTACTTAGTTTCGATCGAATTTTTATTTATCGAATCAAACATTATTATTTGTTTCCAATTTTATCAAAAATATTTGATTTGATTTGATGGTAGTGTTCCTGACGAAGATTTTTTCTTCACTTCGGAAAAGCAATACAGTAATTGTCAAGTAGTAAAAGCACCCTCTGACTTTATAAATTTTCTATCAAAAATCGAAGATATTTATACACAACATTTTGATTCTACTTGCCATAGGATCATATTTTCCCAAATATTATTTGAAAAAATGGTGGACGTAGTACTATACTATTGTTGTGGAATTTGTAACTCCGGCGTGATAAAATGCCTCTTTATAAGAATTAGGACATATTTCCTAGTAAAAGCTTTTAATAAAAAAGTGAAACAAAATGACTTTAAAAGCATAAGGTTTTTGTGTGTTACACGCAAATAGTAATCACGTCGATTTATCTACATATGTAAATCGGAATTTATATCTATGTCTGTCGAACTGAATTATTTGATAATTTGATTTTTGTCTGTCGAAGACCGCAATCTCCCTAGTTACCTTGATCTGTGATTTTGAAATGAGAACTTTTTTAATTAAGCTTGTACGCTTACTATTAATTTTTCTAAGTGTTTTCGTGTACCAAGTTTGGAACGCTTTTCTGCTCCACCGTTCTTTTGATAGCGTTTTTTAATTAGCATTTCGATGTGGGTGATTTAGAATATTTTACAAATATTATTTATTAGTAGATTGTTTTGATTTCTAAAATTGTTGTACTTGAATTGTACCTGACTTATATGTTATGTGACCATAAAATAAAAATAATTGAGTTAGTTAACAATGCGGGCTTTGCAAATTAGTGCGTAGGTCATATAGGTTTACGACTTTTTATATCACTTATAATTTTCACTATATAGCCTAAATACATTCTAGTGCAAAATGTTTATAAACAAGTAAGAAAGGGCTAAGTTCGGGTGTAACCGAACCTTTTATACTCTCGCAATGTGTAAGGATCAGAGGCGGGGAAATGTTTTCAGGTGCTGGCATAACTTTATTTTAAAAAATGTTCCGGAAGAATTCAACATTCATTATTCGAAGAAATTGTCAATGGTTTGCAATCATATTTGGTATCTTATTAGCTTATATTACAGGCCATAGACTCATGTACTTTCATTGGTATATTTTGCTTCGTGTAAGAGATATTTATATTATAATCCACGAAATTAACTCAAAGGTGATATATGCGATATCAACTCAACCAAAGTGGTTTAATAAATATATTATATACATGAGGAAAAAGTCAACCAGAGAAAAGGAAATCATTATATTAGCAATAAGGGGCTTAGACCATGATGTAGACCGATTTCTTTCATATTTAGCGCTAAATCGCATTGTGTTTGAGAAAACATATCCACTTAATTTCATTAAAATATTGACCAACAAAAACGGTTTAAAGTCAGATTTCCATCTGTCGGGAATTCTTATATCGGGCACTTTTGGGATAGAGGAAGATCTGCACTGATCACAATAACTCTTTTCATTATCCCAGTATATTAGGGAACAACCAACATTTTCGGCACAAAGTCTGCTAGATTAGCGAAAATCATTATATGTAGTATATGGGAGCAGGGATAATTCGTAGACCGATTTCACACATTTTCGGCAGTAAACTATCGTATATTCGATATTACACGTTTACTTAATTTTGCTAAGATATCTTACATATTGGCCTAAATAGATGGTACGAGGGCGGGTCAATAAGTCCGTGACTTTTTGAATTTCTGACCTCTTTACTGAAAAAACAACACTACTCCCATCAACAGGCATCTGTCAGTTGACTCCTGTCAAAATTTGAACTTGCTGCGTCAGTTAGTTTGTGTTTGACAGCTATCTTTATCAGACTACCCACTAAGTTGAGGAGAAAATGGAAAAAAGTGAATTTCGTGTGCTTATTAAGCATTATTTTTTGCGAAAAAAAACCATTACCGAGACTTAAGCTTGATAAATACTATGGGGACTCTGCACCATCGATATCTATGGTAAAAAAGTGGTTTACTGAATTTCGTTGTGGCCGTACAAGCACTGAAGATGCCGAACGTCCTGGACGCCCAGTTGAGGTCTCTACACCCGAAACAATCGAAAAAATTCACGATATGGTGTTGGCCGACCGAAGATTGAAAGTGCGAGAGATTGTGGAAGCCGTAGGGATCTCGCATGGCTCAGTGGTTTCAATTTTGAATGATCACTTGGGCATGAGAAAGCTTTCCGCAAGATGGGTGCCGCGTTTGCTCACAGTCGACCACAAACGCAATCGTGTAACAACTTCACAGGAAGGTTTGGCGTTGTTTAATCGCAATATGGAGGAGTTTTTGCGCCGTTTTGTAACCGTGGACGAAACATGGATCCATCACAACACACCAGAGACCAAACAACAGTCAAAACAGTGGGTTTCTAAGGGTGAATCGGCGCCAAAGAAGGCCAAGGTGGGTTTGTCAGCCAATAAAGTTATGGCGACTGTTTTTTGGGATGCACACGGGATAATCCACATTGACTACCTTCAAAAGGGAAGAACAATCAATGGAGAATATTATGCCAACTTATTGGACCGAGTTAATGACGATTTGAAGAAAAACCGACGTCATTTGGCCAGGAAAAAAGTTCTTTTCCACCAAGATAATGCAAGGGTGCACACATGTGCAGTTGCCATGGCAAAAATCTATGAATTGGGCTATGAATTGCTCCCTCATCCGCCCTATTCTCCAGATTTGGCTCCGAGTGACTACTTCTTGTTCCCAAACCTGAAGAAATGGCTTGGTGGAAAAAGATTTGTCTCCAATGATGAAGTCATCTCGCAAACAAAGGCCTATTTTGAGGACCTCGACAAAACATATTTTTTGGAAGGGATAAAAAAATTGGAGAAGCGTTGGACAAAGTGTATAGAGCTCAAGGGAGACTATGTTGAAAAATAATATAATTTATTTATCAAAAAATCTGCGTTTTATTCCAAAAGTCACGTACTTATTGACCCGCCCTCGTATAAAGCCTACCCAGAGGTTGAAAATCCGTGTATTAGGTACATGGGGGCTATGGGAAGTGTTTACCCGATTTTCCGGAGTTTGGACGCAAGGTTTTTGGACGCGCATTATTATCATGAGAAGATAATGCTCCAATCTCATTACGATATCTTACATATTTACCGTTATATATGGTATAAAGTCTACCTGAAGTTTCAAAATCTGTATATTAGGTAGATGGGAGCTAGGGAATTATTTACCCGTTTTTACTAATTTTTGACACAAGATCACATTATTATCATTAAAATATAATCCTCGAATATTATTACGATATTTTACAAATTTACCGAAATATGTGGTATAAAGTCTACAGGAAGTTCAACATTTTTATATTAGGTATATGGGGGCTAAGGGAAGTATTTACCCAATTTTCCCCATTTTTGACACCAGATAACATCATTATCATAGAAAGATAATTTTCCGATTTTATTACGATATTTTACAGATTTACCGAAATGTATGGTATAAAGTCTACGGGAAGTTGAAAATTTTTATATTAGGTATATGGGGGCTAGGGGAAGTATTTACCTGATT
This sequence comes from Bactrocera minax, assembly GCA_021498325.1. Taxonomy (NCBI): domain Eukaryota; kingdom Metazoa; phylum Arthropoda; class Insecta; order Diptera; family Tephritidae; genus Bactrocera; species Bactrocera minax. The sequence goes on along the minus strand of JAKEEE010000117.1, from coordinate 200,512 downwards.
TTTCCCATGTTTGACACCAGAGCACGCTTTTATCGTGGAAAGATAAGCTTTCAATTTCACTACAATATCGTACAGATTTCCCGATATTTTCAATAAAAGGTCAGATAGAGGTACTGAGGTCCTAATATTGAGTATCTGGCTTGAAAGGTTATAATCCGATTTCGTCTATTTTTACATATGAGATGGCATATCCTGAAAGCACTATTTGTACAAAGATTTATTTTCATATCTTAATTGCTGCTCGATTTATCTACTTTAAAGTGAAAGGACCAGATGAAACTTAAAATTGTGTTATATGAGAAGGCGTGGTTTTTATCCGATTTCGACCATTTTCACAGCGTAACATAAGAATGTAAATATAATCTCATATACCAAATTTCTGGGATTTCTCCTAAAAGTGGGTGGTGCCACACCTATCTACAACACTTTACACATATTCCTATGCAACCCTTTCGTAGCATGTTTTCTGCAAGATTTAATGTTTCTGGCGTGTTCCTTCAGCGAGTTATCGCACTTTTAGTAGTTTTAAACATAACTTTTGTATGGGAGGTGGGCGTGGTTATTATCCGATTTTACTAATTTTCTGAGTATATCAAGAGATGGTAGAAGAACTTAGTCGGAGTAAGTTTGATTAATATAGCTTCAACGGTTTCCGAGATATATTTATTAAACCTATTGGGGGGTGGGGCCATACCCACTTTTACGAAAATTTTTGCTCACAGATGGCCCACCCTACTAGGATCCTCTTTACCAAATTACATGTTTATGTCTTACTTTTCTGCTTAGTTATAGCTTTTTATCTGTTCTCGATTAATGGCATTTTGTGTGCGTGGCAGATGTCCAATTTCGCCCATCTGCAAGTTTGATCAAAATTTTAATTTTTACTCAAGTTATCGCTTGCGCGGACGGACGGACAAACAGTCACTCGAATTTCAACTCGTCTTTTCAACCTGATCATTTATATATATGTATACGTCTATATCTAACTCGTTTAGTTCTAGGTGTTACAAACAACCGTTAGGTGAACAAAACTAATATACTCTGTAGCAACATGTTGCGAGAGTATAAAAACTGTTTTCATGTTGAGGGGAAATAACTTATTTAAGAGAATAATTAAATAAATTCGGTAAAATTAAGGGTATTTCGTAAATTCGGTTAATTCTTTAAATTAACATATTCAGATCATATTGCAAAATAACTATAAGTTGTTTTAGGTGTTTTATTAAAATACTGCATTGCTTGCTTGCTGAAAGATAACTCATGCTGATAGGCAAAAAATCAGAAAGTTGAGCTTTGCAAAAGAGCATTTAAGAAAGACTGAAAGCTGTTAAAATACCATAATTTTTGTAGACGAGAGACGAGAGAGAAGTTATCCAGTTTGAATCCGTCGAAAAGGAATATGTATGGAAAAAACCAAGCAATCGCAATACAATCGCAAAAATTATGTAGCACTTTAAACCAGTGGTCATCATGAGAGGAACTGTGACTGTGTAAGTGAGCATGAAGGCAAAGACACCCAGGGAGAAACTATGTAATTCACATTTCGATAATTTTTTTCATATTCCCTTAAAACTAGTATTTTCGTAATTTTATTTTGGAACCTAAAAACCTCAACTTTATTGCATTTAAATTATCTAAAACAAAAAATGTAATTCATAACACTAAAAAGAATTCATAATCATAAATAATTTCTCGCAAGGCGAGAATTTGCCATTGTCTCGACAACGACTAAACGATACGTTAATCGGAAGTGTACGTGTGATGTAAGCTAGCACAATTGTGCTATGAAATACCGACCACGACGACGTGACGTGTACACGTATGACGACTTCTGCAGATGGTAATTTGGATTTCATCGATAATACAACGGACAAAAGGTTATATTTGTATATTTTAAAGCGAAATTGAGAATCTGTGATTAAGTTTGGAACGAAAGATTCGAAAACAAGCCGAGAAGAAACAAACCATGGAAATAGATTGGAATGAAATTGCTTTTAACTATATGGAAAAATTGATGCAATTGCCGAAACGTATGAAATTAATCATAAGCCGCAAGGAGTTTCCCATGAAGCATTAATTGACCTAAAAATAGTATTATCTTATCAAAACAATTTAAATTAGTTTTTTGTCACTGCATTACTTTTGTTGTGAGATACGTTTTAATACTGGAGTTTGTTTTTGTTTATAATTAAATAAAATAACTATAAAACCTTTTTTTTAGTACATGGAACGCGCAATTAGGGGAGAACTAATTAGAGTGGGAAATCTTAAACAAAATTTCACGTATACTTTCTGTTATGATCCTCCCAAATACCCAAAACCTATCCGGTATTTTCGGAAGTCCTAGCGTATAAATCTAAAAGTGCTACTATAAATACGAAATGAAAGTTCTGGTAAAATTTTTTGTATTGCATTATTCTTTTTATTAAAACCAATTTAAATACGCTTTGCTTTAACAAATTAAAACTTTAGAAATAAACAACATACTTTTAATAAGATCGTTAATATATTCTTAAAATTAAATTGCATTCATTGATGGGCAAATAACTATATCTACCAAATTCATTTGTGTTTCTAATATATAACGAAATACATTTATAATAATAAACTAGTAGCACTAATTACAAGAATTTTATCGGATGTCTCGTGAATACTTACCGGAAATAAAGGAACTAAAAACAATTAAGGAAGGGCTAATTTCGAGGGTAACTGAGCATTTTATACTCTAGCACGGAAAAATTTTACATAAAAGATTTTCGTACATATTTTAATTAAAAGTAAAAAATGTTGCATCTGTAATTTGCAATCACAGTAATATTAATTAGAGTAATTCCTATACTAAATTCATTCAAACTGTGAGAAGTATTGCTTGAGTTTCGCCGTATACCCTCATATTTGATTGTATATAAAATGCATTATAACTATGTACATTGAGAAGCGCGAAAAAAAATTGTTTTTGACAACCAATGCAAAATTTTATTTCTCATGTCAATATTATTATACATAAAAGTCATGAATAATATTGTTAATAAAATTTATTAGTAATATAATTGTTAATATGTAATGTTTTTAAATTTTAAAGATGTGTTTTTGCAGGCATTCTTATATATTATATATATATAGTTTGGTGGTATTACATATTGTCGTTAATGCAATGCCGACTGTCTCAGAAAAGGAACCTAAACGAAATTCTGACATATTATACATTACCAAAGACGTTTTACCAACACTAGTGTATTATCTGCGCAAAAGTCGAATAAAAAAGAAAGATTTATTTGATTTAGGTAAAAGAATACAAATGACAGCACAAAACAAAATGTCAAAAGGGCTCCATTTTTAATTAAAGGTAATAGAGTTGATGGTGTTGCCACAATATCCTACACCTAGAGAGTCATAGGTGGTGTGTTAACAAAAACTTTGCATGGTCCTGTGTATGGTTCTGATAATGATGGCCTGACAGAGTCATCGCGGATAAAGACAAGGTCGCAAGATTTAAGGCCTCCATTGACAAAGTCTTTTTATTTTGAACGCTAAACTATATTCACACATGATACGGCGTAACTTTAGTAAATATTATGTTTCGTTTTGGTTATTGTATTTCTCGATGAAAAAATCTGAAAGCAATCGCTATAACCATATATCAATTCCGACGGAGTAGTTCCGATATCGTTTTTTATATGTCGAACGCAGTTAAAGTAGAATAAGAGGTAGGGAGAGAGAGAGAGGTGGAGAGTCGCCCACTGATCTACTTTATGACATAGAATGGCGGATTTTAATGCGACACTCCCTTGTATTTTAGTAGTTGCTGGAATATGGCGCTTTCGAATGTTATGTTGATGGAAACCCCAAAACGTGATATCCAGATACCTAACAAACCTTGACTACAAAGGGAGCTGTTATCTTGAGAATCGGGATGGCATCTGGCCATCGCGTAAACCGGTCAACCACTGTTAGACAATATCGATTGCCTTCCGATATTGGAAACGGACCCACAATGTCGATATGCAAGTGCGCGAATCGGCTACGGCGATTGATTTTGCATTGGAGTGAACTTTTGTTATGACGAATGACTTTACATCATTAACACTGAATGCAACATCTTGTGAAAGACCTACTATTTGCCTGGCCTTCTTCGTGGTTATCTTGGTCCGCAGCGAGGGCACCCTAGTCAATAAGGGCGGTTCTCAGTGAGTGAATTAGCGATAGTAGATTAGCGGTTACATTCTTTCCACAATATGAAATCCAACTGCCTTAACTGGTGATCGCAAGCTTTGTGCAATTGTTGTTGAATTGCCAACCCTGATGGCTTATAATCTGTTGACAGATGCCACCTTCTAACATGTAATGAAAATGACGAATGGCAATACATAGCGTGGTCAACTCGAAAAATTTCTTGAAAAAAATTTCAATGACTGAATTTTGCCATTTACCATTTGATTTAAAATTGCTCTATATGAAAAATCGGATATCACATATACTCACAAGGAAAGTTCTGCGTCAATTACTGGATGACCTTACATAACAAAATTTCTTGGATAAGTTTTTGCATTCTCAAAGTGGCCTTTAGTATCTTCATTCCACTTTAAGGCGGTGCTATCGTTTTTCTTATTCCTAGGCATTATAGCGGAGGATATATTTGGAAGAAATCTTCAATAAAAGTTGAGCAATGCTAAAAAAATATTTAAGCTCTTTTACAATGTTGGCCTGTTAATGCTGATCAACGCTTCAACACGGATTGGGAGTGAGCGGATGCCGTTTTTCATAATTGAGTGACCTAAAAACTCGGGTTGAGATACCCGGAATTGCGATTTGATGATGATGATGCTACTTGCGTTCGTCCATCGATTTTGACGTGACGAAAATATCATTTGAATACGCAAATTTAATTCCTTAACCCGAACGTCATAATGGCGGCTTTACAAATATCATCTGGATTAATTGCCATCTGTTTAAATGTTTTCTGCAAATCAATTTCGAAAATACCACTTTAACTGCTGGAAGTGTTGACAAACTTGAAGTAATGGTTTCGGGCAGCGATCAGAGATCATGTTAGCATTTAACGCCCTGTTATCGCCACACCTTCTCCAGGATCCGTAAGCTTTACGCACTATAAACCAATGACTTGTCCAGCTGCTATTCGAAGGGCGTCAAATACCGAGCTTGCTTTGTAGTTCAAATTCTTCAGGGGCAATTGCGAGCTTTTCTGACGATAAGCGTTATAGTCGTGCACCGATTGATGGGTAGTCGAAATATTATGAAAAACTGACGAATATGTACGTATGCCAGGTCGTGATGGACATGTGATTTCGGAGAACTCTTTTAAAAATTTCAAAAAAATTGTTGTTTTATTGTTGAAATATTAGCTAGGTGCTTATGTTGTGTTATTGAGGGTGGGGTTTTGACCAAAATGTTGCCGTCTTAAAGGCGTTGGCCTTGTAAATCGACTACCAAACCATGATGACTAAGGAAATCGGCGATTATGAAAGTTCATAGAAATTCGCGACGACATTTTAAATTTAATTTAAGCATGACTTCACTATAAATATGAACGGGGTAACCATTTGCGGCAAATAATAATAGAGATGATAGACGTGCTCTGACTAATTTGGTCTCTTCGGTATTATGAAGATGTCCGCTTCTGTATATATTAAGAAACTAATTTTTGTTGATGTGTCGAAAATGTAAAGTCGTAACCTGTTGGTATATCAGAGTGTTTGCTGAGCTGACATATTGACGGGAACTAGATAATTGTGCAACATTGTCCTCTGTTGCAGTAAGTATTCGCCATTAACTTTATTGGGGGTATGTCAGTTAACTCACACTGAGATCGCGATTCGGAGCTGACTTCAAAAATGTGCTCACTATCCTTCAATGATAAGCATTCTGTGATCGAATCAGCAATTATAATTTTATAGCTAATTGGAAAATTATTTGCGCTAATGGCTGCTTGTGCATACGGTGGTAAACGGGTAACCCAGAGATCATGCAGTATACTCTCGCTGAGGGTGGCGTTTACAATCTCGTTGTACAAATATCTGAATCTTCGATCACTCAATGGAAGTTCCTTTAACACACATTGGGAGCGACGTTGATTCTTCTCGAATTTTTCTCCATTAACTTCGCTGAAGGTACACTTGCTGGGGCTATGTTGAATTTTGCTGTGAATTTGGAAGCTTCAACCTAAAAGCCGAGTGAGCAAAAGTAGGCGTCTATATTATCTTCAGCCATCGTGGGTAGTGGAATCCGTGGCAGGATATTTTGTCGTGCAATTAGTTCCACACCACTCTTGCTTCAGCTACACTTATTGTATCGACTTATTGTATCGTTCATCACGCGCAGTAATAGCAAAAACTTTTAATCACATCGGGGCATTGTACAAACCTACAAGTAATAAATCTTAGAATTTTCACTCATACATACGCAGGCGAATGCTTTTAGAATGAAAAAAATTACAATAAGAATGAAATTGACTGAGGAAAAGAAGGGGCAAAAGACTACGCACTTTATTAAGTTTGCTTCAAATATTCTATAACTAAAGGGGTCAAATGCCTCAAAAAAGGCACAAATCTGCAATATAATATTTATATTATTACATTAAGTATGTTTTTAACAAATTTTCAAATATTTTTCGTTTATTAGAATTCATATAGATTAAATTTACTTAGCTTCGATCGAGTTTTTATTTATCGTATCAAAACATTATTATACGTTTCCAATTTTATCAAAAATATTTGATTTGATTTGATGGTGGTGTTCCTGACGAAGATTTTTTCTTCACTTCGGAAAAGCAATACAGTAATTGTCAAGTAGTAAAAGCACCCTCTGAATTTATAGATTTTCTATCAAAAATCGAAGACATTTATACACAACGTTTTGATTCTACTTGCATTGGATCGTGTTTTCCCAAATATTATTTGAAAAAATGGTGGAAGTAGAACTGAACTATTGTTGTGAAATTTGTAATTCCGGCGTGATAAAATGCCTATTTATAAGAATTAGAACATATTTCCTAGTAAACCCTTTTAATAAAAAAGTGAAACAAAATGATTTTAAAAGCATAAGGTTTTTGTGTACACACAAATAGTAATCACGTCCGTTTGTCTGCCTATGTAAGTCGGAATTTATATATATGGCTGTCGATCTGAACTATTTGATAATTGTCCAAATATTTGTCTGCCGAAGGCAGCAATTTCCCTAGTTACCTTGATCTGTGATTTTGAAATGAGAACTTTTTCTTTGTTATTATTATTTTTTAAGTTTTTTCGTGTGCCAGGCTCAAGACCCTTTTCTCCACCATTATTCTTTTGATAGGATTTTTTAATTAGCATTTCGCTGTCGGTGATTTAGAATATTTTGTAAATATCATTTATTACTTAGTAGATTGTTTTGATTTTTAAAATTGTTGTACCTGAATTATATTTGACTTTTATATATTTATTTTGTTTAAATTATTGTGAGTAATTATGGGTGAAAATAGGCCTCCTGGGAAACCGAATACCCAAAACCGATCGGTAACGCGCCTACATTGCAACCTCAGAAGTGGTGAGGAAAAGCAATTCATATAACAACTAACTATTCAATTAGCTTTTGCTTCCAAAATATCTCAGAAAATTTTCATTAATATTTTCCATTAAAAATACATTTTCTCAGAAAAGTTCTTCTTTTAAAGTATTTTATTTAAAGCTCTGTGCCGGAAAAGATTCAATTTTATCAGGTGATCTCAGCTGTGTGAAAATATTGAAAACCATATGATTCTTTGGTTACTTGTATGCATATACAATACGTCGGGGTCACCGATGTAGCTAAGCCGTATTACGAATTGTCGTTAATGCAATGCTGACTATGGTAGAAAATGAATCTGAACAAAATTCGTCCGTAATATACTTTATCAGGAAAGATGTTCTACCAACACCAGAATCGCCAGCAATATTATGTGCTGTCTGCGCCAAGGATGACATGCCGCTGACCTCTTTCATTTCTCTATGAAAAGTGTTCCTTGATTAAGTTGGTACCGATGGAGATCTGGGAACTTTGAACAGCTGATATCAAAAAAGGCGCAATGCCAAAATAAACCTGCTAAAAATAACAGACAAAATTTGTGTGAAATAAAATTTCAAAGAGCGACACAGATAATATAGAGTTTGAGCAACCAAAGGCTTTTAGCTATTCTTTGCTATAAAAGAGAAATATTTGTGTTTAATACGTTTCTCATAACATTTTATTATGAATTGCTTCTTTGTAATTTTTTTTATGTTTATATGTATTATTAAATGTTGTTATATTAATTTTTAAAATTTTGAGTTGTTTATCTACGTACTTATCTAGTACTTATTTACATATATGTACTTAGTTAAGGTTGGATATGCGTGATATTAGCCTAAAGGAAGACCGAAATATCGAAATTTTAAAATATCCAAAATTTATTATCAAAATACCCAATACATTATTTACTACAGTGACATCATTGGCAAAAGTCATAAAAATTAGAGTTTTGAGAGCTCTCTCACGAATCACAGAGTTTCGCATCTTGTCATACTTGGTCTGCGCAAAAGTCGAATCCAAAAAGAAAGATGTGTTTGTTTTATGAAAATGAATACAAAATAACAGTACAAAACAAAATGTCAAAAGCATGGTTGCAAATTTTATTAGGAGTATTTGAGTGGGCGAGAGAGGTGGTGTTGCCACATATATTTTTAGTACAATAAACTTTTTAGAAAAGTTGTCGGTTTTGATAAAGTTGACTTTAGCGATAGCAAACAGTCATAAAAAACCATATTCTACCATCAGACAGGAAATATTCAAAATCAAATTTCTAGGCTAGCACGTTCTCAATTAATAATAAATCTTCAAAAATAGATATAAAGTTATATGGATATGTATATACATATATATAAATGATCAAGATGACGAGACGAGTTGAATTCCGAGTGACTGTCTGTCCGTCAGTCTGTCCGTCTGTTCATGCAAGAGACAATAAGAGCAAATTTTGAGAAATCTGGATGAAACTTGGTATACTTATATTACTTGAATACTTGAATCTCGAAATCGGATTATAACCACGGCCACTCCCCATATAACGCTTATGTTGAAAACTACTAAAAATGCGATAACTCACTATATAAATATATAAGAAGTATTAAATTTCACAGTCGAGGTGCTACTTAAGGGCTTCAAAGGAGTCAGGGTAAAAATTGAGCAATGAGCGTGACACCGCCCACTTTTATGTGAAATTCTACATCTCAGGAACTGCTTTACCAATACAAACAAAATATATACAGTATGAAAATGATCGAAATCGGGATGGAACCACGCCTACTTATCATATATCATAATTTTAAATTTCATCTGAATCTTCCACTTTACAGTAATATAAATAAAGCACCAATTAAGATATTGGAATAAAACTTTGTAAACTATATGGACCACAGTGATTATGGCTGGCTTTATACCGAAAATATCGGTCATTCTGTGAGCTGTCTGAGTGAAATTCAAGGAATATATTTTCATGATAATAACGTGATGTTGTATGTTGCAAAAATGGGGAAAATTGTGTAAATACTTCCCCCAACTCCCATACACCGACTAGATTTTATAGACTTTATTTCATATATATCTGCGAATATGTGAGTTATCTCTGTGAAATTCACAGAGCTTCTTTTTCTGAAAACAGTGTGTTCGTGTGCCCAAATTGGATAAAATCGGGTAAATACATCCCCTAGCTCTCATACACCTAATATAAGAATTTCGAACATCCGGAAGGCTTTATACGGTATATATTTATACGGATACACCATAGTTTATATATACATTTACATATATACATTATATAGACATAGCATATGTCGCTAAATCTGTGAGTATACATAATATATAATCATTTATATAATTTTTATCTTAATATACTCTTTCCAGCGTAATTTAGCATCAAGCGTTATACCAATATATTTGGTTATATTGACATATGGTGCACAAACTTCAAAAAGACTTGTAGGTGGAAAAGCGATTCTTCGTGAAATTCGCATGAACCGACTTGCAACAGCTTAGTCTGATTCTCCATTTCTTAGTCAAATCGACTGCGGAGTTGATTGCATGTTGCAGATTTAGCGCAAGTTTTTCAGCTGTCTTTTCAAGGCATAGTATTGGGGTGTCATCAGCAAAAACAGCAGTCATGCTGTTTGGTGCTAACGATAAGTCTTTTGTATACAGAATATACAAAAGTGGATATACTTCCCTGTGGTACGCCTGCTTCAATTTGTTTTATTTTAGAGAATTCATTCCTTGTTTTACACGAAAAAAACTTAAGGTGAGGTACGATTCTGGAAGAGCACAATAATCAACCGGAAAACATAATTTTAGTTTTTGCATAAGGCCTTCGTGCCACACCTTTTCGAACGCCTGCGCAACGTCAAGGAAGACCGCTGAGCACAGTTTTCCCTCCTCAAGTGATTTTTATATTTTGGATGTTATTCTGTAAATTTGTTAATTGTAGAATGCTTGTTTCTGAAGCCGAAGTGATGTGACGGGATTAACTACTTTTCATCGATGATAGATTTTATCCTTTGGAGAATTAATTTTTCAAAAAGTTTTGAGATTTGTGGAAGCAGTGAAATTGGTCTATTTGACGAGACTATATGAGGATCCTTTCCCGGTTTAGGAACCATAACAACTTCGGAAATTTTCCAAAGAATTGGAAAATGTGTCAGATGGATTGATGAATTGAAAAGGTAGGTGAGCTTTAGTAAAATTTTGTATGTTAACTGCCTTAACACTTCAACTGTAATTAGATCCAATTCTTATGATTTCTTAACGCTAAGCCTTTTAATTTAATTTTTAAGTTCACAAATGGTAATATCCGGGATGGTTGCATAATATAGTTGAAAACTACTGAAAAACGCAATTTCGCTACTCTCATTTGGACGAAAAGTTTCAGCTATGTGTTTTGCGAATATATTAGCTTTATCACAATCACTTCCAGCCCATTTTTAATTTCAATTTGTTAATTTTTAATGGCGCCACGTAGGATGTTGGATTAAGATATTTGGCACTTTTCCAGAGTGAGTAATCATCTTTTTTGTCAGCACATAGTTGAGATAAAGATTTGTGAATTTATTCATTCTTAATATGAATGATTTTTCGTTTTAACTTAGCTGTTGCCTTACTATGGTTCGTTTTGTCAAGTGGTGAACGTGTTTGTTGCCTTTTCCGTCGTGACTTTCTTTTCCTGGTTAAGAGAATTTTTATTTCTTTAGGGTAATTTAAACCTATAATTTTCTGCTCATCTCCCACGTATTATCCCAAGCAGCTTGTTGAATTTCTTTTGTAAATCTGTTAACTTCTAGCTCTAGTTGATCGATTGTTGTTATTTGTGGACAGTTTATTTACTCTGAAGTATTTGCTTGAGCGAAGTCCAGTCCGTATTTTGATTGTAAAGCTTCAAATTTAGCTCCTTTTTAATTACTGTTTCACTTAGTGTTAGATATATTGGAGAGTGATCAGATCTTAGATCTTGCCCCCCTTCTATTCCGATGAAATTTCGATATACTTTCCTAGTAATAAATAAGTCTATTACATCAGGTATTTTGTTGGTATCCGTTGGCCAGTAAGTTGGTGTTCCGATACAAACTCACTTCCTATTTCTTGAGCCGTCTGGAATAAATCTCGCCCTTTAACTGTCGTTAGGCACGATCCCCAGTAGACATGCTTTGCATTAAAGTCGCCACCCATAATACATTTGTGTGTGTATATATCGAAAAGTTCTTTATATTTATCAATGAGAATTTTTTACTTCGGTGGGCAATGTATTGCAGTAATTGACAGGGGTTGCATCATTGTTTTTAGTGTAATAGTTGTGGTTTGAATATTGTGCGTACTTGTTTTTCTATCCTCATAATCTTTAATGTTGTTTTTAACAATATCAAGAGTGCCTCCCCTCGCACAATTGTTAGGGTGGATTGTGTGATAAATACCATGGTTTTTGAAAGTAATGTGGCTGTGCCCCGTGAAATGAATTTTGGATATTAGACATACACTTGCCAGAAAAACTATGCGTACAAACATGATGTGCAACTTTGTCGTTAAAAAAAATGTGTTAAATATAAGTTGGAGAATTCGTTTTTTTTTTGAGGAAAAATAGTACATTTCTTAATAAAAAATCTAAATCTAAACAAAAAGTATACAAAAAGTCCTATCTTCAATCAGAAAAAGTATGCGTACAAAAGCATAGAGCTGCGAATAAACGGTATTTAAAAATTTAAAAAAATGCTGTTTTGGCATAGGTAACGGTAAACCAAAGTATTTTCACGTGCTGCTCATCATTTTTTGTATAGTTATATTGTAACCACACGTTAAATTTATGATGGGGAAAAAACAAAAGAAATTGATCTCGATATGAGGAAACTCATTGTAAAACTTCGTGATGAAGGAAAAACGCTTCGGGAAATTGGTGACATAATTGGTAGAGCACACTCCTCTGTGCAAAGAGTTTTTGAAAATTTTAATTCATCGGGTTCCTGTGAGTCAAAACCCCGATCTGGTAGGCCACCAAAGCTCACTGAGCGTGATGAGCGTGAGAAAAGAAACATTTTAGATACAATTAAAATAAAACCAAGTACAACATCTTCTCAAATTGCTAAGGATATTAAGGACAAGTTCAACAAGACCCTTCATGATGATACAGTATGCAAAATTTTGAAAAAAGAAGGCTTGAATAGCCGCACTGCCCGGAAGAAACCCTTCATATCTGCTGTCAACAAAACCAAACGTATGGACTTCGCCAGAAAATTCAATAATAAGACTACTGAGTTCTGGGGAAAAGTAATTTTTAGTGACGAAAGTAAGTTTTGAATATTTGGGATTAAGGGCCGTAAGCTTGTGTGGCGGAAAAAAGGTACAGCGCTCGATATCCAAAACCTTGCAAAACCGTGAAACATGGTGGTGGTGGCGTAATGGTTTGGGGATGTATGGCGGCTAGTGGAGTCGGAAATCTTGTTTTCATTGAATCCACAATGGACCACAAGATATATATCGATATTCTCAAACAAAATTTACTCCAAAGTACCACGAAATTGGGACTGCAAAATGACTTTTGGTTCCAAAAGGACCCAAACGACCCGAAACATTGTGCCTACAATACAAAGCTTTGGTTGCTCTACAACGTTAAAAACCAGTTGAACTCGCAACCGCAATCCTCTGATCTCAATCCAATTGGGCATCTGTGGGATCTCCTGGAGCGCAGGATCCGACTACACACTATTACATCAAAGGATACGCTCAAAAAAGCCATTCTTGAAGAATGGCAGAGGCGGCAGAGGATACCAAGAAATTGGTCCAATCCATGCCAAATAGATTGGCTGAAGTTATAAAACGTAAAGGGTATCCGACTTCATACTAAATTAATACCACTTGTTGAATAAAATGGAGCTTTCTATTGATTTATTGTTTTGCACGCATACTTTTTCTGATTGAAAATTGGACTTTTTGTATATTTTTTGTTATATTATGAAAGGTTTAAGTGCTAGAAGTTAAGAAGATACATAAAAATAAAGGTTAAGTAATACTAACTAACTATTAACTAACTATTTTTCTTAAAAAAAAAAACAAATTCTGTAGCTTTTATTTAACACATTTTTTTTAACGCCAAAGTTGCACATCATGTTTGTACGCATAGTTTTGCTGGTAATTGTATATCTATTTTCTCTTCTTGCAAAATAATTTTAAATTCTTCTTGGCGCTTTAGTGTTCCATTCGCATTCCATGTCATAACCCGGAGAGCACCATTCATACCTTAGATTTCGTTTTCTTTTATCTTTTTTTAGAGGTTTTCTAAACGGCTGTAGAGATCGATATTGAATTTTTTTGTTTATTTAACATCTCAAGGATTTGACTCAATTGGTCTTCAGTCAACTTAGTGTTTTTTGTGTTCATTACTTTTGAGTTACTTTTCAGAACTTCGGAAAAAGTGTGCTTACTCGTTTGTACACAATGTGAGTTGTTGACAACATTTTTATTGACAGTGGGTGGATTATTTGATGAACTGGACAAATTTATGGAGATTTTTTGTTGTTTAAAGGTTTTGTTACGAATGTTTTGAAGCTTCTTGGTAACAATAAATCCCCTGTAGTTTGCCAGATGGCTTTCGGCACAGTTCGAGCATTTGGTTTTTCGGAAATTGGTTTTTGGCTATCGATGGTTTTGTGCTTAGCAATGCATTTAAAGCATTTTCAATAAGTTTAGAATTCCTAACAGGCTCAATGAGAACAACGGAGAGAACAATATGTTTGATTTCATAAATTTTTTTTGGCGTCTTCATTAAAACCAAAGGTAGCTAGAAACATGGTCAATGGCTCCGATGTTTTCCACTTGAGTTTATTTACGACATTGAATCCTTGTTCCTTCAAATCAGCGACAATAGCACTAATATTACACGAATGATGGGGAGTTTTAATCATAATCTTAATAGGGCGCATTTGTTGGTCTTCTTAGTCACCGATCTATAGTCATCACTTGATGTGATGTTTACTTTACGAAGGTCTGTGTTTAAAAGTTTTAAGACAAATGTCCTTTGGAAAATGCATAATGACAATGATTAATTGGTTATTTAACTTGATAATTAGAAATGTTTAAAACTATATTAGGCGGAGGACGCGGTTCATTCCTCCGTTTATACTTTTTAGCTATTTGGTTTTGAATAAGATGACAATGCAATTTTTTTGTGATTACCTCTGGTGATACTTTAGCCTTACGCTTTTTATTAGTCCTTTTGCTTTTCGTTAAAATCCACCCTGTTTCCAGAGCCAATAATTCTTCTTCATCAGTTTCGTAATGTGATTGACTATAATTAGTCACAAGTGGGCTCTTCTTTTGCGCTTTAAGCTTTTGATTTTCAGCTTTTGATCGTTGGCTTAATTGTTCTATTTTTTCAGTTTATGTTTTAACTGATCTATTTCAGAAACTAGCTTTTTCGGTTGGCTTCTTTTTATTTCCTGTCCACCTCGAGGTGGCGGGTTACGAATCATGATACAGCTGTATTTAAATTACTTAATATGATAAATAAATTCTTTTGGGTTTCCGATTTCAATTTCCAGGAAGAATTTCAGGATTAAAGCTAATGGCAACTCTGGCTTAGCAAAAGTTATAACAAATAAATTATATTTTTTTTGTTAAGGTATACTTCTAGGGCGCATATATAATTTAGTTAGGGAGGCAATAGATAGAGTAAAGTGCCATGATTTACAGTGGTTTTTGTATTTGGTAAGAAGAATATAAGTAAATAAAATAAAATAAGATAAGTGTGCTTATTGTATAGGGGCTTTTCGTAGGTCTAAGTCCAAGCGATGGTGAGACCGACTTTAGCAGTTGCTGATGAAATTAGTAATTTGTGGAACAGCTGCTTCTCTGGACGAAAATCTTTAAATTTGACAGCTGGACGTGTTGCCATCTGATGGAATCGGTGTAGACCGTGGCCTAAGCCCTTATTCCTATTATAATGTTTTCCGTTCTTCTTATTGAATTTTTCGTCATATACCTACTATATTTAGTTAAACCAATTTGAGAGAGTGTGTACTTCACATACCATTTGTGTTAATTTAGTTGATTTTAATATAAATATCTCGGACTCGAAGTAAGATATAGTACTGAAAGTAAGTGAGTCTATGACCTGTAATATAAGTTAATAAAATCTCAAATATGAATGCAATTCAATTACGGTTTCGTCGCATAATGATTGCTGAATTCTTACGTAATATTTACATTTGCGCAGCAAAATGTTAACTTTTTTCACCCCAACTCAGCATAGAGAAAATAGTTCCCGATTAGTGCGCAGCCTTAAGTAGAGAACTTGTCGTATACATATAATTATGTCTTATATATTTTATTATGTAAATAATGCTTTTAATAATATATAATAAATAAGAAATAGGTGATTTGTTCAATGGTCTTCAAAGTATTTACCCGGAAAATCCTTTTGTAAATTGCTTTTTAAAACTTTTTTTCTTTGTATTTATTCTATTATTATGCTTTCTAAAACCTACCGAAAACATCTGCAAGGTCTTACATCTATACGATTTCCGCATAAATGCGCAAGTTAAGGAGGTAATGTTCCTTATCGGATTCTGAAACCAAAAAGAAACCTAAACAAGCATGACCCATCAAAAGAACATGAACTAATAGAACGTAAACAATCAATACATGTGAAAACATCTCTATTATAAATGCAGCAGACAAAATGCAATAAACACATAAATAAATGCACCAAAACTGTGTATTACAAGTAAGTAAATATTCTCGGTAGTATATATAGCAGTAATTGAGAAATGCAGCCAAAAAAAAATTTTTAATCAATACTCTAGAGACGCAAGTGCTCAGCAGTCTTCCATTCGTAACAAACTACCAATTTGTTAACCGGGGCTCAACCGTTATTTTCTCTGAATTCAACTTCACATATCCTTAAAATCCTTAAAATTCGTCCTTGAAATATCTTAAAAATTCCTGAAAAATTGGAATAATAATCAACCGCGTTGAGTCTTCAAAAAAATATCTCTCGAAACCTAATCTCTCGAAACTTATGTCGGCCATCATTGAACATTGAGTTCGAAATGACCAAATTGGAAATCGCAAGTCACAAAACACAAACTGCTGCTCTAACTACAACCCTGGCAGATAACCGAAAAAGTGTGCCTTCCCTCTGAAGCAATTTGTCATTGAATGTCACAGAACAACACCAGAGCTGTACACCGAACTTCTTCAGTTAATTACAAATAAACCTGGAGATATTTAAGATATTTCCAGATTCCACAGATAACACAAATCAGTACCAATCGTGGAGGAAACGTGCCTGGTTACACATAGAAAACATCAAAGGTTGCGTTGCAATACTCACTTACAACACCACACTTTCGATTCTACATTCAAAAATTCAAGGATAGGCAGTTGATATTTTAATAAATCAATAATTAAGTATAAAATTCAACTTTTACACCATAAGCAATCACCTTGACTACACGTATGCATACTAGAGACCCTTATACCTCTTACCGGAGGAAATGAAAAATAAAAATTCAAAGAAAACTAATCCGAAGGACATAGGGACCGCCTATGCTATCGCCAGTAAGATATTCCAGGACAATATCCGCTAACGATGTTTCGCAGTACAATAACGATAAGCAGTACAACATGCAGCATCAGTACCTTCAGAACAGACATTGTGAGGAACCACGAAGGTACAGACCAAACGTACAAGTGCGTTATACACAAGGTGCACCCAAGCAGCAATACCAACCCATATACGTAAGCAATATCCTACAGCAATGTAGGAGACCCACCATAAAAACTTCAACCTGCACAAAACAGTTATGACCGTCAAATACAAGAACTACCACCAACGTTTAAACCAAACATTTGTCGAAGAACTATGACCTCTTGTTCCAAAGATAGCGACGACTATGAATACAAGACAGACAATGCTTTTTTAACCGTATGAACAAATTGTAGTTTCTGCACCACCACCGCAGAAAATGGAATATCGTTAAGCCTATTCGAATGAAAACTGTAAAAGTAAAAGCTCCTTTATGGGTACTCAATAACTACGTAAAAAAACACATTTTTTTAAGCTATACTAAATAAACTATACAATTATTAATTAATTAATTAATTATTATTTAAATAATGCAACAAAAGTAATTAGCATTCACTACCACAGTACAAGCCACCATTAGGAAAAAATCGGAGGATTCTAGACCTCTGGAAGGAGACCCTATGTCTGATAATAACTTTATTAATAAAGAAATAAAAGTAGACCTTCAAAAGCTAATCGCTCAAGCTATCACAGATAACGTTGATACCCCATATGTGATGTAGCTACGACAATACAGAATCTGGGCAAAAATATTTAAAACTTTAAATTTAGAATCTGGATTTCATCAGGGACTCATTACATAATTTGATGGGGAAAAAGCAGCCTTTAGTATAAATTAAGGCTATTATGAATTTCTTCGCATGTCTTTCGGACTGAAAAATGCTCCATAAATTTTCTAATGATGGGTAGATGATATCTTGAAAATTTGGGGCACATAAATAATATAACACATATCATAACTAACTTTATAGGCCTCCCAAGTTATTATCGAAAATTCATAAGAAATTTCGCAGCCATTGTCAAACCACTCACCACGTTTCTCAGAGGAGACAACGCTGGCATACCAAAGAATCAAACCGCAAAAATAAAAGTCACCTTATATGAACCTGCATTAGAAGCACTAAACAAAATAAAAGAAGGGCTACAAACTCAGGCTGAACTCTCCCAACCAAATTCCAGCAAACATTTCGAATTAACCACAGATGCAGTAATTATGCAATAGGAGCTGTATTATCACAAAATAAAAAAATCGTATCATTTATTTCACGAACTCTAAGCCAAACTGAACGGAATTACTCCACAAATGAAAAATAGTTACATGTAATTGTGTGGGCCTTACAGAAATTACTTATATGGTATAGCAGTTTTAACTATGTTCACCGACCACCAATCCTCAACTTTTGATATCAGAAAAAACCCCAACACAAAATTAAAAAGATGGAAGAATTACATCAAAGAATTCGGTGCCAAGCTCACTTGCAATCCTGGAAATCTGAATGTTGTTGCTGATGCAGGTTCTTGCCAGCAAATAAATAACACATCAAATTCTTGGAACTCCCAACATTAGACAGAAGACTCCTCTATACAAAAACAAACAACAATAAAACATCATAAGAGACACAAATACACCAGCGTTCCATTCTACGTCAAGCAGACAAGTCCGCGAAAGTTGTGGCACGCCTACATAATTCAACACCTGACGAACAGATATTCGAAGCAGTTCCCCAATACAGCAAGACAATCCATTCGGTAACCAACGAAAAGTTCGACATTCAAGAACGAATCTAACAAAATCAGGAAAGACCCCAATCGGAAGCAGCTGAACTTTAAACAAGGAGACGTCACATACTCCAAGACGCACCGGTGGAATAAAAGCGTTAAAAATATGCAAACGACATAGTGAAAGAAAACAAGAGAAGAACAATAACAACCAATAGCGGACGAATTATTTATAAGTAAAGGCATGTACGGAATAGTTTCATTCTTACTTTTTCCTAACGCATTATAAGACAATATAATACATTTAATTGATAAGAAATATGTACTTATAGAAACTGACCCAGTTTATATTTATCAAAATACGTCTTTTCCGTACCCACACATCGAATTTATCAAATTACGCGCGTCCTATGAAAACATAACGAAATCTTCATACAATTTAGAAAACCAACACAAAATCGAAATGTTAGTGAAAAAAATCAAAACATTAAGAAATCAATTTATACCCATTACCTACAGACTAAAAAGGTCATTTAACTTTCTTGTTTCTGACGATCTTTTTGAAATCAAAACGAAACTTGCTATGCCGATAAAAATCAATAACAAGCAAAAGAACATTAATTCGCAGTTTGAAAGAATATTTGAAACACTTGATCCCAAAGCAATAAGTGAGAATATAACTTCGTACAAACCTACAAGTAAAACATTCCAAGTTTTTCAAATATACATACGCAGACGAATGCTTTCAGAATGAAAGAAATTACAATAAGAATGCAAAAGAATGATGGGGATGAAGCGTAAAAACCTAGGCACTTTAAGAAGTTTGCCTCAAAATGCTACTACTAAAACGGCTCAAACTTAGCCCTTTCTTACTTGTTTAATATAAAGTTATGCAAGCACCCGAAAGCGTTTCCCCGCCTAACCATATAACACTTTTATATCTTAATTTGTTGCTTAGTTATAGTATTTTATCGGTTTTCGACTAATGGCATTTTGTGGACGTGGCACCCAACCGTCTTACGGTGACAAAGTACATGTGTACCAAGTTTCATAAAAATATCTCAATTTTTACTCAAGTTATCGCTTGCATGGACGGGGGGACACACGGACGGACACACAGTCACTCGGATTTCAACTCGTCTTTTCACCCTGATCATTTATATATATGTATATGTCTATATCTAACTCGTTTAGTTCTAGGTGTTACAATCAACCGATAAGTGAACAAAACTAATATACTTTCTAGCAACATGTTGCGAGAGTATAAAAACAGAAAATTATAAATAAAGTGTCAGTGAAGTGAACTTTAATGTTTCTTCAACGTAACTTTTTTAATAATTTAAAATATTATTTCTTTGGTTTTTTATTGCATTTTCTTTGTCTATTATTGTCAAGATTATTAATCTTGCCCGATAGCCATTGAATTGCTTTATTCAATCTTTGCTGTTAAAGATCACTGTATTGAATGCCTAACTCAAAAAATTTACTGAGCTTACCACCTGTATTAAACAGTGGTGACCACTAAAAATATATTCATATCTCAATTAAGCAAAAGTCTTATGAACCTCTCACATCACATCACATCGCAGAACATCCGTAGAACAGTTCACTTAACAGATTACCAATTAGTGAAAAAATGTTCAACCTTTTTCGCCAGTGGGACTTGTGCTAGCGACCCTTCATAAGCGCAAGTGCACCATCATGGTTTAAAATTAGTCCTGGCGCCATATTTTCCAAATAATTCCTTCGTAACTATGGACCGCACACTTATTTCAGCGTATCTGGTCAACCACAAGTCGTTTTTATATAGACATTAATAAAAATCAATAATGAAACTCTTCACAACCGCATACAAACAAAGATGATAAAAATTAAATTACATACAAAATTTAACAGCTTGTACCTGAAAATCTTAACAAACACCGTATTTTCAGGAACTGTTTCCTCACGACGATGCTAAAAATTAAAAGTTGAAGAAATTTTTGATAGTCGCTTAGGAGTGAAAAACGGCAACATAGCCTTTACCGTCTCACAACATTTTTCAATAAATTCCGCGGAATCTCGTACGTTTCAATGTCCATATGTTACACTTGCTTATCGTAGAAATATTAGGTTTTTATACTCTCATAACATGTTGCAACAAAGTTTTGTTCGCCTAACGAGTGTCTGACTGTCCTGACTGTCTGTCTGTCCGTCTGTCCATGATAGCGATAACTTCGAGATATCTTGATAAATTTTGGTACGCCTGTTCCTTGGGACTCTTAGAAGGTTGGTATTGGAGATTTGCAGAATTCGACCATTGACGTTTAAAATGCCGTTAAACGAAAACCTATAAAGTGATATAACTAAGCCACAAATTAAGATACGAAACCATAATCTTGTACATAAAATCGCAGAAGGAATAGGCATCTGCGTTTCAAAAATATGTATAAAGTGGGATTGGTCCCGCCTCCTAATTGATTCAATGTTCATGAGAACAAACTCCTCTGGCACCTCCTAAGACAGTGTGAAAATGGGTAAAATCGGATAATAACCACGGTGCCCACGGTGCACCGCCCATTTTTAGGTGAAATCCTCTATCTTTAGAACTACTATTCCAATTTCAACTAGATTTGGTACAGCAATACTTTGATATCTTTATGTTAGAGTGTGAAAAAAGGCGGAATTGGATAACAGCCATGCCTACTTACCATTTAAAATTTAATTAAACAATTAAATTAAAATTTTTTTATTTTGTTTATTTATTTAGAAGAGATATATTATAAATAATTACTCCACTTATGTTTATAACATATGTATCAAGCACTGCCTGCCTTTGGCTTAATTAAAATATACATATAAAATTATTACAATTATATTCCTTTTTTATTCTATACACAATTTTAACTTCAATCTGATTCTTTCATTTTACTGGATATAACCTAGCACCAATGAAGATATCGGAATAGAAATTTACACAAATAATGTCCTCAAGGTATTTTCTTCCCAAAATCGTATCATATATTTTCAGCCCCCATATACCGAATGTGTGGACATCTGTGCCTATGGCTGACTTTTCACAATAATGTTTTTACAATAATACTTTTTACAATAAAGGCGGATAATATTAATTAAGTTCTGAGAGCATCTTTCTTCAGTAATAATGTACCTTGTGCCCAAAATAGGTAAAACCGGGGCAACGATTCCCTTATCCTAATATAATATATATAATATTCCCTTATCCTATACACCTAATATAAGAAATTCAAACTTCCGGTTGGCTTTATACTGTGTATATTGATCAATATATAAGATACGAGTAGTTTAGTGAAATTAAGTGAAGGATTACTATTGTATTTACTATAGTTCAATGACGAAAATGAGTGAATTCGGTTTACGAATTGCTCCAGCTCCCATATACTGCATATAATGATTTTCGCTATTCTAGCATACTTAATGCCGCACATACCGGTCATTATGTGCAATGTCCTCATAAAATTGTGTGGAAACATGTTCGTGACTGTACCTGAGTTTAATGCCAAAGATTAATGCAGATATATAATGCGCGATATTTTAATGTAATTAAGTGAAGATGTTTTCTTAAACATAATGTGGTTTAGCGTTGAATACGAATGAAATCGGTCTAGACCATGGTCTAAGCTCCACATTCCTAATATATTGATTTCCGTTTCTTTGGTTGACTTCTTCTTTATATACACAATATATCAAATATATATATATCTCATTTGAAGTAAAGGGTTGATTTTAATATAAACATCTCGGATAAGAAACAAAATGTAGTTAAGAAAATACGTGAGTCCATGACCTATAACATAAGTTAATAAGATACCAAATATGCTTGTAATCCATTCACACATACACATGGAAATATGCCCCGGCTTTGATCTTTGAAAATTTCGATAGTGTAAAACGTTCGGGTGTAAGTAGCCCTTCCTTACTTGTTTCCTTATGTTATAACTTGTATCAAATAGTATATTTACTAAATACAAGTATATTTACTAAAGCTGCGCAAGGGCAAAAGTGGCAAATTCGCGGCGTCCTGCATAATTCAAATGCTGTGCGCTAATCGGTAACTTTTTCTCTGTGTTGAATTGAGATAAACAAATTTACTATGGTGAAAACCAATTTCTATTTTGCTGTGTGAAATGGAATGAAATTTTTTCACAACTGACACTTTATATTGTTATGAAAATTATTAAATATATTCGTAAAATTAAAGAAACTGAAAGGAAATCCTTTGCCTTGCCAATGACAATGTTATTGGAAAATAAAAAATACATGATTATCTTTGAATAGAATAAATTATATAACATTAATATTTTTCTGTTCTTCTTCATTTAAATTATTTCTTTGGTGTGTGCTCAGTATATGCAATACCCTGCAACTCAACTGTTGGTTAAATTAGCACTGGCAGAGTGTATCAGAGTGTAGCAGAGTACTATCATAGACTTCTATTAAATTTTCTGTGAGATTATTAAGGCCGAATTGAGAAAACTACTCGAAATTCTACTGTACGTGTGATTCCTCATCTCTTACTTATATAGGGCTAATGTATGTGTGCATATGTTAGTTTCCGTGCAAATTTTTTCAATGTGTTGGAGTTTCGGGTAGGCTCTACTTGATGGGTAGTAAATCTTTGCTTTTTGTAAGTCTTCAGCGATACATGCGCTAGCGCACCGCTTCAAAGCCCCAAATACAGTTAATCCTTTCCGGGCAGATTAGAACCTGAAGCTGAACTAGCCCTAAATAACCTAACTATTTGTGATATATTTAGCAGAAATATTATGGACACATTTGCGTTTATTAGAGGTTGGCTTCCTAACATTTGTAGTTTAAGACGATTGTGGCGTGTGTTGTCATCCCAGGGATTCCAATATATCAAGACCGAAAAATTATGTCAAGACGAACTGGAAAATTATTTCAGAAAAATTAGCGAAGGGGTTCGCATTAAGGGACCTACAAAAAATTCGTGTGTGATTTCTGGCCTTTGTGACACATCGTAATTTTGAATGATATTTGTAATATAATGTATTTTAATTGCAATTGAAAGTGATTTCCTTTAGCGAAAATAATTTGTATATTTTTACTGCTATATATATTATGAATATTTCAAACTGCATAAAAGTTTGCAATCTTTGCCATTTTTTCCTTTTATGTCGGTCAAATGTAAACAAATACAGCCAAGAGAAAACTCCCCAAAGAAAAATCCTAGCACAAGAGCTGCATTTCATACAAAAAAAAACTCGCCAGCTATGGACCTCGCAAATCCCGACTACTCGAACCTCCAATACATTGAAAGAATTTTCATGGAAATACACTCTCCCATATGCAACAAATGGTGAATTGTACACAAATATTTAGCCGAGCTCTTTCCTCGTAGTAAATCATAATTTAATGAAAAAGCCAACCCAGTTTCTTGTTTGAACTAAACATGGCTGCTTATGGTAATATGTATTGCATTAGAACAGTGTTCGGCATGACAGGAACTGCGGCTGTGTGAGTGAGCATGAAATAACAGACACCCAGTGAGAACTATATAACCTTACATTTTGAGAATTTTTTTCATTACCTCATGAAAAAAGCATTTTCTTTCACTCTTTATTCATATTATATATTTTACGATTAAAAGGAATTTATTTGACCTAAAAATTTTAACTTTATTACCTTTAAATTACCTAAAACATAAAATGTAATTCATGACACCAAAAACCATTCATAATCATACATAATTCCGCGCAGGGCACATTTGCTTTGGCGGTCCGGTCATGAGTGATGTTACCTCCTCGCTGTCTGATTGTACAAACCTGTACAATGCGCTGCCTCGACAACGACTGAACGATAGAGCGTAAGTATACGTGTGATGTAAGCTAGCACAATTGTGCAATGAAATGCCGACCACTGCTTTAGAAATAACCAATTTCGAAGTCGACAACAAGTTGAAATCTTATCTCTTCTATGGGAAATTGCACAGAAGAATAATAAACAGAAAGAACACATGAAATCATTTCATTATGTGAAGAAGTGTTTGGAAATATTGTAAGATCATGAATAAATTACTTGTGAAAAATCACAACTCTAAGCCACTGCATGGTATCACAATCACCAAACCGGTATACAATTTCTTGTGCTGCCATCGAGATTCAGCAAATGGCTGATGATTGGCAATAGTTGTTTTAATAACATTTACGGGGCCTCTTGACAGGCAATAGATGTTGTCTAAACAACTCTTTTGCTTGCAATATTGCTAATGGATACTGCATATGGTTTATGTTGGGCAATACTTTTTTATAATAATACATTTTTTTTATAATAAAAAACTTGGAAATATTCTTGTGTAGGCATTTGTTATCTTGACAAAATCATCTGCGAAATGGCGACGGGGAAGCGCATGTTTGAACTCCTGAACGGTTTACAAATTCCATGAGGATGACTAAAACTTATGAGGAGAATCGAAAAACCAAAAAAAACCTCTTGTTTTGTACAAATGAATTTTCGCAAATATAAGATTTCATAAGTTATATGATTCAAGGCTTAATTAAGTTTTTCATAATGGCCATATACCAGGTTGAGGTTACTAAATTCAATAATTAAATATGTTTATAGATATGTACATATGTCAGCAATTATCACTGAAATATTAATTAAATGTTTAAATACTAATTTATTTAATCACTATTTTCCATATACCATTATAAATTCTGTATTGAATCACAGCTTGCTAAATTGCAACTTAAACAACAAAACATAAAAAAATTAAACACTGGCATTGTATATCTGCTGGCTCTATGTTCTGTTGCCACTCCAAATTTTTGCCTGTCGAGATGCCCAATTATAATAACTATTGCTGGCAATAAATTATCACTGCTGAATGGGTTACTGTATCGATATTTTATTAACATATATATGACTTACGGTCAGAAAAATTTCGAAGAGCGAGAAAATTGTTTGAAAACAAATGAATATTACGGTGAAATGTTTGTGATTAACTTTATTTTTTTGATGTTTTCTTATAACTAAAATTAAAAAAAATTATGACGAACCAGTTGACTGGATATAAACAAGAAGTCCGAAAACAAAATGCTAATTACCCCAAAGGAACAACTGGTGAATCAGTCGTGAGTGGAGACACTTACCTATCAAGGCAGGCATGGCCTAACAACAGTGCAATTCGGAAGGTTGGAGTGCTTTTCGCTGTCATTTGTTTCCTTCTGTATGTTTTATGGGGGAGTTTAACCGTCACTATTGCGAACTCTACCGAGAGCAATCTCTCAGGTAATTATACGTAATTCTAAAAAACATTTTACGTCCTGTGTAAAGACCAATATAATTAAATATTTAAAACCAATTTTACGTTATGTGATTTCTTCTTATTTGCAAATTCTTACTTTCTTCCTAAATTATAAAATGGGAATTTTAGTACACTAAAGTGACATTTATTATTGCAAAAATACAGAAATGTGAGGTAAACTTTAGAATAAAAACCCCCGAACGAGTGTTAATATAAGTATTAGGTGGATAGAGGAGGATCTCCTGAGTGCTAATATATAAACTTAAAGATTTTAAGAAAATTTTCAAACTAATATTTTTATTTCTATATATCCAACAAGTTTTCAAAGAAAATTTGGGTAAACTTTAGAATATCATCTAACGAATTCAGTGTTAAAATAGCTACAAGCGGATAGAGCAAAATCTTGATCTCAAGATCAAGAATATATATAAATATAGCTGCCGAAAACTTATAGTTTTTAAGATATTTGCATTTTAATTTAAAAATTTAACAATTTTAAATATGAAATTTTTCGAATTATAATAAATTTTACACTTATACCGTCCACATTTCGTACACTAACACTTCACTAAATTGTTTCTACGTATTTATTTTTTATAAATTATTTTAAATGTAGCTTTAATTCAACATTTTAACTTTTATTCAGTTTCCATTCTGACAAATAAAAAGATTTACCATGTCTGTATTTTGTAAACAAACCTAAATAAGTAAAAAAGAGAGATAACGTATAATTCTTGATTCAAAAGTAACAGAAATAATATCAATTAAAAAAAATGTGTTAAAGAAGGAGTATAACCCTCTATGATATTAACAGTTTTTCGCTTAGAATTATTTTCTGTATTGGCGGCCTTTGGCCGCTCAAAAAAAAAATAACCCTGGGATATCAAACAGCGGGATGTCCTGTGTTTTTTCATTTAGAATTCCTCTCTGCATAGGCGGCCTTCGTCCGCGTCTTAAAAAAATTACCCTGGTCAATCCAAGCCCTGGGTTTATCAATATAAAGGAAATTCTGAAAGCTTTTACAACACATTACACCATCATGGTTTATGTAGTTTGGGTGAAATCTTTTTTTTTTAACTCTGGGTTTGTTTGCAAAATATGTAAATTGTTTGTTTTTTTTTTGTTTTATTTTGTTTTGTTTTGTTTTGTCTTTTTTTTCACACAAAAAATATTTGTTAGAATGCAACTCTTTTGTTATTGTGTGAATAAATCAAACTAAATAAAAGTTAAAATGTCGCATTAAAGCTGTTTTTACAATAACTAATGCAAAATAAATGTGTAGAAACAGTCAAGTGAAGTGGTAGCGTTTTAAAAGTGCTTAGGATAAGTGTAAAATTCATTATAATTCGAAAGATTACATACTTAAATTTGTTAAATTTTTAACTTAAAATACAAATATCTTAAAAACTATAAGTTTGGGATCCTGGGGATGCTATAGTAAAGTTTACCCCTATTTATAAACGAGTATGCTCTAGTATGACTAGATGCATTGTGTTACTTGTCAACTACTTAGAAGAACCCAAAGAAAATTACCAAAATTTATAATTAATATATATTAATATATAATATTGTTTAATATATATATATATATATTTTATATATATATATATTTTAATATATAATATATTTTATATATTTTTTAATATATAATATTTTCGATCATTAATCAAACATTTATTAGTTTTACTCCTAGCCACGACATTGTTAGTTTCAGTAATTAGTAGGAAACCTAGGGTAGTTGGGTAGTTTTCCCATATTTAGCTCACTTAAACTTCCTTCCTCCTTAAGACTCCTTCGGTCTCACTTAAACTATCTTTTAACCTTTTTTAATCGCACATGTCTTATATCCATTACATAAAGCGATCAGATCTTCATCTACATATATATAATAAATTACAAATTTTAATTTTATCGAATTATATTCTTCAACTCATGCTATGTAAAATTCAAATGCAAGCAATAAACTTTTCAAAAAAACAGTGTTATCTAGTCCTTATATTGATCAATATCTACTACCTATTTCAATTGTATTTAACAGTCTTCTGATTTCAAAATTTTTTAACTCTTTCTGCTAACGCAGAAGGGGTGTTAAAAATACTGAGGTTACTCTAGAACTAACTAAACTAGAGTTACCAAACCTTTAATCATTATCACTTAGTTATCACTGAAAAACCGCATTGTTTTTTTCTGTGTTAACAGCACAAACTTATATACCTGAATCATGATTTGAATTCAAATTGAAAGAAGGTGGCAGCACCTGTCATGCTTAACCGAGAAGCGTTAAGCTTCTTACAAACATATTACAATTAGTAATTAAAATTTTCAATAAACTCAATTTCGCAATTCGATGTCAAATATTTCGATTTTGAGAGCTAACTTTGAAAAACGGTGAATTTGCTTTTGTACTTATAACTCATTCTCTCGAAAAAAATTGTTTTAGTCAAATAGTCCATTTATGTACAGTCATTTCTTTAGTAGCGTATTATTATTAGGAAATAGTGGAAAAAGCGATTTTTAACAATTGAAAATACTCACGAAAGATCCAAAGATTTTCCAAAATAAGAGTAAAGTTTAGAATAGACCCCAGAATTCGATGTTAAGATAAGTACTAGGTGTATAAGAGCTTCTCCTAAGCTTCCTGCCACTTAGTTTTTAAGGTATTTGTATTTACGTTCAAAAATTTCGAAACTAATACATGCTTGGTATATATAACATTATATTTAACACCTTTCACATACATTTTTCATTTAATATATCATTAAAATTCATCAATATTTTGCTTTTATTCTGCGTTTTTAAAGAAAAAGGTATATTTTGAAAATTATTGGGCACTCATAGTTGAAGATATTGGTGAATTTACATTTATGACAAAAACGATAGCCACTACATCTTTGAAACCATGAAGGTTTTTGCATAGCTTGTCACAATTGCGTTTTTTTTTATATTAAATTCTTGGTTTTTTTTTTTGCGCATAACTCTTTTTTACATTATCCGCCTTCGGCTGCGTTTTAAAAAGCTAAACCCTAATTATTTCGCATTACGGTAATATCAGATATAAATCTTAAATTTTTTTCTAAATGCTTGTAGATATGTCATTACTTCTAATTTCTTAGCATACAACCCCTTTGTTATTGTGTAAATAAATTGAATTTAAGAAAAATTGTAATATTGATTTAAAGCTACATTTAAATAAATGTAGAGTATCAATTTAGTGAAATGTTAGTGAATATAAAAGTGAACGATATAAGTGAACTATATATAAATTAGCATTATATATAGCATACTCAAAAATGTTAAATTTATGATCTTTATTAACAAATATCTTAAAAGCTTTAAAGCAGTAACAAAAACAAAACTAACCCATACTTATGTTATATTAACCACAAATTCAGGGTTTTTTATTTATCCATTGTTTGGCTATAAGTAGTTGTCCTCGATTCGCTAACCCTTAGGGAGTAGCAAATCAAACAAACTTCACCTGCTGTTCAAACAGGAGGAATTCTTTTTCGACAACTAATATTTTAATGACTGGATGTTTTCGAGTCTCGTGCACGCCTTACGTTTTCTATAAAACAATTATATTTTATTTCAAGTCTTAAGTTTTTAAAATCAATAAATATAATTGTGTTTTCATTTCTGACAGTAATTTTGGATTTGAGCCGTTGACAATAGTAAAACTTGTCCAAAATCTGTAAAACAAAAGTTGATAGCATTAATAAAACGGTAACACATAAAATGGTTAATAAAACACTTCATCTCGTTAACTTGGTGTTGGTTTTACATGTAAAAGAGAGCAGCGTCAAGATAGCGAGCAGCATGTCAACTATCGGTTAAATCATACGTTAATTGCCGTATATTAATAATAAATTATGAGATTTCTGTTAAAGTTTCTATGTGTTTCTTAAAGGGCATTGACAAACCTATATTGACATCCTAGAATCTTGTGTACCCGTGATCGTTCGTCCTTTTCTTTCATAGGGTTAATGAGTGGCATGGTTTGTATGAATTAGTTTGCTTCCAAATTTTTACTATGTATTGATGTTTTGGGTAATTAAAAAAAACTTGCCTTAACAGAACCGAATATAAAGAACGAAACAGTAAAGCCCACCCCTACATCTTCAGCACAATATTTAAAAAGAGAATTTTTAGTAAGGTTTTATTTTAATTCGTTTAATAGTGTATCATGCAAAACGGTGCAAAAAACAACAAACGCATAAGCATGGTTATAGCATTTTTTTATTTGAATATTTTATTTGTGAAAATTTCAACGCGAACAGTTGAAAACTCGGCATCTTGGAAAATGAAACGGCTGTGAGGGACCATCGAAGACAGAGATTAATTTTTAATTGTTACTTTACATGAACAGTGTTACTAATCTTAAATAATTTTCGAAAGTTTTAGTTTTACAGACAAGTAGAATGCCACTACTTGCCATGTTTGGCGGCACCTTAAAAAGTAATCCCAGCAAAGTTGACTTTTTTTTTTTTAAATTTTCAATGGAGTGTAAATTTTATAGAACCAAAATTTTTAAACTAAAGTCCGCATATAGATGTGGTATATGCAAAAAGGCCTTCATAAAGGTGTCCTGCAATTATGTTGGCTGCTAATCGTACAGCTAGAGTTCCGGGTCGAATAATGTTGCTAATAGTTTCGATACAAACTATAAATGGCATAAAGAACTGCAGGGGTTCCCTGGGGTACTAGATGTGTAAATATATGTTGAGTATGGTTAATTCATCCATATAGTATGAAACATAATCATATGGGGAGAGCTAAGTGAGTGTTAAGGTTAAGTGACTTGTTCTAGTGAAAATATATGGGAACCGCCTTATGAAATTCTTAAATAAAATTAACGAAAATTTAGATACAAAGATAAAGGTTGAACCGGAGGGTCCAGCATTACCGAGAAGAGTTTTGAGGATGAAATAATGTAATATATTCATTTAATTATTTGTAAGAACAGAAAAATGGTTGTCCTCTTCTGCCATACTAGGAAGATAGTTCTGCTGATGGAAATGATCCAGAACGCCACATTTAATTTTATAATTGCATGAATATGAAGGATCGCGTTCTTCGTTCGAAGGTGGAAAGAAGTTTTTGTCATTGTTTTGTAAATAAATTTTACGAATTTGATTTTCCTTTTTAACACCCCGGTGTTGGATTGGGTTACTTTTTTTTAAAGCGTGCCCGAAGACAAAGAACTAAATTAGATGCTAAAGAATTTATAATGTCATTGAGAATATATATAATTCACTTTTTAAACTCGCAACATATTGCACAGAGTATAATAGTTTTGTTCACCTAACAGTTGTTTGTAACACCTAAGACTAATCGAGACTGATATAGAGTTATATATATACATTAAGATGATCAGTATGACGAGACGAGTGGAATTCCGGATGGCTGTCTGTCGTCCCTTTGTTCGTCCAAGCAATAACTTGAGTAAAAATTGAGATATCTTGCTGAAATTCGGTGCACTTGTTCCTTGACACTCCGATGAGGTTGGTTTTTGGGCACTCAAAATACCTTTAAACGAAAACCTGTAAAATTCTTTAACTATTTTATAAATGAAGTTACAAAAGCTGAAAGTTGGTACAGAGGATCACAGTAGGAAGGGACATCCGTGGTTTAAAAACTTTTGGAAAGTGGGCGTGTGTTTTTCAGCCTCCCTAATAGGTTTTACACACGTTTCTCACAAACTACTAAAGCTATATCAACCAAACTTGCTGCAAACATATCTATCGCTTCAAATAAGGGTGTGAAAATGGGTGAAATCTGATAATACCAAGCTCACCCACCATATAAAGTTTATGTTGAAAACATCAGGAGCAATAAATTTTAGAGTAAAGATGTATGGAAGAAGCGCGTAAAATGCGTGTAAAGCTGTATAACATTGGACAAATGGTGCTTTCCCCCAAACAGTGTCTACACACTCCGCTAAAGCAACAACAAATTCTTCACACCCGAACTTCCATCGAACACCATCCTTCCTTGTTAATACTTCATTTCATGTCAATGACGCAAGGTAAATCATTGTGATCGGATAATCCTTTTGGATCCATTTGTAAATGATCGAATCTCAGTTGCGTGTGATCTAACGATTTTTAAAACATATTACATATGTGGTTATGCATGGTTATAAAATATTTTTGGCTTAAAGATAACACTCGAAAACACGATGATTAGCTTTTAAAACTTTTTTAAGTAATTAGATATAGATAGAAAGTTAAAGTTACGGAAAACACTATAATTTTTTATCTTTTGTTTCTGGGATGTGGCAACACTACCGTGCCATAAATGTAAACAAAGAGAACTTTTGAAATATGAGCGTGCCAATTAATTTTTTAAATTGTATTGTTAAAAAGAAAAGAGCCTATATGATTTTAGGAATTATTGAAATTGGAATATAAATATATTACAAACTAAAATCTTCACTGCATATTACACTCAGGAAACCCAGAAAGCACGGATAACCGAATGAGCAAAAGATGGTGAATTGTACACACTCATTTAGCCTAGCTCTTCCCTCGTACTAAACGCTGAATGAGAGAAGAAACAACCAAGTTTCATGTTTATACTAAACATGGCTTTATGTGGTAATGCGCATTTGTTTGCAAATTAGCAATTTTGATGTCGGCAACAATATTAAAATCGGGTTTATTTCCTGTGTATATTGACAATCATAAGAAAAAAAAAACAGAAAATGTTTTCTTCGGTCGAAATCGTTGATAGGTTTTTAAGGAGACTCATAGCATAATTTGACTTAAAAAATTGTGCTGTTAGAAATGAAGTGATTGCCACATGACATGATAAATTTATGCTTCACCGCGGACGGAAATTTAGAAATCTTTCGCTTGGAGTAAACGAAACCATAAACAAATTTTTGATTATGTACAAGATACCTTTTTTTACCATATTTATGTAATTTTATAATATTTTTTGTTTAGGTCCGAATACTGTCGACGCGATGCTGAATATTTTGAATAGTCAAGTAATCAGTATTCTTATTTAAGTTTAAATGCTTGAGTTTTACTAATTTTTGATTTATATAACTCTTTCGCGAACCAACAATTTTTAATTATTAATTTTAGTAACAACAAGCTTTGGAATATACTCTTCAAATAAATTTAAAATAATTTTATTGAAATGTGTTTTATTTATAGTAAGTTTTATTGAAATTCAATATTTCCATTATAGTCTGGCCAAGTTAAATTAGAAAGTTAAAAAGAAAAGATGTAATCATCGATAGCTTTCCATAAGACACGGTAAATTGAAATTCCCCAGAACAATCATGGAATCGGAAGTATTTACTATTGAAAAAAACAATTATTTGTCTAGATAAATGCTGTTATTGTACTAACTAAAAAGACTGAGCAAATTCCCGCTAAATTGCGGATGACCGAAAAAATAAAACTTTTTTTTTTTAATTTTTCTAAACTTTTCTAAATTTTTTAAAAGGACATAGTCAAAAACAAAAACATAGTCAATTTGTTATAAATCATAGTACGATGGAGATACATGTATGTAGAGAATACTCACAACAAATTTCAAGTAAATCGGTTAAGTAAAACTTGCGAAATCTTGACAAACGTTTTGAAAAAAGTAATTTCGAGAAAAACGCATCTAAAGTTTCAGGTAAAATTACGCCCAGTGTCAACCAACTCAGCCGGTTTGGATGTCGGTAAAATAGCTATATCTCCGAAAATAATTAAAATCCTCTTAATGATGGATTTTTGAAAGTGTAGACGGATTCCTTGTACAACATAACATAAAATAATGTTTTTTTTTAATTTCTGTACTTGAATATCGCCTTAAAAAAGCATGTGGTATAAACAAATAAGTCCAAACGAGGATGTATGTAAGAAAATGTTAAATACGTGGTGTGTTCAAAAAATAACGAGACTGTTCTTCGACTTTAATGACATAGTACATCATGAATTCTTGCCTCACGAGAAGTACTCACAAGGATTACTACCTACAAGTTCAACGCCGTTTGCGTGAAGCAATCCGAAAAAAACGCCCGGTTTTGTGGAAAAACAATTCATGGTTTTCTGCTCTGCTCACATGGCGCTGCTCACACTTCGTTGCTTGTTCGTGAATTCTTTGCCAAAAACAATATTGTAACGATGCCCCAGCCTCCATAATCGCCAGAGATGGCTCCGTGTGACTTTTTCCTATATCCAAAAAAAAAAAAAACCTCAAAGGGCCGTCGCTTTACAAGAATAGATGACATTAAAAGCGCATCGCTGAAAGAGCTAAAGTCTATCCCAAAAATCGAGTTTGAGAAGTGTTTTCACGATTGGAAGAAGCACTAGCATAAGTGCATAATTTCGAAAAGAGACTTTTGTAGGCGACAAAATTAATGTAAACGAATGAATAAATGTTTTTTTTTTTCAAAAAACGAAAATTCTCGTTATTTTTTGAACATCTCATAAACATAATCACTATTAATACAAACTCTGATGCATTTACATTTAAATAAGTCTGTATTATGAACTTATGGAGTTCTTCGGATGGAAAAGGAGAATGAACTCAACCCTCCTCCCATTCTGCTCAATCGATCACATCTGAATATTTGAACTTCATTATTTAATATCTCGGTATCAAAATTTTTTGGTTTCAGCCATTTTTCCGCAAAAGAAATTGTGTTTACATTTACAATTAAAATTAATACTGTTTAAATATAATTCAATTCAATTTTTTCTAGTAAAACCTTCAACATTTTGAAAATAAATACTTAGTGAATTTTTTTGGGTGTTTTAGCAACATTGGCTTCTGTAGGTTTTCCACGTTTACGTTAAAATTCACTTACAAATGCACTGTATGGTCAGAATGTGCTATCTTGAAGCACTTGAAAGTCTTCAAATATCATCATATCATATAATCGATATAAAAAGATAATATATTTCTATCGTAATTAAAGTTAAACTTTCGAAATTGAACATCGTCAATTTTTAATTTCGACGAATTGTAATTTTTCAAGTTATACTTTATTTCACACTTTCTTGTTGTGAATTTTTTTTAAAGAATCTACATTGTCTATTGATGCCTTAATATCAATAAAGTAATATTTATACTTGTAATAATTGTGCCTAAATTTTGCATTCTTTTAAATTAATACTTAGTAACTAATTTTTCAGATTCTTTAAAATTGCCAATATTATCAACTTGAAAAACTTAGTAATTTAACGCAGAGGCATTTAGTAAAATCACCACCACCGTACAAGTTAATTAAAATCTACCAAACGATTTTAAATTCTAATGAACGTTATGTTTTGTCATTTCTTTATATTTCACTTTACGATTTCTGTCAAAATTTTCAATAATGCTGCCAAATACATGGAACAGTGCATCCCACAAATGTAAACTCCAACGCCTTCTGCAATAGGGGTGTAAATTGAACAAACACCATCCACATGCATGCAAACAACTTGAGACACTACCTGCGTTGACATTTAACAATTACATAACAATAAAATTACCAACCTCAGAACATACTTCTATAAACAAAACAACACTACACGTAGCAATAATACAAGCTGACAAAGACATATCTCCGCTTAATCTTTACGAACAAAGCCGAATGATTCCAAAACGAAGCAAAGAGGACATCAGAACCTGTGGAAACAAACAAATCATCCACACATGGATCCACACAAACTTCATACACTTGGCTCAGAAAAGGAGAATTGCAACCAGTAGAAGAGGGTTTTATAAAGGCTATTCAGGATTAGGTGATAGCGACTAGAAGTTATTGCAAATACATTACAAAAGTTCCAACCATCATATCAGACAAATGCCGTAAATGGAACATACATACAGAAACCTTAGATTTATAACATCAGAATGTTCAATACTTGCAGGAATACAATACATACAAAGCCACGATATTGTAATATTACAAAAAACATTCGTTGGAAACTTAAAAATAATTAAAATAAAAGAAATAATAATTAAACAATTTAATAAATCATTTCTAAATATTTAAACATAACTTTATAAAATTAAAACATTCAATAATAAAAATAGCGCCAATACGACTTGCAGTCCAAACTGCCGTCGTACTCGGTGAAAATAGACTATGCCTGGTGTGATATGTGAGGGGCAGAGTGGTGTGGGAATAATAGTATTGAAAACTAGAAGAGAAAATGAAAACAATAAAAATTGTAATTGTTAATCCAAGATCGAAACCAAACAGTGTTAGAAACAATGTAGCTGGAGCTTTAGGTGCACTGAGATGCTCAGAAAACAAGTCGCAACACTGCTGTGGACAAAGATAGAAAACGAAGTGAATAAAAGATGAAATAAAATGAAAATAATATGTGTACGCACTAACAAATTGCATTGTTTAAGAAGGTAGCAACAATATATTATACCAATAAAAATGAATCGGCACAGAAATTAAAAATAATTACTGCACAATTTAATTCATTCACGGTCACATAGCATTAAGAGCACTAATATACTTAGATCGCAAATGGTTCACGCAATAAATTCACTAATTAAAATGAACTAAATTGAATAGACTCGTAAAATTTGAGTAAAAAATTCACTGATTCATAGAGTTGAAAATCTTTAAACTTCACTG
Source organism: Bactrocera minax (assembly GCA_021498325.1). NCBI lineage: Eukaryota > Metazoa > Arthropoda > Insecta > Diptera > Tephritidae > Bactrocera > Bactrocera minax. The sequence continues at coordinate 163,786 of JAKEEE010000117.1, read as the reverse complement.
CTTGACGTGTTGCCGGATCATTCACCTTAATCCATATTTCATTTTCCATTTTCGATAGCTAATGGGTAAAGTGGATTTTTGAGCAGTACAAACCCTTAGTTTTATTCGTTTGTGTAATTTATTTTTAACAATCATTTTATAACTAAAAATTGAAACCTCTGTAAAATTCGGGTATGCAGTTTTTTATCCAATTTAATTTAACTATGATAACGTATTTAAAGTAGCTCAAAACTCTGGTACACAGACGTGTTTTTATGAAATATTAAACATTTAATATACTAGTAATAATAATATCCATGACAAATGAATTATGTTTTGAAGTTGAATTGTTTTGGTATAAAATCCTGAAATGTGGGCAGAATAAAGGTTTTTAAACAAATTTTCTTGAATCTTATCTGAATCTGAAATATTAAGAGAATATAGAGTAATCAACGCAAAAGTAAAGTCCTTAATTTTATCAGTCACCAACATTAAAATTAGAAGGGAAAGGAAATATGTGAACAGAATTACCAAAATATAGATTTTATGAGAAAATATTTAAATTGAAGTTATTAAACTATTTTACATACTATGTATATTTATAAAGAAAATATTTTACACAGTTGGGTCGATAATTAAAAATTTTAAATTAAAAAATTTTTTTTGAAGATGAGACAGTGCACACTCAGATCAATGAGTCTTATCTGGTTTGCAACGAGGTTTTTGTTGACCATCGAGTTTTTGTTCAGGACCGCGCAATCGGCGATTATGAAACCTTATCTATGATATATTTTGTGACACCCACATATCCTAGACGAGAACAGATACCTGAACTCTTTCGGTTGGCATATACACTACTACATGTACCACGTATTCATTGGATTCTTGCAAATGATCACAGCGCATGCAACGCTTATCTTGATGGTTTACTCAGAAGATTTGGTAAGATATCGACAGATATGATTATAAGAATATTAGGTAGAGATAATTTTACGAAAGTTATTTTCTTGAGTTTTATTTTTGATTTGATATATAACATTTATACTCTCGCAACATGTTGCAACAGAGTATAATAGTTTTGTTCACCTAACGTTTGTTTGTAACACATAGAACTAAGCAAGATAGATAGATACTTCTAAGTGAAATTCCATATCCTAGGAACTTTTTTTGTTTTATTATATTTTACAATTGTAACTAGTATATGCAAAAACAAAAAATACTAACAAACAATTCAATTCTGATTAATAAGTAGAAAAATATTTAAAAGCTAAATGTCAAAGAAATATATTTTCTGCTATCATTATCTTGCTGGGTCGGAAGGCTTCTTGCGTTTCAACCGGTTTTCTCGCCCAGCAGCTTCAATGAGTTTGCAAGCCTCCTCATGAACATGTCGTCTAAGCCTCAGATTGTTAGAGCTTGTAATTTTACCAATTTAGGTTGTCACTGAATTCACCTCAAGATCACGGCGATGATTAACAGATCGAACGTACCAAGGAGCATTAACTAGGCTTCTTAACACCTTGTTTTGGAAGCGCAGAATGCAGGCAATACTGCTTTGACTTGAGCAATCTCATAATTAAGCCCCATAGGCCCAAACCGGTTTTAGTTCTTGATGATATATTAAAAGCGTATTTTGGATTGATAGAACGGTTCTTCTGCCTATAAGATGCTATAGTTTAACAAATTGTATATCAAACTCCCTTTTTTCCTTAACATCAGGGGTGATACCTAGGTACTGTTATGATGTGGTATTAGAGTATTATTTATATAAATCGGACGTTATGCCGATTTCTTCAGGGTAAGGTGTAGACGAATTGATTTGGAATCGTTTAATTTGATACGCTACTTAGAAGCGCAGTTAGTGATTGCATTGACTGCTGTCTGCAGTCGTAGTGTAGATACTGAGGTAGACTTTCCAGCCGCTAACAGAGCTGTGTCATCCGCGAATGTCGCTAAAACATAACTTGTGTCAGTTGGGATATCACTGGTAAAAAGGATTGGCCCCAAGACGCTTCCCTGACACCCGTTTTTTTAGCTTGCTAGTTTGCTTAATGTCGAAGTATCTATCTTTTAAGTAGGAAGCAATTGTTTCGCAATAGTCCGCCGAATAGACTCTTCTTATAAATTGTATTTTCAATTAAATAAATTCGGTTTCGAATTCGAATTTTTTCGAAATTAACAATTCGGTGCATAATTTTTAAACTGCTTAGTTTTTGTTCTTAGTTTCGCCGTACATTTATTAGCTCGGTCTTGAGAGCGGGTGACCTAGTTTGCTGACATCTCCGTCGAAGTTTGCGCTTTTTATGAATGACTTCTTTGATATATTTTGAGTATTTGTTGCTACTTAGATTCATATTCCGAGTACTCTTCCACTCTTCCATTATTTTTATAATCGACGTTAGTCATTATAGTTATAAACTTGGACCAGTCTGTTTATTATTCGATAACATAGGCGTGTCGGTCGAATTTATTGGCTTTTCATACAGATTTCATTACTTTTCATTAGAAACACTGGTGAATGATCAGATCTTAAGTCTGGGCTATCTTCAACTTAAATTGATTTTCATTACTTTATTGATTATGAAGAAGTCGAGCAGATCTGACAATTTTCTTCTGGCTGCAATAAGTAAATCTACCTGAAAAAATAACATTACATCCAACTGCTTATATTACTTTGAGAAGTTCTCGACCTTTAGTTGTAATTAATTAAACGAGATCCCTAATAAGTGTGCTTTGCATTAAAGTCGCCGCTCATGATGAACCATCTCCATATTTTTTCAATAGATTCATATAAGTGTCAGTTTTTATATTATGCCTCGGCGGACTATATAAAGCTATTATAGGACTGATTACGCATTTTAACTGAAATCGTTGTAGCTTGAATTTCTTCAGTCTTAATCTAAGCTTCTTTCCTCCGCACTCCCTTCTCGTGCTGAGTTTGCCGGGTGTGGAGTGTGATATAATTCATAATTTAAAAATTTTAAATATGAATGGTTCATGAGGTGGGTTTCAGACAACAAACATACGTCAATATATCTGTCGTTTAGAATAACTTCCAATTCATTTTTATTTTTGGAAAGACGTTCCATAGCATTATTTTCAAAGAATTACTGATCTTTAAATAATTTTTCTTGCTCGTTTGGTTTATCCAAAATTTGGGATCATGGACTACTTTTTTGAGCTGCCTTTGCATGTCCTTGCTTAGCCATTTGTTCAAATGTTACTTTGGAAGTGGAAGGAAGAGATTCTACAATCGCCTATCTTCGCAACGGGTTTGCCCCCTGTTGAAATCCCAGGAACTGCTGCACAAATTTCAACCAAATTTGATGCACACATCATATTTGCATCGTCATGTCATGTGATAATGGGCGAATTCGGACAACAACCTCTCCTACTTCTTATATAACACAATTTTAAATTTAATCAGTTTCTTTTACTTTATAGTATGTAACTCAAGCACCAAATAAGATATTGAAATAAAACTTTGCACAAATATTGCCTTCAAGGTATACAGTTTCATACATAAAAATTGTCGAAATCGGACTATAGCTTTTCAAGCCCCCCGGATACCCAATATACGGATATCAGTGCCTATGGGTGACTTTATACCAAAAATATGGGTCACTCTGTGTATTTACTAATGAAATTCAAAGAGTATCTTTTTCCTGATGATAATGTGCCCTTATGTCAGAAATGAGTTACTTGAGTTCTAATAACAGTATGTCCGTGTGCCTAAAATAGATAAAATTGGGCAAATACTTCCCTTAGCTCGCATATACCTAATACCTGGTGTGTTCAAAAAATAACAGTAATGTTCTTCGACTGTGCTCTTCGACTTTAATGACATAGTGCATCATGAATTCTTGCCTCACGAGGAGTACTCACAAGGAGTACTACCTACAAGTTCAACGCCGTTTGCGTGAAGCAATCCGAAAAAAACGCCCGGATTTGTGGAAAAACAATTCATGGCTTTCTGCTCTGCTCACATGGCCCTGCTCACACTTCGTTGTTTGTTCGTGAATTCTTGACCAGAAACAATATTGTAAAAATGCCCAGCATCTCAAAGGGCCGTCGCTTTACAAGAATAGATGACATTAAGCGCGCATCGCTGCAGGAGCTAAAGCCTATCCCAAAAATCGAGCCCAAAATCGCTCACTGGCATAAGCGCATAATATCGAAAGGAGACTATTTTGTAGGCTACAAAATTAATTTAAACGAATGAATAAATATTTTTTTCAAAAAACAAAACATTTCGTTCTTTTTTGAACACACCACGTATAAGGATTTTCAAACTTCCGGTTGACTTTATACCATACATATCGGTAAATCTGTAACTTCGCTTAGCAAAATTAAGTGAACTTGTAATATCGGATATACTATAGTATAATGCCAAAATGTGTGAAATCGGTCAACGAATTATCCCAGTCCCCATATACCACATAATAGTTTTCGTTATTCTAGCCGACTTTATGTCGAATATATCGTTCAGTGTGAGTTATCTTCATGAAATTTCGTTACACATATTTTCGGGTGTACTTGAGTAATGTGGAAAGTTAATACAATCAGTCCAAACCTTCCCCTAGCCCTAATATACCCGATATAATGATTTCCGACTTTCCAGCTGACTTTAAGCTGTTCATATTTGTATATATATAATATATGTATATATAACGTGTGTGATATTTTAATGAAATTAAGCGAATAGGTTTTCTTAAATATAATGTGGTTTAACGCTGTCTAAGCCTCCTCTGGTTGACTTTTTCCTGTTATACCCAATATATTTAATTAAGCCACTTTTGTTGGGTTTATATTACATATATCTCATTTTAGTTAATTTGGTTGATTTAAATATTAATATCTCGGGTACGAAGCAAAATATAGGACTGAAAGTACTTGACTCTATGGCCTGTAATATATATTTCGTCAAGTAATGAATGTTGAATTCTTACGTTACATTTTTATAATAAACAACATATGAAAATTTGCCCCAGCTTTGATTTTTGGAAATTCCGCGAGTTTAAAAAGTTCGTTTACGTTCGAACTTAGCCCTTCTTTACTTGTTTTAATTTATTTTAATGAAACAAAACTTTTAAATATAAGAAGGTGCAGCTGGCGAAAGTATAGTATATATTTAGTCTCTTCTTAAGGATACTTCACGGATTTTCTATAAGCTTAAGTCAAGTGACTGCTGGCAGGTTAAGTACTGTAACTTTCGTTTAACTACTTCAAATACAGTAGAATATCGCAAAAGTTAACTCTCTCAAAAGGGAAAAGATCAGCCAAGTCAACCGAGTTTCAGAGTTCTCGCTTAGCTGTAAAAAGTTAACTTTTGAGTTATATTTTCAGAACTTATTCATTCTTCAAACTAAATGGTTTTTTGACAACAAAAACAAACACATACTTAATCTTATTTACGGAAATTTCCGGAATTCCTCTTTGTCTTCTGTGAAAAATGGTTGTGCCTAGCTTAAGAAGCAAACCATAAGTCGAAGGCGGATGGTAATGTTGACTTCGGCATTAATGACATTGAAAATTGGAACAAAGGTCAAATTACGTAAAGTGACGAAGATTTCAAAGTATCTGATGACGATAAGGACGAATGGAGCAAGATATTCAATCAGTCGAAAGGATCTACATCTTGATAAAGTGGGACGAAAACAATACTGATGCAAATCAGGTTAAGAACCATTAAAAACAAAACAAAACGAGCATCGACTGCCGATTTAAAACACCCATTCCAATTTAATATGTGTTCAGTTTCTTCACATGAATATAGTTAAGAGCGACTGTGAATTTTAAACCAGCCAATACAAATAAATATAAGTTTCTTTTTTTGTAATGCAACTAAGTCATTAATATAAATTTAACGTGTTATTTCCAAAAAACTTATGTTTAATATTGTATATTTTGCAATTTTGCAACCTCTTTGAAAAGTTAATAATTCGAAATTGTTAAGTACTCTTGGGACATTTTAGTTAAGTTTTTCGAGATTCTACTGTATTGCGAAGTGTGCTGGAGCCATTGTTGTGTTAGAAATGATCTAATTGATAAAGTATATGGAAGCATTTACACAAGCGGAATAATTTTCCGCTTAGCAGCTCTGCGGAAACGAAAACACAAATACGAGATTGGGTTAAAAATTAATTGCAAAGCTCAGCAAAACTATTTGGATTAAAACCATCTTTAATTGAACTAACATTGGACCAAAACGTTTCCTGGTCCACGTCAACAAATATATTGAAGACGCTAAGTCTCGACAAGTTCCATTACGTTGAAATAAGATTGGGGTCGCAATAGACCAGGTGAGCGAATTTAAGAACTATGTCCTCGCGGTAAACGAACATTTGCTTCGATGCTTGTATACACAAGTACGGCAATCGTGAACTTTGAGCTTGAAATTCGTTATTGAGTTTGTTGATAATAGGCAATATATAGGAAACGAATAAAAATGTTTCTATTTTGATTCTTTCCTTCTGCCGAAATTGCCAGTTGAATTCCATTCATTAGCATTCATTAGTATAATTTTAAGCAGTTCCACTACTCAACTATTCTTGAAACCACGCCTTCTAACGACAACCGTCATGTAATACAAATTTCCAAAAATGTTTGAGCTTTCACTGTATAATTCTCCTGAAATTCTTTAAGCTAAAAGGTTTACATTTTTTTTTTTTTAATTTCTAGTATACATTCGATCTTCAGCCAGTTTAATGAAATCAAACTTATTAAAAATCGAAATTAAAAGAGTAAATCCTATTTGCCTAAAAACCGCCATAGGTTTAAATAAATACAATACCGGAAATTCAAGATGAAAATTACAAAAATAAATAAATAATATTAATTTTTTTTTTTTCCCAACAATTCTAAGAATTATTAGGATACGCCATACAACAACAGTTAAAGGCCAAAATAAACTTAGAAAGCAAATATACTGAATCAAATAATTTCACCTATACATTTATAAACAAAAAACGTAATAAGAAGGATAATAATCAGAAAGAAGCAATGATATAAAATAATTCTGAAATTTATAACAAACAAGAAACCGAACAAAAAAAATTTTTTAGAACCAACCATTTAAAGACAAGAAAAGTCACCGTTAAATAAAATTTTAAATAAGTATAAAACTATCTTTCACTCAGGCATTGACAATTTGTCATTTACTAACTTTTAAACATAAAATCATTCCCAAACATGAAGACCCAATTTATACAAAGCCATAAGTCATAGGAAAAATGTAGACAAATAAATTAAGGAAATGTTTGATCGGGGAATTTTACGCCGCAGTAAATCTTCATATTCTTCACAAATTGGGAGGTATCAATAAAGGAGGATTGTCATCGAAAACATGGAACAGAATTATATACTCATCACAAGATTATCTTAACTTAATTATTTTAAAGTAGAACGAATTATTTTTGCTTATAATCAGAATATAATCTATTCTTCTTCCTTAGAAAAGCCACATAACATATTTTTTAATAAGAAACTCCCTAATTTCCACAATTTTAAAACAAAAAATAATAGACAACATAAACGAACACAGATACGAAAAACCAATAGACACAAATTATGTTATGGCGGAAAATACTAGAAAAACAACACAGAAATTAAATAATTTATTAGAAAAAGTTGCGGTAGTTCAAACAGGGAACGGAAAAGAAAATAATTTATTTAAGTTTAGGAATAAAAAAGTTAAAAATAAGAAAATATGAAAATCTGTTTAAATGATAGAAAAAACAGAACTAATTTTCTCTTTTTTTTGTCATAGGGATCAAACTAAAATACCATAAAACCAAACTCAACCGGTACAAGAAAATATATTAATAATTGCGTAAATGCAACCACTCAAAGAATTTCAAAATGGAAAATAATGCCGAATTACGTAGCAGCAAACCGTTAAGAACAAGAAAAAGCGTTTCGCCCGAGCGTTTCGCAACTCGGTGCCCTTCGTTTCTCTTCGCCACTTCCTCACCAAAAACTATGAACGCGTAAAATTTGTGCTGCCATATCACTTCGCAATGTATTAATTCAAAATGGACAATTTGTGCTGCAACATATATTTTATAAATTCACTAATGCGACCAATATATTATTAATACTGATGCAGCAGAACACATTCAAAGAAGATCTCATTCATGTTATGCCCTCACAATATGTTGCATGTAGTATAAGAAATAGTTTTATATTTATAACACCCTAAATTCCTAAATTCTGCTTGTTCGGGTCATATACGTATATATAAATGATCTGGATGATGAGGCGAAATGATTTTCGGATAGCTGATGAGTAATTACAGAGAACCAATTGGAAATCACAATAGACTTGACGTTTTAGTCTGTTACGATATGATGGTAAACTATTTGGAAGTATCTGGCTTTTTCTGCCCGTGCATAACTCGAATACATATTGCTTGGCATTCCGAGGAGCTTACTTTTACAGATGAGTGTAATCGATAAATTAACATGCACAAAAAAGGATTTATTCATACAACAAACACATAAAGAGCTATAACACAGTCACCAATTAAGCCTTAAAATGAATATATGGCATAGAATGTAAGTATAGCGCAAACTTTTTAAAAAATTTATAAGTGGGAGGGTTTGTCATTTTGAAGTTAAAGCGTGTGTTAACCACGCCCACTTTCCATATAACAGTATTTTCGAAATTTCCAAAAATACAATAACTGCCTAAAGGAAATTTTACAAAACAATTAAGTTAACGATAATGAGTGTAAAGCAGGCTTAAATGTTAATTAGTTAGATATTTCGGAAATGGACATGGCGTAGCCAATCTTAAGGGCAAATAACATATCTAACAAATATTCTCACTTCATCCTCTTGAAAATAGGCAAAACAGCACCTTAATTACGCTCATTCCCTATATAATGCAATTATGCATGTCATGACCATATATAGATATCAAAATAAAACTAAGCAATATGTTACTGACGGGTTCGCAGTTCAGATTCAAAAATAATCGAAGTCGGTATATCCCTTCTAAAGGATCTCCGTTCTTCCAGTTGACTTTATACGGTAAATATCGATCATCTAATGAACATGAATGAGAATATTTTATTCATTATATGGTTTGACCCTAAAACTTCCATCAGGTTTTTAGTTTCTTTGGTTAAAGTCAACCCCATAAAGTTTTCGGTCAGTGTGTGAGTTATCTTAATAAAATTGCGTGGTAGCATGTTCTCTAGTGTAATTGAGTAATGAAAAAAGTTAATGCATTCACTCCAGACCTTCCCCTAGCCCAAATATATCCTATATAATGATTCCCGACTTTCCAGCTGACTAAACCGTTTATATTGGTCAATATATGTGATATTTTAACGAAATTAAATGGATATATTTTCTTAAACATACTGTGGTTTAATGCTAAATATGAATGAAATCGGCTAAACCGTGGTATAAACTCCTTATTCCTATTATAATCATTTCAGTTTTTTTCTATTTCGTATCGTCTGATTTCTCTGGTTAACATTTTCCTCATATATCTAATGTTTTTAATTAAGCCAGTTTAGTTTATTTTGTATCGCATATTTTCGTTATCGTTTATTTAGTTATCGTTTATTTTAATATAAATATCTCGAACACGAAGTAAAATATAGTAATGAAACTAAGTGAGTTCCTGCCTTGTAATATAAGATCCCCACAATATGTTGCAACAGAGTATATTAGACTTGTTCACCTAACGGTTGTCTGTCCGTCCGTCCGTGTAAGCGATAACTTGAGTAAAAATTAAGATATCTTGATGAAACTTGGTACACGTGTTCTTTGTCACCATAAGACGGTTGGTAATGCAGATTGGCGTAATCGGAAATCTGCCACGCTCACAAATCTATAAAAAACTATAGAAATTCTATAAATTATTATAACTAAGCAACAAATTGAGATATAAACGTGTTATTTAGTCTGGAGGATCCTAGTTGGGCGCGGCATCTCTGGGTAAAAAATTTAGTAAAGGTGGGAACAGCCACGCCCCCAGTTTAATGTACATATCTCATGAACCACTAAAGGTATATCAATCAAACTTTTTCAGAGCAAGTTTTTCTAGAATGTTCTCATATACTGAGAACACAAGTAAAATCCGACAATAAAAAAGTCCTCCTCCTCTACAAAGGTTATATTGAAAACTGCTAAGAGTGTGTCAGTGTGACAGTCAGAGGGTTACTGAAGAAACACGTCAAAAACATTAGATCTTACAGAAAATACACTTACCAGAAAAACTATGCGTACAAACATGATGTGCAACTTTGTCGTTAAAAAACTCTTCAATATTCTCTCTCCCTACTTAATACTCTTAATACTCTAATACTCTTCTTAACTTCTAGCACTTAAACTTTTCATAATATAAAAAATATACAAAAAGTCCTATCTTCAATCAGAAAAAGTATGCGTACAAAAGCATAGAGCTGCGAATAAACGGTATTTAAAACTTTAAAAATGCTGTTTTGGCATAGGTAACGATAAACCAAAGTATTTTCACGTGCTGCTCATCATTTTTTGTATAGTTATATTGTAACCACACGTTAAATTTATGATGGGGAAAAAACAAAAGAAATTGATCTCGATATGAGGAAACTGATTGTAAAACTTCGTAATGAAGGCAAAACGTTTCTGGAAATTGGTGGCATAATTGGTAGAGCACACTCCTCTGTGCAAAGAGTTCTTGAAAATTTTAATTCATCGGGTTCCTGTGAGTCAAAACCCCGATCTGGTAGGCCACCAAAGCTCACTGAGCGTGATGAGCGTGAGAAAAGAAATATTTTAAATACAATTAAAATAAAACCAAGTACAGCATCTTCTCAAATTGCTAAGGATATTAAGGACAAGTTCAACAAGACCCTTCATGATGATACAGTATGCAAAATTTTGAAAAAAGAAGGCTTGAATAGCCGCACTGCCCGGAAGAAACCCTTCATATCTGCTGGCAACAAAACCAAACGTATGGACTTCGCCAGAAAATTCAATAATAAGACTACTGAGTTCTGGGGAAAAGTAATTTTTAGTGACGAAAGTAAGTTTTGAATATTTGGGATTAAGGGCCGTAAGCTTGTGTGGCGGAAAAAAGGTACAGCGCTCGATATCCAAAACCTAGCCCAACCGTGAAACATGGTGGTGGTGGCGTAATGGTTTGGGGATGTATGGCGGCTAGTGGAGTTCATTCATTGAATCCACAATGGACCACAAGATATATATCGATATTCTCAAACAAAATTTACTCCAAAGCACCACGAAATTGGAACTGGAAAATTACTTTTGGTTCCAACAGGACAACGACCCGAAACATTGTGCCTACAATACAAAGCTTTGGTTGCTCTACAACGTTAAAAACCAGTTGAACTCGCCACCGCAATCCCCTGATCTCAAGCCAATTGAGCATCTGTGGGATCTCCTGGAGCGCAGGATCCGACTACACACTATTACATCAAAGGATATGCTCAAAAAAGCCATTGTTGAAGAATGGCAGAGGCAGCAGAGGATACCAAGAATTTGGTCCAATCCGTGCCAAATAGATTGGCTGAACTTATAAAACGTGAAGGGTATCCGACTTCATACTAAATTATTACCACTTGTTGAATAAAATGGAGCTTTCTATTGATTTATTGTTTTGTACGCATACTTTTTCTGATTGAAAATTGGACTTTTTGTATATTTTTTGTTATATTATGAAAAATTTAAGTGCTAGAAGTTAAGAAGATACATAAAAAAAAAATGTTAAGAAATGTACTATTTTTCTTAAAAAGAAACGAATTCTCTAACTTTTATTTAACACATTTTTTTAACGACAAAGTTGGACATCATGTTTGTACGCATAGTTTTTCTGGTAAGTGTAGCTGTCAGTCTGAGTTATCTTCATAAAATTGCGTAGAAACATGTTTTCTAGTGTTCTTGAGTAATGCGAAAAGTAAATGCAATCCGCCCAGACTTTCTTCTAGCCCCAAAATACTTGATATAATGATTTCCGACATTCCAGCTAACATTAAACAGCTTATGTTGGTCAATATGTGTAATATTTTAATGAAATTAAGTGAATAGGTTTTCTTAAAGATAATGTGATTTAACGCCCCCGTCTGCGTCCCTTATTCTTAATATAATGATTTCCGTTTATCTGATTGCTTTTTTCCTCATATACCCAATATATTTAATTAAGCCACTTTGGTTGAGTTGATATCAAATATATCTCATTTTAGTTAATTTGATAGATTTTAATACAAATATCTCCGACAAGAAGCAAAATATATTTAGTAATAAAAGTACGTGAGTCTATGACCTGTAATATAAGTTAAAAAGATACCAAATATGATTGGAATCCATTCACGGTTTCGTTGAATAATGAGTGTTGAATTCTTACGCAACATTTTTTAATGTAAAGTTTTGCCTGCACCTGAAAGTATTTAACGTCCTTTGATCCTTGCATATTGTGAGTATAAAATATTAGTATAAATTGCGAGTATAAATGGTTACATCCGATAGCCCTTCCTTACTTGTTTAATATAAAGTTGTGCCAGTACCTGAAAACATTTCCGCGTCTTTTATGTTTGAAAATTGCGAGAGTATAAAATGTTCGGTGACACATGAACTTAGGCCTTCTTTACTTGTTTCCATTAATTTTTTTTTATTCAAAACTGGATTCTGGCGAAGACATTTTGACCATATTATTTCTGTTGTATTACATAATCTATCTCTTAGATATTATTCTTTCGTTAACTTTTCTATAGTACAGTACTAGTTGTAATGTTTGGTTTCCACTTGCGTCTATTTTCTTTGGTAACGCACAGGCTGTGAATTACATTCTTCCATACCATACCATATACTAAATATTAATTTAAAATTAGCCTTGTCTATTTATGGGAAACTTTATATAAAAACGATGTGTGCATTATGTAAACAATTAATTGGCAGTATAATATTTGAGTTATCTGTAGGAGCAGATAACTTCATATTTGGATTTATTTTTTGCAAAATATTCGCTCATCACTCGCGTTATTTGGTGCTTTTCTGACCTTACCTACAGCCCAGTTTTCGCGAACAATTATATGTGGTCTAGTAGGGACACTCAAATTAGCACAATTAACAATTATCCTATATAATAAGTATAAGGCATATTTCCTCTTTTCGATTTCATTTCGATGAACCATTTTTTATACTCTCGCAATATGTTGCCCAGAGTATAATAAATTTGTTCTCATAACATTTTATGTTGCACCTAAAATTGTTCGAGATAGATACGGGATTATATTTGTATATCAAAATGATCAGGGCGACGAGACGAATTGAATTCTGTCCGTTCAAGCCATAACTTGAATAAAAATTGTGATATCGTGATTAAACTTGATACACGTAATACAGTGTGAAATCGGATAATAACTAGGCTCACCACCAAGTTTATGCTGAAAAGTGCGACAACTCTATAAAGAAAATTCATTATTTTACATATCTTAGCAAAATTAACTTAAGGTATAATGCTGGATATACAGGAATTACCATAGCCACTATATACTATATACGTTTAATGAGTTTCGTTCCTCTAGTGGACATTATGCCAAATAATCGGCCAATAGTTGTGAGTTATCTTAGTAAAATAGCATGGAAACAAACAGTTTAATGCCAAAGCAAATATAACCAGCTCAGACCTTCCCCTTGCCGCAATATACCCAATATAGTGAAGATATCGGTATATTCATTTGAAAATAAGCGCAGTTGCAGCCATGAAAAGATTTTCAAAATGAAAATGAATGCCGAATTACGTAGTAGCGAACTATTACGAACAAGAATACGAAGCTGTTGCCTAAGCACGAGCAACTCGGTGTCCTTCGTCTTTCCTCTGCACCCTGTCGCCTACAAACAACGAGTCTCGGCAACAAAAGTGTTTGGTATGAACGCGATCTATCACTGAACACACTGAAGCGTGAATTCACTAGCGCAACGGTACTCATTGGTACCAGCCGCAATATTAAATTTGATCAAAGTAAGCATTGATCATCTTGCTCGATTTATTGCAAAAAATTAGTGAAAGTTCCTTTGTTACACGTAATGTGTGCTACTACGGCTAAAACTTAATGCATTATACTTTTGAATTCATAACAACATTTTGTCTAATCAATAACAAAACTTGCAGTATTTTTTAAATAAGATCAATTATTATCAAGAATGTAATTTATTTCCATTAACTTTTTCAAATTTATGCTATTTATATTTAATCCTATATTTAACAATTGACGTTAAATTGTTAAAATTTAATATTTTACATTAGGTTTACCTTTTACGCACTTGGCAAGTCCAATGCCAAAATCTTACCGCAAGAAAAAGCCAATGCCTCGCGGTGTGTCAAACCGCCGGGCAGCAATACAATGGTTACGACAGCGAAATTTCACAAACGGAATTCTTTATTTTGGTGATGATGACAATACATATGATTTAAAGTTGTTCTCTGAAATAAGAGATACACAACGTGTTTCTATGTTTCCTGTGGGACTAATTGAAGAATACTCCGTAAGTGGACCCGTTGTACGAAAGGTGAGCTTTGAAAAGATTTCTTCTCTTCATTATTATTAACGATATTCGATAGGGAAAAGTAGTTGGTTTTCTAGATTCTTGGGTAGCAGAAAGGCGTTGGCCAGTGGATATGGCCGGATTTGCAACGAATTTGGCATATATGTCTGAATATCCAAATGCTAGCATGCCTTATAAACCGGGCTATGAAGAGGATCTTTTTCTACGCAGTATCCGGTTAAATTTGAATATAATAGAACCTAAAGCAAATAACTGTACAGAAATACTGGTTTGGCATACACAAACGAAGAATCGTGAGCGAACTACTCTACGTATTAGCAACAAATATCTAGACGATCGTTCAAATCTTGGCGCACTGATAAGATCATTGGATGTAATGGGTATTGCGAACTCTTCAGATAACGAGGGTATATATACGAAAGCTTATTTAACAATGTTGAATTTTAAAAATATGTTTTCTTTCAGGACAAAGAACTGTTATTAGTAAAAATGGAAAAGCTAAACCAGTGAGCTATTTTTTAAGCTGAAATTAATCTTACTTATATAGACTTTTAAAATATACCTGGCACGCTGAAAAATTCGTATCATTAAAAGAAATATATATTATTTCCATCAAGGGCTGGCTGTACACTTATTATGGCGATCTACCAACTTTCGATACGATTTATCTTTTGGTTACAAACAGTACTCAGTCTCGACGATTACTAATGGATTGTCTCAAATTTCTTTCCAGAGAGCAATCTCTTGAGGTCTGAAAACAGGAAAAATTCGCTGGGTCAGACGTTACGGTGAAGCAGTTCATGCAATTTTGTCGTCTTGTTTTAGTGATTTTTTGCACGGTGCATTGTTTTGATGAAACGAGCACATTCTTCCTCTTCAATTGAGACTGTTTTTCCGCGATTTCGATTATTCAAACGTTCCAATAACGTTAAGTAATAGCGACCGTTAATGGCTTTTCTCTTTTCAAGATAGTCGATGAATATTATTCAATACGATCCTAAAATATATACATACGTCATAACTTAATTAACTTAATTTTACGGTCATCCAAATCAATTTATGCATTTTTTTGCTGTTTCCCAACCTATCAGCCTCTGTGAAACAATTAATGCGTTTATTATCTTCGATGATCATATGGTCTGAACGAAGAGGAAAACCCGAATAACCCTTATTAAACAACTTTTTGGAAATCAGTCATTAAAAACAGTGTTTCATTAATACAAAATACTGCTGATTTTTTATGTATTAGGGTTGATGAGCTCAAATACTCAATAAAGTTTTAAAAAATATTTGAGATAATGCCATAATACACTATTTGTTGTTATTTTAACATATAACCTGTTTTCAGTCAGACAGAGTTAGTGTTTATAATTTTCCAGTGAAAACAAAATCTTAAATTATGTTAAAAGTTTTGTTAACATAACTTTATGACGAGGTACTGCCAACTTTGGAAAAAAAACGTAAGTTCTCCGTGCTGTTTGGAGTTCATACAATCAGTACTCAGGTGGCAACTTTGTATTCATATCAATGTTGACGGATAAACTCTGAATCAATTGTTTTTATTTTGTCAGGACATGAAAAACGTAACACAAATAATAATAATAATGAAAATAAAAAATAAGAAAGAGCAACATAAAAAATTTCATGGAATAAAAAGTTTATACGATTAAGTCAATTGCAAGTAGTGCGCAATTATAAGCACTCAAAAATGCTTTTAGTTTAGATGCATTTAGATTCAAGACTGGGACCTGTGGAAGATATTCTGGTTTAATAGTCGAGGTAGTGCTCTAACGTTAAACGATTCTCCGCTTTATGCAGATTCTATAGTCAGCTAGTCTCTGAAGGTGAAATCACAGAAGTAAGTACACTGTCTCTCTTTCCTAAAAGTAGAAGCCTTTTTGTTAGTGAATGTGCATATCGGTATTATCGATAATTGTGCTTTTGGCCTGCTCTTATCTGTTGGGGAAAAGTAAGTTGTTTTCATCTCCAGAAGAGTCTTATTTACTGTCGCATTGTCAATCTAGCCTCAGTTCCGTAACAAGGTAAAGTATGATGGCGTTTCCACATGGCGCCGCGTCTGAATCCACTGGGCTAAAATATTTAAGATTTAATTGTTGTTTGCTGTCATATTCTTCTCTTGAAAATTTATTGGCGGAATGTCGAAAACAGATTTCAGCATGCTGCACCCATTCTAGGGATTTAATCACTACTTTCCACAATAAAATATATCGTATGTTAGTATGGGATGGATAGTTTTGTATACAGCTAATGTACTATAAACCGGGATGTTTTACAAAGTTGTAGTGTTTTAACCCTCTTTTGCGTAAGCCTACCGGTCGATAGTTGCCGCTCTACTTGCCCTGTCTCTTATAACAAGCTTCTGCTTTTCGTATGCCTCCTGATCACATATTAGAAAACGCAGATAGCAATCCTCAGGTCATATTTTTGAGAAGCATTGCTTAAATGCTACTAGCAATGCTACCAGCCTTAATTTGTGCAAGAATCCCTAAAATGAAAAATAAAGAACTAGAAAACAATGAGGTTTATTGGAATTTAAAATCGTTTTGTAAATTTGAATTAATTTGTACGTCAGTCGTGAAATTACTACATTTACTAGCAATTTAAAGAATCTGAATTTTATTTAATAGCTACCAACTTTAAGAATGCGGCATGATATACAATAGGTAGAAAAAGTCTGCGTGCAGGGTACCAACAAATATAACTCTTTGAAAAAAGGCTTTTATATACTTTTTTAAAATCCGATTTATTTTATATTCATTAAAGGATATTATATTTGTAGTTTTATTTAAATAAAAGTGATTAATTTTCCAACAATAACATATAAACAAAACAAAACATACAGACGACTAGAAAATCCATTAGAAAAAGTCTGCGTACAAGGTACTTAAGTCGAACAAAGACATTCTTCTTCCAAATTCCTCTTAAAATTTTATAGAAAGTCGGATATCCCCTACGTTTTCAAACTTCCGCTAGGTGTTTTGGCATGGAATCAACAAGCTTAGTTGTTTCTGTTGAAGGGATTTGAGCCCATTCCTTCTGCAACATATCCTTGAGCACAGCCTTTGAGGTAATTGTGTACTGGCGTATTTTTCGTTCAAGTGAATCCCATTGGTGCTCTATAGGATTCAAATCTGGCGATTGTGGTGGTGTTCGAAGCTGCTTGGGAACGTTATAGAGTAACCAAAGCTTAACTATGTCTGCTGTATGGTTCAGGTCCTTATCTTGTTGAAAATAGTAGTCACTTCCAAGACCCAATTCTTCCGCGCTTTGCTTCAAATTTCTTTTCAAGATATTAAGGTACGCATATTTGTCCATGGTGGACTCTATAAATTCCACTCGGCCCACACCATTAGTAGTCATGCACCCCCATAACATTGCTCCACCACTACCTTGCTTCACAGTAGGCACCAAGTTTTCCTTATCGAGTGCCGTTCTTGTTTTTCGCCGCACAATCGTACGCCTCTTGATTCTAAAGACACAATACTTGCTCTCATCGGAAAAAATAACTTTCTGAAAAAACTCTCGGGGCTTATTTACGTGCTCTAGCGCGAAAGCAATAAGCTTTTGTCTATTGACTAGCGGTATCCATTGACTAGTAATACCCACCTATTTTTAAAATTTTTGTGAAGGGTGTGAGAGCAGAGGGTCTTCTTATAATTTTACATAACATTTTGAGCGATTTGGTAAGTCTGGTAAGTCGAGGGTTTTGCTTCACACTTTGCAAAACGTTACGAGTTTCATGCTGTGCTAATATTTTTGGCCCACTTGGACGGGGCCAGGATACAAAATCGCCGATATGTTTGTGGTTAATAATCACTCTTTGTATGGAAGAATGTGTTCTGCCAACAATCCAACCGATTTCACGGTATGTTTTTCCTTCTTCGAAGAGTTTAACCATAATTTTCCTTTCAGAAGGGCTTATTTCTTTTCCTTTGGCCTACATTTCATATTATAATATTAATAACGAACTGAATGAGACAAAAATCTTTTAAAATTGCTGCTTTTACGAAAAGTTATAGCTTTCCGACACTTTCACAGTTGGTTATTACGCGGGGAATTCACATTTTAGTACTTGTACGCAGACTTTTTCTGCACTGCCAAATGAGTATTTTTTGTAAATTTATCGATAAAACAATGTTGCCTGATTTTAATTCCTTTAAATGCTATCAGATTATACAATAGACTTGCAATAAAGCAAATAATGTGATCTTGCTCTGAAATTTCATACATAAAAGTTATTTTTTAATAAAAGAAAATAAGACATAAGCGTGTACGCATACTTTTTCTGCCAAGTGTATGTATACAAACAGCAGTAAACGCATTTCGCCTTTGGTGATCCCAGCTGCTTAAAGTGAACAAAAAAAAACATCTCGAATCGATTGCAATAGAAGCATAAACGTAATTGATTCGTTCCTTTTGTTCCATTTGAATTTCACAATATTCCAATAAATAACATGACAAGAATAATTACTTATCGCAATTTGCAAGGACCAAAGCAGAGGAAATACTTTCTGGTGTTAACTATGAATGGATTGCAATCATATTTGATATCTCACTAATTTATATTACAGGTCACAGTCTCACGTACTTTCATTAATATATTTGCTTCATGTCCGAGATATTTTTATTAAAATCAACCAAATTAACAAAAATGAGATATATGTCATATAAACTCAACAACAATGGCTTAATTAAATTAATATTGAGTATATGAGGAATAAGGCAATCAGAGAAATGGAAATTATTATATTAAGAACAAGGGGCGTAGACCACAGTCTAGACCAAATACATTCATAATTAGCGTTAAACCACATTATGTTTAAGAAAACGTATTTACATTTTCTTGTGAATTTCATTAAAAGATCACACATATTGACCAACATAAACAGTTTCGGCCGAAAGCTGTTTCAAGTCAGCTGGAAAGTCGGAAATCATTATATCGGGTATATTGGGGCTACAGTCTGCTAGGGGCTAGAGGTCTGCACTGACCACAATAACTCTTTTCATTACTGAATTATACTAGGGAACGTATTTCCACGCAATTTTATGAAGAGAACTTAGACTGAGCGATATATTCGGCATAAAGTCTGCTAGAATAACGAATTTTATTACATGTTGTATATGGGAGATGTGGTGATTGTTTAACCGATCTCACACATTTTAGGCATTAAACGATATCGATATAAACAAAATAGTATGTCCGATATTATAAGTTCACTTAATTTTGCTAAGCGATCTTTCAGATTGATCGATATATATGGTATAAAGTCTACCGGAAGTTTGTAAATCTTTGTAATAGGTATATATGAGCTAAGGAAAACATTTATCCGATTTTATTCATTACACACGGAGACAATCTTATCGGAAAGAGGCGTTACCTGAATTTCATAGAGATAACTCGCATATTAACCGATATACATGGTGTGAAGTCGACCGGAAGTTCGAAAATCTTTGTAATGGGTATATAGGATCTAAAGAAATATTTACCCGATTTGACCCATTTCCGACACAAGCGACACAAGACACATTATCATCCGGAAAAAGATGCTCTCTGAATTTTGTTAATATAAAATATCTCACAGATTAACCGATATTTTCTGAAAATTTTGCCGTAGCCACTAAGGTCGACGTAATCGTTATCTAGGGCTTAAAAAGTTGTAATCCAATCTCAACAATTTTTGGAAGTGAGATTCATAATTATTTTGCGGTTTATTGGTTCTTGATTTATACACTGTAAAGTGAAAGAATCAGTTGAAATTTAGGCTTTTTTATAGTCCGATTTCCCCCATTTTTACAACTTGACATAAATATGTCAGGATATTGGTAGGCACTACATTTTTTTGAAATTAGTTTAGTCGTTCCTGAGATATAGGATTTCACCGAAAAGTGGGCGGTGCCACTCCCATTGTGAAATTTTTACGCGGATTCCTATGTATCCTTTTCGTACCATATTTACTGTAAAATTTAATGTTTCCGGAGAGTTTCTTTAGCGAGTTAACGCACTTTTAGTAGTTTTCAGCATAAATTTTGTAAGGGAGATGGGCCTGGTTATCATCCGATTTGACTAATTTTCCCAGTTATGAGGAGGTAGTAAAAATATTTGTTCTGAGCAAGTTTGGTTGATATGGCTTTGTTGGTTTGTAAGATATGTACATTAAACCTATTAGGGGGCGGGGCCACACCCATTTATTAAAAATTTTCAAACCACAGATGTGCGATTCTCTGTATCAATTACTGCGATTTTCTATACCAAATTACAGGTTTGTACTTTAATTTGTTGCTTAGTTATAGCACTTTATGAGTTTTCCAATAACGATATTTTGTGGGTGTGGCAATGATCCGATTCAGCCCATCTGATAGCACATCTGATCAGCCCTAATGATATCCTTCCTAAGATGAATTCTATATATACTTTGGAAATAGTTAAACAATAATTGTGAAAAGAATTTGAAGTGAACTGGAGAATCGAATAGCAAAGCCAAATAATAATTACAGAAATAGGCAATCAAACAACATGAGCAATTACATAAATTGTTAAAGGCTGTTCAAAGTAATTACAGAAGAAATACTCATAACAATAATTCTCATGATAGAAAACTGACACATTTTTTTTAACCATTTCAAAACTACCTACCTAGACCCCTATTTATCCAATCCTTTTACGAATATTATCGGGAGTCACCCAGATTTATAATGAATTTATCGTAACTGGGCGTAAAAAATTTTAAATTGAGAATAAAACAATATCATTAAAGTTGATTAATTTGTTTTGATTTATTGATTTGCTAAAAGTCAACATTTCAGTAAATAACAAGAATTTCTTTGACACGGAATGTGAAACCACAATCTAATCAAGTCAGCCAATTTATGCGAAGGATTATCGATATTCACAAATGCATAAGCAAGAAATAGACGAAATGTTGCAACAGGGAATCAGTAGATCGATTAAATCAAGTTATAGTGCACCTTTATGGATAGTATATAAGAAATCGGAGGTTAATGAAAGTAATGGAGAAACGTGATAGATTATATGTGCTTTATATGAACTTTAATAGCGTTACGGTGCATGATAATTCCCAATGCCTAATACTGAATCGACATTCGATAAACCTGGACTAGCTAATAATTGCTATACTCTCGCAACAACTTGCTCAGAGTAAAATAGTTTTGTTCACCTACCGGTTTTTTGTAACACCTAAAACTAATCGAGATAGGTAGAGTTATATATATATATATATATAAATGATCAGGATGAAGAGACGAGTTGAATTCTAGGTGACTGCTTGTCCGGTGACTGCTTGTCTGCACAAA
The DNA here is from genome assembly GCA_021498325.1 of Bactrocera minax. Classification (NCBI taxonomy): domain Eukaryota; kingdom Metazoa; phylum Arthropoda; class Insecta; order Diptera; family Tephritidae; genus Bactrocera; species Bactrocera minax. The sequence goes on along the minus strand of JAKEEE010000117.1, from coordinate 141,953 downwards.
CGATAACTTGAGAAAAAATTAGGACATCTTGATGAAACTTGGTACATGTGTGTTTTGGTACTATAAGAAGATTGGTATTGCAGATGGGCATGATCAGACCACCGCCACACCCACGGAATGGCTTTTAGCAAAATCTTATTAAGTGCTATAACTAAACCATAAATTAAGATACAATACTGTAATTTGGTACAGGGCATCAAAATGGAGAGGGGAATCTGTGGTTTAAAAATTTTTTTAATGTGGGTGAGACCCCGTCCTATAATGCGTTTAAAGAATATATCTCACAAACCACTAAAGGTGTAGTTGTTTTGTAACTACTTAGCTGAGGAAAATTTTTTCTAGCAACTCTTCTATAGTGCTTCTCATAAATAAAAACTCAATGCTGTTATCTCGGTTTTCAATTATACTGGCTTTATTAGCCAGTAAATTTTCCTTAAAGCAAAAACCAGCGCAAATATACCGGCAATTGTAATTCAGTAGCCTTACTCAATTGGGTACGGAATTTGGCACATTTTTTCATTTCATTTTTTTTCAAAACGCGATTAAATTTCCCTTTGGTATTTCTTTGTAATATTTTTATTTTGCCACCGATTATTTCAATTTTATTTTTAGACGTCAGTTTTAACAAATTTTTGGTGCCGCTATATTCATAATTATATTGGTTTTTGTATTCGATATTTGTTTGGCAAAACACGTTGGCATTTAAGTCAAAAAAGATCTTGGAATTATTGAAATTTTTGGTCCTTAATCAAAATACTCGATTAGTAAAATAGCCTGAAACTAGGACGCCTTAAATGGGCTCCGAGCACCTCTGATGTTTTCTAATAAATGTATGGCTGAGGTGTTAACGGGACCATTGAAACGGAAAACGTATAAAGAAAACGGAGATCCCATTTTAATATTAGAAACACCTGCCCTTAGTGATGTCAAAACTTCAAGGTTCCTAATTTTCCGATGAAGGTATGCCATTCAAGAAGCTGTCACCTCGGTTTAACGGAAGCTTGACAGTAGAGCAGAAAGCGTCAGTTTGTTTCCACCTCACCTTACTCCAGACAACTTTGACAATAAATGTTCATTAAAATTTTAAACATCACCGCTTGTGTGGCTATAGGACAGTAGAAGGACCAGTTAAATCTTGCAGACGCATAAGTGCTGTTGCAGCATATCTAATTCTCCTTTATTCCAGCCGCTTCTGCTTGAAGGACACTGCAGTGGCCTGGAAGACAACATTCCCCCCAAACGAATACCCCGTAAAACATTATTGACTTATCCTTGGTTTCTTAGAAGCAATCTACCACTTTTGGTGAGAGGGCAAAACTTTTCCAAAAAATTTCTTTTAAGAATGCAAACACCGACAGTCTCAGGTTCTTCCAGTGGGTCATTAACCACCAAGATCAGAGCAAGGAGGAGAAAAGCCTACCTAGAGCGGGGCGTTTGTACGTCACAAGAAAGAATATAGATGAAGTGTTTTAGATTTGACTCAGCCTGAACTCATCGAGAGTTCTAATAATTGTCTTTGGCCGCATCTTATTGAAGACCCCTTCGATATCGAGCAAGTTTTCCAGTGCATATTCCAGTGCAAGTTAAGGTACCAGAGTAGGCAATAACAAGTAACATACTGCAATAAATAATACAACACATTCAGCTAATTAATAAACGCAAACAATATAAGGCTTAAAGCACATCTCAAATAACGCAGACGTAACAACGGAAGTACTTGCCAACAGGAACAAACAGTAGAAGTCCAATCAGGTAGATTCACGGTCCAAGTGAGTTGTACTGACTCAAGTGACACCAAAAGACTGTACTGCATGATAAGAGAAAAAAGGCTCTTAAAATACGTTATGTGTTTTATTTACTAGTATAAGCCTCTCCCAGTTAATGTCCGAGCTTCCGCAGATCGCGTCGCGAGTTCATGTCTGAGCCAATTATCGAACTGAGACTTAAGCTCTAATTTTATCTGTACTGTTAGTCGCCAGCAGTTTGTGGGTCCTTGTCCTTACTCTAGTGATACAGTTACTGCTCAATGTCAGCTCTGACGACTCTGTCTTTCCCAGATGAAGCAAAGAGTAGGCGGAAGCCGCCTGTGGATACTGGAGATTTCTCTGGATCTTCGTCATGCAAAGTCCTCACCATAAGTGCTAGTTTCGTACTAACATCTCGGTCGACTTCGAACAGCCGTTCTGGTAATTAAAGAACCCGTACTCCCGAAACCATATTTTATCGCCCTCTTGGTGTTTCCTGAGGAGACCTAGGGACTGCGCGTTTAATAATATTAGCATTTGTTATATGATTTCTCTAATCTTTCCAGCTGGATCAACCTCCAGTCAGACGGAAGGTGCAGGAACACAAAATCTCTTCGATTTCTCCCGGGGTGAAGGGTTCTTAATGTGCCGTATTATCTTTGCCGTATATGTAAGTGAGCGTCTTGACTCAAATCGAGACGCAATAACGAGAAAACCTTTAATAATTGAGTCATGTGCATTGCCAATCTGGCGTAACGTGAAACTTACATATATGTATATTACATATATTATAAATATAAAAGGTGATGTGATTTGAGTAACAAATTTAAAAGCTCTGCTCGCAACACTTTGCAAAAAGAAGTTACTTCATTATGTGTTGCCATATTATTATAAGTAAATATATTGTGAATGTGCTTTTAATTAAACATAATTGTTACCATATCAATCAAAGTGTATTAAAAATACGTTATACATTCTTTTTTTTTGATACAAAATTCTCTATTGTGAAGAATATCTAATATACTACCTTGCAAAATATGTAAAAGACTATATGGCTCAGGTATATCTAACACCAAGTGCACTAAAGACAAAAATAAAATTGGTCACAATATTTTGCTGACAGGCAATTACATTTAACAATGAATAAGTACAGTATTGTGACCAACAGAAATTGGGCCAAAAAACATTTGAACCACTCTTAATATTCTTATACACAAAACTGTATTATAATTACTCTCTATTCTCTATTTCTATTCTCTAAAAATAGAGCTCCAAGCTCTAGGCTCTATTTTTGTAGCAGTAATTTTTAATATCTACGCAAATCCTAATACGAAGTAAAAACTAATAGCACCAATTATAATGATCAAATATAGATAAAAACTTAAATTAAATGGCGATATGTGCATACCGAATGAAAACATCGTATAAGATGCGAATACATCCGATAAGTACTTAGCGAAAAGAAACGTTTTGAAAAATTACGATTTATTTCTCATGATAGTCTTTTTTCAGTTCGTTACACTTGATTAAGCGATAGAACATTTTCTTTAGCCCGTCCGAAAAATTTTTTTGTTTCGGAGGTCTGAAAACTAATGCGTAGCTACAGTGGAAGTGTAAGCTGTTTCCCAAAATTCGGTATAGTAGAGTCCTGTGATCGTTTTACCCTTCTCCAAGTAGTCGATATAGATCACACCTGGAGAATTCCAGAAAACGGTGGCCATCACAGTCTTTGTTGAAGTCAACCGTTTCGACTGTTGTTAAACTAATTTTTGACGATCGCCAACGAAGGAGAAAAGTGACCTTTTTTTTAAATCCACGGCCAAGCCCTTTTCCACTTGTGGTCAAAACAAAATTACGATTCGATTTCGATTCGACAGTAGCCATCTACGAAAATGTACTACACACTTGTAAATTTCTCTAGCGATAGTGCCATCATCGGGCGGTTAGACTAAGTACTTATAGCTATCGCGCATATATTTAATTTAAAATTAACTTGAGTAAAGTACAGCCATTTTAGTAGCTCAAAGATGTAGATAGAGGAAAGATCGAATTTTCTCCATTTTACGAACAATTTATTGCAATTTTCGTCCCACTAAAAAGATTTATAGCATGGCCATTAAACTTCTCTCTTCAGTTATTCTTTTAAATTTGTATGGAAAATAGTAACAAACATATTGTTGAATATTTCATTCTACGCATTTATACATAGATTTATAGATTTAGATTATACAAAATTCTCGAAAAAGAAAAATTTAAATTAGCGTAGCTTGTATAATTCAGATGATTTTTAAATATTTAACTTTATAGGAAGTAAACAAATCAATATAAGTACATTCATTCGTATGTCTTACATATTTAAGGAAATTTGAACAGAAACATAAAATTATAATAACAAAAAAAATTTACTACTTGGTGTTTTTTCTTATTTTTTTTTCTAATGAGTTTTCTATATATATTATAGACATTATTTGGGAGATCATTGGTTTAAAAAAAGTCTTAATTGTGGAATTAACACTCTGGTTGCTAAGTTCGTTTAAATTTCATCTCCATCACCTTAGGCGAAACTGTTTCCAAAGTATCGTTATCTGCGGATGCGTCATTGCCAACATTTACGTATTCCTCGAAAGAGACGACATTTTCAGAGTTCTCAGAAGTATTTGCTCAAAACAAATTATGTTCGATTCACTCATCTAATAGATTATCGTTTAATATTTTCATGAAACCGCAAATATGAAAGCAGTTTTGAATACAAAATGTGCTAATATTTTTCCAAGTTCTTAATATTGTGCAATCAAACTGTTTTTCATCAGTGCTATTATTCAGATTAATAACAATTTCTTTGAGGTATAATGATTTAATATCTCTTATAATACCCATGTCAAAAGACAAGAAGATTGGATGTGGTGTTGGCTGGCAAAAACTCAATTTTTACGTGGCTAAGGTGAGGAGGTCATTATGTGCGGTACAATTGTCTATGAATAATAATATCATTCAATTAATAGCTGTCATGGTGTTATTTAACATTTGAAGCCATTAAACATAGTTGTTGTCATTCACGCCCTCTTATTGTGTCGATAACACATTGGAATGCTAGAAATGTTTTCCGAATAGCAGGGGTTTAAGTTTTTCGGTGCCATCCATGTTTACAGCAAATGATAGGGTTACTTGTTCCTTACTGCTTACCCGAATGACATTTTTCATTTTTAAAGCAGTAAGCCCGATCTGGCAAACACTTATAGAACACCCCAGTTTAATCTACATTAAATATATTAGTAGTTTTGTAATCCTTTATCAGCTCACTCAACTAGCCAACCACTGCTTGCCATAAAATCCATTATGTTCATAGCTTTGGCAAAAAAAAAAAACAAAGTTTTTTCTTTTCTTAACTTCCCAATGGGAACATTACTTTGACGGCATTGTGTAAGCTGTAAAGGAAAAGACTTTTCTACATTCGGATATTCAGCTTGTTTCTATTAAATTCTTGTTTGTGTAGAATTGATGTTACTGTTGATGGAGCGATGTGGAATTCTTTTGTCACCTTCATTCTTTTTGTTCCATTATCAGTGGCTGAAATAAAGTTTTGTTTTTGCGCGATTGATAACTTTTTATGCGTACACTTTTTTGACATTTTCGCGGATCAATCTTACGCTTATAAAAAATTCAGCAAACTAAGCGAAAACAATGAAAAACACAAAACCAGCATGTATGGTAACTTAAAGGTGACACAACAGTCTACAAAACCTTTTCTGGAATTCTGAAAGCTAAAGAAATTCTGTGACCATTTTACCCTTCTCCAATCTATATAGATTAATCCAATTGATATAGATCACACCTTGTGAATTACAGAAAACGGTTGTCGTCACAGTCTTCATTGAAATCAACCGTTTCAACTGTTAACTAATTTTTGACGATCGCCAGCGAAGGAGGAGAGTGACCTTTTTTTAATTCACGGCCAACCCCGTTTCCACGTGCCATCAAAACAAAATTACAAGTCCGTTCCGGCTTTGACAGTGGCCATGTATGAGAATGTGGAATAAGGCATCATCGCGTGGTTAGACGAAGTACTTATAGCTCTGGTAGACATATTTAATTTAAGATTAACTTTCGATTTAGTTAGTTAGAAGAAATACAGTCGATTTAGTATGTCAAAGATGTAGATAGAGAAAAGATCAGATTTTCTCCATTTTACGAACAATTTATTGCAAATTTCCTAAATGGAGCATAGAAATTGTTAAGCGTAGTAGATCATTTTTTAATATCGTAATTTTTGTAATTCTAGTCCTACTAAAATATATTAATAGCGTGACTGCTAAATTTCTTTCCTTAGTTATTCTTTTAAATTTGTTATGGTAAATAGTAATAAACATTTTGTTTAATATTTTATTCTATGTATTTATACTATAATAATGAAATATTTAAAGTGAGACTTAAGGTACCATTATAGTAAATTCATTTAAATCACGAAGTTCCAGGTTTAAGAGAGAATGACAGCTTCGGCCTCGAATTATTTTTACCTAATATTATTTTTTGTTCTTCTTTGACACGTTTCTCTTCTTCTTTACGCATTCGTTGACGTCTTTCTTCCATTAGTCGTTGCTCTTCAATCATAGCTAATCGTTCTTCAGCCTAAAAAAAATACAGGAAGCTTACATTCAGCAAAATAGTTATATAAAACGATATTAAAAAAAATTTTATTAATGTCAGTTAAATACTCAAAAAATATCAAAAATTCACGTTAAATGTGATTTTATTCATTTGTCGGAACAGTTCTGCGATCAGGAAAAAATATATTGAAGAATTAACATTAAACGCTAATTTACTCTGAAATATGATGAGCATTGAACAAATTTCAATATATTGTATTTTTACATTCTCGCAACATTTTGTCACAGGGTATAATATTTTTGTTCACCTAACGGTTGTTTATAATATATATTAAAATAATCAGGATGACGAGACGAGTTGAATTGAGGGTGGCTGTCTGTACGTCCGTGCAAACGATAACTTGAGTAAAAATGAAGATATCTTGATGAAGCTTGGTACACGTGTTCCTTGGTACTATAGGAAGGTTGGAACTGCAGATGGGCGTAATCGCCACGCCCACAAAATGGAGTTAAGCGAAAACCAATGAAGTGCTATAACCAACAAAATAAGATAAAAACTATAATTTTATACAGGGAATCACAGTAGGGCGGGACATCTGTGGTTTAAAAATTTGTAAAAAAGTGGGCATGGAACCGCCCCCTAATAGGTTTAATGTACATATCTCATAAACCACTAAGGCCATATCAACCAAGTTTGTTGGGAAGACCACTTTCTGGCACTTCCTCACTCAGTGTGAAAATGGGTGCAATGATAACCATGTCTACCTCTCATATAACGGTTATGACACGGTTCAAAACTACTAAAAATGCGTTAACTCACTGAAGAAACACGACAGAAGCATTAAATTCCACAGCTAAGATGGTACTTAAAGGCTCAAAGGAAGTGGTGTAAAATTCAACAACGGGTGTGACACTGTCACTTTTAGGCGAAATCCTATATCTTAGGAACTACTACACAAGTTTTAATCAAATTTGGTGCGAGACATATTTGTATCCTTATATTACAGTGTGAAAATGGGCGAGGTAGGAATCCAGCCATGCCTATTTCCTATATAACTCAATTTTAAATTCCGTTTGATTCTATTATTTTGAAGTAAATAAATCGAGCACCAATAAAGATTTTTAACTTTTTAAAATCGGGTCAATACTGCCCCTAGCCCCAAATACCCATCAGAAAGATTTTCGAATTTGCGTCTGATTTTGTCAGTCTGCGAAATATCCCGATGAAATTCAGAGAACACCTTTTCCTGATAATGATGTGCCTTGCTGGCGTAAATGGGCAAATTTGAGTCAATAAATCGCTTAGCCCCCATATGTCTAATACAAGCTTTTCAAACTAGCAAACTTTGGCTTTATATCATATATATCGATATATATATTGATTTGATTTTAATATATTAATATATTTGATTTGGTTTATTTATTTTGAACAAATCAGATATAAATATTTCGGACATGAAGCAAAAATTAGTAATGAAACTAAGTGAGTATGTGAACTACACGTATAGTCTAAGTTAATAATATGCCAAATATGATTGTTATTCATTTGCAATTTCGTCCAATATTGTATGTTGAATTCTTTCGCAACATTTTTTAATATAAAGTTTGGCCAACACCTGAAAGCATTGTCCCGCCTTTGATCTTTTCAAATTGCGAGAATATAAAATGTTCTTAGCCCTTCCTTACATGTTTAATATAAAGTTTTGTCAACACTTAGCCCTTACTTGTTGATTTACATTTTGTAAATAAAATAAAATAAAGCTTAAAGTGCAACAATTATTTTTGGTCAAAAATAACTACAAAAAAGTTTTAATTTTTTAATAAATAATGTTAAACCCAAAATTAATAATTATTTTTTTTTTACTAAAAAATTACAATTCATTAAATAATCATTATTATAGAGCGAGAAAATAAGGGTCTTTAGATTTTTATATAAATAGTATATAGTAGCCACCGGACAACAATTCCGCCTAATAATCATTGACAAACATACAAACATGCCATATTTAGGCAATTGCCCGAGACTAGTCTTTTTCATTATAATTTGTCGATCGAAGCGGTTATTATATGGCGGAAGAATTGTAAACATAAATAAGATATGAATTTACATGCATATATAATTAATAAAGGATGTTTTATTTCACACATTTCATCACAAAAAGCAATTAAACCGAGCGATTAGCTTTGCAAACAAAAAGAGTTTCGGACTACCACATAGGAAAGGCAAATAGTGGTAGTGTAAAGTTTTAACTATGTGCGAAAATGTATACAATTTATAGATTTGTATACCTTTCCGCAGGTATGGTTTAACTACAAGGCAAAAACTAAATCAAAAAGAAGAGGGGATCTTTACAAGAATGTTTCTTAACCGTTCTGGAACAAATGGTGGAATACATTTAACATAAATTCACTGGAAATAATAGTATTTGTACGTGTACAGTGGATGAAGGCATTGAGATTATAGAGACCTCATGTAGTTTGTCACCAAATTTTAATTTAAACACTACATCCGCAACATTACAACACAAGGCATATAGATTCTTAAAAAAATTTTAAATTGCGGAAAAACGTATAATTAACAAGCAAGGAAGGGCGAAGTTTGGGTGTAACCGAACACTTTATACTCTCGCAATACGCAAGGATCAAAGGAGGGGAAACACTTTTTGGTACTAGCAAAACTTTGTATTAAAAAATGTTGCGTACGAATTCAACACTCATTATTTCGACGAAACTGCGAATGGATTATAATTACATTTGGTATTTTATTAACTTATATTACAAATCATAGTCTCACCTACATTCATTACGGAATATATTGCTCCGTGTCCGAGGTATTTATATTAAAATCTATCAAATTAACAAAAATGAGATATATGTCATATAAACTCAACAACAATGCCTTAATTAAATTAATATTGGGTATATGAGGAAAAAGGCAATCAGATAAACGGAAATCATTATATTGAGAATAAGGGGCGTAAACCACAGTCTGACAGATTTCATTCACAATTAGCGTTTTCACTTAATTTCATAAAATATCACACGTATTGACCAACATAAGCTGTTTAATGTTAGCTGGAATGTCGGAAATCATTATATCGAGTATAATGGGGCTAGAGGAAGGACTGGACGTATTGCATTTACTTTTCGCATTACTCAAGAACACTAGAAAACATGTTTCTGCGCAATTTTATGAATATAACTTAGATTGAGCGATATATTCGGCATGAAGTCTGCTAGAATAAAGAAAATCATTACATGTAGTATGTGGGAGGTGTGGTAATTAGTTAATCGATTTCACACGTTTTTGCCATTAAACGATATCGATACAAACAAAATGGTATATCTGATATTATAAGTTCACTTAATTTTCACCTAAGCCACCGATTGACCAAAATATATGGTATAAAGTCTACCGAAATTTTTGCCATTTTAGGCACACAGACGCACAGTTATCAGAAAGAAACGCTCTCTGAATTTTACAACGATAACTTACACTTTCACCGATATATATGGTATAAAGTCTATTGGGAGGTTAAAAATTCTTATATTCGGTATATGGGGCCTAGGGGGAATATTTGCCTGATTTTTGACCCCATTTTTGACACAAAAGCACAATATTATTATGTAAAAATAATCCTCCCATTTCATTACGACATCTCTTATATTTGCTGTTATATGTAGTATAAACCCAATCGGAATTTTTAAATTCTTATATTAGATATATGGGGGTGGGGGATCCGATTATTTCCATTTTTGACACAAAAGCACACTATTATCATGGAAAGATATGGAAAGATAAGATTATATATAGATCCAATTTCATTATGATATCTCATATATTTATCGTTATAAGTGGTGCAACGTCTACCGGAAGTTTGAAAATAGGTATATTAGGTATATGAGGTCTAGGGGAAGTATTTAACCAATTTTTCCAATTTCTGACACAAGAGCACACTATTATCAAGTAAACACAATTCTCCAATTTCATTACGATATCTCACAAATTTACCGATATTTTCGGCATAAAGTCAACCATAGGCAATGTGGTCCTTACATTGGGTTGAAAAGTTATATGACGATTACTACCATTTTTACGCATGAGATGGCATATATTGAAGACACTATTGGTGCAAAATTTCATTCCAATATCTTAATTTATGGTTGATTCATATACTTTAAAGTGAAATCAGATTAAACTTAAAATTGTGTTATGTGAGAAGTATTCGCGGTTGTTATCCGATTTCGCCTATTTTCACAAAGTAACATAAAGATGCAAATATAATGTCATGTACCAAATTTGGTTGAAATTGATTAAGGCGTTTTTGAGATATGGTATTTCCCGTAAAAGCGGCGGGCCGTGCCACTCCCATCATCCAAGTTTTACATGGATTGCTATGCAGCCCTTCCGTACCATATTTGCTGGAAAAGATAATGTTCCTGATGTGTTTCTTCAGCGGGTTAACACACTTTTACCAGTTTTCAATATAACCTTTGTATGGGAGGTGGATGCTTTTATTATCCGATTTCACTTCTGTTCACTTGTGTTCTCAGAATATGAGGACATTCTAGAAAAACTTGTTCTGAACAAGTTTGAGTGATATAGCTTTAGTGGTTCACGATATACGTACATTAAACCTATTAGGGGGGGAGACATGCCAAATTAAAAAAAAAATTTACCCACAGATACCCCTTCCAACTAGGATTCTCTGTACCAAATGACACGCTTAATTATAGTACTTTATAGGTTTTTGGTTATTGGGACACGCGACATTTTGTGGGCGTGGTAGTATTCCGACTATCCTCGACAGGAAAACCAACCTTCTTAAGAAACAAAAGAACACGCGTAAATCTCCATCTCTATCTACTAAGATCTTAGATATTAAAAAGGTCGCTAAAAGGGAGCGAAATAACAGCTTTTATAATTGCAATATTGGAAAAGTTAGTTAAGTTCATGAAAAGGCGATTGATTACAATACGTTATAATTTCTAAGGAAGACCACAGTAAATATAAATTTTTTCTTAAAGTCAAATTATTACATAATAATTTTATTTTTTATATTATATTTTATATTTATATTTATATTTTTATTTTATACCGTGAGAAACATTTTCTTTTGGTGTTTGTTTTTAACTTAAATTTTTTTTGTATCAAATTCCTTTAAATACCTTATGTAACTATGATTAATTAAGTCATATTTTTTGCTACTGAAACTGGAAAAGTTTGTTTATTTTCATTGTGTAAACTTATTATCATTCATCTGCGACTCCTAATGTTATAAATGACACCATGTAAGTTTATTATTGTAGTTTCTTTTACGGGGGTAAATCTGCTCTTAAAAATATTTTAAAAGCCCTATTACGGCTTACAACTCAACTCCATTTCAGTTGCAATTTTGAAATTTGGTACTATCGATAACAACTCAAACGCAATATCAACAAGTAAGAAAGGTCTAAGTTCGGGTGTAACCGAACATTTTATGCCCTCGCAATGTGCAAGGATCAGAGGCGGGGATATGCTTTCAGGTCCTGGCACAATTTTATATTAAAAAATGTTGCGGAAGAATTCAACATTCACTATTCGACGAATTTGTCAATGAATTGCAATCAAATTTGGTATCTTATTAACTTATATTACAGGCCATAAACTCATGTACTTTCGTTGCTATATTTTGCTTCGTGTCATAATATTATTATTTATATTTATATATATATTATTATTTATATTTATATATATATTATTACATATATTTATATTAAAATCTACGAAATTAACTCAAATAAGATAAATGCGATATAAACTCAACCAAAATGGTTTAATAAATATATTAGAAACATAAGGAAAAAATCAACCAGAGAAAAGGAAATCTTTAGCTATCATCGCAGCGGCTTAGACCATGATCTAGACCGATTTTTTCATATTTAGCGCGAAATCACATTGTGTTTGAGAAAACATTTCCACTTAATTTCGAGCCGTGTATATGTAATGTAATGTATATCCGATATTACACGTTCAATTCATTTTGCTAAGATATCTTACATATTGACCGAAATATATGGTTAAAGTCTACCCAGAGGTTAAAAATCCGTATATTAGGTCCATGGGGGCTAGGGGAAATGCTTACCCGATTTTATCCATTTTAAGCATATGGACACACTGTTATCAGAAAGAGACGCTCTCTAAAATTCAATAGGCGAATGTTCTAACATAAATCGGTCTTTCAGTAAATCGTTCTCTTTGTGATGTAAACGTATTGCATGGTCGTCGTGGTTTAAAATTTTCTTTTCTTAAGAAATCTTTTTGTCTTGTTTGCTTAAACCCATAGAATTCCTAACTAAAACAAAAACAAAAAAAGGGGGTAAAAGCGTTTTCAATCTCTATGAACAGAAAAAGCAATCAAAAAAATTGGAATGTAATTTTGAAGTAAAATTTTAAAAACAACTTTTTTCTAATTACCTAACTACATAGAAAGTACGATAAGGATTAGAAACAATTTTAATAACAAGACAAATTATTTTATTGGGTTGTTCGGAAAGTCATTTCGTTTTTTTTGGGGAACATGAAAGACAGTTTTCGTATAATGAATAAATATTTTATTTCAAATGGCCATAAACAGTTGAATTCGACAAATTTAACCTCTCACCGATCTCTCGTGTGGTGATTCGCCGATTTGCATCAACTAATGCCTTTATCGCATCTTTGTCAGCTTCGACCGGCCTTCCAGATTCATCACATCAAAATTGCCGGATCGAAATTTTGCAAACCAGTTCTGGCACTGGCGTACTGTTAACACGCCTTCTCCATACACATCCGTCAATTTTTTTCTCGCTTGGACAGCATTTTTACCTTTTCTGAAGTTAAAAAGTAAAATATGACGAAAATGCTGCTTATTGCTCTCCATATTTAAAAAGGCACCAACCAAAAACTACTGGGTAGAATTAATAGAACTTTTTCACACACAAGCCTTGCAATATCAGCTCTCATGACATATAATGGTTATGGGGCTTAAGTGTGAAGTTAGTTTCGAAAAAACGTAATTAAGTCCTCTGGCGGGAAAAAACGAAATGACTTTCCGAACAACCCAATAAATAACAAGCAAATTTATTAATAAATTAAACAAGTAAGGAAGGGCTAAGTTCGGATCTAACCGAATATTTTATCCTCTCACAATATACAAGCATCAAAGCGGGGAAACACTTTCTGGTTTCGGCAAAATTTTATACTAAAAAATGTTGCAAATGAATTCAATATACGTATTCGGCGAATTTGTGCATGGATTACATCATTGTTTAACATCACATTAACTTTTACTTTATATATTATATATATATATATAATTATAATATTATAATTATAATATATATACTATATATAATAATATTATAATTATAATATAAATAAACTATATATATTAATATATATTAGTGCTATGGGAAGGTATTACCGAATGACAATATTATTCGAAAAATTCTTATTTAATTTTATCGAGACATCTTCTATGGAGGTATATCCGATATCAACTAAGAGACGAAATTTAATATATTGTATTATATATGTAAAGAAAAAGTCAACTAGAGGGACGTAAATCATTATATTAGACGTATGGGGTTTAGGCTAAGATCTAGACCGAATTCATTTATATTCAGCGTTAAACCATATTATGATTAAGAAAACACTAAATTTAAAATATCACAGATATTGACTTATATAACGGTTTAAGGGAGATGGAAAGTTGGCAATCACTATATTGGGTACATTGTGGCTAGGGGATGGTCTGAGCAGATAACATTTACTTTTGGCATTAAACTAAAGTATGCTCGAGAACATATTTCAAGTCAATTTTATTAAGGTAACACAAAATTTGACAGGCAAACATTCCAACGATTTACTCATACTCATACTTCTTACTTCCACTCATAGACGACATTCTAATCGATTCTAAGGATGTTACGGAACAACCCAACCATCTTCGCTCGCTTTTCATTAAGTATGATGCCGTAATTAACACCGCTATGTGTTGTTTTTGTCAGTCCTATGTGGGTTGTTTGGGACACAGCATCTCAGCAAAAGGAATTTTACCTCTTCAAGGTATAGTAAACGCGATCGTGAACTTTCCAAGTCCAACAACGATCTGGCAACTGCGTGCGTTCCTTGGCACGATAAATTATTATCGCATATTTTTTAAAAATGCTGCTAAAGTTTCGGGCACTCTGCACGAGTACACTGGAAAGAAGAGCTGAATAAAGCAACGCTATTAGCATACCCCGACACAACGCTCCTTTTATCCATTTACTGATGCTTCCGAGAAGGCTATCCCCACTGTCCTCCAGCAAAGACGTGAACAAAGCTGGGAGTCATTGGGTTTCTTTTGTCAAAAGCTTGAATTCGCTCTGAGGAAACACTATCCGTACGATCATGAGCTTCACACTATCTATGCCGGTTACGAAAATTTCGTTACATTCTTGAAGCACGGCACATCACTTCATCGTTTTCACGGATGATAAATCTTTGCTACATGCGTTTGCGCAGGACCCTGATCGAGCGACACCTTGGCAATTCCATCGTCTGGATTTCATCACCCAGTTTACAACCGTAATCCAATACATAGCCAACAAGGACAACATTGTCCCAGATGTTCTATCCCGTATCGAGGAAATATGCACGGAGTATCCGCAAACGTACTTTTCAAGCAAAAACCGAAGATGAGGAACTTTAGCAGTGTGTAGTACAGTGTAGTGTACAGAGAATAACACGATTAGGTAAACTTACGATCAGTCAACATTCCAGGCTGCAATAAAACAATTTAATGCGGCGTTTCCAGCTATTTGATTTGCACATGTTCCCGCAGCCCTGATGAAGAGAATATTCGACGCTCTCCATAGCATCGGTCATCCCAGAGCACGATTTCTCCAATTTGCAAAAATTGCTAACACAACGATAGTCTGGCCCAGCATTAATCGTGGCTGTCGTTTATGAGCTCTAACAAGAATAGCTGGACAACGAAATAAGGTATCTCGTCACGTTTTATCAATAATTCAAAACTTTCCAGGTCTCACAAGACGTTGCAAACATATCCACTTAGACGTCATTCGACTATACGTGCCATCAAGAGGGTATCGTAACTGCTTGACAATCATCGACCGTTTGCCCAGGTTTCCATAGGCATTTCTCATTGACAATACCGGGTCCGAATGTGTCACTCAAATGCTTTTCGCAGAATGGATATGCCGCTATGGAGTACAGTTAAAAATTATGACCGACCAGGGAACTCAGTTTGAGAGGCAACTCTTTAACGTTCCCCCTCGTCTCCTCGGCAGTAAACAGATACACACCCACAGAACGCTTTCACCGCCATTTGAAGGATACGATTCGTTTTTACGAAAACGACTCATGTGTCGACATGCTACCTATTGCCCTTCTTGGAACTCGTGCCGCTTGGAACGAAGATCTTGAAGCAACTCTTACCAATCTCGTTCATGGAGACCTAATTGGTTTACCTGGTAAATTCCTCGTTCCTTCCCTGCGATACGGACTCACACCGTCGAATATCGCAGAACGCTTGAGAAACTATTTCGCAGACCTTGCACCTCAACCCGTCGTCCGACAGAGGAAAACATTTATTTCTAAGAAATTAGTGACACGTTCACACGTTTTTCTTCGTCGCGATGCTCTACACTACGTATTCACTTCTCCATACGAAGGACCTCATCGAGTCAATTCAAGGCTTGAGAAACATCTCTTTGCAGACGTTATAGGTGAAAACAACACAGTCTGATCGATCGACTAAAGCTTGTCTATTTACTTCCCAATAAGCTCAACGACAGTGAAGAGAACAAGGACGATGACAACAATACAGCGCTTATTACATTAAGTTTACCGAAGTCACGCTCTTCGAGAAGAAAAGTTTTTGTAGGCCGAGCCACAACATATTATAAATTCATATACAACATGGCAACACCATGACAGCATGACAACAAGTCCTGGCTTACAAGAAGTGCTGAAACGAAGATAACGTAAAACGGAGCTGTAAATACACAATAAACGGTTAGAGAAGGCCTGCTGTTTATATAAAACATAATACATGGCGACATTAATTATATTCTCTTGCTGGTACGGTGCGCGCATCTTACTATTGGATTGTATTATTAATAAAGTATTTTATTTCTTGTTAGCACAAAGATCACAATATTAAATTTGTTTTATATAAGAGTAGGTATGGTTGTAGTCGGATTTCACTAATTTTCAAACTGTAGCATAAGTGACTGCTCAAATAGTTGCTGAGATATGAGATTTCATCTAAAAGTGCACGAACGGACAAACAAAATATCTGACAATCAATTCTCATTTCTCGTCTCATCATTCCGTTATTGTACATTGGTAACAACAACATACTATTTTTTCAGAAACTCGATATTTTATTTTAATATTTAGACAAAATTACGTATAAATTATAATAAAATAATTCAAACCCAGTTAGAACTAGCATCACAAGTAAAGAAAAGCTAAGTTCGGGTAAAGCTGAACATGATATAGTTCCGCAATTCATAAGAATTAAAGAGTAGAAATATTTCCAGAGGCCAGCAAATCCTTATAATAAAAAATATTGGATATGAATACATTTTATTGGAATATGGTGGTTACGGCAACTTATGGTAAATATTTCATTAATTCTTAGATCCCAGCAACATTATGTCACTTAATATGAATAAAATAATATATCTAACCTTGTCTTAGTACTTACCTTAACTAGCATACCTTCAAATTTTTATGACATTTTTGAGATATTCTGCACGAAATTCAAGTTTTGAAGCTTAACTCGTTGCTTAGTTGTAGCAGCTAATATTTTTTTGATTAATTGCCTTTTGTGAGCGTGAAATCCGACTTTACCCCTCTTCAATGCCGATCTCTTTAGAGCACGTTTTCCAAATTCTATCAAGTCAACCAATTCTCAAGTTATCGCTTTCACACTCAGACGGGCATAAATACACCCGGAATTCAATTCATCTCGTCAACCTGATCATTTTGATATGTATGACTCTACATTTATTTCGATTAGGTTTAAGTGTTACAAACAACCGTTAGTTGAACAAAACTATGTATTATACTCTGTGCAACATGTTACAAGAGTATAATAAGTACGGAAACTAAATCGAGGACTGCAAAAAATATATGCGTTATTATGAAATTAATACTTCATATATTTTAGCTTTTTAAATATTGGTACGGCCCTTCTCGAGCAAAACAGAAAAATATGGCTTCAGAATACATATTAAGTATAGATGGATATCAATCTAACAATTCACAGATCATACTTTTATTGTTAAAAAATTTGGACCAGTATGCGTTGCATTGTCCACAAAACAACGTTATTTGAAAATACATAAAGTGTCATAATACTAAAACGAATTATGTTATAAAACTGAAAATTGCAGAGGGAAACAAGTTTAAGTTTATTTTATTTTACTAATTTATTAGTAGAAACATTTTATTGTGTGTTCATACCCGATCTCTAATAAAATTTTTGTGACAATGTTAGTTTATATCGCACAAACTGCTTAACCGTTTGAATAAAATTGGATACATTTTCTCGACGACGCTTTAATGCAGTTTTGAAAGCGTATTAGCCAGTTGCAAATAATAAAATGGGCATAATAACGATCCCTGCCTTCCTACGCTTGATGTTCATAATACATTTTTGCAAGTATCAACACGAAAATAAGTTTTGTTTGGCCCTAGCATAACAACAAATATGAGCACGCATTTCCAAGCGTGATAAAATAACAAAAGCTAATGATACGGTGTGTATAATACAAATATGTATACGAATGTATAATATAAATTTATTTTATGGGCATATATAAATCAATTGTATTAGATTTTCGACTGTTTGCGGATCGAATAAATTTCATTGAATGAATAAGTCGCACAAACTTCATTTCACAAAAAGTAATATATTTCAATAATATTTTGTATTAACAATCTTACAGGTGCATAAAATTATAAAAATATTTTATATAATAATAAAATATATAGAAATAATTTCCATAAGTTTTGCACTTCACTTTGCTATAACATCGAGAGAAAATGTTCTTTTTCAAATAAACAAAGAAATATTCATGGAAATTGGGCTTCTTTATATATAATTCAGATATCTGCTCTTTATCTAATCACAATTCAAACACTTTTAAGTTGTTAAATAATTAACTTAATTTCAAAAATTGATGTAAGCAAAAATAAATAGATAATTTTGAATTTACATACCAATTTTCGTTGAGCTTCTTCTATTCTTCTGTTATTTTCCGCAAATATATCTTCCAACTCCTCTCTTTTCTTTTTCTCGAACTCCTTTGAAATAAATATGAATATTTAAATTTATTTTTATTTTGTGTGTAACCTGAGTACTTAACATATATACAGATTGAGTTATATAATAGTCACATATTATGTATACAACTGTATTATCAACCGGCAAATAAATTCATATATCAGATATTGCATTTATCTTTTATCTCTCTATACCAGAAATAGTTTCATAATTGAATATTTGCTGGATTCTATATAGCAAGTTATTCAGATAATTACGAGAAAAGCTAGCTTGAAATCCTTCAAAATTGGATTTTTTTAAATCTACAGTACTACTAAAAATATGAACAATGCATTCATATAGGTTTCCCATATCTACTCTCATATCTTTCCCATATCTAAATTGAACTTTGTTTTTCTTAAGTGGCAACTTCGTTGATATATTTAAATAAACAAATCCAATAAAAAAAAAGAGGAAATTTTATAATCTCTGTTTTTTCGATTTATTAAATATTTAACGGTACGAAATGTATGGTACTTTAAAAAATTTGTCATCAGACATACCAAAGGGAGTGTTACCAATTTGTCGATGAAACTGCAGAATTCCGAAAAGTGATTGCAGGGGCAGTTATTCTTTCCATGTAAGGCAAGGCTGACTTCGAAAACGTACTACTACAAAGTATCGATACAGTTTAACTACAGTATTTATACAGCATCGATATGCAAAGTTAAACATTGTAAAACGATGCATTATATACTTTAACGTTATAGAATACTTTTACTGTAAATTTTACTTACGTAAACAGCCGCCTTTTGTTTCGTTTTTTAGCGAACGTATAAAAATAAAAATTAATAAAATTAAAGCCAAGAGTTTAATTATGAACAATTTCTTAAATTTCGCCGGAAATGGAAGCATAAACAACAATCAAATACATAGAATAATATTTAATATTCTTGCCACCATAAGTCTATTTTCTTTCAGAATCACTTGAATTTATACATATATAAATTAATAAAGCAAATAATAAGAAAGCTAACCTATCTGATTCCGTCATTGCTGCATAATTAAATGTTAAAAAGCATAAATTTTCTTCGTAATGTGCGTTTCGAAATATAACGCAATGTATTTCAAACAACCATTCGATCTAACGACGGATGCTTCCTCCATCGGCTTGGGAGCTGTGTTATAACAGAGTGGAAAACCTATAATAATGATTTCTAGGACTCTAAAAGATAAAGAAATGAATTATTTGGATTTATTGGCCACTGTTTCGGCACTCAAGAGTCTGAAAAATTATATCTATGCTATGTGGACTATTTTACCGTTCACCAGCTGCTCACGCTTTTGGTTTCAAGTCGAAACATTCAGAATATTCATGTCCTTGAGGAAGAATCTCGTTCCGATGTTGCGACCATTCACAGGGTGGTTTCATTAGAAACGAAAAAACTTTATCCAGTTCACAGAAAATAATGCTCTTAATAAAAAAAAACTCTGCAGAAGTAAACGCAATACATTCCTAGCAGCCATTCAATATGATTTAGTAAAATGCTTTTCGGCAACTAAATTTTGGCTCTGTAATAACATTGTCACATATACATATATTCGACGTAAATGAGCAATGCGAAATTATAACCACTGCGCATAACTGTGCTCATAGAGCCTCACAAGAAAATGCGAAACAGGTCTTAGAGGACTACGCTTTTCCAAATTTGCGCTAATAAAATTGTGGCGAGTTGTAAAATTTAATCAGATGCAAAACATAGCAGGCATCCACAGAAGCAAGAGTTTGGTGTTACGTCAATACAATTCGCTGATGAAATGCTGCAAAGACAATATACTGTGCCAATGGACCTTCCTTGAAGTCCGAGACTCTCGTCTCTAAATAAGCAAATTGAAGACAAAGTAAATCTTATACTCCCGGCAATAAGGAATTAGGCAACAAGCTAACACCTTTATACGCTACAAAAAAAGGAGAATCAGATTCAGGAACCACGATTCCATAATCCGTTCCAATAATTCCATCTCAAATAAGGCAAATAAATTAAATAAACTTTTTAATTTTTTTTTCCGCCATTTCTTTCTTTTGTGTTATAGAATTTTCTATCATGATAGTTCTCATTCGAATTGTGATGACAAAATAAATTGACTACTTTAACATTCAATTTCATAACAGATCAACACTAATAACCTTTATGAAATAAGAAATATAATAAGTATCACAGAACTGAATCTCTAACGCTAGTCAAAATAGGACTTAAAAAAAGGCATTTTACATTCAGATAATATTAAAGAAATAATTGTTATAAACTCTACTAATACAACTATAACCGACGTAATGGAAATATCTCGTAATAGAGTTCTTTGCAGTAATAATTTTTGTAATTTTTAATTAAGTATCCTAAACCTAAACTACAATGTGAGAAGGTAATTATGTTTCCTGTTAAGCGAAACGGAACAGGAGATGAAATGGAAGGCAACATCATCGCATATTGTGGCAGCGAAGTCCGCGCTGTCTCACTAGCTCATTTTGGTAATAGTTGGCGAATGTATTATTACTATTAATGACAATACTGCGTTGGAAAATTTTTTGAAAGTTACTCACATTAGATGACGCAATAGAATTCAGCGGTTTCGTCTATAAAAAATTTAAGAGGCACATTAAGAAAATCTTCATGTTCAGCTGTATTGTTGTGATGGTTGTGATCCTCTTTCTCGCCAGCAGTTATATTCTTATCAGGCTAAACCAAACACAAGAGACAACGGCGCGTCTTACAAGCCGTTGTTCACAACCTCAAGAGAACCGAGGACGGGGTAGGGGGAGGGTAGATTTATCACAAATAAATAAGTGCTAAGATCACGATACCCAAACATGCGTTTGAATTAGCGAAATCGCATAACGCTAAAATTAAATATCTTGAATGAACTGCAAGCTCAGCGTCCTAAACACCGACGTCAGTGACGTCAGAGTGATGGGTCAGCTGTTCCACCAGCAGCAATTGATGATGAGTGGACAATAACTTGCAAGAATAGTTCTCAATTTAAGTTCAATATCTTGAAGCATTTGACATTTTTCCGTCATTTGGCGTTAAATTAATATATTGAAACACTACTAAATGTTATATTAAACAAACTAAACACTACTAAGTCTTATATCAAACTAATTAAATAAACGAATTAATAAAACATTTATACCTCTCGATGACGAGCTTCTTCGCGTATTTGCTCTCGTTGTTTTTCCAGTTCGAACATCAGTTCCATCTCCATTTTAGATTTGGCGGCTTCTACTCTTCGCATTACTTCCTTTTCAATTTCATCTTTACGCCTTATTAATTCTTCTTCTACACGTTTTTTAACCAATAGCTCAATGCGCTTACTCGTTTCATCTTTAATTATCTAAAAATAAATTTAAAATAATTTGTTTTTTCTTTTAAAATAGGAACCGCAATTCTTCATCTAAGAAATACTTGTGCTTTCCATGGTTGCAATTGCGCTCGGTTCAAGTTAATATTTACAATATGTTCCGAAATTTGAATTTCATCATATTTTTATACTCTCGAAACATGTTGCTACAGAGTATATTAGTTTTGTTCACCTAACGGTTGTGTTCTTTGTCACCGTACGATGGTTGGTATTGCAGATACGCCCGCCCACAAAATGCCATTAACCGAAAACAGATAATGTGCTATAACTAAGCAGAATATTAAGATATAAACGTGTTATTTTGTATAGATCGTAGTAGGGTGGGGCATCTGTGGGAATAAATTTTCGTAAAAGTGGGTATGGCCCCACCCCCCAATAGGTTTAATAAATATATCTCGGAAACCGTTGAAGCTATATTAATCAAACTTACTCCGACTAAGTTCTTCTACCATCTCTTGATATACTCAGAAAATTAGTAAAATCGGATAATAACCACGCCCACCTCCCACACAAAAGTTATGTTGAAAACTACTAAAAGTGCGATAACTCGCTGAAGCGAAGCATGATACGAAAGGGTTGCATAGGAATATGAGTAAAGTTTTGATGATAGGTGTGGCACCACCCACTTTTAGGAGAAATCCCAGATACTTGGTATATGAGATTATATTTACATTCTTATGTCACGCTGTGAAAATGGTCGAATTCGGATAAAAACCACGCCTGCTCATATAACACAATTTTAAGTTTCATGTGGTCCTTTCACTTTAAAGTAGATAAATCGAGCACCAATTATGATATGAAAATCAAACTTTGTACAAATAGTGCTTTCAGGATATGCGATCATGCGTAAAAATATACGAAATCGGATCGGATAAGTTTTCAAGCTACCAGATACCCAATATTAGGACCTCTGTGCCTCTATCTGACTTTTTACCGAAAATATCGGTAAATCTGTAAGATATCGTAATGAATTTAATATGAATATCTTTTGAGATATGAGATTTATGAATATCTTTCCATGATAATAGTGTGATCTAGTATCAAAAATTGCGAAAATCAGGTGAATACTTCCCCAAGTCCCCATATACTGAATATACGGATTTTCAACCTTCCGGTAGACTTTATACCATATATTTCGGTCAATATGTAAGATATCTTAGCAAAATTAAGTGAACGTGTAATATCGGATATATCATAGTTTACTGCCGAAAATGTGTGAAATCGGTCTACGAATTATCCCTGCTCCCATACACTACGTATAATGATTTTCGCTATGCTAGAAGATTTTATGCCCAATATGTCGGCTTCTGTATGAGTTACCTTCACAAAATTGCGTGTGTTCCCTGATATATTTGAATAATGAAAAGAGTTAATATGATCAGTGCAGATCTTCCTCTATCCCAAAAATGCCCGATATAAGAATTCCCGACTTTCCACCTGACTTTAAACCGTTTATGTTGGTCAATATGTGTGACATTTTAATGAAATTAAGTGGACATGTTTTCTTAAACACAATGTGATTTCGCGCTAAATATGAATGAAATCGGTCTAGATCATGGTCTAAGCCGCTGCAATGATAGCCAATGATTTCCTTTTCTCTGGAAATAAACCACTTTGGTTGAGTATATCGCATATATCACATTTGAGTTAATTTGGTAGATTTTAATATAAATATCTCTGACACGAAACAAAATACAGCAACGAAAGTACATGAGTCTATGGCCTGTAATATAAGTTAATAAGATACCAAATATGATTGCAATCCATTGACAATTTCTTCGAATAATGAATGTTGAATTCTTCCGCAACATTTTTTAAAATAAAGTTATGCCAGCACCTGAAAACATTTCCCCGCCTCTGATCCTTACACATTGCGAGAGTATAAAATGTTCGGTTACACCCGAACTTAGCCCTTTCGCACTTGTTTAAATATAATATGGAAACATGTAGACAAATATGCTTAATATAGCAGAAATATTTTCGAGAATTGTGAATAATTATACAAATTAGCTAATGAAAAATAAATGAAGCGTACAAGAATTTGAGAATATGAAAATAAAAGGAATGTAGAAAGTTGCCGGACTCGAGTCGCCCGTGTGATGCAATCTGCAACACCAAAAGAGAATTTCAGATAGCGAGGAACAAAAGTTTCCATACATAAACCCAGACTTTGACGACAGAGTTTTTTGTTTTCATCTGCTCATTCTTAATGATAACGATGTTTTTAAGTGTCTAACCCAAACTTGTGCAAAAAAAATCATATTTATAGATCATTTAGCGAAGTTATATTCAATAACGTGCAACTGCGTTGCAGAAAATATTGTTATGAAATTCAGAAGTAGAATTAAAAATAGTGATATATTTCTCCAATAAATTAAAAAGTTAAGAGGTACGAATTGAATGTTTTTAAGCACAGATTTATATTAACAGTGTTAAAGTAGTATTTGATTAGCTTGTAAAAATAAGCAGGTGAGTAATTTTAAAAATAGGACAAAATTTTACTAAAAGTGGTGATGAAATGAGACATTTCTGCAGTGCTGGAGAAGAATTTGGAGGGATTGCGGAAAGAGGAGAGTCTGTCGAGGTTGGCCTGCTGGAAAAAAATATTTCAGAAGAATGTGAGCTGGAACCTTATGTTAATGGAGATAATTACTTCGATACAAGTTGATTCCAAGACTCGAAAGTGTGAAACAATGCCTTTTGAAGTTTCAGAGGTTACTTGAGAAGAAGAAAATACTTTCAAAATAGATGACGTGATGACGCCAATAGCATATTTTTGCTCCTTTTATGATAACCTAGTTATTGATTTGAATTCAATCAAACTGAATTGTATGGATCGTAAAAACACGGCATTGAGCTTAAATGTACTGGAGAAAATATCAAATGTAATATTGGTGTTTTGTTGTATTTGGCTGTTTTAAATTGCAACACCTCAAAAAATGCATAATCAAAAGAAGACCACCACAGATTACACATTCTTACAGAAGGTTTGAAAAAAGTATGTAATGTTTACAATTCAAGAAGAACAACAAAAAATAAAAACAATTAGTTTTGAACTTTTAAGAACAATCTCTAAGAAAATTTTGCTAGGTTGCCTCAGGAAGAACATCAAAGTGTTGATGAACAAAACATTGCGTTCAAATGTATGCCATAAATTTTTTGATAAGTTGATTGCTTGAAATTAATTTTTGGATACAGGTTGATCGTCATATGAGCAACAAAATTCAGCTAAACCTCACAAATGAGATTTGAAAACGCTTACTCGGGGTGGAACATAGAGATTTTGCGATTTGTTGGTGCTGTATGTTGGTGAAGACACCTGTCCTTCTTATGGTTTGGTATTATCTTCGGATATAATCTTATATTTAGCGAAATATCTTCTCAAGGACAAACTTTCTAAGCTTTATTTTGATAATTGGTTTACGTCAGAGAACCTTCCGATTACGTTGAAGAAAATGGGCATATGTGCAAGTTACTGTACGTGAAAATTACATTAGCAATTGGTCCACTACTTTCGGATGTAGAACTAAAAAATTGTGGAAGGGGATCTTTTGATGTGAAATGTGAAATCAATTATTATTGAATATCTTAAATTCAATTTATGAATACATAATGAAAGCAGTTGAAACGCAAAAGCATATTCCGCTTATAAAACTTCAAATGGAAGTTACTCATGAGCTTTTACAATATACTGACAATACTTCCATCGACAAATAGAAAGGTCGGCCATCTAATTTATAAGGGGATAGCTCGGCAGTAACCCTGAGCTCCCCTCAAGCAGTGTGTATTCACATCAGTCAAAAGAGTACAGGTTCCACCCAAATCATCCCAACTCACAACGTTTCGACAACACTGAACATTTGGTAGTATTGTATTTGGGGAAAAAGGACGCTGTAGGTTGTGTAAGAGAGGAACACCAATGTCCAAGTGCATTAAAGTCCGTCTTTGCTGCAATAATAACAAAAACTGTTTTCTTTCTTATCACACCTAATTTTCCAAAATAAATCAACATAATTTAATGTTGTTTAAATAAAAAAAAAATTTTTTTACACCACTATGGCCCAATGTTGCTCACAAGCAACTTCCGCTAGCACCCAATTATTGTATTATAATTTGTGAAATCGGGTAATAACCACACCCCCTGCCAATACAAAGGTTATGTTGAAAACTATTAAAAGCACTAAACTTTACAATTAAGATCGTGCGGATGGAATGCACGTGAGTCAGATAAAAAAAAATTGACAGTGAGCATGGTACCATTCATTTTAAATGAGCGAAATCGGACTTTAACCCCTTCCCACCATAAATTTTCAATCCCCTACAAACCGGACCCAAAATACGGCAGAGGTTTTAGATAGGCATCGAACCCTACCAAGGTGGTTATTGTGCCCATTTCCACAATGCCGATCAGTACCGTTGGTTTTAGCAAAAAGCTATTACTGACGGGCGCTGATCAACGCATTATATCGATCCGTTGTGCTTTAGAACACCGTGGAGTAAGGCTGCACAGCGCCAGGTACCCACGTAAAGCACATCGTTCAATATCGGTTACTATGTAAGATATCTTAGAAAAATTAATGGAACGTATAATGGTGAATATTGTATAGTTTGGTGCCGAAAATGGTTAAAACCGGTCCGCGAATTACCTTAGCCACATACTAAATTTTTTTGTTTGTTACTTTAATGGGAAATTTGTGAGTTATCTTAATAAAATAGCGTGGAAACAGCTCCCATACCCCTAACCTAATAATTTCCTCCTCTCCTTTTGTCTTTTGAGTTTAAATCCCATATATAGAAAATATCTCATAAGTGAGAATTTTTCGATTACCATTGTCATTATGGCTATTGGTATATTTCTTCAGAAAGCAGTATTATGATGAATATAACGATTTGTACTAGGTTGATATTAATAGAAATATCTCGGACATGGAGCAAAGTGTAGTACTGAAACTAAGTATATCAAAGAGTATATAGTATAAGTTAGTAATATATCATATATGATTAATAAATTCTCAATTTCGTCGAATAACGAATATTGAATTCATATGCAATATTTTTTTAATTTAATTTTTCTCAATATATTTCCCACCTTTGATCCCTGAAAATTCGGAGAATAAAATGTTTGGTTAGACCGGAACTTAGCGCTTTCTTGTTTTTTTTTTTTTTTTTTTTTTTTTTTTTTTTTTTTTTTTTTTTTTTTTTTTTTTTTTTTTTTTTTTTTTTTTTAAATTTTGGAACCATTTTGGGTACATCAGAAACATCGCTCAAAGAGTTTACTTTATAACTTTGTTATTTTAATATGGGACTATGGAGATATGACAACAGTCGAATGATCGTAAACAAATTGGGCCTGAATTTATATTCGATCAAGTGTTGTCACAACAACTTGTTAACTCCACTAATATACTATAGCGTATTACTTTAATTTTAATTTTAATATGTATAAATAATCGGCCAAGTTTTTCACTACAATCAATTAGCATACATTTAATCAATATCAGTAAAAATAGATTAATTGCTAACTCAGTTCATTTCATGAATACAATATTTCTTCTTAATAATAGATAAAAATACGTAAAATAGATAGATTGAAAACGAGGTATGTTCTCCGACCTCTGATCTATTGTGTTTTCCCCTTTTTTCAGTACCTCCCAACCCCAATACATTTAAAAATTACAAAAGAGTGATTCTTCCCGCTTTCGTTTAGCACTCGAGAGCAAACCATCCGATTTCTCTATAGTAAAATCATAGTATCCTAATAAAAATAAATATAAAGCGGACGTTCAGGTGCAGACGAACATTATATGCTCTTGCAATTTGTAAGAATTAAAAACGTGCTATAGGTCATATGCTTATTTAGTTTCATTACTACAACTTCAATTATAGGTCAGTAATATGGATATCACATAATTTTTGTTCTGAATCAGACGTTTCTAAGCGAAATATTCTAGCCACCACGATATAACCACCCACAGGGGCGGAAATAATAATGCCTCCTTTCCTACTGGAGCTAGCAAAAATCTATCGGGTTACGCTATATGGCGTAAGCAATATAAGATTTTGTACTAAAAAAAACTTCTCGGACAGTTTTGTGATTGCTTGACTCTGTATTGTTTGGAATCCCGCCACAAAAACGATTCACCAGGATTGACGATCAGAAAGGTTTTGCTATGTGTTTGGTGGGATTGGCAGGGAATCATCTACTAAGAGCTGCTCCCCTACGGTCAAACCCTTAATTCGGACCGTCAACAATTGGACCGTCTGAAAGAAGCAGAAGCGGCCAGCTTTGGCCAATAGGAAAGTAATTGTGTTCCATTAAGTCAACGCCAGGATCTGGCACTAAGCGATTACTACCTCGTCCTGTATATGGTGAATGATTCTGCATGGGAAAATTTCGCCTCAACAGAAATCTGTGAAAATCGACTGTCACAGTTTTTCGCCAATAGGAACGAGAGTGTTTACTAGAGTGGCATTATGAAGTTACCTTCAAAATGGCAACAAATTATCGAACAAAACGGTGCACATTTGACCTAAATCGGATCATTCTGACGCTGATGTCGAATCTTCTGATACTAAATAAAACCTTCAATTTAATGCAAAAATTATATATATATTTTTTTTTTTTTGGCCTAATATTAGTAAAATATGTTCTCTGAATTTCATTAAGATACTTTACAAATTGACCGATATTATTAAGTTAACCGGAAGTTCGAAAATCTTCATGTTAGGTATATGGGAGTTAGGGGAAGTATTGACCCGATTTTACTCTTTTTTGAAACAAGGACGCATTCTTATCAGGAAAAAATTCTTTGTGAATTTTAATAATATATCTTACAGACTGACCGATATTTTCAGTGGAACGTCAACAGGCACTGAGGTTAACATATTCGGTATCTGGGGGCTTGAAAACTTGCAATCTGATTTCGACCTATTTTGGAAGTGAGATGGCATAACTTGTGCAAAGTTTTATTCCAATGTTTTCATTGTTGCTTGGTATATACTGAGAAGAGGAAGAATCAAAGATAAAATTATGTTACGTGGGAAGTAGGCGTAGTTGTAGTCCAATTTTTATACTGTAACATAAGGATGCAAATACAATGCTATGCCCAAATTTGGCAGACATTGTTATTGTAGTTGCTGATTCCTATGTAGCCTGTCCGTACCAACTTTACCTTAAAATTTAAAGTTTCTGACGTGTTTCCTTAGTGAGTTACTGCACTTTTAGTAGTTTTCAACATAACCGTTTTATTGAAGGTCGACGTAGTTACTATTTGATTTCACCCATTTCCACACTGTCTGAGGAGGTGCCGAAAGTATTCGTCCTCAGTAAGTTTCGTTGATATGGCACTTTCTAAAAAAAATTTAAACCACCGATGTCCCTCCCTACTTCGATGCTCTGTAAAAAAATTTTAAACATTATTGTATCTTAATTTATAGCTCAGGTTCAGCACTTTATAGGTTTTCGATTAACAGCATTTTTCGGCGTGGCAACAATCCAATTTCGCTCATCCGCAATACCAACTTCCCCAGAGGGTCAAGGAACACGTGTATCAAATTTCATCAAGACATCTAAATTTTTATTTAAGTTATGGCTTACACGGACAGACGGACGGACGGGCAGACAGTTACCCTGATTTCAACTCGTCTCGTAATCCTTATCATTTTAAAGTACATAACTCCATTCCTTATCTAGATTAGTTAGTTTTAGGTATTACAAACAACAGTTAGGTGAACAAAACTATTATATTCTGTTGCAACATGTTGCGAGATTATAAAAACAACCGAAACAAATTTATTCAATTCTGTTTTTGTCAAGAAACTCTTACTTAATACATTTTTATTTCGTTGCTTCCTTAAACCTTTTTGACGCAACCCATTCACATTCACTGACAATTTTCTAATAATAATTTTTTAGATATCTCCGTAATTGCTTTGCGTGGTTTCCCTGTGAGAAATTTCCCGAACAATTTTAGCTTAGATATGAATTTACAACGCTATACATCTAAATAAAATAATGGTAAACTAAATTTAACCACATAACATTACAAAATTCTAAGAATTTTGCACCGCTACTAATTTTTCCTATTGTATTTGAATTTAATTTTTGATACGTTTTTGTTTTGTAATGATTATGCCGGATCGTTGGATCGACTAGACGTCGAGATCAAAGTTAGACCAAACAGTTTTCAGCCCATGTAGTAAAAAGTTGTTTTAATTATATTGTAAAAAATAGTACAAATCTATTTTATAATGGCAAAAAATTTTAACAAAAACGCTATTTTAGTTTCCTTACAAATTGCATTTCATAAAATTACAGACAGTTTCGATATAAAGCTGGTCGTATACTAGGATATCCTTACATTTGGTATACGGGGTTTAGAAAAGTTATGCATCGCTCTCGATCACTTAAGATTAGAGTTTTCACATGTCACAGGCACTATTTGTGCTAAGTTCTGTTTCGTTATCTTCTTTGTGGCTTGATATATCTATCGTAAAATCGAAACATTCTGATAAAATCCAAAACGGTAGTAGGCGTAGTTCTAGTCGTTTTTTCAAGTATTTGTCGGGATGTGATATTTCCCTTTCTACTGAACAATGTGAGCCCTTTCGTTCAATTTCTTGATAGGATAAAACATTGTTTTCGAATGAGAGAAACACCATTAATGCAAAGCAATTGACATTTGTGTTAACGCGTTATGGCCAAAACCGTAAAATAAAATTGAGTGAGTTAGTTAACACAATTGGCTTCACTCTGTTGAACCGGTATCCAAATGTTGGAGGATCGATACAACAAATACATTATTCTAGATAGAGATTATGCCGAAGAATAAAGCCATATTTTCATTCAAAAAAACGTTCTTTTATTAGGTTAAAGACTTTTCAACACATGGAATATGCAATTTATAAAAACCAAAGGCGTGGAAATATTTCAAATGTCAGCAAAACTTTATAATAAACATGTAAGGAAAAGCTAAAGTCACGTGCAACCGAACAGTTTATTCTCTCGCAATTTGCAAGAATCAAAGGGGGGGGAAATAATTTCAGGTGTTGGTTAAACGTTATATTAAAAAAATGTTGTGTATGAATTAAACATTCGTTATTCGACGAAATTGCGAATGAATTACAATAATATCATCTTAGTAGGTCATGGACCCATTTAGCTTCTTTGCTGTATTTTGTTTCGTATTCTAAACTTGTTTTATAACAAAAATGTATCGCTATTTTAAAATGCCCGATATGTCATATAATATGAAAATTGGAGGAATCCCCTTACTGACATCTAGTTACAAGTATAACATAAGTGCAGCCGGCTACACTTAAGAAAAGACATTATCGTCTTCAAAAAGGACGACATATAAAAGGACGCTGATCCAAAAACTTCAACCTTCCCAGAATACTGCACCTGTAGGCCATTACAGAGTGCCTTTTGATGTCTCTTCCAAATGGAGTGAGGTCTCCATGCTCCCAGTTAAGGAGTATAGCAAACTCCTCTTCCAGCAGTTTCGTAGAAACCATCTTTGCAAGGACTGAGGAACATCAGTAGGTCAATACTGCTGTAATAAGTTCTTAAAAACGCTGACAACATAGCTGTCTTTACATTTTGAGAATCACTGTTTAAACTAATTGGCAGTGTTGAACAAAATCTATATAATCTGTATATATATATGTATGTGAAATCTATATAATCTGTATATATATATGTATGTGAAATCTATATAATCTGTATATATACATGTATATGAAATCTATATGTATAATCTGTATATATATATGTATATGAAATCTATATGTATAATCTGTATATATATATATGTATATGAAATCTATATGTATAATCTTTCATACATAATTCTGTTTTTACAATAATAATAGCTGTTTTTACAATAATTAATGAAAAATAAATATGTAAAAACAATCTAGGTTATGTGTTAATGTATGAAAATTGCATAGTATGTGTAAAATTCATTATAAATCGAAAAATTACATACTTAAAATTGTTAATTTTTTACTTAAAAGACAAATATCTTAAAAACTATACAAATATCTTAAAAACTATACAAATATCTTAAAAACTATACAAATATCTTAAAAACTATACAAATATCTTAAAAACTATACAAATATCTTAAAACTACTACCGAATTCTGGGAATGCTATTCTAAAGTCCACCATCTGGTGAACCTTCGCTTTCAGCTCAACCTAATACTAACCCCGGAGGTTTCTATTCTAAATCGAAGCCGAATTCAATGTAGATGCTCAAAGGATTAAGAACTCTTTAGCAAACCTCACCTGCCGCTCATCTTCCTGTTGATCCGTTCTGTTGACTTCTTCGTCGCGATCAGCTTCAATTTTTTTTCGTCGTTTACGTTTTCTTTCAACACTATAACTGTAATAGTCTTCCGTATCTTTACTGTCACTTGAACTATTGGCAACATACGTCTGTTTTCTAAAAAGAATGGACAATTTTAGATGGTTATTTTATCAAATATTTCCCATATATCCCATATATAATGAACACCTATATTTTGAATGCCTAGTTCCCCGAACATCTTTTTCAGAGTCACAATGATTTAAAGACTCTTGGCATTTATTTTTTTTACTTATAGAAACAGTATTCCGAGATTTCTCTTGAGATCGATCACTTCCTTGCACATCATTCTTAAATCTATCGCGATCTTTTCCTCTCTTTTTATGCTTGCTTTTATGGTGATGCCGTTTTGATGGACTCCGCGACGAACGATAACTTCCCATAACCAATTATTAATGAAATCTACCCAAAAACAACTATCTAGTGCATTTAAACTCTAAATACTCCACAGCAATACTATAGGTTAAATATTTTGTATGTTTTTAACTTGGAAGCACTTTTTATTAAGCATGTTACATTATACTATTTCCAGCATCGAAACCCGATATTATTAGGGTGTACACATGCAATATATTTTACCTTTCTTTAATATCCGGTTCCAAGGGACTTAGCATGGTGATATAAAAATTTTCTTAATGCAGTACCGCAACTCAGCAAGTCATGAAAAGCAATACATACAAGAACATGTAACGAACAGTAAATTGTGCATAAATGTTTACCCTAGACTCGTACTAAACGCGGAATGAGAGAAAGAAACATTCAAGTTTCATGTAAGAATTAATCACGCTGCTTGTGGTGATTGATAACTGCAACAAGTTTGAAATCGAATTTTTTTGTTGGAATTTGCAATGCTGAATTTTATTTGGCAATCCAGTGATCTAACACCGAGTAAAGTTTCATCGCAGGCGATTAATGCAGTAAATCAGTTACGATTGGTGTCAAAATTAGGATTGTCAATTAAAATCCCGTACGAGGTAATTATAAAAATGGCAAATGTAATAATATCTGAAAAAGAAAGGGAAAAGAAAGGGAAGAGAATCAATGTTTATAAAGTGTTATGGAAATGAAAACGATTCTGGCTGAAATGTCGCAGATATTATCACAGGCTTCAGCACAGGTGTCCTCACAGATAACAGAGGTGTCGCAGATTTCAGCCTAGATGACCTTATAAATAACAGAGGAGTCAATGCAGATTTCGGAAGAGCAGGATAAAATTAATATTGAAGTGGATGAGTTGAAAAACCGATTATTCGAGCTACAAGTAAATATTCCAATTATGTCAACAGGCCCTGCCAAGCAAAAAACTCTATCCTTTCATAACATAATTCTATACCAGGTTTTTAAGCTTCATTTTAAAAACGGCAGCTTCAAATAATTGGAACGCTGAAGATAAAGTCACTGCATTATTCGTGGCATTAAAAGGGTCTGCAACAGAAATCTCACTAACAATTCCCAATTGCTAATCGAGTAGTTATGAAACGTTGATGGGTGCAGTAGAAAGACGGTATGGTAGTGATCACAGGAAGCAGATCTTCTACATCGAGTTACTAAATCGCCACCAGAAAGCCAATGAGTCTCTGCAGGAATTGGAGTATTGGAAGGAGATTGAGAGGTTAGCTCATTTCGCTCATGCACACAAATCCGTGGAGTACATCAAGAATATGCAAATTCAGAGCTTCGTTAATGGAAAACGAGATGAGACTGCGCGCTATCCTGCGTAAGCGTGTCCAAAATTGACGTTTGTAGAAACCGTCTCGAATGCTCTAACGCACGAAACAGCTTCTCTGCTTAGTAATCGCACATTTAAAGCTCATCAAGTAGAAATAGAAGAACCCACTTGGGTAAATCGATTACTTGAAAAGGTGGATAAAATCTTGGAGAAATCTCCCGAAACACACAAGAAATATGATGGAGTGGATAAATGCTTCAACTGCGGAAAAAGTGGTCCTATTACACGCAACTGAATCTAACAGGTCCCAGAATTTAGCAGGACGCAAACTCAAAGCTGAGGAAAATCAAGCAGCTTTCAAACCAAACCAGTCGGAGAGACCCCAAAGTTGCGGCTTCTCTATAGAGCACCGCTAAGGCAGTAGTCACGGAAATGCGGATGCGATGGCCTGTCGTCTCTGAAACTTGGAATTCAGACATTGCTCAAAAGCTGAGGCCAAAGAAGACATAATAGATGTCCGATTAATGACAATGACATTGACAGAAGACTGGAACCCGAAGGAACTACGAAAATGTCAGCAGGAAGATCCCGCTTTGAAACTTGTAGTGCGTGGAGTAAAACCGAACAATGTCCAACAAGGGAAGAAATATTTGCGGAAAGGCCAGTCGCAAAGGCATATTGGACGCAATGGAACAGTTTAAAGTTGGTGTCTGGCTGCTTGCATCGAGTATGGGAAAGCAAAGATTGGCAAAGTCCCCGAACTCTTATGATTACTCCGAAAGTAAGAATTCCCGAAATTCTCAACGATATGCACAACTGTCCATGTGGAGGGCATTGGGAATCACGAAAACCTTGGAGGAGTTAAAAAAAAATTTATTAGGTTGGTTGTCGCCAATCAATTACGGAGTGGATTTCCAATTGTAATTTATTTCTATGAAATATACTAATAACTAATTTCTAAGAAATATATATATCAAATATTATACATTATTATGCTAATATATATGTACGTACTATACAAAAGTACGTATGAATGTCGTATGTACAAATTTGTACTATAAGTATGGATACGCTGTGGTTATACTTTCAGTTGTGTTATATTACTTAAGCATCGAAGTAGTAACTCGTTCAAAAAATTTTAATTTCGTCTTAAAATTACATACAATTACTTACAATATATATTGTGTTTGTTTGTTTTTCCAACTCAGAACCAGGCGCCACAATTCTAAAATTCACTTTGAATTCACGAGAATGCACGAAAATTACGAGGTAAGGTCTATTGAACATAGTTTAAATACTGTTCTACATAAGACAATGCGGTAAAATCCCCAAATTCGCATTCAAGAGCAAATTAGAAGTACTCGAGGACATAAATGTCGGCGGGAGGGGTCATAAATCCTGAGATATGATTATAAAGTATAAATACTGTTCAACCGTTCAATCCGCCTTAATAAAGACAACCTGGTTATTAGGCAAATTGAAAACAAAAGACAATCCCAACGAATTATATTCGAATTATAAGAAAAAATAATGTTATAGAAACTGTTTATAGTGGCAGTTTAACAGATTTCAGAAACATTCCTTTTCAAAATATAAAAAATTGTACTATTGAAATTTATGTTTGGTATGAGGGATTATAGTTTTCATACAAACAAGTAAAGTACAAATACATGTACACAATTTAAAGTTCCTCAAGGTCACCCAAAAGCTGTCTTCTGTTTAATGTAACTATTTCCTTCTAAAGATAGAAATTACAAATTTTGTAAAACTTGCAAAAATGCGATTGCCCAAAAGAAAAAACATTCTAAAAATATGTTTATCAAATGACTAGACTTTCTTGAAATACCAGATTGTTTAAAAGATTTAATAGCAATTGAAGAACGGCTAATAATGCCTAGATTGCCTTTATAACCATCCGTTCCTTGTTTGCTAGAAGTTGATGTATTTAATACACTTTTTTCTGTCAACAATATTGTGATATCTCTTCTGCGGTCTTCTGATGACGCTCAGGAGATACAAATTCACTTAAGAAGGCGTTTGGGATACAACCATGGTTATATTTCTGATAAAATACGGCCCACAAAGATTTTGGAAACTTGCAATTCTTAGTAAACACCCTCGGTATAGTGAGCACAATGTATATATTAATGAGAACTGGATTTCAGAATTTAACAACGTGCAACTGCGTTGCAGAAAATATTGTTATGAAATTCAGAAGTAGAATTAAAAATAGTGATATATTTCTCCAATAAATTAAAAAGTTAAGAGGTACGAATTGAATGTTTTTAAGCACAGATTTATATTAACAGTGTTAAAGTAGTATTTGATTAGCTTGTAAAAATAAGCAGGTGAGTAATTTTAAAAATAGGACAAAATTTTACTAAAAGTGGTGATGAAATGAGACATTTCTGCAGTGCTGGAGAAGAATTTGGAGGGATTGCGGAAAGAGGAGAGTCTGTCGAGGTTGGCCTGCTGGAAAAAAATATTTCAGAAGAATGTGAGCTGGAACCTTATGTTAATGGAGATAATTACTTCGATACAAGTTGATTCCAAGACTCGAAAGTGTGAAACAATGCCTTTTGAAATTTCAGAGGTTACTTGAGAAGAAGAAAATACTTTGAAAATAGATGACGTGATGACGCCAGTAGCATATTTTTGCTCCTTTTATGATAACCTAGTTATTGATTTGAATTCAATCAAACTGAATTGTATGGATCGTAAAAACACGGCATTGAGCTTAAATGTACTGGAGAAAATATCAAATGTAATATTGGTGTTTTGTTGTATTTGGCTGTTTTAAATTGCAACACCTCAAAAAATGCATAATCAAAAGAAGACCACCACAGATTACACATTCTTACAGAAGGTTTGAAAAAAGTATGTAATGTTTACAATTCAAGGAGAACAACAAAAAATAAAAACAATTAGTTTTGAACTTTTAAGAACAATCTCTAAGAAAATTTTGCTAGGTTGCCTCAGGAAGAACATCAAAGTGTTGATGAACAAAACATTGCGTTCAAATGTATGCCATAAATTTTTTGATAAGTTGATTGCTTGAAATTAATTTTTGGATACAGGTTGATCGTCATATGAGCAACAAAATTCAGCTAAACCTCACAAATGAGATTTGAAAACGCTTACTCGGGGTGGAACATAGAGATTTTGCGATTTGTTGGTGCTGTATGTTGGTGAAGACACCTGTCCTTCTTATGGTTTGGTATTATCTTCGGATATAATCTTATATTTAGCGAAATATCTTCTCAAGGACAAACTTTCTAAGCTTTATTTTGATAATTGGTTTACGTCAGAGAACCTTCCGATTACGTTGAAGAAAATGGGCATATGTGCAAGTTACTGTACGTGAAAATTACATTAGCAATTGGTCCACTACTTTCGGATGTAGAACTAAAAAATTGTGGAAGGGGATCTTTTGATGTGAAATGTGTAATCAATTATTATTGAATATCTTAAATTCAATTTATGAATACATAATGAAAGCAGTTGAAACGCAAAAGCATATTCCGCTTATAAAACTTCAAATGGAAGTTACTCATGAGCTTTTACAATATACTGACAATACTTCCATCGACAAATAGAAAGGTCGGCCATCTAATTTATAAGGGGATAGCTCGGCAGTAACCCTGAGCTCCCCTCAAGCAGTGTGTATTCACATCAGTCAAAAGAGTACAGGTTCCACCCAAATCATCCCAACTCACAACGTTTCGACAACACTGAACATTTGGTAGTATTGTATTTGGGGAAAAAGGACGCTGTAGGTTGTGTAAGAGAGGAACACCAATGTCCAAGTGCATTAAAGTCCGTCTTTGCTGCAATAATAACAAAAACTGTTTTCTTTCTTATCACACCTAATTTTCCAAAATAAATCAACATAATTTAATGTTGTTTAAATAAAAAAAAAATTTTTTTACACCACTATGGCCCAATGTTGCTCACAAGCAACTTCCGCTAGCACCCAATTATTGTATTATAATTTGTGAAATCGGGTAATAACCACACCCCCTGCCAATACAAAGGTTATGTTGAAAACTATTAAAAGCACTAAACTTTACAATTAAGATCGTGCGGATGGAATGCACGTGAGTCAGATAAAAAAAAATTGACAGTGAGCATGGTACCATTCATTTTAAATGAGCGAAATCGGACTTTAACCCCTTCCCACCATAAATTTTCAATCCCCTACAAACCGGACCCAAAATACGGCAGAGGTTTTAGATAGGCATCGAACCCTACCAAGGTGGTTATTGTGCCCATTTCCACAATGCCGATCAGTACCGTTGGTTTTAGCAAAAAGCTATTACTGACGGGCGCTGATCAACGCATTATATCGATCCGTTGTGCTTTAGAACACCGTGGAGTAAGGCTGCACAGCGCCAGGTACCCACGTAAAGCACACCGTTCAATATCGGTTACTATGTAAGATATCTTAGAAAAATTAATGGAACGTATAATGGTGAATATTGTATAGTTTGGTGCCGAAAATGGTTAAAACCGGTCCGCGAATTACCTTAGCCACATACTAAATTTTTTTGTTTGTTACTTTAATGGGAAATTTGTGAGTTATCTTAATAAAATAGCGTGGAAACAGCTCCCATACCCCTAACCTAATAATTTCCTCCTCTCCTTTTGTCTTTTGAGTTTAAATCCCATATATAGAAAATATCTCATAAGTGAGAATTTTTCGATTACCATTGTCATTATGGCTATTGGTATATTTCTTCAGAAAGCAGTATTATGATGAATATAACGATTTGTACTAGGTTGATATTAATAGAAATATCTCGGACATGGAGCAAAGTGTAGTACTGAAACTAAGTATATCAAAGAGTATATAGTATAAGTTAGTAATATATCATATATGATTAATAAATTCTCAATTTCGTCGAATAACGAATATTGAATTCATATGCAATATTTTTTTAATTTAATTTTTCTCAATATATTTCCCACCTTTGATCCCTGAAAATTCGGAGAATAAAATGTTTGGTTAGACCGGAACTTAGCGCTTTCTTGTTTTTTTTTTTTTTTTTTTTTTTTAAATTTTGGAACGATTTTGGGTACATCAGAAACATCGCTCAAAGAGTTTACTTTATAACTTTGTTATTTTAATATGGGACTATGGAGATATGACAACAGTCGAATGATCGTAAACAAATTGGGCCTGAATTTATATTCGATCAAGTGTTGTCACAACAACTTGTTAACTCCACTAATATACTATAGCGTATTACTTTAATTTTAATTTTAATATGTATAAATAATCGGCCAAGTTTTTCACTACAATCAATTAGCATACATTTAATCAATATCAGTAAAAATAGATTAATTGCTAACTCAGTTCATTTCATGAATACAATATTTCTTCTTAATAATAGATAAAAATACGTAAAATAGATAGATTGAAAACGAGGTATGTTCTCCGACCTCTGATCTATTGTGTTTTCCCCTTTTTTCAGTACCTCCCAACCCCAATACATTTAAAAATTACAAAAGAGTGATTCTTCCCGCTTTCGTTTAGCACTCGAGAGCAAACGATCCGATTTCTCTATAGTAAAATCATAGTATCCTAATAAAAATAAATATAAAGCGGACGTTCAGGTGCAGACGAACATTATATGCTCTTGCAATTTGTAAGAATTAAAAACGTGCTATAGGTCATATGCTTATTTAGTTTCATTACTACAACTTCAATTATAGGTCAGTAATATGGATATCACATAATTTTTGTTCTGAATCACACGTTTCTAAGCGAAATATTCTAGCCACCACGATATAACCACCCACAGGGGCGGAAATAATAATGCCTCCTTTCCTACTGGAGCTAGCAAAAATCTATCGGGTTACGCTATATGGCGTAAGCAATATAAGATTTTGTACTAAAAAAAACTTCTCGGACAGTTTTGTGATTGCTTGACTCTGTATTGTTTGGAATCCCGCCACAAAAACGATTCATTTCTGAAGCGGATGGTTACTGGTGATGAAGTGGGTCACTTACGACAACGTCTAGCGAAGACAGTCGTGGTAGAATCGCGGTGCGGTGGCCAAGCCAGGATTGACGATCAGAAAGGTTTTGCTATGTGTTTGGTGGGATTGGCAGGGAATCATCTACTAAGAGCTGCTCCCCTACGGTCAAACCCTTAATTCGGACCGTCAACAATTGGACCGTCTGAAAGAAGCAGAAGCGGCCAGCTTTGGCCAATAGGAAAGTAATTGTGTTCCATTAAGTCAACGCCAGGATCTGGCACTAAGCGATTACTACCTCGTCCTGTATATGGTGAATGATTCTGCATGGGAAAATTTCGCCTCAACAGAAATCTGTGAAAATCGACTGTCACAGTTTTTCGCCAATAGGAACGAGAGTGTTTACTAGAGTGGCATTATGAAGTTACCTTCAAAATGGCAACAAATTATCGAACAAAACGGTGCACATTTGACCTAAATCGGATCATTCT
Source organism: Bactrocera minax (assembly GCA_021498325.1). NCBI lineage: Eukaryota > Metazoa > Arthropoda > Insecta > Diptera > Tephritidae > Bactrocera > Bactrocera minax. The sequence goes on along the minus strand of JAKEEE010000117.1, from coordinate 101,371 downwards.
GACGCTGATGTCGAATCTTCTGATACTAAATAAAACCTTCAATTTAATGCAAAAATTATATATATATTTTTTTTTTTTTGGCCTAATATTAGTAAAATATATTCTCTGAATTTCATTAAGATACTTTACAAATTGACCGATATTATTAAGTTAACCGGAAGTTCGAAAATCTTCATGTTAGGTATATGGGAGTTAGGGGAAGTATTGACCCGATTTTACTCTTTTTTGAAACAAGGACGCATTCTTATCAGGAAAAAATTCTTTGTGAATTTTAATAATATATCTTACAGACTGACCGATATTTTCAGTGGAACGTCAACTTTAGGCACTGAGGTTAACATATTCGGTATCTGGGGGCTTGAAAACTTGCAATCTGATTTCGACCTATTTTGGAAGTGAGATGGCATAACTTGTGCAAAGTTTTATTCCAATGTTTTCATTGTTGCTTGGTATATACTGAGAAGAGGAAGAATCAAAGATAAAATTATGTTACGTGGGAAGTAGGCGTAGTTGTAGTCCAATTTTTATACTGTAACATAAGGATGCAAATACAATGCTATGCCCAAATTTGGCAGACATTGTTATTGTAGTTGCTGATTCCTATGTAGCCTGTCCGTACCAACTTTACCTTAAAATTTAAAGTTTCTGACGTGTTTCCTTAGTGAGTTACTGCACTTTTAGTAGTTTTCAACATAACCGTTTTATTGAAGGTCGACGTAGTTACTATTTGATTTCACCCATTTCCACACTGTCTGAGGAGGTGCCGAAAGTATTCGTCCTCAGTAAGTTTCGTTGATATGGCACTTTCTAAAAAAAATTTAAACCACCGATGTCCCTCCCTACTTCGGTGCTCTGTAAAAAAATTTTAAACATTATTGTATCTTAATTTATAGCTCAGGTTCAGCACTTTATAGGTTTTCGATTAACAGCATTTTTCGGCGTGGCAACAATCCAATTTCGCTCATCCGCAATACCAACTTCCCCAGAGGGTCAAGGAACACGTGTATCAAATTTCATCAAGACATCTAAATTTTTATTTAAGTTATGGCTTACACGGACAGACGGACAGACGGACGGACGGACGGACGGACGGACGAACGGGCAGACAGTTACCCTGATTTCAACTCGTCTCGTAATCCTTATCATTTTAAAGTACATAACTCCATTCCTTATCTAGATTAGTTAGTTTTAGGTATTACAAACAACAGTTAGGTGAACAAAATTATTATATTCTGTTGCAACATGTTGCGAGATTATAAAAACAACCGAAACAAATTTATTCAATTCTGTTTTTGTCAAGAAACTCTTATTTAATACATTTTTATTTCGTTGCTTCCTTAAACCTTTTTGACGCAACCCATTCACATTCACTGACAATTTTCTAATAATAATTTTTTAGATATCTCCGTAATTGCTTTGCGTGGTTTCCCTGTGAGAAATTTCCCGAACAATTTTAGCTTAGATATGAATTTACAACGCTATACATCTAAATAAAATAATGGTAAACTAAATTTAACCACATAACATTACAAAATTCTAAGAATTTTGCACCGCTACTAATTTTTCCTATTGTATTTGAATTTAATTTTTGATACGTTTTTGTTTTGTAATGATTATGCCGGATCGTTGGATCGACTAGACGTCGAGATCAAAGTTAGACCAAACAGTTTTCAGCCCATGTAGTAAAAAGTTGTTTTAATTATATTGTAAAAAATAGTACAAATTTATTTTATAATGGCAAAAAATTTTAACAAAAACGCTATTTTAGTTTCCTTACAAATTGCATTTCATAAAATTACAGACAGTTTCGATATAAAGCTGGTCGTATACTAGGATATCCTTACATTTGGTATACGGGGTTTAGAAAAGTTATGGATCGCTCTCGATCACTTAAGATTAGAGTTTTCACATGTCACAGGCACTATTTGTGCTAAGTTCTCTTTCGTTATCTTCTTTGTGGCTTGATATATCTATCGTAAAATCGAAACATTCTGATAAAATCCAAAACGGTAGTAGGCGTAGTTCTAGTCGTTTTTTCAAGTATTTGTCGGGATGTGATATTTCCCTTTCTACTGAACAATGTGAGCCCTTTCGTTCAATTTCTTGATAGGATAAAACATTGTTTTCGAATGAGAGAAACACCATTAATGCAAAGCAATTGACATTTGTGTTAACGCGTTATGGCCAAAACCGTAAAATAAAATTGAGTGAGTTAGTTAACACAATTGGCTTCACTCTGTTGAACCGGTATCCAAATGTTGGAGGATCGATACAACAAATACATTATTCTAGATAGAGATTATGCCGAAGAATAAAGCCATATTTTCATTCAAAAAAACGTTCTTTTATTAGGTTAAAGACTTTTCAACAGATGGAATATGCAATTTATAAAAACCAAAGGCGTGGAAATATTTCAAATGTCAGCAAAACTTTATAATAAACATGTAAGGAAAAGCTAAAGTCAGGTGCAACCGAACAGTTTATTCTCTCGCAATTTGCAAGAATCAAAGGGGGGGAAATAATTTCAGGTGTTGGTTAAACGTTATATTAAAAAAATGTTGTGTATGAATTAAACATTCGTTATTCGACGAAATTGCGAATGAATTACAATAATATCATCTTAGTAGGTCATGGACCCATTTAGCTCCTTTGCTGTATTTTGTTTCGTATTCTAAACTTGTTTTATAACAAAAATTTATCGCTATTTTAAAATGCCCGATATGTCATATAATATGAAAATTGGAGGAATCCCCTTACTGACATCTAGTTACAAGTATAACATAAGTGCAGCCGGCTACACTTAAGAAAAGACATTATCGTCTTCAAAAAGGACGACATATAAAAGGACGCTGATCCAAAAACTTCAACCTTCCCAGAATACTGCACCTGTAGGCCATTACAGAGTGCCTTTTGATGTCTCTTCCAAATGGAGTGAGGTCTCCATGCTCCCAGTTAAGGAGTATAGCAAACTCCTCTTCCAGCAGTTTCGTAGAAACCATCTTTGCAAGGACTGAGGAACATCAGTAGGTCAATACTGCTGTAATAAGTTCTTAAAAACGCTGACAACATAGCTGTCTTTACATTTTGAGAATCACTGTTTAAACTAATTGGCAGTGTTGAACAAAATCTATATAATCTGTATATATATATGTATGTGAAATCTATATAATCTGTATATATATATGTATGTGAAATCTATATAATCTGTATATATACATGTATATGAAATCTATATGTATAATCTGTATAATCTGTATAAGATTATAATCTATATAATCTGTATATATACATGTATATGAAATCTATATGTATAATCTGTATATATATATATGTATATGAAATCTATATGTATAATCTTTCATACATAATTCTGTTTTTACAATAATAATAGCTGTTTTTACAATAATTAATGAAAAATAAATATGTAAAAACAATCTAGGTTATGTGTTAATGTATGAAAATTGCATAGTATGTGTAAAATTCATTATAAATCGAAAAATTACATACTTAAAATTGTTAATTTTTTACTTAAAAGACAAATATCTTAAAAACTATACAAATATCTTAAAAACTATACAAATATCTTAAAAACTATACAAATATCTTAAAAACTATACAAATATCTTAAAACTACTACCGAATTCTGGGAATGCTATTCTAAAGTCCACCATCTGGTGAACCTTCGCTTTCAGCTCAACCTAATACTAACCCCGGAGGTTTCTATTCTAAATCGAAGCCGAATTCAATGTAGATGCTCAAAGGATTAAGAACTCTTTAGCAAACCTCACCTGCCGCTCATCTTCCTGTTGATCCGTTCTGTTGACTTCTTCGTCGCGATCAGCTTCAATTTTTTTTCGTCGTTTACGTTTTCTTTCAACACTATAACTGTAATAGTCTTCCGTATCTTTACTGTCACTTGAACTATTGGCAACATACGTCTGTTTTCTAAAAAGAATGGACAATTTTAGATGGTTATTTTATCAAATATTTCCCATATATCCCATATATAATGAACACCTATATTTTGAATGCCTAGTTCCCCGAACATCTTTTTCAGAGTCACAATGATTTAAAGACTCTTGGCATTTATTTTTTTTACTTATAGAAACAGTATTCCGAGATTTCTCTTGAGATCGATCACTTCCTTGCACATCATTCTTAAATCTATCGCGATCTTTTCCTCTCTTTTTATGCTTGCTTTTATGGTGATGCCGTTTTGATGGACTCCGCGACGAACGATAACTTCCCATAACCAATTATTAATGAAATCTACCCAAAAACAACTATCTAGTGCATTTAAACTCTAAATACTCCACAGCAATACTATAGGTTAAATATTTTGTATGTTTTTAACTTGGAAGCACTTTTTATTAAGCATGTTACATTATACTATTTCCAGCATCGAAACCCGATATTATTAGGGTGTACACATGCAATATATTTTACCTTTCTTTAATATCCGGTTCCAAAGGACTTAGCATGGTGATATAAAAATTTTCTTAATGCAGTACCGCAACTCAGCAAGTCATGAAAAGCAATACATACAAGAACATGTAACGAACAGTAAATTGTGCATAAATGTTTACCCTAGACTCGTACTAAACGCGGAATGAGAGAAAGAAACATTCAAGTTTCATGTAAGAATTAATCACGCTGCTTGTGGTGATTGATAACTGCAACAAGTTTGAAATCGAATTTTTTTGTTGGAATTTGCAATGCTGAATTTTATTTGGCAATCCAGTGATCTAACACCGAGTAAAGTTTCATCGCAGGCGATTAATGCAGTAAATCAGTTACGATTGGTGTCAAAATTAGGATTGTCAATTAAAATCCCGTACGAGGTAATTATAAAAATGGCAAATGTAATAATATCTGAAAAAGAAAGGGAAAAGAAAGGGAAGAGAATCAATGTTTATAAAGTGTTATGGAAATGAAAACGATTCTGGCTGAAATGTCGCAGATATTATCACAGGCTTCAGCACAGGTGTCCTCACAGATAACAGAGGTGTCGCAGATTTCAGCCTAGATGACCTTATAAATAACAGAGGAGTCAATGCAGATTTCGGAAGAGCAGGATAAAATTAATATTGAAGTGGATGAGTTGAAAAACCGATTATTCGAGCTACAAGTAAATATTCCAATTATGTCAACAGGCCCTGCCAAGCAAAAACTCTATCCTTTCATAACATAATTCTATACCAGGTTTTTAAGCTTCATTTTAAAAACGGCAGCTTCAAATAATTGGAACGCTGAAGATAAAGTCACTGCATTATTCGTGGCATTAAAAGGGTCTGCAACAGAAATCTCACTAACAATTCCCAATTGCTAATCGAGTAGTTATGAAACGTTGATGGGTGCAGTAGAAAGACGGTATGGTAGTGATCACAGGAAGCAGATCTTCTACATCGAGTTACTAAATCGCCACCAGAAAGCCAATGAGTCTCTGCAGGAATTGGAGTATTGGAAGGAGATTGAGAGGTTAGCTCATTTCGCTCATGCACACAAATCCGTGGAGTACATCAAGAATATGCAAATTCAGAGCTTCGTTAATGGAAAACGAGATGAGACTGCGCGCTATCCTGCGTAAGCGTGTCCAAAATTGACGTTTGTAGAAACCGTCTCGAATGCTCTAACGCACGAAACAGCTTCTCTGCTTAGTAATCGCACATTTAAAGCTCATCAAGTAGAAATAGAAGAACCCACTTGGGTAAATCGATTACTTGAAAAGGTGGATAAAATCTTGGAGAAATCTCCCGAAACACACAAGAAATATGATGGAGTGGATAAATGCTTCAACTGCGGAAAAAGTGGTCCTATTACACGCAACTGAATCTAACAGGTCCCAGAATTTAGCAGGACGCAAACTCAAAGCTGAGGAAAATCAAGCAGCTTTCAAACCAAACCAATCGGAGAGACCCCAAAGTTGCGGCTTCTCTATAGAGCACCGCTAAGGCAGTAGTCACGGAAATGCGGATGCGATGGCCTGTCGTCTCTGAAACTTGGAATTCAGACATTGCTCAAAAGCTGAGGCCAAAGAAGACATAATAGATGTCCGATTAATGACAATGACATTGACAGAAGACTGGAACCCGAAGGAACTACGAAAATGTCAGCAGGAAGATCCCGCTTTGAAACTTGTAGTGCGTGGAGTAAAACCGAACAATGTCCAACAAGGGAAGAAATATTTGCGGAAAGGCCAGTCGCAAAGGCATATTGGACGCAATGGAACAGTTTAAAGTTGGTGTCTGGCTGCTTGCATCGAGTATGGGAAAGCAAAGATTGGCAAAGTCCCCGAACTCTTATGATTACTCCGAAAGTAAGAATTCCCGAAATTCTCAACGATATGCACAACTGTCCATGTGGAGGGCATTGGGAATCACGAAAACCTTGGAGGAGTTAAAAAAAAATTTATTAGGTTGGTTGTCGCCAATCAATTACGGAGTGGATTTCCAATTGTAATTTATTTCTATGAAATATACTAATAACTAATTTCTAAGAAATATATATATCAAATATTATACATTATTATGCTAATATATATGTACGTACTATACAAAAGTACGTATGAATGTCGTATGTACAAATTTGTACTATAAGTATGGATACGCTGTGGTTATACTTTCAGTTGTGTTATATTACTTAAGCATCGAAGTAGTAACTCGTTCAAAAAATTTTAATTTCGTCTTAAAATTACATACAATTACTTACAATATATATTGTGTTTGTTTGTTTTTCCAACTCAGAACCAGGCGCCACAATTCTAAAATTCACTTTGAATTCACGAGAATGCACGAAAATTACGAGGTAAGGTCTATTGAACATAGTTTAAATACTGTTCTACATAAGACAATGCGGTAAAATCCCCAAATTCGCATTCAAGAGCAAATTAGAAGTACTCGAGGACATAAATGTCGGCGGGAGGGGTCATAAATCCTGAGATATGATTATAAAGTATAAATACTGTTCAACCGTTCAATCCGCCTTAATAAAGACAACCTGGTTATTAGGCAAATTGAAAACAAAAGACAATCCCAACGAATTATATTCGAATTATAAGAAAAAATAATGTTATAGAAACTGTTTATAGTGGCAGTTTAACAGATTTCAGAAACATTCCTTTTCAAAATATAAAAAATTGTACTATTGAAATTTATGTTTGGTATGAGGGATTATAGTTTTCATACAAACAAGTAAAGTACAAATACATGTACACAATTTAAAGTTCCTCAAGGTCACCCAAAAGCTGTCTTCTGTTTAATGTAACTATTTCCTTCTAAAGATAGAAATTACAAATTTTGTAAAACTTGCAAAAAAGCGATTGCCCAAAAGAAAAAACATTCTAAAAATATGTTTATCAAATGACTAGACTTTCTTGAAATACCAGATTGTTTAAAAGATTTAATAGCAATTGAAGAACGGCTAATAATGCCCAGATTGCCTTTATAACAATCCGTTCCTTGTTTGCTAGAAGTTGATGTATTTAATACACTTTTTTCTGTCAACAATATTGTGATATCTCTTCTGCGGTCTTCTGATGACGCTCAGGAGATACAAATTCACTTAAGAAGGCGTTTGGGATACAACCATGGTTATATTTCTGATAAAATACGGCCCACAAAGATTTTGGAAACTTGCAATTCTTAGTAAACACCCTCGGTATAGTGAGCACAATGTATATATTAATGAGAACTGGATTTCAGAATTTAATAACCAATAAGAAGTTCCTTTTGTTTCATCTGCCGAAGGTGCTAAATTGGTACAATCTCTTTATGCGGAGCAGATTTCCCAAAAAATCCTCTCAGGTAATAATATTCCAATAGCACCCGTACTTGCAGAGCGGAACCTGGGCGGTCAAGAGACTCTTTTGAACAATATTCCTGTAGAAAACTTGAGCTGTATCCGTTTTCAACCTTCTTCATAACTCTATTGACTGCTGAATCTCAGTGGATTGGGCTTTTGGCCGTTCTGACTAAAACGGTTGATTCTAAAGATATTTCGGAAGAGGAAGCTAAACTTTTAATTTACCAAGGTACGTACCGGCTAATTCGATCAGATGCGATTACTTGTGCTATTGCTATCGACAAATCCTTAAGCCTTTTAAAGCTGGTGTTTTTGGAAAGCACTTTGTCAAAAACTTGGGAGTGGAGTTTCAACAGAGATTTATTTTTTATTTAATGCTTTTTAAAACAATGGGAATTTAATTGCAGCTATTGTCTGTTGGTGAAAACACATTTATGTAGGTAATTTGCCTAAAAGTTTTCGAAATGCAGAGTATTCCATTTTTGCTTAAATTAAATTCAACAGATTTTATGTATTAAAGAGTTATGTACAGAATTACGTTTTTATGTTGCTAATTAGAGCAAACAAAACACAAATATGGAATATGGACAATACAATACAATACAATACAAATATGGAATAAATACTTCATACAAATGGCTTGATAAGTATTATTAATCTGCCATTATTTTCGAGAAATTTCAAACCAATCGAATCTTCAATGTGTATTAGTCGCTTGTGTAAAGGGATTACATTAAATGTTTTATTGCAATATCCAAAGCGACTATACGAAAGCATTAGGAAATCAATCAATTCATTACAATCGGCAATGAACTTACTAACCTAAATTCTGAAGGTGCAATTACGCCATCATTTGGTATCCTATCGAAATATTTTTATTTATTAGTATTCTTGAAAAAATTTTGTTAAATGTATATTATAATTCTTGCTTTAAAGGATCATTCCAGTAATTCGCTATCGATATGTGGTGTCCAATATTTGAATAGAAAAGTTCATAAGAAGTATTTGCTGCTAAATCTGGAAATACAAGACACAGAAAGTTCGCTAAATGTATTTCTATTCTGTAAACGTATTGTTTTTTCATATGACTTTATCTCCAAATAGACCAGCTTGTGGTGATGAAAGTAAAATGAAAGTATCAATTTTGGAAGAAAGGAGAGTTTGAATAGCAGCTCGAGCTATGAGTCTCCCTTGAGAGTACCCTGAATAAAAAATATATGATATCATTACAAGAATAAATCATAGAAATAAAATATATGGAAATCATAGCGACAACGTTGATATCATCAGGATGTTTCTTTCCAATTACTTCCAAAAAGTTACGAAACTCTATAACTTGTCGCCAAGTATTTTCCAAACTAGACCATCCATCATATTTGTCAAAGATGTATATTTTGGTAACAGGCTGTGCCTATATTATAGAATATAGAATTTATAGAAGGTAGAATTTTTATGTCAATATAAAAGAATTTATACTAGCTGATTGTTTGATATGCCACTCTCCAATTTGTGGTGAATTGTATACAGCTGAGAATTCAATGAGAATCTTCATAAAAGCATTACTGGAAGAATTAGTTCAATTCTTCACTCTCCAAGCTTTGTAGAATTAGAGGGAGCTTCTATTGAATTATGCCAGTCTATTTGCTTTATCCCAATTCTCATTTGATTTCATAAAAGCATTATTTTAATTTTCCCTAGCAAAAAATAATAAATTTGTAAGTGTTATTAATAGTCATATTTATTTAACTTTTATAACTGACCTACACCCAGACATGGATGCATGTCGGGCGCATGCATTTAGATAAGTGGGTCAGTCTTCCATGAGTTTTAACTGCATTTGAGCTTAATGCGAATAATTAAACGTGTTAAATCGAATGCGCTTTTCACGAAAATATTCACACAAATATATCTACACATAAAAACATACGTATATACACACCCATGCAATAAAATCTTGCAAACATATGCATAAAATCATTTATATGCGTGTATGCAAGTCTATCTTTTAAGCACTGACGTTCAATCTAGTATAAAGGCAGCCCCAGTTCATCTGATAATATAATAGTTGGAAGTAAATTATGATGTTAATGGTGTGTGGGGCAAGGCAATGCTAAGTGCGCTCTCGATGAGACAAAAAGCCAAAAGGAAATTGCTTGGTCTTGTAATACTTTTTACATAATGACAAATGTGGTCGCTGAGAGTTCTTTCCCAGAAATAACGGCACAAATAATGTGGGGCAATTGGCTGTTGGAAACACATACACGCATACATTCAGAAATAAACGGTCTCTGAAGGGTTTTTACATTTTTTGGTTAAGACGAATATTTAAAAAACAGCTCAACACATTTATTTTAATGCAAAAAAGTTTAGAAATAGAAAACCAATTAGCAAATATAATGACAATTAAAGTTTCTTCAATATATACGATACAATATATTACACAGTATTCGTCAAACATTGGAGGGTACCGAATCGAACAAGCAATATGTATGCATAAAATAAAGTGGTATAATCATATAGAGGAGGAATAAAAAGCAGTTATACGATTTTAATAAGGCACTGTATAATTTGGTTCCATAATTCTGACAAGACAGCAAAACTCCGAAAACCGAAGCTTCCTACATACAAATTTGTTTTCTAAGTTTACACGATTAGCTCTTCCGTTGTTGCAGAAGCAGTAGTTTTGTGGGAATGCCGAGTTGAACATGGTCGGATATAAATACTGTTCTGTTACGTAGACTTTTTTCTGGTCGGTTAAACTTTCTTCGTCCGAATATTTTTAGCTAAAATTATATTCTTCAGAAAACAAACAATTAATAATAGCTGTAATTATTCAATTTAATAATATAAAGCGGACTGAAACGACGAAGATTTCGAAATAAAACTTAGCATAAATAATGCCCCACCTAAAAATGTCCGAAAATGAATAATACCTATGCAAGTGACTGTCCGTGCTGTCCGTGACTGACTTTGTATCTCAAATATCGGTTAATATGTGAGATATTTTAATGGACATGTTATATTAGATATAACTTGGTTTGATTCTAAAAATTTATGAAATCGTCCCCGATTCATAATTTCCTCGAATAACGATTATTAAATTCATATGTATGTAAAACATTTTTTTAATATAAAGTTTTGCTAATATATATATTTTATAGATCTTCCCTGAAACACAGTTTTATAACTTAAAAAGGTTAGAAAAGCAAAAAAAAAAAATAAATTAGTCTATATTCTGTAGCGGCTTTCGAATTCCATACGACTTGGTCCTTGCAAAGAATAGTTCGGTGTCACAAAAGATGTCTCCAGAATACTTAATGTAGGCCATTCCCAAGATCTGTACTACTTAATTGTCTAATAATAATTGTTCTAAAATCTGAAAATTTTATTTATTCATTAATTTATTATATTATTTATTATATTATGAAATTTTAAATACTCAGTCTTGAATGTTTGTATGTTTTGTCCGAAGTTTAGAGCAAATTGTTTCAAAATTCTCTATGAGCATCCATGTTTGTTAGCTTTTTTCGTACATAACTTTTACACATACGTAACCCTGTTAGCCAAGCCTTATCTATATTTAGCTTAACCATCTACATGCAAATATATATGTATGTACTTAGATAAGCATGTATAACCAGGTAGAATAATATTTTAAATTCGTTTATCACGCGCATTTGTTTAAGCATTTTAGCCACAGTAAATTAAAAAGATAAACAGCAATAAAAAATAAAGTGAATTAGACGTATACAAAAGGGTTTAACTTCACAGACACACAAAACCTAGATGTAGATGTAGAAATGTATGAAGAATCTTATTCTATTTGCTTTATAATATACATGCAAATTATTATGCAAATATTTTAGCTGCTAGAGAGTAGAAGGAATAGAAAGAGTAGCGGTAAAAAAATTTAGAAATATCCAGAAAAAAGATTATGTTAACAACAGGTTGTAAAAGTTATGAAATGAAAAAGCCATTTAACGAAATATTACAAACAATAGTACTTTATGCGCATAGACATGTCTACACATACTAAAGCATGAGAATATGTAACTAAGCGAGTATTTTCGAAACTCTTATCGATAGATATGTAGATATGTATATATCGTAGATATGTATATAGGTATGAATGTATATGGCTATTGTCGAACCCAGCAAATGCTGACTGTCAAAATTGTCGCGCGTTGAAAGTGAAATAAAAATTAAATAAGTAAGGAAGTGTTAAGTTCGGTGGGAAGCGAAAAAATAAATAAATAATTATTTACATAATTAACTCTGATTCCAATAACTTGCCTCCCCAAAGTCTTCCAACTAGGTCTACCCACGGACCAGTCCAGGGGAGTTGAATACGAAGAATATTTTGGTTAGGAATATAATTTATGTCATATAGTTCAATGGTTCAAACAGCCCGAGGATCCCTTTTTGAATCTATAAATTTCTAAAGATCTTGCCACCGTTCCGTGACATGTTCTCTAATATACTTGAATAATGAAAAGAGTTAATGTGATCCCAAAAATACCCGATAAAAGAATTCCCGACTTTTCATTTGACTTTAAACCGTTCATATTGGGCAATATGTGTGATAATTTGATGAAATTAACTGAATATGTTTTCTCAAACACAATGTGATGTCGCGCTAAATATGAAAGAAATCGGTCTAGATCATGGTCTAAGCCGCTTATTCCTAATATAATGATTTCCTTTTCTCTGGTTGACTTTTTCCTCATGTATCTAATATATCTAATTAAGCCATTTTGGTTGAGTTTATATCGCATATATCACTTTTGAGTTAATTTGGTAGATTTTAATATAAATATCTCTGACACAAAGCAAAATATAACAATGAAAGTACATGTGTCTACGGCCTGTAATATAAGTTAATAAGATAACAAATATGATTGCAATCCATTGACAAATTCGTCGAAATAATGAATGTTGGATTCTTCCTCAACATTTTTTAATATAAAGTTATGCCTGAAAGCATATCTCCGCCTCTGATCCTTGCACATTGCGAGAGTATAAAATGTTCGGTTACACCCGAACTTAGCGCTTTCTTACTTGTTAATTAACCCAATTTTTGCACTTATGTCTGTAATTTTAATGGAGAAGAAGCGAAAGCGTATGATTAATGAGAAAACGAAGCGTAACCAAAAGAAATGACAAAAAAACCAAAAGGTGGTTAATATCCTGTGGAGAACATATCTTAATTAATATGTTTTGTTTTTTAAGAATTGCATATAATATTTTCGAATATCACAGGACCACAGTGTACGTCAAAACTGGTAAGTGCCATATGAAAAAGGATTTTAGAAAACTGGACAGCATTGTCAGCAAAAGAAAATATTTTTATTTCCACAATAGTAGTGGTTGTATTGATTACAGCAAAGAATAAAATTTGAAGTTGATTTTGAAAGTAATGCACTATTTTATTTTATTATTTTTTTTTTATTTCATAACAAATTTTAGGTGTTAGCAATTTGCAAGAAAAAAAAGTTATATCTACCAAATTTAATAATGACATATATTTTTAGTATTTCTTGATACAGTGGGTTAAATAGGTTTGGATGTAAATATTTGTTCACCTTTAAGTAAGATCGGATTAGGATGAGAAACCAAATATGGTTCACAACAGTTCTTTGACTTCAGACGAACTTAGACTACAACAGGATTAATATCATATTTCGCAGTAATAAATTCCATGAGATCCTCATACTTTACAATATAAAAATCAAGCGCTAAAGAAGATATCGGAAAAAGAACTTTGCACAAATAGCACCTTCTACGTGTGGCACCTGTCGTCTAAAAATGGTTGAAATCGAAATATGACTTTTTAAGTCTCTGGACGCCGAAAATGATGATTTAAGTTCTTATGGTTGACTTTATACCGAAGATATTGACCAATCTTTAAGATATCTTATTGAAATTAAGTGGCCATATTTTCCTGATAATAATTTGTGTAGTACTAGAAATGGATAAAATAATGATTTCAGAACCTCCGGTTAAATTTATATCGTATATTTCAATATGTGTAATATTTTAATTAAATTATAACGCGGAGATGTTTTTTCATCACAATGTTGTTTAGTGATAAATATGAATGAAATCGGCTCAGATCTCAGTCTACCCCATATACAAAATACGGTGAGTGGGTTTCACTACGGCCAGCGCGGAAGGAGAAATATTAACAGTGGAGCGTTAATAGAGCTGAGCCTTGAATAAAAAATATGCTCAAGAATATACATTGCTATATATGTTTATATGCACTCATATCTATTGGTATGACATTTTTTTGGAAATATTTATGTATGAGATATGGTGCACAAATGATAACATTCCAATAAAATTAAGCAATTTCTAAGGAATGTTGTAGTCAAAGTGTGCTGACGAACCTACATATATATTTAATAATTTGCTATGGTTATTACATACTATACTCTCCTAATAAATATTTTTGTATTTGCTTGTAAGTCTGACCATATAAAACCTACTTACTCATGTGTCACACATGATGTATCAGCACATACGCATATGTATGTATGCCTTCACTTACATATGTTTGTATGATATTGCCGAACAAATAATGCATACACAAACCTACATATGTACATATATGCGTACACATGCAAGTCTGTCAGCTATCGGCAAAAACTACAAGCTCTCAAAACTGCATGAACGCCATCACAAGTCAGTATGGCAACCAAATTGAGGAAGCCCAAATAACTAATAAATCACACAACAAAAACATTTTCATTCATGAACGCAAACGTATATTCAACAAGCAAATGTGTTTCATTCATAAAGCAAACGTCATACATAACTCTCCGCGCATGCGCTTGCCTACAAGCACCTTTTTGCGGCGATGGCAGATGCCAAAAATCATAAATTGAACAACTATTTAATGTTCTTTCCAGAAGCAAAAGGTGACAACCCCGCAAAACAAAGCGAGAAAACTGGCGACATAGCCTTTTTGTCGATTTCAAATATTTTTATTCCTAAAATATTTATCGTGACTTGCAAAAACTTGCAAGGGAAATGGTGGCCGGTGTGCGTTTGCTTATTTGCTTATTTCGACAGAGCACGAATTTTCTACCAACAACGCAATGCTGCAACGCTTTGTCGGCGGACAAACAGCCATCAATCCTTCAACACAGCGAGCGTCGACACAGGGCCGCTTCAAGTGGCACCGCCGGTATAATAAATGCTTTTAATATATATTGACAAATAATAATATATTAATCGTATATCTACATAATTATATCCATACAAATATTCTACCAAAACATTATAACATATTGTATATCATTTGTATACAGTTGATTCTTGTGAGAATTGGGGTACATAAAATTAACCAAAATATATATGACCACGTGGGCCTCTTTGCCTGCGAATGTATTACCTTCATTACAACTTTTTGACATAAAAACAGAAATCATGAGCTTCGACCATTTGTTGCCCTTGACAACTTAGATTTTACATGAAACCGTGTGGATACATATTTACATACAGTAGTTACATATATTTCGTGTAGACAAATTTACAAACATCATGAGTTTGGTTCTATAAAATTTGTTAACGTGAACCCATATGCACATATGTATGTTATATGTTACATACGTGTATATGAACATATGGTCTTTTAAGATGTTATAGATACTTTTAATGACCAAAGCAAATGAATATAATAAATACACTACATACGTAACTAATCAAGTTTATATTAACTGTAAATCTATATACTCGTAGGTAATATTAAAACCGTAACTTGATTGTATATTTCAAAAGATTTTATGGAATGATTCACGTATCATACGTGCCTGTATGGCATAAAACTGGTCGAATAATGGTTTTGTACATTCAGTTTACATTGTCTTTTGGGCAGTTTTGATTTGAAAAGTTTGATTAAAGACGAGTATGACTTATTTACTGGTTGTACTCTATCATCGATAGTAAGGCTTGTTGAATTATTTCTGCTGACTTTAAAGTTTGAATAAGTAAAGGCCTTCACAGTTCAAAATGAATATTGATCAATTTTAAATTTTGATACTGGCTCATTTTTTCTGGATCCCAATATGTGAAGAGTTCTATTTCATGTATCCAAGACTTTTTGCATGACTTACTTCACCAATGGTACATCACAGCATTGGGTTAAAGATAGTGGATAATAGCGTATCTCCTTATCTTACTGAAGACTTCATTGTGAAGAATTCAGATTTACTGTCAACAAAGACATATCAGATCAATGTTATCAGGTAATAAATTCTTTTAATGAATAAGGTGTTTACATTTTTTAAAAGTTCATCTGTTATCTTGCCCCACCGGCTGTCTTGCAGTTTTTCATGTGGTTGATCACATCCAGCATTTCTTGTATTGGTGGTGGTTGCGCATTGGACTGTGCTGTTCAGATGCGTTATGCTCGAATTCATATAAAGTTCAAAATCACTTGCATTCCATAGCTCTTTGAAGTATTCCAACCCATCTTTCTACTATCCTCTGCAGATCTGCATTTATTTCGCCCTTTCTGCTATTCCTTCTATATTTACCCTTGGTTGTAATCCTCGTTTTTCTGTCTTAATTTTGCTGCAGAGTTTGTGGGTTTGTTTTCGTTGAAATCTATGCACAAGAATCTTAACTCTTTCTTCATTGTTCCCTTTCTTTTTTTGGCACCCTTTAGTTACTGTTCATCTTTGTTCGATGTATATTTCTTCAGTAGCTCAAGTTTTCTTACGAAGCCAACTCTTTCCGGCTTCATTTTTAAGATCTATCATTCTTTGGTATTCCTCATCAAACTGCTCCGAGATTTTAAAACTTTCCACTTTTCCTCTGAGTTCTTCCCCTGATAAAAACACCTGTGACAGATGACAGATGTCTTTAGCTGTTTTAACTCTTCGGTAATTACCGTCTGAAATCTGTCTTTTACTGTGAAATCTACTAGTTTATTAGTATTCCATTTCGTTCTTTTAACTTTTTGTAGAATAAGTCTTCTTCAACGTCACTAGCGTCTTCGGTTGGCGTACATGCCAATTTTAACTTTAGGTTATTATAAGACCCTTTAGATAATCTGTCGTTCCCTGGGTGGAGTTCTACCATATTATTTCTTATTTTTGCGTTTGTTCAGTTCCGCTACCGCCCCTAACACAAAACCATCAACACATTATAACACTGTCACACAACACATCACTGAAACGCACTTGATTACATCACACTAATAACACCACACAAAAGAATTTCAACGGATGGCAGAGAATCGACATTCATTTATCACCAATCAATACGGACACTCGCTGCGGCTCTAGATAGCCAAATCAACTCATCCAGAGAAGTTTTACTTAAACTAACACCCTAATTGTGTAAGGCTTCTGGATTATATTTGCCAGTATAATGGCGCTGGCTACTATAAACGAATTTTGATTAGTGTACTTGAAAACCCAGATAACAACCCTGAGTTCACATTTTTGAGAAGCGCTGTTTTAAGTATTTGGCAGCATTGCTCAAATTTGTACAAAATTCGTTAAATGAAATTTCAATTTGATTGAAATTTAAAATCCTTATATTTAGTAGATTTGGATTAATTTGCATATTCGTCGTGAAATTAGTACATTTCTGTTGATTAAATTTAAAAGTTCTGAAAAATTATTAACTACCAACTCCACCGTGGCCGGTTTCAAGCCCGCGTTGTAAAACGAGGAGGTTGTTTCTTGGTTGGAGGAGGAAGGTTGGCTTCTAGTAAGCGCCGGATTCTGGAAGCCTTTACCCCGCTCACGGACAAACAAAAAGTTTGTCAAACTCTACTTCAGTAGGGGAACAGAAGGCTGGCCGAAAGACTGGTAAACACTCCGGCACCGGTAGACGCGCAGCGCGGAAGCAGCGGATATTCGTTACTGAATTTAACCCTCCGGACAGTGTGTCCGTTCCCGAAAATAAAAAACCTTTCGAGTGAGGAAGAGACTCCGAACACCCGCGGTTACTAAAAGCTCGAAAAGAGTGAAGCAACAAACCTCTTGCAAGGGACTGAAAAGAACAGCAGTGGACAATCAGTTTCAAGGGCATTCAAGGGAAACCGGCACCCGTCCCTTTAACTACGCTATCATTGACACTGACAAACCCGGAGGGAGTATGTCGGCGGAACACCAGACCTTGTTTGAGGCGACGTTCAGCGCTTGGTCTAATGAATCTAATATTGCCGTCACACAGGCCGTCAAACAGGCCAGTCTTCAAAACTGACCTGGCTTGCTTCGGAAAGGGAGTCTTCCCATTGTCCTTCAACTCTGTGGAAGATGGGACAATTCCTTGCTGCGATTTGTGGAGGGTGGGCGTATTGTTCACGGGGTCAATCCTAAAGATGCCCGCCAAACAGAATATGTAATTGAGGACAGATCTGTAAGACATATTCTTTCACGACAACACCTCAGAAGGGTATGTCATAGTGATGGGTATAGATCCAGACAAATACACTTTTTTCGAATCTGTAGGTGGTAGGCCTCATTTGTCACCAGGTTGCGATAAAACCTCTTCCGGAGGGATGCCTCGCTGACGTGGTCCACTCTGAAATGGCGAGTGTAAGAAAACAGGTGATACTGCTTTCGGCAGCAATGTTCACCGGAAAACACTCGGGCCCCCGTCGAAGGTACGAAGATGTAGGCATGTGGGGAGTTCCCCTCAACAAGGAGCACGTCGGCAGGACACTGAGACCGACTTGAAAATGGTTCAAGTTCCCAAGTACCTCAAAATAAAATTATTAATCCCTAAGTTAATTGCAATCGAAGTAGGTTGGCGTTCAAGGATTTGGTCGCCACATTAAGAAAATATAAGATACACATTACCTTAATCTAGGAATCCGGTACTTTCGGATGCAGGATTACTGGCTTAAGCTCAGTCAAGATAAAATTATTTTATGTCAACAGCTTACAAAGACCTCCAGAATTCCCTTCGAAAGGCCTACATAGTATGCAAAAAACAGTACATTTTCTCTATATTTTCTGCTAATCATACAGCCTGGAAGAGCTTGGAGAGTAATGCTAGAACTTTCTCTGCGTCTCTGTTCGACTATATTAATTATAAGAAACTTTTTACTTATGAATAATTACCTAATTACGTATGAATATAGGTAAAACTTCCATCTTTATCAATAGGCGTACGGGGAAGAAACAAACATAACCATATGTAACAGAAGCGCGCTATACCTAGTATCGGTTTGGCAGGTCTAATCAGAGGGCTCCTGTTCAGATCACAAGTATATCGACTTAAAAGTGATTACCGGGGCCTAAAGCTACCGATGTATAGGAATAAATCCAGAACGAATTGGGACATAATGTGACTGAACTGGGTCGCTCTATAAACAAGGTTTCAGTCCCCGTATCATTAAGTTCTGCGTCAGATATCAAAGCAGTAGTGCCAGTGGTGAAAAAATTACACGCTGCTTTATCAGTGCTTCTGAAACACCAAATGTTGGGATGCTTATCAAACCGCATTTTGTGAATACAAAAAAAAAAACACTCAGAATAGAAAAAGTCCCTCGTGGCGTATATTCTGTGAACAAGTAGATAGCGCAAACGGAAAAACAAAAATTAAAAGGCTTTTATTGAACGATAAATATAGTCTTATTACGTTAAACATTTTATTGAAAGCGAAATTTTATGTAATTTTTAGTTTTGCAATAAAACTCTTGCCATACTGTACTGAATTACATACATACATACTAAATTAAATTTTACTTTTAATACACATTTAATTACCTTATAGTTAAATCTTACCCTGAGTTAAGTCTTTAACTTTTGCTATATTTCCGTATATTTTCGAGAACTGAAATACGGAACCGAAAGCACTCTTCATGCCGTTGAATGCTTTGAACTAAAGCCAACAAATTAAATCATGATATTTTATGAAATGCTGAAGAAAGTACAAGCTCAAATGGCTCACTGCAATAGGTTAGTGACCAAACAAAGGTGAAGGTCATGTCGACTCGTGAAAAAACCAAAACGGATTAACTTCCCGTATTTAATGAAAATGATCGAAAAATAATCAACAAAGATTTGTCCAATAATCACAATGAGTTTTAGAAAAGAGCGATGCTTTAAAACTGTGATGCAATTCCAATGGAACTTGATTACTTGTAGAATATTCATTCAAGAGCACATATTTCTGTGAAGTACTAATCAGTAGTTAAGACAAACCTTTCTTTCAATAGTTATATGCTTTTCTTTAGATGTCAACCACGGATAACGCGACGAGGTAGAGAGGAAATTGGAGTAAACAAGGAAGAACATCTTGGAGTTTTGGGAGACTGGAAAGGTAACAGAAAATTATATCAGAAAGTGAACTGGACAAACTTATAAAACAATTAGAAAGGAAACTTGGTAACATTAGTATTCAATGCATCTAATACTTCTCCAATTTACTAAAAATTCGGAGAAGAGATCCAACTTAAATCTCTATCTAATAACAAAAAAGGAAGAAAAAAAATGCGAATCAATTTACTTCCGACTGATCTATTAAAACACGATGGCGAAAAGTTAACAAAAGAGCAAAAGTGTTAGCAAAAATAAACTATTATGCAGAACCGGACAAAAACATGTCTATTTACTAACAAATATCCACGCCTTTCCTAAATATAGAGCAATCCATTTTTATTTACACAAAATTGAACAGATTTTATGTATTGAAAGAGTTATGTTCAAAATTATGTTTTTATGTTTTTAACAACAAATTAAATATTTAATACAAATATGGAATAATTACTTCTTGGATCACGCGTCGATTCGTATGCCACGTAAGATGATGAACAAATGGCTTGATGACTATTATTAATTTGCCGCTATTTTCGAGAGATTTCAAACCAATCGAATCGTCAATGTATATTAGTCGCTTGTGTAGAGGTATTACATTAAATGTTTTATTAAAATATCCGAAGTGACTATAAGTAATCATTAATAAATTAATCAATTCTTTACAATTGGCAATGGAATTACTAACCTAGATTCCCAAGGGGTAATTACGCCATCATTTGGACCTCCTATTAAAATCATTTTATTCAAACGAAGCAAAGCGTTTTTGTACTGGCTAGAATTATATGTTCGAATTTCATTATTTACTAAAGGTAAAAATTTGTTAAATTTATAGTATAATTCTTGCTTGAGAGGATCATTCCAATAATTAGCTATCGATATGTGCTGTCCGATATTGGAATAGAAAAGCTCATAAGCAGTATTTGCTGCTAAATCCGGAAATACAATATGCAGGAAGTTGGCTAAAAGTAATTCTATTCTGTAAACGCTACAACTTTTTATATAAATTTACCTCCAAATTGACCAGCTTGTGGTGATGAAAGTGAAATGAAAGTATTAATTTTGTGAGAAGGAAGAGTTTGAATAGCAGCTCGAGCTATGAGTCCCCCTTGAGAATACCCTGAATAAGAGATATATAAATTAATATTACAACAATATACCAAAGAAATAAAAAATATGGAAGTCATACCGACAACGTTGATACCATCAGGATGTTTCTTTCCAATTACCTCCAAAAAGTTACGAAACTCTACAACTTGTCGCCAAGTATTTTCCAAACTAGACCATCCATCATATTTATCAAAGTTGTATATTTTGGTATCAGGATGGGCCTATAATATATAAGCCTATTCACTTAACTAGAATGTAAATTGTCATCAAAGATAATGAGCTTGAAGTTTTTATAAATAATGTATATGTGAGTGTAATTTATAAATTCAATTTACTTACGATTTTAATAATGACGGTACGGTTGCATACATTGCACATATACTTAAAATTAAAGTTCTTAATGAAGAGGGAATGAAAATAATGTATTTAGATATCTGTCTTCTCAATCAAGTATACAAGTCATATGTATATATACTATATACATATACTAAAAAGTGTAGTTAAGGTAATTTTAGTTTCCTAATTAAAAACTAAGTTACCTAATCCCCCTCAATTTATCCTAAAATTCAGAAATTAACTAATTTCGCAATAAAAAATTAAATTGGTTGATGTAAATTTAATGGAGACGGAGCGAACGCGTATGATAGTCAAAAAACGAAACGTAACCAAAAGAAAAGGCAGAAAACAAAAAGGTGGTTAATATCCTATGGAGAACATTTCTTAATTAATATGTTCTTTTTCAAGAATTGCCTATAATATGTTCGAATATCACAGGACCACAGTGTACGTCAAAACTGATAGGTGCCATATGAAAAATGGTTTTAAAAAACTGGTCAGCATTGAGTTTGCACTTGCTAAAGCTTGGTGACTCTAATTAAAAAAGGATATATATTTTTTTACAAGAATAATAGTTGTTGTATTGATTACAACAAAGAATAAAAGGTTAAGTGGATTTTGAAAGTAATACACAACTCTATTCGATAATTTTTTTATATTAGATTAATTACTATTTTTTTTGCAATTTTCAAAAAAAAAAAATGTATGAGTTCGAAAAAGTAAACATAAAGAAATGGAAACAATGACATTTATTGAAATTCAAAACCGTTTTATTTAGTAAATTTGAATTAATTTGTACATTCGTCGTGAAATTACTATATTCCTGCGCCTCAATGCCTCAGTTTTTAAAGTTGATTCAATTTAAAGGATCTGAAAAATTAATTACTAGCTATCAACTTGTAAAAATGCAGCGAACAATTACGGAACAAGTATTACAATTATACATATTAGTTTAATCATATAAATTCATCAATAGATAATATGAATTCTATGAATGCAAACTCCAAAACTTCCAAAATACTGTAGGCAATTGTAGGACTGGTCCCGAGCAGTTGCCTGATTTTGACATTTCTGTGTACTACAAATTGTAGTAATAGATAATAAACGGAAAATGGCGTACTGTGGTAGGTGACCGATAGCCATTCATTATGTACATTGTGGTATACGATTGCCTAGCTTCTCCTATACTCATTAAAATATCACACATATAGACTATAGTCAGCCGGAAGGTCGACAATCACTATATTACGTATATGTGGTAATTCGTGGATCGATTTCATTCATTATCGGCTTGTTAACCTGTTTAATAAATCTTCCATACTACCCGATTTATACAGCAAGCGGTCCACCGGAAGTTTGAAAATCATTATATTAGATATATGGGAGCTACGGGAATTACTTAACCGATGTTGTCCAATTTTTGGCACTAGTATACACTATTACGAGCGAAATATGCCCTCTTAATTCCACAAGATATCATACAAGATTGTTGATGAGATGTTTTCTAAATTATGCGATGTAATTAATAGTGTGAATTACTTGTAAATATCTGAGTCATCAACTCTAAGTATGTCAACAAGCAAAAAACTTAAATCAAACCTAACGTATCGTTAACTTTCTAGTGCATTTTGCTTGCCTTCGATTTGGGAAGAGAAAACTTCATATAAGCGAAAAACGCGCAAATATAATATTTTTATTAAATTTCTTACCATTTAAATTTATCAAACAGCCAGAGTTTATCAAACTTTGAACAAAACAGCCCAATAACTACACGGGTGTTAACATCGGTCTCTCAGACCGAAGGACACAAAAAGTTTTTTTTTTCAAACACATTTCTGTGTAACATATGTTTGGATTCCGTATTTATTATTTTTATTTGTTAATGCATTTAAAAGTGAAATAAACAAAAAAACAAAAAGAGAGAAAGCACAAGTTTATTAAATAATACAGCTTAAGTAAGACAACTAAAGGTTTGGTGAATTGATATATATTGGGTTGTTCGGAAAGTCATTTCGTTTTTTTTGGGGAACATGAAAGACAGTTTTCGTATAATGCCTTTCAAATGGCCATAAACAGTTGAATTCGACAAATTTAACCTCTCACCGATCTCTCGTGTGGTGATTCGCCGATTTGCATCAACTAATGCCTTTATCGCATCGACCGGCCTTCCAGACCGTGGTGCATCTTCGACATCAAAATTGCCGGATCGAAATTTTGCAAACCAGTTCTGGCACTGGCGTACTGTTAACACGCCTTCTCCATACACATCCGTCAATTTTTTTCTCGCTTGGACAGCATTTTTACCTTTTCTGAAGTTAAAAAGTAAAATATGACGAAAATGCTGCTTATTGCTCTCCATATTTAAAAAGGCACCAACCAAAAACTACTGGGTAGAATTAATAGAACTTTTTCACACACAAGCCTTGCAATATCAGCTCTCATGACATATAATGGTTATGGGGCTTAAGTGTGAAGTTAGTTTCGAAAAAACGTAATTAAGTCCTCTGGCGGGAAAAAACGAAATGACTTTCCGAACAACCCAATATTAACATGATGACATATTTGAAACTTAATTATAAGATTAATTAAGCTTAATACTCACCTAAAAATTAACGCTTTTATAAAAAACATATTGTAAACAAAAAAAAAACACGAAATCAAAATTTCATTAAATATTACAGCGTAAATTATACAAAAAAAAATTTAAGTTTAGTAAAGCAATTCTTTTTGGATTAAGTAAAATTATTCACGGAAAATAGCAGATGCATACAAAGAATGTATAATTATAAAAGTAAATAATTAGTCTTCATTTTCTGGTTCAATCGCACAATTCTGACACATGGGAAAATGTGCACTAAACACAATAATTTGCCTCACTCAGAATATACGCCCAGTTTTTCAAGTTTTTCTTGTACCACAATCTTCACAGTGATCTTTCAGCACATCTCTCGGTGTTTCAATACAGGTGCTATTAATTTTGAAAATTTCTTTAAAACGCAGCTTACTAGCTTCCAACTTGCTGAATACTAGGGGGGTTAGTCAGTGTGTGTTTTTATATGGCTGAACGATAAATCTTCCATAAACTTGCTCCTTTTTATGGTAGAAGTAGGATTGTTGTTGTTGTGCACTATAAACTCGTTTATACGTCTACGCCACCTTTGGTATCATTATACAACATAGTCATATCCGGTTTGCCATTCTCTGAAGATGTTTTATTGTCGTAATATTTTGCAGACAAGACTACGACATTTTATCCCTATTTGGGTACATAGGACACTAGAGTTGTCCTCTTTTTGAATACAAAAATACTGGAGTCAACATGTCTATTTCCTCTGGTAATAAGATCACTGGGTATTATTTTATTTTTTTTTAAAGTTCTATGTAATGTCAGTCCATAATTGTTCAGTAATGAATTTCCCGGCGGTAAACTTGCGAACCAATTATTTGTTGTAACGTTCCTGTAAGAATTTGGCGCTATTCTCATTCGCATATGGATAATCAGGTTGCTTTCCTACATAAACTTGCATGCAGCGTTTATAAAATGTCTTGGCATCTACCAAAGAAAATTTTTTTATCCCGTACTTACTGGACTTGCTCCTTTTTTGTTTATGGAACAGTATTCTGAAGACGTGTAATTATTTTTACACCTCTAAATAAAGTTATCAAACACGCTTCGAATTTCTGACAGCTTTTCAGTTCGTAGCCTTTCAAATATTGTTTCTCTATTGTCGAACCGGGTGTGTCTTGAAAGAAATCAGAACCTTTCTGCTGATATTTCGTGCCTTAATAACTCAATTGAAGTGCCATTTGCGTTCCATAATTGCGTCACATTTACGATTTGTTTAAGTCAGTATGACAAAGTAAACCAAATAACCTTTAATTCGTTGGTTTGGCGGTCCTGCACTCTGAAGGGAACATACGGTGACTTATGCTAAGGTTTTTATGTTCACAATTATGTTTATAATGCCTTCATCGAAAAAGCATTGGAAAATTTCCATGTCTTGTTTCGATATCGATGGCAGTCTTAGCAGAAAAATTCAGACCTGGCAAATCTTGAATCATATGTTAAATCATCTTGATTGGAAAACTCTTCCTCGGACTCAGAATTTAAATCACACGTTTCAACAAGATGAACTGAACCATCATCTTCATGTCATCCAACCATCCGATTCATCTAAAATTCCGCATCGTCATCAAATACAGTTTCGTCAAGTAATAGAGATATCTTACTTTGAACTTGTTCGTAAGCAATTATCTGTATACCAAACCATACATAATAATAATAATAATATACATTGTACTATAATAATAATAACATATAATATATAATATAATAATAATAACATATGATATAATAATAATAATAAATAACATAATAATAATATTGTAACGGATTTTCTAAATTAATCGTTCACGTTGAGACTCTACCCTGAGTTCGATCAGTGGATTATTCAATTAAAGTCAGAATTTAATGGCTTAATACTTCTCTTTATTTCCTACTTAACGAAGCGAACTCGAATGACAGAAGAGAATCGGCGATAAGCTGAAAGAATGAACTAGATAGCGAACCTAGTAGTTGCCAGAATGTTTGAGCGAAGATCTGTTGGTAACGATCTACTATATAAGGGCTGCCGGAGTGGCAGCAAGACACAGTTCAAATAAGAGTGTTGCTAAGGTAAGTACAAGTGACCTCGAATAACGAGTAACAAAGTGTGAAGTTATTGAATAAGAAATAAAGAAAAGTGTATAGCAATTAAATTGTGGCATTAATTGATCCAGTGATCTAACTCAGGGTAGAGTTTCAACGTGAACGATTAATTTAGAAAATCCGTTACAATTGGGGTCAGAAGTAGGATTGTCAAGTAAAGTCTTATAAGAGATTATTTTAAAAATGGCTAAGTTTAATGAACTGAAGATTCAACAACTAAAAAAGGAGCTGGAGCAACGTGGTTTGCAAACCAGTGGAATACAATCCGGATTGCAATCACTGTTGTGAGAGGCCATGGAAGCAGATAACATTAATGTTGACGAATACGTCTTTCAATCGGAACTAGATTAATCGACAACGAGAATGGAAGAAAGGGAAGAGACTCAATATTCATCAAAGGTTATGGACGTGAACAGGATTTTTGCAATATCGTAAGTGTAATCGCAGGTGTCATCGCAACTGACAAAGCAGGAGACACGTATATCGACAAAGGCGACCTCACAAATAGCAGAGGTGTCGACGCAGATTTCAGCTCAGGTGTCCTCACAGATAGAAAAGGTGTCATCGCAGTTTTAAGAGCTGGAAGCACGTATGACGCAGGTAACCTCAGAACTGACAGAGGTGTCGACACGGATTTCGGAAGAGCAGGATAAAATTAGGCTGAAGTGGATGAGTTGAAAAATAGTCTCCACAAGCTACAATTAAATCTTCCAATTATGCCAACAGGCTCTGCCAAAGTAAAAACTCCATCCTTTGACGGCATCCTTTTTAAGCTTCAGTTTGAAGAGACCGCAGATGCAAATAATCCGAACGCTGAAGATAAAGGCGCTGAATTATTCGTTGAACTAAAAGGGTCTGCAGCAGAAATCTTACAAACCATTCCCATTTGCGAATCTAGTAGTTATGAAACTTTGATGGGCTCAGTAGAAAGACGTTATGGTAGTGAGCACAGGAGGCAAATCTTCAACATCGAGTTACAAAGTCGCCGCCAGGAAGCCAATGAGACTCTGTAGGAATTTGCTCGGAGATTCAGAGATTAGCTTAATTGGCTCATGCACACAAATCCATGGAATACACATGGAGGACATAAAAATTCGGAGCTTCGTTAATGGAATACGAAATGCGGCTACACGCTACGCTGGGTTAGCATGTCCGAAACTGACGTTTGTAGAACCCGTCTTGAATGCTCTAACACACGAAACGGCTTCTCTGCTTAGTAATCGCACATCCAAAGCTCATCAAGTAGAAATAGAAGAACCCACTTGGGTGAATCGATCACTTGAATAGGTGGATAAAATCTTGGAGAAATCTCTCCAAACACGTAAGAAAAATGAAGGCGTGCTTAAATGCTTTAACTGCGCCAAAAGCGGTCATATTGCACACAACTGTAATATCGAATCCAACCGGTCCAATAATCCACCTGGACGCAAGCGCAAAGCTGAGGAAGGTCAAACAGCTTTCAAATCAGATAAGTCGTTAAACAAAAGCGAGCCAGCCGAAAAGTGTACGGACTCGCTACCACATGTGAATGC
Organism: Bactrocera minax; assembly: GCA_021498325.1. NCBI lineage: Eukaryota > Metazoa > Arthropoda > Insecta > Diptera > Tephritidae > Bactrocera > Bactrocera minax. The sequence continues at coordinate 73,604 of JAKEEE010000117.1, read as the reverse complement.
CCAGTAATCTCCATCTCACAAATAAGCAGGAACACGAGTAACGTTACCGTTAATGGGTGTGTGGACGGCAAAAAGCGCATACAGACTGTGGATACACAGTTACATTCCATAATCTGATCTGGCTAATAAAAAAATAAGACTACTACCAGGGGCAAAGTTACTATAATGATAATAACCACAACATTAGACGAGTACTAATAACAAAAAAACAGCTCACTCCAACAAAATCAGAAACAGTTATCTTTGCAGAAATAGATGAAGACTACAGAGCAAACAAGTTGTGGGTTGTCGAGGCAGCAGATGAATCTACACCAAATTTAATTATAATAAAACCTGGTTATGACAAGACAAGACAAACGTGTTCCAGTAAGAGTAATTAATAAGTTCAAGTTACCAATCCAACTTTCCAAAGGAGTTATATTAGGGCAGTGTCAGGAGATTGAGGCAACGATAAATTGCGAAACACGCCTCGAGGAAACTCATGGACGGAGAAACCACAGACAGATCATCAAATTAAGGCTAAACAATTCTTTCTCAGATACTCAGACATATTTGATGAAGACGATTCCAAACCTGGTAGAACCAAAGTTGTGAAACACTTCATTAACACAAGTGATGCGAAACTAATTCGCCGGACTCCTCGTCGCGTTCCATTAGCAAAACGTGAAGTTGTAAGCCAGACCATACGTGAAATGAGCGAAAGTTGCGTAATTCAAACATTACGAGTTCATGGAGTTCACATGTGGTAGTTGTGAAGAAAAAAGATGGCAACATGAGGTTCTACATTGATTATAGAAGGTTGAATGATGTAACGTAAAAAGACAGTTATCCACTACCTAAAATCGATGACGCCCTGAACTCTTTATCAGCCACGAATTCGTTCTCAACACTTTTGAAAAGTGGTTATTGGCAAGTGGAAGTAAGCGAAGAAGACAAAGAAAAAACGGCTTTCGGCGTTGGAGGTGGTCTATGGCAAATCACCACAATGTCCTTTGGATTATGTAACGCTCCGACCACCTGTGAGGGACTTATGGACCAGATATTAAAAGAATTACACTGGAAGAGCTGTTTGGTATACTTCGACCATATCATCGTGTTAGGCAAAAACTTCGATGAACACCTTAAGAACCTGGAAGAGGTTTTCCAACAGTTAGCTAGTGCTGGTCTAAAGCTGAGCCCGAGGAAGTGTTTTCTGCTCACCAAGGAAGTTAGACAAAGTAACAACAGAGGGCATTTGCACAGCCAGCGAAAAGATAGAGGCAGTAAAAGATTGACCCCGTCCTAAAAATTTACATAAATTGCAAAGTTTCCATGAACTGTGCACCTATTAAACGACGATTCGTTCCAAATTTTGCCAGCGCAGCTAGCAGCCTCCATGAACTCAGGAATAAAGAACAGGAAGCGGCTTTCCAAATTCTGAAGAAACGGTTATGTACTGCACCAACGTTAGCATATCCGGTTCTAGGATCAACATTTATTTTGGATACGGATGGTAGTAGATATGCAATAGGAGGCGCCCTATCACAAGTCATTGGCACATGAGAAAGTGGTTGCGTAATATAGCCAGATGATAAGTAAGCCAGAGAAGAATCATTGTGTAACTCGGGGGTAATTGCTGGCGTTGATGAAGAGCATAAAAATTTTTCATAAGTACCGTAACGTTTTTATAAGTAAGTAAGAATAAGCGATTTCTAGTAAGGACAGATCACGCAGCATTAAAATGGCTTCCACAATTCAGGAACCCAGAGGAGCAGTGGGTACGGTGGATTTAGAGACCCCAAAGTTATTTCTCTATAGAGCATCGACAAAGTACTAGTCATGGAAATGCGGATGCGATCTCCCGCCGCCCATGTAATTTGGAATGCAGGCATTGCTCAAAAGCTGAAGTCAAAAAAGACATTACAGATATCCGGTTAATGACAATGACAATGACAGAAGACTGGGACCCGAAAGAACTACGAAAATGACAGTAGGAAGATCCAGATCTGAAACTTGTAATGCATGGAATGGAACTGAACAAACGCCCAACGAGAGAAGAAATAGCTGCAGAAAGTCCATTCGCAAAAGTATATTGGGCACAGTGGAAAAGTTTAAAGTTGGTATCTGGCTGCTTGCATCGAGTATGGGAAAGCGAAGATTGGCAAAGCTCCCGAGCTCTTACGATTATTCCGAAAGTAAGAATTCCCAAAATTCTCAACGAGCTGCAAAACAATCCATGTGGAGGACACATGGGAATCACGAAAACCTTGGGGAAATTAAATTAAAAGTTTTATTGGGTTGGTTGTCGTCAATCAGTTACGGAGTGGATTGCCAATTGTGTTGAGTGCATTGCAGCCAAAGGGCCAAGACCCAGGAGTCATGGCCAGATGAAGCAGTATAATTCAGGGGCGCCATTCGAGCGAATTGCCATGGATATAGCTGGTCTATTTCCCACCAGTAAATTAGGAAAGAAATACGTTTTGGTAGTCATGGACTATTTCAGTAAATGGCCAGAGTATACCTGATTCCTAATCAAGAGGGTGAAACGACAGCGGACGTATTAATCAACAACTTGGCAATGAGATATGGTGTTCCTATAGAATTACATCCTGATCAAGGGAGGAATTTCGAATCAGCACTAATTCAGGAGATGTGCCAAAAACCGGGTATACGAAAAACACGTACAACCGCGTTGCATCCCCAGTCCGATGGCATGGTAGAACGATTCAATCGAACCTTAGAAGAACATTTAAGGAAAGTGGTAGATAAGTTTCAAAAAGATTGGCACACTCATATATCTTTCTTCCTGATAGCTTATTGGTCTGTTATACACGAAACAACTGGGCAGACTACAGCAAGAGTAATTTTTGGAAATGACCTTCGGTTACCGATTGATGTGAAGTTCGGAAGTAACCCCAGTGGTGGAAGGAATGCCAAGGAAACCAATAGTACCCTTGAACACGAAATGATAGAAATACATGCTATGGTGAGACAGCGCACGCAAATAATAAGTGATAAAATGAAGGCAAAATATGACAAGGCAATGAACTCTGAAGGGTTCGTTGAAGGAGACTGGGTGTTGCTATATAACCCACAACGGAAGAAAGGCTTATCTCCTAAATTACAGTGTAGTTGGGAAGGACCATACCATGTCGTCAAACGACTCAACGATGTGTTATATCGCATACAGACCATTGGAAGACAAAGGAATAAAATGAAGGTAGTCCATTTGGAACGGCTTGCAGCGTATGGTATTGCAAATATGTCTAATCGGGACGATCAGACTTAGGTGGAGGGCATAATACATACAGGTGGAGGGCATGGAGGGCGAATACGAACTCCAGAATTGACGATAACTTGCCAGAATCTACCAGACATCGAAACTAGTAGTTGCCAGAATGATCGTATGGCGATATTGTAGCGAACTAGAATAACAGAACAAAACAGAATCGACGATAAGTTGGCAGAATCAACCAGAATCAGCTAGTAGTTGCCAGAATATTCGAGTGATGATCTGTTGGTAACGATCTACTATATAAGGCCTCACTCCAACAGCAGGACACAATTCTAATAAGATTGCTTCCAAGTAAAGTGCAAGTGAATTATAAGTAAGCTCGAATAACGAGTAACAAAGTGTTAAGTTATTGAATAAAAAATAAAGAAAAGTGTATAGCTATTAAATTCTGACTTTAATTGAACAATTCAGTGATCGTACTCAGGGTAGAGTTTCAACATGAACGATTAATTTAGAAGATCTGTTACAATATGTAATTAACAGCCTCTCCACAGAAAACAGTCGTACTGATTACAAACATGACGTACTCTAATTAAAGGAGAAGGTATGCTCTCATTAGAAAAGTTTATCGGAACTTCTGCAATGCAAAAAAAAATTTACTCTGTGACTCCTGTTTAAAGGAATAAAATATATATAAAATTTAAAAGGTGATTCCTCTCAGCACCTTCGAAAATGAGTACCACTTAAAAAACTAAGTGATTACATTAACGATCTTCTTTCCCATATAGGCTATAGAGTAATATTCATGATTATATTAATAATATGTATAATAAAAACGCCTGCACACAGAGCCTTCTATAATAAATAACGAAAACACAGATGTGTGAGTTCAACACTCTGGAGAGTCTGACGATAAAATGACCTTAAAAAGAATATCTAGACGAAACTGTGAGTTGATTACCATAAACAAGGACGGAAACTATTATTGGATACATAGAGATAGGGAACATTATGCCAAATAGCAAATTGCATGTTCAATTAATGTCATTAAAATATCTCAGATATTAAGCAATATAATGGGCATTTAGTCAACCAGATGGGTGGAAACAATTAAATTAGGTACATGGAATCTAGGGCAGGATCCGGACTAATTTCATACATTTTGACAAAATAGATTGTGGTCAAGAAAAAATATCCACATAAAGTCATTAAAATATCTCTTACATTGGCTGGTATAAAGTCAACAGGATTGTCGAAAATCGCTATATCGTCCATTTTGGGGTAAGGTGTGTACCGGAGTCATATACTTTGGCACTAAACTATATAATGCTCAGGAAAATACTTCCACCCAATTCTATTAAAAATACTCACATATTGGTTGATACACTAAGCATAAAGTCAACTAGAATAACGAAAACTCATTATATAGTGTTAGAGTCAATAAATCAGTAGCTTGGTTACATTTTGAGAGTTCGAATAATCAGTAAGAAGGAATCCAGTCTATGAGAAACTTCTCCTAATATTTTATATAATCATCTTCTGCAGTAAACCCATTTGCACCATCGTTAGCTACATTTTGATGGCATTAACCTGTAAAAAGCTTTCAATTCGACTCCATCGCACTCTATCTCGCATTTAATAATTAACGTTCGCTCCTTATGACAACACTATGTTTAATTGACTACATTATCGCGGAGTGATTACTACTCATAATATACTCATTTAATGCTTTCCCCAAATTTTGAACCATCGAGGGCAACCCTGAACATGCGTTTATCCTGTAAACATCTATCTGGCTCCTATCAACATTCAATGGTTAAAGCGTTTCTGCACCCAAACAAGCAGCCCGTTGTCAGAAGTCCTTCATTTAATGTTTCGAGTAAATAAGACCAACAAATTTATGGAGATGTGAATTGAAATACTCGAAATATTGCGTTCAGTTTCGTTAAACTTTCATCATGGTAACATCAGAATTATTAAAAAAAATTAAAAAAAATAAATAAAAATAAAAAAATAAATAAAAATAAAAAAATAAATAAAAATAAAAAAATAAATAAAAATAAAAAAATAAATAAAAATTAAAAAAAATTAATAAAAATAAAAAAATAAATAAAAATAAAAAAAATAAATAAAAATACAAAAAATAAATAAAAATAAAAAAAATAAAAATAAATAAATAAAAATAAAAAAAATAAATAAAAATAAATAAAAATAAAAATAGATAAATAAAAATTAGTTTGTAGTCTTATTTTTAGTTTTTAATATTTATTAATATTACGTTTTAGTTAAGAATCTCTTTGAAACGAACTTTTTACCCTCCGCTCTAAAATTTAGTAGTATTTAAAGAAATAAATTAAAATAAACTAAAAGTTAAATGAAGGGTGTCATGTTTTCTTGGACGTTAATGTAAACAAACTATAGCTATATTTAATATAAAAATATTAATCTGTTGCACACTTTAAATCAAACAATCAATCAAATTCAATTATCATAATTTTATGAAGGGTAATATAAAAATATTACTTCCTACTATGCAATCTCTTTACATAATTCCATCATTTAATTAAATAAACATAATTAAATATTCGCTAATGTTTTTACAAGCAACAAGCATTCCCACGCAGAAAAAGGGTACAGGAAAACATTTTGTTCTGCAATTAGAAAATTGCTAACGTAGTAAAAATGTCTGCACCTATTATTATGGTAACCTGAATGGGAATTGATTCAATTGAATTAAATTTTTAGATCGTCAAGGTTAAATCTACTTTAAGATTTTTAATTAAATGAATCACACCTTCTCTAAAAATCGGTTTACTAGGCGTTTTACTAGGCGTTTTTCTTGGTCATTTTACTAAGGTTTGGACGAAGTCTGATTAGGTGTTTAACTTAATCCACAAAGGACCAGAAGGTCGTGCTCACAATATCTAGTTAACGTGGATCTGCCTATTAACATTTGATTCAGTTTATCACAGGATAAAATAAATCATTATAAACCAAAATTTAATTAAATGTAGTACGCGGAGGTAATTCTTATACCGAATGCTCCCATTTTCGACAATAAACTAATATATATTATAAATATAATTTATATACATACTATACTACTAAAATATACTAAAAAATAAAAAAAAATATGTCCAAGATAATTTGTTCACCTAATTTTGTTAAGATATCTCAAATATTGGCCGATATATGAGGTATAAAGCTAGCGGGGAGTTTGAAAATCTTCCATTCGGTATATAGGGCCAGAGGAAGTATTGAACTGATTTTATCCATTTTTGGCACTAGAGTACATTATTGTCAGGAAAACTTCAAATTATTTTTTATTTATGTATTTCAATTTTCTTTAACTTTTCAAATTGCATTCTTTTCATTCTTAAGGATGGAAAGTGCTCGTTGAATTGTTTTCCAGTTTTCATTATAGATTCTGTTTTGTTGATTAATTATTTGTGTTTGCTTCTAAGTATGTATATGCGTTTTCTATTTTTGCTTATCCACAGTACACAAATTCCGCGGCAGCCCGTAACCGGTACCGGAATTTACAGATATTTTATCCGACCAAAAGCTCCCTTTTCAGGGATATAACCCAGTTTGCATCAGTAAATAGAAAGTTAAAATTGTTATCCTCGGAGCAATACCTATCAGCATGGTATCTAAATCCTCCTGATCCGTGCCGGCATTTAGTCCAACCCCGGTAGGAGGATATTGTCAGCTGCGCTTCCGCCAAAAGGCTCCATCCATACTCCATCTCAGTTACGCGTAACAATTGCAATGGATGGAGCCATCTTATGACCTATTGAGACCTTAAAATATAGAGGGCGTTTACCACAAATTACGTAGCCCCATTTTGCCAACGCCATAAGAACCAAGAGCACGCACTGAGCCGTTACTTCAATTGAGTGGCCAACGAAGGGTCTCAACGGTCCCCATGAGCTCACCTAGGTAGCATGATCCTCCCCAACCTTCATCCGGCAGTTTCTGCTGGGATGCTTTAACAGAAATCATCCTAGCAGTCATTTGCTTCCAGCGAAACCGCCCTCCTAGGCACATCCAGAGAACTTTCTTGGGGTGTTCTTTGGAGTGCCAACACCACCCATTGCAGAACAAGACCTTGAGTTGCCAACTGAAACCGGTAACAATTAAAGTAAATTATTATTGAATACGAAGTATTGCGCAACTTCGTTCTGGATGCTGTAGTAAGCTAAGTTCATGCCTATCCAGAAGTTACCCTAACACACAAAACATATGTCCTGCATGCAATGAGACACCGCATGACACTAATCACCTCTTTGCATGTCCCAACATTAATTTGATTTGGCAAACGTGAGTGCAAATATCAAATAAAATAAGTAAGGAAGGGCTAAGTTTGGGTGCAACACTTTATACTCTATTGTATACTTTGTAGTATATTATACTGTATTGACAAAACTTTATATTAAACGAGAACACGCTGTTACCAGAAAAAGAAGTTCTCTGAATTCACTAAGATATCTCACAGATTGACTGATGTATACGGTATAGCCAATCGGAAGTTCGATAATACTTATATTATTCGTATACCTAATATAGTTGTTATCGAAAATATTGACTCGATTTTACCTATTTTTGACACAAGGGCGCATTATCATTAGGAAATTATTTCTTTTGAATGATATTCACACTTTCACTAATATATCTCACAGATTGACCGATATTTTCGGAAGTCAGTCCTAGGCACTGAGGTCCACATAGTCCACATACTAAGTAGCTATAGTCCGACTTCGACAATTTTTGGACGTGAGATGGAATACCTTGAAGGTCCTCTTTGTGCAAAGCTTTGCTCCGATATCTTCACTGGTAATTTATTTATTTATATATATATATATATATATATATTATTGTACAAAATTTTCAACTCACAAATGCCCTTCCTATTGTGATTGTCCGTACCAAATTCTAGTTTTATATCGTAATTGAGAGCTTCGTTGTAACAATTTATAAATTTTCGTTAAACGGCATTTTGTGGGCGTGGCAGTAGTCCGAATACGTCCTTCTTCAATTCCAACCTCCTCACCGTGCCAGGGAATACGTGTACCAAGTTTGATTGGCATATCTTAATTTTTATTCAAGTTAACGCTTGCACGGACAGAATATATAACTCTATATCTATCTCGATTAGTTTTAGGTGCTACAAATAACCGTTATGTAAAAAAAAAACTTTATTACTCTGCTCAACGTATTGCGAGAGTATAATGTACATTAGCTTTAATATTATGCCGTCAATTGATTATTTATAAAATGAAAACATCTTTTTTAATTAAACTATAACTATGTACAAAAAGCCATATTACACTTAATATTTAGCATATCGGTCCTTTGCATTGATGTAATTACACAGACGACGTTTCCGTAAGCGAATTAAGTTTTTTGACTATAACCTAGAAGTATTCTGTTCCACTCCTCTTAAATAACATTGTTTAAAGCGGTTTTGTTTCAACTTTTATTACGGTTGCGGTTATAGTAATGGCTCAGGACAAGTGTGTTGATAACTTTGTTACAATTGTGTAAGACTCAAGTTGTGAACGAAGATTTAATTTTTGGGTCATAGTTCTGATACAGCTTGCATTTAAGTTTTCTTGAGTTATTGGGATCAACAAACCCAAACTTTATAGCGCTTCTGGTCAGTACATTTTTTGAAGTCTATTTAATACTCCTTCGTCGTTATATCATTGAAAATACGCAGTTCCTCAATGCCTTTAGAAGAGACACAGCCCCAAACCTTAACAGAAAGCTTTCCAAACTTTTCTATTGATAGATTCTTTTTTTGTGCAGCTGTATTGGTTTTTCTTCAAACTTTTCTTGGTCTATCATGTTAGTACATCGTAATTTTGGTCTCGTCAGAAATCACATCGCCGAAATACTCTGGTGGCTATGCCAACAAGCCAGGGCAGTCGAAAAATTCATACGCTATTCGAAAGCAAAGGTTTCATTCTGTCTATTTTCGATGAGTATTTGTGAATTTTCATAACCATTCTGTTTCGTAGTATACTGTGCTTCGACATTCGTCACCTAATACAGATACCAACTGCTTCATACTTGTTTTGGCATTACTGTTAATCTTTTTAGGTATTTTTGATTGGTCACTTCCTGAGTGCTTCAGTTCTAACCGATTTTCTTTTTTAGGTTTAGTTAATTATATCATAAATCGTTCTAAATTTAAGTGAGAACATTTCAGATAACTTTTTATGTGACGTCCCTTTGTGGCAGATAAAATAAACCTACTGAATGAGATTTTCATCAATTCGCTTCGCAAGCATTTTAAAAATTAAAATCTATTGATAATGTGCACTGCCCAAAAGGTAAACAGAATGAGAAAATTTTTAGCATTCATACTAAAAACTTACACGCTTCGTCATGTCGTCAAAACAAAATCTGTTGTTCTTACGTTAGGTCGTCTCGATTTCTGTTATCTGTTTCCAAAGAATTAATTCATAGCACAATATTTGAATTGAGTTACACCTTGTTTTTTCAGATTATGGCTTTAGTCATTTTTCGTTTCAAGTTGGTTTATTATACATTTACCTATGATATATTATTAAAAAGGAAAACTGAAAACATATGTTTCTGTTATTCAAAAGTAAGCCTAAAACAAAAATTTCATGTTGTTCTTCTTTTTGCAAAATATTAATTGACAAACTGCGTCTTTCCTAGTTTTTACTCAGTTTTAATTCATTTATGAAGTGAATTGTATTGTATTCATGTATTGTATCAAATAAACTGTGAGCTATCAAGAATTTTTCTAAAAGCGTTTAAAATATTGTAACGGATTTACTAAATGAACCGTTCACGTTGAAACTCTACCCTAAGTTCGATCATTGGACTGTTAAATAAGTCACCATTCCATTGACAACACTCTAGTTGAAACTGTGTCCGGCTGCCACTCTGGCAGCCCTTATATAGTAAATCGTTACCAACAGGTCCCCACTTGAACATTCTAGCAACTACGAATTTCGATGTCTGACAAATTTTGGCAAGTTATGGTCGATTCTGTCATTCGTGTTCGCCACAATATATTACGAAAATAATGGTTTTGTATTTATTTTTGTTCGTTTGAAAAATATGTAGATGTGGTAATTATAATGGTATTATTTGATAGCATGGAACCCCTTTGTTATTGTGTGAATAAATCGAATTGTAATAAAAAGCGAAAATTTTAATTAAAGCTGTTCCCGCAATAGTTTATACAAAATAAATATGGAGAAACAATTTAGTGATGTGTCAATGTTTGAAAAGTGCACAGTATAGGTGTAAAATAAATTTTAAATCGAAAAATAACATACTTATATTTGTCAATTTATCAATATGAATTTAAATACAAATTTCTTAAAAACTAATTCTGCCACGGCTATATATGTATATATGTATATATTCCTAATCTAGAGAATCTTCACTATCCTATCATACCCATTTCAACTCCTAATTCAGGTTATGCTATTCTAAAGTTTTCCCTAAATAAATACACCAATATATTACTATTTAAACATCAATGGTGCACAATGGAGTGTTTAATATTAACAAAAAAATTTGCGTCAAAAGAAAGCTTTTTCATTTTCACATAAAAAGTGAGGGCCGAAAAACCATTAATAATTGTCCATGCCAGAAACTCGGGAAACACTCGCCACATTTACCTTTCCAATTTCATCAACTAGTACAAGCATTTTTTCAGGTCCTGATAAAATGCCATGCACCAATACTACTGGTTTAAATGTAACCCCGTCACAAACTATTCCGAGCGCAAACAATATAAATAATTTCATTGCTGAATTCTTTCGTCGCAATGAAAAATTGGTAATTCGTTAATGGGTTTCTTTACAGGTAATAGATGTCGTTTCGATAATACCATTGATGTCAATAGTACCAATGCAGACTGCATATGCTAAGTCTGGGTTTAAACATGGAAAATTTTGTTGCTTATTAACAGGTTATTGCTCAGCCCGAGCTCGAGTCGGACATTTTTCTACATACCCTTTCATATTGCATTCTCACATTCTTGTGCGCTTCGTTCGAGCCAATGTATAGGCACACGAGTAACAAATGAATCATATGGTTGTCAATATTTCACACAGCTGAGATCACCTGTTCAAAGTAATCTAGAAAGTCGGATAATATTTTATACAATACTTGGCAAATTTAATCTTTACGAATTTTAATAATAGATAAATAATTGAAAATTAATCAAAAACATATTTAAAGTAATAAGTTGTTTAGCATAACATAGCAACACGCTATAACAGATTTGTGCTCCTTTTGAGGTATTTGAGCGTTTTAGTAGTAGCATATTTAAGGCAAACATAATAAAATGCGTAGTTTTTTGCCCCTTCCCTCCGTCTTTCTATTTCATTCTTATTGTAAATTCTTTCATTCTAAAAGCCTTCGCCTGCGTATGTATGAATGAAAAATTTAACATTTGTCACTTGTAGGTTTGTACGATAGTTTGAGCGCCACACAAAAATATTTTTCATTAGCTTATTATTGCCCTTTTCACCATTTTCTAAAATATTTCTATTACATTATGTAATTTTGTATAAATATTTGCGTATCACATACAACAAAGATGACAAGATTCGAATTTCGCAAAATATTGCAAGTATCATTTGGAAGCAAGCACAAGTGCACTCATGAAAAGCATTCTGCATGCACTTACTAATGGTTGGCAGTAGTTAGCTGAATAATTATCCTGACATCCTTGCTGGCAATAAACTGCAATTTTGGTAATATGACAGCTCTGTTCTGCTCAGGAGAGCACCTATACAAGGTCTTCTGCGGCTATTACTTATGTCAAAATTTTTCGTGCGTTGCGTAAATGTGCGCATTGTGTAAATTGCTAATTAGCAAAATTTAAGAATTATCAACATGTGGGGTACTGAAAGTAGCATATACATATTTAAATACTTAAGTAAGTACATGCATAGTTAGTTTTGAACGAAGCATCTCACGGGCAATAGACGTTGTGTCGATAAATTTATTGTTGTCATGTTTTTTGTTTTAGTAGCGCAGAATCTAAACACTGTTTTGGGGAAAGAGCAACTTAATTGTTATTGACTTAACCTAACAGAAGGTCCAAGAAACGAACTGTTTCTATAGGGTCGGAGATAGGTGTTAGGAGGTAGGTTTGAGGAGTCACGCAAGGAAGTGATTAGTGTCATGCGGGAACTCTCTGCATGCAGGACATAGGTTTGCTATGTCAAGATCGATTCTGAATAAGTAGAAGTTTGAGTTACTGCCGTATCAGAACGATGTTGCGCCAGGGTTACTCTCGTTTCAGGCAGCAACTCGAGATCTTCTGCAATGGGTGGTGTTTGAACTCCAGGGACGCCATTCACTGTCAGTTAGTCAATGAAGATGTTAACAGCTAAACTGCGAATGGCGCTCAGAACTTGTCTGAAGTTAGTTGCGTCCGTGGTCTTGTCGGTCAGGTTTTTTATACCGTTGATGTATTGCAAAAATATTCTCTTGATGCTCCTATAAGGCGATTGCGCCCCAAGCAGGTAGCTGCTTACGAAATTTCTACGAAGACATCCTAGCAGAAACTGCCTGGAGGGGAGCACGATGTGCCCATACGGGCCTCATTGTAGAGATGTTCTATGGACACATCGTGTAGGAGTTCCGAGTACGGTATTATGGCATGTCTGTACTTCCTTCAACTGTGTATATGTGTAATTCGTCTCCGAACGGCCGATTACTTTGAACTTGATCTTGTTGCGGCTCTGTACTTTGGTGATACGGACTATCAGATCTAAAGCCTAAAGTCATTGGATTGTTAGTTTACCGAATTTTTACATCATCGACAAAAATGTTGAGGTCTAGTCTGTATTCCATGGTTCAGTTTGTTAGACATTCGAATACGCTACAATATCGCTATTCGAACATTCCGGCAACTACTAATTCCCCTGTCTGGCTGATTCTGGCAAGTTATCGTATATTCTGTTTTGTTCTGGTATTCGCGTTCGCCACAGTGAATTCCACCTCAGTCTGGTCGTCCCGATTAAAGAATTTTTGCGGTATCAAACGCTTGCAAACGCTTGCATTCTAAAAGGACTATCTTCATTTTATTCCAGGTCTTCCGATGGAATGTGATATACTGCATGGTTGAGTTGTTTAACAACTTCGTATGATCCTTCCCAACTACACTGTAATTTAGGAGATAAGCCTTTCTCCCGTTGTGAGCTATATAACATCACCCAGTCTCGTTAAGCAAACCCTTCAGAGTTCATTGTCTTGTCGTTTTTTGCCTTCATTTTATCCCTCATGATTTGCATGCGCTGTCTCAACATAGCATGTATTTCTTTCATCTCTTCTTCTCTTCTTCTTCTTCTTTCATCTTTCTTCTAGGATACTTTTGGTTTCCTTAGCACTCCTTCCACCACTGGCGTTAATTCCAAACTTCAAGTCAATTGGTAACCGAACATTATTACCAAAAATTACCTTTGCTGAAGTCTTCCCCTTTGTTTCACTTACAGCAGACCGATAAGCTATCAGGAACAAGGATATATGAGTATCCCAATCTTTTTGAAACTTGTCTTCCACTTTCCTTAAATGTTCTTCTAAGGGTCGATCGAATCGTTCTACCAAGCGCTCCCCAATTCGCAATGTAATGCAGATATATTGTAGAACACATTTCACATTTTCTGAATTAGAGCGGATTCAAAATTCTATAGGAACACCATATCTCGTTCCTTTCAAATTCTTTCAAATAATTAACGCCGCTGATTTCGTAGCATTAATTTTATGAAACTAAATAGTGATTTTATTTGAAGTGATATACAGTTTGCAAAATATAAGAAAACAAGACGGTGAGTAGAATTCGGCATATTTGATTTTCGCAAAAGGGGCACATTTGACATTAACATATATTGCTTATTAAGAAATCCAGTAAATTTTTAATGCTCAGTATTACTTTAGAAATAATTCGCAACTATAAGAAATAGACCAACTTATGCTAGATTAATGAAAATGATACGAAAAAAGCCCTTGCAGACATCGGGCATAAACACGAAGCAGCTACGTCCCCAGCGGTGAAGCATGAATTTTAAAGAACAACTTTGATCAAGCGAATGAAGAAATTAGATCCTTTGATTAACGATCCAGACTCTGGAAACCATGGTAGCTGTGATGAGAATTTTATTTACCACTCTAAATACAGAAGCCATCAAACGCTAACGAAAGTTCAAGAAGAATAATTAGTTGAATATGCTAAGAAGTGTTAAGTTTTTTTGCATATGTATTTTCTTACGATGCATTAACAAAAAATTTGTTTACGAATTTGTGGCCACTAATATCATACCATGTCCATATAGTTTGACTAATAAACGAAATCCTTCATTTACACTAAGAGTCTAAGAATTATAAATCTTTGCGTTATTTGAACTGAATTATTTTATTTTTCAGTTATTTTCAATTTATTATTTATATTATTTATTTATATTATATTACATTATATTCATTCAATTTATATATTACAGGTTCCTGTGCTAAAGGGCAACGATCTGTTGCCCAGGATGTGACTGCAAAGGGTGGGAGGTTGGTGACCATGGTTGGTATAATTAATGCATGTGGAAATCTTCTTCCACCTGTGTATATAATTCCAAGAAAACTTCTCAATCCCAAGTTTGAATTTGTGGCTACTAATATCATACCATGTCCATATAGTTTGACTAATAAACGAAATCCTTCATTTACACTAAGAGTCTAAGAATTATAAATCTTTGCGTTATTTGAACTGAATTATTTTATTTTTCAGTTATTTTCAATTTATTATTTATATTATTTATTTATATTATATTACATTATATTCATTCAATTTATATATTACAGGTTCCTGTGCTAAAGGGCAACGATCTGTTGCCCAGGATGTGACTGCAAAGGGTGGGAGGTTGGTGACCATGGTTGGTATAATTAATGCATGTGGAAATCTTCTTCCACCTGTGTATATATTTCCAAGAAAACTTCTCAATCCCAAGTTTTCACATTGAACTCAAATCTTGGTGAATGGTTGCCAAAAATTTCACCGACATACTGAAACATATACAAAAGAACAGCAACTATTGTAAGGAGCGACCGATTTTAGTTTTATTTTGTCTGCAACGATTAGACTTTTCAGTATTTGGGCCATTTAAAAGATCCTGCAAAAATCTTTCAGTGATTCCGAAAATCATGAATACCTTATCATGGAAAGCAAATAATCATTTGCGATGTAGCAAAATTGAAAGATCAACCATTTCAAATGTATATATTTTATTTCAATTCGTTCATTTCAATATAAATAATATATTTAGTGGCTTCAAAACTGCTGGTATTTATTTCTTAAATTCACAAATATTCGTGGACAGTGAGTCTTGAGTAGAACTTAAACAAAAGCAAATATAATCCAAAAAAAAACAAAACTCACTGAAATAACCCCAAGACTCTCTAGTGAGCACTCCAAAAGTTCTCAGTCGTTTGCCTAGACTACCGCAAAAACATAAAAATGAACACCAGAAGATGTGAAGCCTATTTCGCCCTTAGAACCAAGCACATCACAAGGAAAAGGAGCTTCTCGGATTGTTGTATATTCGTGTCCACATTAATGTCACGTATATTTATGTTACATTTAATATTTAAGTTTATTTTACCGTTGTATGTTTTAATTCTGATCCCTCATAAGTTCTTAAAATTGTCACCAATCTTATTTATGTACATACATATGTTTCCAACTGTCCAGTTTCATACTTGTTTGTGCGATTGTCCCTTCGGATAAACCGGTAGGCGCAAACTGCAATTTGTTATCTCAATTTATCTTATTTTGTTTGTAAACCGTAGTGTGTTGTCCCCTCTTCTGGCTGTGCTGACTATAAGGTAAGTGCAAAATCTTTGTGCATGTAAACCAGTGCAGCTCATATTTGAGCTTTGTCATCGATCAGTCAGGAAAGTGGAAGAACACACTGCGGTAAGTAATAGTCAATAACATTTGTTTATAATTTAATAATCTAATTTATTTCAGAAATAAACCATCAATTGTGAGTTAAATTCGCCCACTTAATCGGTGACAAATTCTTTATTTCGCATAGCTTTGTTTGCTCGCATGGCAGCCAGGGTAATATTGCATCAACTACCGCCAATATAGCCGGTAATTTGCTAGCCGCTCCAACACTCACCGGGGCCACTACTGGAGCATCATCAGCAGCTGCCATTTCACGTCAAGACAGTGTTATTGCGACTCTACAAAAACGCATCGTCACGCTAGAGAACAGTTTGTCGGTCGCCCATGCGGCAATTAGGGAGCAAAAATCACGTGGTGAAGCGCTCAATGTGGATACCTATCAATAGTGTTCCTGCCGAGGTTCTAGTATCGCAACCATCAAGGACAACACTATTGCGAACCGTACAATTGCGACAATCGGAATCGCCGGCTACAGTTAACTGCACAGTACCGTTGTCATATCCAGTCGATACCCGTTACACGCCACCACTTGCTCCAAAGTACAGGTGCGACAAACCATATGCACAGTTCAACTATTTTAGCGATTGATAGGCCTTCGATCCACTCCAATTCAACGACAATACCTACTTCGCCAATACGAGTTCTATTGCACACAGTCGTTGAGTTTGCCCAGGAAACTACAGGATTTGTGAGATTTTTGTGGGAAGCCAGAAGATCGGCCGATATTTTATACAACTTTCGTCGAGTCAACTGCGATTTATGGGTACAGCAACTATGAGAAGAACCAAAGGTTAATGAAGTGCCTGAAACGTTACACGCGTGAAGCGGTCAAGACACTGCTAATACACTCGAACAATTTCAGTAATATAATTGAGTTAATAAAATTTTGGTTTGGGCGCCCAGAGCAGTTGATAAGCACTGTCTAATGCAAACACCATATCTTTCTCAACTGCGAATACTCAAGCTCGCCGTAGGCTTACGTCAACACAGCATCCACTCAACAGCCAGCAGGCATCACAAGAAGCGGAGCCAGCAGTCTTAACCGTTCCATCGAAAGCAAGCTTCTGTTCCGTATTCTGCAAGTCACGATTATCCATCACGATGATTGATAGTGCTCTTATTTGAGAATTGGGAATGCGTGGATGTGAGTAGCCTTTGAATTTTCAGTGGTTTGGAAGACAAGGAGTTTACGTTTGCGGTGGACGTGCTCATCAGTGGCGCCGGTATGCACAAACAACACAAACTTCGTAATATGTATGCTGTGTCGAATCTTTCCCTACAGAGTTTAAGCAAAGACGGCTTGGACCACGACTTCAAAGATTTAAGCCAATTTCCGGTACAATCTTACGCACAGGTTAGACCCAAGCTGTTCATTGGTCTTGACTGTGCCATTTGGGATTACCATCGACAATGAAGGTAAAGGAATACAGTCCATTCATTGCTAATACGGAGTTGAGATGGGTGTGTTTGGCTCAACATCAAATTCGCTACCATCTCCAGCTTTGTGTTTGTTTATTGACCGCCAAGCTGATCAGTCTCTCCACAATATAGTAGCTGAATTATTCGACATTGAAAGTTTCGGTGTCAGGGCTGTACCACCAATAGAAAGTGAAGCAGACACCCGCGCCAGAACTGTCCTGAAGTCCAGCACATACCGCGTCGATGGACATTTCAAAACGGGTCCCATATGGAAAAGTGACAAAGTAAGGTTACCTGACAGTTACCACATGGCGCTGAAACGATTATTTAGTGTAGAGCGAAAGATGAGTCGTGATGCAACTTTCGCCACCGAATACAAGAACATCATGAAATCCTATGTCAGAAAAACGTACGCACGAAAACTGTCGCCAGTAGAAGCCGCCTTGTCTACACCTACTACATGGTATTTGCCGCTCCTTGCCGTTGCTAATCTCAACAAACCCGGAAAGTTACGGATGGTATTTAATGCCGCTGCTGAGGTGAGTGGGATCTCCCTCAACTTAGAGATCCTGAATTGTGCGCAAGATTATCGGGCCTTGCCATCGATATTATTTCACTTTCGTGAAAGCACGGTTGTCTCAAGCGGAGACATCAAGGAGATGTTTCGCCTAGTGCTTATATGAGAAGACGATAGTTGTGCACAGCGGTTTCTTTGGTGTGATGGTGATACTACGCGCCCCCCGAAAGTTTTTTCAACAAGAAAATCATATTTTTAAATTCACCTTATTGGATGATATAACCTATAAATACAGGTTGGAGAATACGTTTTAGTCAACTTTGGGAAAAGCCCTTTTATTAAATTGCCAAAATTGAGGGGATATTTTGCGATTCTACCTAAAATGTAAATTATTTGCGTAGCCTATCATCAGACAACTTGATTATTATAAAACTGGTTGTAAAAGACATATCCCTAACTCTTAGATTGAGATTCAACCCCAGATTGAGTTTTAACTTCCGACTAAAATAACACAGCCCCAATTTCTCGCTGCCACACCAAATATTTATTTGATGTTAAATTTTCAGCTTATGCATAAAATAAAACTTAAATTGCATTTATTTTTCTACAATTTCGCAGTATCGCTATCGTCTTATGTGATAAGCTTACTTAAGTACAAATACACTGACTCTTATTTTGATAAAATATTCATAAATTAATAATAAAATATTAGTTTTACTTAAATGAAGCCCTACTAACAGTTAAGTTGAAAAAACATCCTAGAAAATATGGTTGTCAAATGTGCTCTCGGAAAAGTTTTGTGTGGGAAGTATTCGCCGAGTTATAATTTATTTTTTAAATGCAAATAAAATAAGCTGTACGCTTTTCAAAATTTTTTAATTTATTTAAAGGTTCAACTCTTTTAAAATTATGTAATTTTTATAGAATTAGGATATTAAAAGTATTAAAAAAAATTGTGGCTTTCTCATAATATTAAATCGTAAAAAACTTTTGAAAATAAGATACAAATTTTTTAATATCCCAAGTAAATACAAACCAGGATTAATAAAAGCGAAATACGCGTTTTTTATTAATTTAATCCCTATCAAAAACAAAGTGAAACACTTTCTCTTAATCATGTAAAAGATTCTTCAGTTTCTAATATTTCGTACGAAAATATCGCTTTAGTTCAGTCGGTAAGCACTGAGGAAATTTAAATTCATTTCGGCATATTTTCTAAATGAACTCAAATTCAAAAGAATTAAAACTTATTAAATTTCTACAAATAGAAAAAAATTTTAATGATGATAAAAATCAAAAAACACCTGCAGAAGCTACACGCTCAAAACAGGTTGTACAAGGCAAGAAATGGGCGACGACTTTTCTGCCGCTAAGTTTAATTCTGAAAGGGACATACTAATAAGATACTGCACTGGATTTACACTAGAGCGGCTTATGAAACAATAGTAAAAAGTGTTAATTCAGATCTACCAGAAAAATTTTAATCCTCGACTTAAGCCAAATAAAAAATTTGCTTAGACTAATTTGAATATATCAAAGCGATGATTTCTGATCAATTTACGCCATTAAAGCTAGTTGCACCTACTCCCCATTCGAGAATAGAACTACCCCAAATATAAATTCAAGATACAAGTTCAGGCATCCATCTCAAGATGCCCTTATGTGACACAGAACGCGACACAGAAATGGTTACGAACAATGGCAGTTTCCGGGACATGTTTGCAGCTGTATACATAAACCACCCGAAATTATATTACAAAAATTGTATCAATTCCGATACAAAACAAAAGGGTTAAACAGGCGTTATAGTCAAATAGTTCGCACTTAATGACGACAATTTCAATTTGGCTTAGGAAGCTCTAAAACAATATATGAAAATGAAGGGATACTGGTCGATAAACAAGTAACGATACTAATGAACTTGGCAAAGATTAAAAATTAAAAAAGTGAAGAATTTATCAAAATACGATCAACTGTTTTTAAATATCGTCGGTTTTATCGACACAAAATATTTCCGCAGACAGCATGGACCCCATG
This sequence comes from Bactrocera minax, assembly GCA_021498325.1. Lineage (NCBI taxonomy): Eukaryota > Metazoa > Arthropoda > Insecta > Diptera > Tephritidae > Bactrocera > Bactrocera minax. Next base: position 53,459 of record JAKEEE010000117.1, on the reverse strand, counting down.
TTGGTAAATATAGTTTAACCAGAAAAATCGTTACCATTATGGGAGCAATCGCTCTGATCATGAAAAAATGCCTCATCTGACAACAGAAGAAAGATTTTCTCATTACCCGGTACGAAACCGCAGAAAGGGTATACAAAAAAATAATTGAAACAAAAAATCCTCAATACCACCTCAATAGAACTTTCAATAGACTTCAAGCCAGTAGCAAAAACAATTTAAATAACAGAAGCTTTTATAAAACACAATCGATCAGATCCGAACGAAATAAAAATACGTCATGCGAACCATGTACAGGAGGGCATAACTTAAATCTTGCGAGAAATTTAAAAGTAAATATTAACGAAAGAAGTAGTTTTTCAGAGCAAAAAGACCTTGCCCAAATTGTTTGTTACATACTCTTAAAAATTGTGACCATTGTCATTAAAGACATCATGCAATGCTTCATTTTACAAATTTTCCTAACTCACCCCAAAGGAGTGGATCATTTAGCTCAAAGGCATTACGAACTAAATCTATCAGATTTCAACTGCAGCACTCCCTCTCAAATAAATATCCTCCTAGGCAGCGACTTGTTCCCACAAATAATCCTTGAAGGTCTTGAAACAATTTCAAATACCCTTTTACTCAAAATACTATTTTCTGCTTTGAATACTAAGTGGACAAGCTAAAGAAACATTTTCAACATTAGCAACTCAAGTTCAACCTCCTTTTAGTTTTCTGTTGGGATATTTGGTTCCCACCATACATATATTAGATTTAACTCCGTTTAATTTTTTTCCTCTTGTAAGTAGCCTCCAGTGGAACATCACTTTGGTGAAAATGTTTTTCCTGTTCCTCAGATTTGTTGTCTTTCCAACCAATATGAGCATATACTAAATGAACCTTTAGCAACATATAAACATTCGCTTTAGAAAAGTTTTCCATCAGGATATTCACATTTTACAATAATTAGAATAGCAGTGTTTACACATGACATTAATAATAACTGTCTGTAATACACTCCAAGCAATCCTATTATCAGTAAAATCTTCACCACCTTAAATTTCGACCGTTAAAAATACCACAATAGCAAAAAATTTGAAAAAGATTCTCTGAAAACTCGTTTATTGGAAGAACAACTATTTCGTAAATAATTAAACTGAAAGTGTTTAAAAATAAATTCAATATTAAGTATAGCTATTTTTTTTGGTTGGATAATAGGTTTTGATCAGCTGTCTGAAATTAACATATCTTTGAGGGACGTCCGATAAGTATATAGCCTTACAGTAGACAGTAGTCACCTCAAAAGGTTACACTGGTCATATCCTGCATGAAATTTTGGGCATCAGAGAGCTGTCAGCGCGAATTTTGGCGCGAAGATTTAGGGAAGAAATTAGTGCTCTTCCATCATGACAATCCGTCGTCTTGGCCAAATTTTTCGAATTAAGTTACGAAGTTCTGCCCCATCCACCTTATTATCCAGGTTTGGCCCCATAACTTCCAAACTTGAAAAGTTTCGTTGTTTTCGTTTTTCTTTTGTAATCTAAGCACTTAGCAGTGAAAGGCAGTTAATCAGTAAAAGATTCTTGGTGCTGACACAATGAGTTCTAGATGTAGATTTCTCTTGTGGAAGGAAACTTTTTGAATATATACTAATTCACTACAAAGATTGGCTTCAATCACCGTCTCATTAAATTTCATCACATTTCATTTCATCTAAACCCTTATGTCCAAGAGTAAATACGAGATGTACGATACATATACTGCGAATCTGTTGAGCTTTTCTACGCATTCCTTCCTTCGAGTCATCACTATATCAATGCTTTGGTTTCTTTGGTCATTGTAGCAACACGTTTTTATTCCACGTGCGTTGTTAGGCCTAGATACTTTATTTCATTTAACTGTGCTACTTCCTTGCCTTGTAGGCTACTCATTGCCATTCTAAATTTTATCTTACTAAGACTCTAACAGCGATTCTCGTGTGGAATTACGCATATATCTAAGGTGCAGATCTCTCCACTTTAAAATGCAACCTGAATCTATGTGACTAACAGGTACAACACAGTGTTAGTCGACCTCTCGGGTCTGTACGCATTTTGACAACAATGCAGAGGGTTTAGCTCCAGAACAATTGTTCTGATTACATTATCCGCAAATATTTACATACATTTCAGTAGAAAGTGTGATATACTGGCAGGCCTCTGAGGCTTACAGGGAAATAGTCACTCTGTCCTACTTTAGGTACGAATAGATTACAGATAGATAGTCCATCATTACTTTGATGATGTGTTAAGTGTGTCCGAATGTGTTCTTGAATGACTCTCTGCTGGAATAGCGCTGCATTATTACAACAGGAGCTGTGGCTTCATATATCTAAAAAGCTTCCTGTTCTCACTGAACTAAGTCAAAGGTAAAACTCTTGTCTACTTTAAAATCTGTTGAACTATTATCCATTTGTAACATTAGGATACATTATCAGTAAAAGAGGCCCACAACATTTGATTGAGCCATTATATAAGACAAATAAAATTATATTTTCGGAACAAAGTCAGCCATAAGTTTGAAGCATCTCATGTTCGGTATCTAGTGCTTTTGGTCTGGTGTTTGTGCTACGTTCTATTTCGATCCTACATCGACGCTTGATTCATCTATTGCAAAGGGGAAGAATCTGATGGGATTTAAATGATGTCATGCGAGAAGTATCCTTTCATTTTCGTACATAAGGACATCAAGAAAATGTTATGACCAAATTTTGTTAAAATTTGTTTCTGAGATATAAGATTTCACATAAAAGAGCCGGTGTCACGTCCGTTGTCTAATTAGTACATCGATTCACATGCAAAGCTGCTGTACCATCTTTATTTTTAAATTTAATGATTCAAAAGTTTTTCGCTAAATAGTTATTGCGTTTATTTGCATATATTTGCAATAGCTAAAAAGTTAATTAAACTAATAAGTTAGTGTGTGATTTTTTCTGATTTCATCGATTTTAACACTTTAATAAAATATTTAATATATTTTAGCAGTTTGTAAGATACACTTTGTCAATTAATTATAGACCTATAATTAATATTTATTATATTTAAAACAAAAAAGGTTCAATATTTCATAGACTTAAAAAACAAGCAAAATATCCATTAATTCAAATATTTTGTTGTCTGTTAACTATTTACAAAATGCTTTTTCAAATAAAGCTATACTAATAGAAAACAAGTAAGAAAGGCCTAAGTTCGGGTGTAACCGAACCTTTTATACTCTCGCAATGTGCAAGGATCAGAGACGGGGATATGCTTTCAGGTGCTGGTACAACTTTATATTAAAAAATGTTCCGGAAGAATTCAACATTCATTATTCGACGAAATTGTCAATGGATTGCAATCATATTTGGTATCTTATTAGCTTATATTACAGGTCCTAGACTCATGTACTTTCATTGCTATATTTTGCTTCATGCCAGAGATATTTATATTCAAATCTGCCAAATTAACTAAAAAGTGATATATGCTATATAAACTCAACCAAAATGGTTTAATAAATATATTACATACATGAGAAAAGGAAATCATTATATTAGGAATAAGCGGCTTAATGATGACCATGATCTATACCGATTTCTTTCATATTTAGCGCGAAATCACATTGTGTTTAAGAAAACAAATCCACTTAATTTCATTAAAATATCACACACATTGATTAACATAAACGGTTTAAAGTCAGATGAAAAGTTGAGATTTAAATCGAGCATTTTTGGGATAGAGGAAGATCTGCACTGATCTCATTAACTCTTTTCATTATTCAAGTATATTAGGAAACATGTTTTCACGCAATTTGTGAGGGTAACTCATGCAGTGACGGACATATTCGGCATAAAGTCTGCTAGATTAAGGATAATTAGACTAAGGACTAAGGACTAGACTAATTATTAGACTAGGGATAATTCGTAGACCGATTTCACACATTTTTGGCAGTAATCTATGGTATATCCGGTATTACATGTTCACTTAATTTTGCTAAGATATGTTACATATTAACCGAAATATATGGTATAAAGTCTACAGGAAAGTTGAAAATCCCTATATTAGGTACATGACGGCTAGCGGAAGTGCTTACCCGAATTTATCCATTTTAAGCACATGGACACACTGGAATCAGAAAGAGACCCTCTCTAAATTTCAAAGACATAACTCATATATTGACCGTTATATATGGTATAAAGTCTACAGGAAGATTGAAAATCCTTATTTTAAGTATATGGGGGCTTGGAGAAGTATTTACCAAAATTTTCCCATTTTTGACACCAGACCACATCATTATCATAGAAATATAATCCTCTAATTTCTTTACGATGTCTTGCATATTTACCGTTCTATATAGTATGAAGTCTACCGGAAGGTTGGAAATCCGTATATTAGGTATATGGGGGCTAGGGAGTATTTATCCGATTTACACCATTTTTAATACCAGAGCACGATATTATCATAGAAAGATAATCCTCCAATTTCATTAAAATATCTTACAGATGAAAAGTCAGATAAAGGCACTGAGATCCTAATATTGGGTATCTGGTCTAATGGAAAGTTATTATCCGATTTCGTATATTTTTACGCATAAGATGACATATTCTGAAGGCACTATTTGTACAAAGTTTGATTTTGAAGTGAATGAATCAGATGAAACCTTAAATTGGGTTATATGAGAAGTAGGCGTGGTTTTTATCCGATTTCATCCATTTTCACAGCGTGACATTAGAATGTAATGTCATACACCAAATTTTGTTGACATCGGTTAAGGCGTTCTTGAGATACGGGAATTTTCCTAAAAGTGGGCGGTGCCAGGCCCATCATCAAAACTTTACAAGGATTCCTATGTAACCCTTTCGTATCATATTTTCTGCAAGATTTAATGTTTCTGACGTGATCCTTCAGCGAGTTACATAACTAAGACGTACTACTACGAGTAACATAACTTTTGTATGGGAGGTGGGCGTGGTTATAATCCGATTTTACTAATTTTCTCAGTATATGAAAAGATGTTAGGAAAACTTAGTCAGAGCAAGTATGATTGATATAGCTTTAACGGTTTTCGAGATATATATTATTCAGCCTATTGGGGGCAGGGCCATAGCCACTTTTACAATAATATTTGCAGATGCCACGCCCTACTAGGATCTTCTATACCAAATTACACGTTTATGTCTTTAGTTGCTGCTTAGTTATAGCACTTTATCTGTTTTCGATTAATGGAATTTTTTGGGCGTGGCAGATGTCCAATTACGCCGATATGCAATACCAAATGTCTTACGGTGACAAAGAACACGTGCACCAAGTTTGATCAAAATATCTTAATTTTTACTCAAGTTATCACTTGCATGGACGGACGGACGGTCACTCGGATTTCAACTCGTCTTTTCATCCTGATCATTTGTACGTATATATGTCTATATCTAACTCGTTAAGTTCCGGGTGTTACAAACAACCGTTAGGTGAACAAAACTAATATACTCTGTAGCAACATGTTGCGAGAGTATAAAAATAATGACGCAGGTCTTGCACAACAAAATTTTATGTTTTGGGTCATTATCCTGTACAGCTTCTATTTAAGTGTTCTTGAATAATAGGGATCAACAAACCGAAATTTAATAACGCTTCTAGTTTCTTATTTTTAAAATGTCTATGAAATCCTTCTTCGTCATAGTATTTAGAAGCGGACGCTGTTCAATATTCATTGCAGAGCAAAAGGTTTCTTCCTGGCTAATTTCGGGTGAGTATTTAAAGGTTTTTATAACCTTTATGATTAGCTCTTGTTATACGGTCTTCCCACATTCGTCGTACATTGCAGATACCAACTGCCTCAATTTTGTTTTTAGATTATTGTTAATATTTTAAAGTATTTCTGATTGGGCGCGTCTGTTAAGGTTTGATGGTCTGCCTTCTGGGTGCTTTAATTCTTAGCGGCTTTCTTTTCCAGGGCTGTTAATCATATTATAAATTATTTAGGTGATGTTTCTTTGTGGTAATTAAAATAAACCAACTACATGAGATTTTCCTTTATTTAATTCCCAAGCTTTTTAAGAATATAAGTTATTGATGATATGCACTGTACAGAATGAGAACAATTTCCTAATTGGTTTAATAGACAGTACAATATAAGAGTTAATGAACGCTTTGTTTGTTTTTTAAGATTATGTTTTAATTTTTGAAATTTTTTTGCCTTAAACATACTTACGAAACATTCATCCACTGTTGTATTAAAAAAGGCAACTGAAAATACTTATTTTTGTTGTTAAAATCTAAGTCTAAAATTGAATTTTCAAGCTGCTTTTCATTTTGCAAAGATTGACAAACTGTATGTAAATTAAAATTTTTAACGGCAGGGCTACGTTCACTTTAAAAAATGTTAAACCACATGTGCCCTTACTGTAAACAACTGCAAACAGTTTAAATTCTCCGATTTTGCCTATTTGAAAATCCAACATCGCACCGAGCGCACGGACATACTTCTCGAAATCATTTGCTCACTTCATTCTGATCATATTGACGTACAACTGTTGTCAATTAATTGGAAACAAAAGTTATGCCTTTGAATTTACGCGATTTGCTTCGATTACAGAAGAGATAACCGTACTTTTTCTATCTACAGTTATCTATGCCTACTTCAGCTATTTATTTGTAAATGTAGGTCTCAAAACCTGCACCGAGTGGAAATGGTTTAAAATTCAGTGGCTGTGATTTTGGCACGACAGCTATTTAATTAAGAAACCATTTATATATTGAGCCAAAGGTTGCTTTTGTTTTTAATATTTTGCAAACGTTTCTATAAGTTATAATTATTTTTGGTTATTAATTTATAATTAATTTATTATAAACTTTTTTGTGGGAATGGTTATAGATCATGAGTAGTGCCAAAGTTGTTCACCTGCTATACGGAAAGGAATTGTTGAACTGCGGAATGCTGGTATGATATATCAGGATGTTGCAACACAATTAAATTGCTCCAAAAACATGGCATCAGATGCACTCAATCATTTTTAAAAGTACCATACAACAGAAAATTTGCCTCGTAAAAAGAGGTCACACAAAACTTCATTCACTTCATCCAATCTACACGGATCGCCAAATTGTGCACATGTCGATACGCAATCCTTGAAAAAGTGGTGCCCACATCCAGAAGGAAATTTTGGATCAAGTTGGTTCAGGAATATCAAAACGCACTGTCGGTCGTCCTCCGATTGAGGCTGCTCTCCTTGGTCGCATTTCCTTGAAGAAACCATTAGTGAATTCAAGTTAAAGAAACGGAAAAGTCAACGGGTAGAAATCGCTTGACAACATATTGATCAGCAGCTCAACAAGTCATTGTTTGGGGATGCTTTTCATTGAGGAAATCCTCATCAGAGAAAGTATGTTGAGATAATGCGTGATGTGTTGGTACTAGGCAGAAGAAATATGACGGTAATTGAACTTATTAGCAGGATAATGATCCAGAGCATATAGCACGCCTTTCAAATCAATCTTTGACCGAAACTCAGTAATCGTTTTTGACTGGCCATCATCCAGTCCAGATCTAAATCCCATTAAGCATTTATGGAACGATGCCAAAAAAGTTGTAGCTCAACGAAACATCACCAATTTCGACATGATTTATGAAAAAGTTTAGGAAGCTTGGTATCCGATAGCTGTTGAAAGATGCAGGCATGTCATATCCTCAATGAAACGTCGGTGTGGTGCCGTATTTCAGCAAATTGGATCTCCGACTAAATACAAATTCTTGACAAAATCAAAATAATGTTTTGGAAATATTTTCTTAACTCTTTTCTTTATGTTTTTTTTAAAGAACAATTTTGAGGTTTTTGAAGATATTGTCTCAATAATAATATATCGTTATATCATTGTGGTAATTCTTTATTTTGTTAATATTTAAGTACCCCTAATTAATAAAATGTGTAAGTCAAAGCGATTTTTTAGATAATAATAATAACAAAACTACCATATTTGTTTCCAATTGGTTGACAACAGGTGTATACTACAAGCGCTGTAAGGTCTACGACCTGAACGAGACCTCGCAAGACAAACAAAAAATATTTATCCCCGGCTTAGGGTAATATATTCTTAGAACCTTAATAGAATACTGTCAAAATTTCGTGACTTTTCATCACAAATTATTGGTTTGAAAGTGGCTCTACCTCTGGTATTTTTGTTTACAATGAAAAAAAAAGTGAATTTCATGTTTTGATAAACGTTTTGCGAGTCAGTGGTTTGTTACGGTAAACCTGTTCAAGTATATTCAACGGTAATGTACTGGTTTACTAAATTGTTCGTATCCGAACAATCGCAACTGAAACATCCCGCTCAGATACATCACAAGAAGTAGGAGAGCTACATGTTGCGAGAGTATAAAAATAACAAAGTTTTAAAAAAAACTCACTCATATTTTCAAAAGTTTACACGGCTTTTATGATGTTGTTATAACGAATCAAGAGCTTGGTAAAATTTAAACTACTTATAGATATGTATAGACAGATATTCAGAGAGAAATTTAAAAGAACCGCCTCAAACAGAATAAGGAAATAACGGAACTAAGAGAATACAAAAAAAGTTATCGATAACCATAATAAACCATAGTGCTAATGCAACTGTTCGCCCTCTATTAATATTGAGATTAGCAAGGGACTTTATTTCCTTTTACTTCTATTCAATTGTTGTATTCATATATTTAGTAATTTAATTAACAAGGCAAAATTCATTGCATGAGCCCTTTTTTCGAATTTAAATGGTTAAAGGTTACCAACCTTTAATGGCAAAATGACACAGTCTGACAAAATGGCACACATCTTAGATTTGATTTAATTTACACGCTTAATTCCTGTGCGTTATATGTCTCAGTTGCTAAAGTTTATTCACTGCATTGACAATTTTAAACGATCTGGAAATTATTTACTATCAATTTCTAAGAAAGCAATGTTTACGCACAATTATTACAACTATAAATATTAGCACATCAATAGACTTTATTAATTAATTCATATTATAACAATATTTCACACAAAACAAGTTATGAAATTATTTGGAAAATACGTTTACATAATGTATTTATGGAACAATCAAAATTGGAATTTTGGTAGATTATATATTTGAAAACGTTCGTAATTAAATAAAGAGGGTATACAAAGTTTCTTTAAAGATATTCCATACATTCATATCCAAAATTCGCCGTATTCTGTAGCCGTCAAGCCCAGTTTGATCTGTCTGAATTTGACATTTCTGTATAATATAACAAGGAATGGCAGTACGACATATTGCATCAAAAAGGCGACAAGACGGACCAGCAGCCAATTCCCATGCCTAATGCTTATTTTGGTATAAGATTGTCCAACGCTTACCATAATCGCGGAAGTTACCATTTATAATAAGCGTGTAATATATATCATGTTTTAGACCTTAGGAACAACAGTTAGATAAACAAAATTCTGCAATATGTAACGAGTGTATGTTATAAAATACAACACACTCAAAACTCGATCCCACAAAAACTAACACATTTCGTCAGTAATTTTTGCGAAATGCAATGCGACAGCCTGCAACCTTTTTGTCTGATCTGTTCATGACCTTCCCAGCAACCAACTATCAGTTAAATCATATGCAATATGAATTAGCAATCAACAATTAACTCAAATAATTCACTGCCCATCTCTCCAGCACAAGAGGAAGTAAAGATTTTTCTATCTTCTGATAGCATTGTAAGATTGAACGAGTCAAAAGCTTTCGATGGGTTCTGCGCTACTTGGACTACTTTCACAAGGTGGTTAACCAGGTCATACCATCTCGTCATTAGATGTGAAAGGGGCGTTGTTAGGCGATATGACATTGGTCGGCATGTTTATTAACGTCAACATATTTATTTCTTAATGACATCTTGAACCTCTTAATTGGTGAATGTAAGCGGTATATTCTTTTGTCGTTTTGCGCAACCGTTGGACAATACGTCTTTTAGCCATGTCCACCGAATTGTGCAGCATAAAATCCAGATTAAAGTAACTCGAAGTAACGAGTTATTCATAGGGTTCGAGGAGACATGACCATCAATTGAATTTCAACCGGGTCATCGTCCTTCGCCGGACTGGATAAGGAGTTGACGGTTGCCCAGAGCACTTCAAGTACTCTATGGATTTCGTCCACCAGTTGTTCAATCTGCAAATTGAGATCCCTTATCTTTCATTTGATAAATCCGATGCTTCAACTGGGAATTTTGCGCAATAGAACCTGCGATAGTCTTGCGGAATTGACGCTCGCCAACAATTAAATCCGTAGCAATGCGTAAGTCGGCGGAAACGTTCTTAGTAAATTTTCTTTCCATAGAAATTAAGTAGAGGTATTTTTCAATTGAGATAATTATAGGCAGAGAGTTATCATTGGTCAGGTTATGTTATTTATCAGACTACCACTTGCAATCATAATATCAGACGAGCAATTACCATATTTCTGGAATGGCTTCGTTATTCATTCTGCATGTCGAATCGTCTCTTTATTCTGCCAGCTCTATCTCCCTACGATAATTTGATGATTCGGGTGATAGCAAATATTTCGTGCTCGCCATTTCCTGAATGGGTGGATATGCCCTATTCTAAGGTAGTATCCCTGCTGCCGATGTCAAGAAGACGATATTGCAGTCTGGTGCAATATGCATGCTAAGCCTCCTCCACTATCACGTTCACGATCCTTCGTATAAAGTTGAAACCTGCACAGCGCAAGAGATCTGAGCGGCGGTTTAACTTAGTTTATTGGACAGCAGCTTCCGATAAGCCTTCCTGGCTTATTAAATCAACTATCTCCTCGATCTTACTCGGGTGTCCGTTACAGTTAAATTAATTGAGCTCCTGAGGACCTTCGAGGTCCTTTGCTGGTTACTGTTGTTTTTGTTGTAGCGATTTCCAGACCCTGTTGGGTATAAGCGCAAGATTAACTGTCATCGACGTCAATTAACGCTAGGTCCAGGAAACGAGCTGCTTCGACGGGGTCGGATCATATGGAAAGGGGTGTTGAGTGAGATGGTTTCAAGGGGCTTGCAAAGAGGTGGTTAGAGCCATGTGGTGACTCGTTGCATGCTTGATATAAATTAGGTACGTCGGGGTCAATTTCGGATAAGTAGGAGTTCTACAGTATCCAGAACGAAGTTGCGAAAGGGTCACTCTAGTTTCACGCGGCAACATGAACTCTTGTTCTGAGATAGGTGGTGGTTGGACTCTAAGGACGCCACTCACTGGGAGGGAGTCAAGGAAGGTGTTAATAGCTTTACTGTGAATGGCGTTCAGTACTTGTCTTAAGTTAGTCGCGTCAACGGTCAGTAGAGTATTGTACCTCGTTGACGTATTGCAGAAATGTTTTCTTGATGCTCCTAGGAGGCGGTTCCGTTCCGAGCAGGTGATTACAGGGATGAGTTTGGCGAAAGCATTCTAGCAGGAACTTCTTGAAGAGGAGTGTGCTGTGTTCCTTGACCGGGAGCATACGGGCCTACTACTAATATGTAGATATTCGATAGAGGACATCAAGAGGCATCCTGTGATTGTCCGGAGTGCGGTATTCTGTCAAGTCTGGATCTTCTCCAATTCCGTTCTGCTGCATCCAGGCAACCATATAGGGGATGCGTAGTTTATGACTGGTCTGCCAATTTCCTAGAAAGGTGCCAGAAACGTTTCTTTGTCCTTGCCCCCCGTTTTCCCGGCTAGCGCCTTGATGATCTTGTTGCGGCTCTACCTTGATAATGATCGCAGTCGTATGCGGAGTGAAGGAGTAGACTGTCAAATGTAACACCCAATATTTTGGGGTTGTTCACAATCGATATTTTACTGTCACCGACAAATATCTTGAGGTCTTGTCTGTACTCCTTCGTCCAGTTAGTGAATATGGTTGCTGTAGATTTGGAAGGACATAATCTGAAGCCCCTCCCAGTGAAGAAGCGAGAAAGGCCGCGGAGATAGGGGTTCACTTTCAAACACATGTCATCGATTCCATTGCCTGACGTCAATATCATGCAATCGTCAGCCTATGAGGTAACGAAGAATCCCTCTGGTGGTTAAGGGAGTTTCGAAGTAAAGTAATTAAATCATAATGGAGAGAGAGCACCACCCTGCGGAACCCTCTGTTTAATTCCTCTTAGTTTAGAATTTGGACCTCGAAACAGTACGAACGAATGATGACCGCGATACTTCATGGTCCATCTCTCAGCCTTGGAGTGAGCGTAGTTTGTTCAATGACTTCTAGTAGCGTTGTGTGATTGACTGTGTGTTTTGATAAGTCCAACACTACTAGGATGGTTCTCTCACAAGGTGGTTTTTGACCGATCCGGCTATTGTAGCAGTTGTTTGTTACCCACCCATTGAAAATAACAGCGACTGTGCTATTTACACCGGCGTAGAGACGGTTGTCGTAGTGCTCAGTTGGCAGCATAGAATAGAATAGGATAATAATGAGATATGCACTGCGACCTGTGGTCTGTTGTGCCCTCCACTTTTTCACAAAGACAAAGATAGGTACAGCACTTTGATAAATTCTAAGATCTTGTTAGTCATCTTTTAAGCAATATGCTCCCTACTCAGATATGTGGATCTAGGGTTGGCAGCATGAGTCTCGTTCATGTGGATCTTAAGTCTACTCCACGATTGCATGAATTAAAATTAATATAGGTGCAATTTGGGTGGAGCCCTTAGACGCAAACGCAGCAATTTTAACGAAATCTGGTTATACGTTACTGGAATTGACCCATATATGATTTGACGAAAGGCTTTATATATTCATTTAACCCTGTTTAGATCGGTGAGTAGTAGATTAAGATTTTCCTTTTCTTAATCAATGGGTTCAGACTTTTGCAATGTATCACGCCAATTATGAGATGGATCAATATTCATATAAATTTTTTTACACGAAACAATGGATATGCAAGAAAAAAGTATATGGGGTGAATTGCTAAACGTAAATTTAACGTTGGTAGGTAAGCTGATAACATTGCATTATATTTCATCTGTAAAGAAGTAAATTACACAATAATTTATATATATAACATACATATTTTTTTTTACTATGGTTACATTCTTTTTCACTTTTGGTTTTATATAATCAGTTTTGATTTCGCCGATTGCCCACTCAAAGAATTTACACAGGCGAATTCACTCATATGCACCTCAGGAACACTGCTTTCATCTTTTGATACAAACCACTGTTTTTTATTCAATAAGAATAAGAACATCAAAAATGGCAAATGGATGAGAGAAAAACGAAATAACACCCGAGAAGTGTTACTATCCGACTTTTTATAAAATTTGTAGGCTGAAAGTAATTATTTAATTAATTATTATCTAATAATTATGTCTAAATAATTTACATATTTTATAACATGGATATTAGTGCCATTATTTATGGATATTAGTTAGAAATCTAAGCTCTTGTTTATTGACACGATTTTAATTATTTTGGTAATCAGAAAAGCGCAAATAACATCACAGTTTTCATTACATAAAGATTTGCTAAAACGTAATTGTAAAATATTTAAATTTTCATTAAACATAATTTTTCGATCATATTCATAAATAATAAGTGTAAAAATTAATTCGATAATTTGATTACGACAGAGACACAACATTAAGACAACATATATTGAAATAGACTGCGATGCACTAAATATCTCTGTTAATTTTTTGGGGCAAAAAATACCGCGAAAGTTTCTAGGGACTCAAGACCACGATATTTTGCAATTTTATGAGCAGTTTCTATTTAACTTTTTCTTTTAATTTTATGAGAGCTTTATTCCAAAAACACATAATGGTATAGAAAAATATTATTACACATAGTGTAGAAACCTATCACTTAAAAAAAAAATTTTTTTAATAACTTACCCAAATAGCAGAAGTAAGTGTTCAAAGGAAATGATTCCAAAACAAACCAATATGAGGTTAAATTTAAAACAGGCGCAGATGCAGATAACAATGCAATTGCTATAGTATACTTCAAAGCTGTTTTTCGGCAAAGCGCAGGATTTGTCACAGACATCATACGATATCCAGCTCGGGAATAATCAGGTCTTAGATTCCATGATAATGCATTAAAGTGAGGAAACTGCCAAGCAAAGAGTATTCCTGCTAATACAAATGCTGATACGTCGAGGTTTCCAGTGCACCCAGACCATCCCATCATTGGAGGTATGGCACCCACAAGCGATCCAATCCATGTATTTAAAATACTTATTCTTTTTAAAGGTGTGTACACAGTTGTGTACAAAAACAGGTTTGAAGCACCTAAAGCTGCAGTTAACCCATTCACTCCAAAATAAAGCAAACTCAACCCTGCTGTTGCTGATAATATAGCAAATTCAATTGAATGGAGAGGTGTTAACTGTCCTGTGACCAAAACACGATTTTTAGTTCTAGACATTTGTGAGTCAAATGGTACCTCATGATATTGGTTTATTGCATTAGCGGCAGCAGAAACTAAACCCGTACCTAAAGCGCATGACAGAAATGTGCAGAAATCAAAAGGAGCCGGGGCCATTGCATATCCGGTCATCGTCGTTATGACTACAAGAGCTAAATTGTTTATGGAGATATTTATTATCGTAGCTATTATAAAATATGCATATACATACATGTCAAACGGAATTTCGACAATTTTTTAATGTAGTTCGTCATGTTTTTTAACTTGGCATTTGGACTGCGGTGCCATAAATTACCAATGTCCTTTCCAGCTACGTTTTGTTGAAAATCTTTAATTACATCGTTACATTTTTCGTCGAGGGATGGTACTGTTGTAACAGGTATCAGTACGCCTGTGCATTTTCTTTCTGCATTACTACAATTCGACGCATGACACATAGGAATATATCTAGTGAACTTAATGATAGGTTAGTTTGTACATCTCATTAACACATATAATACTTTTTGAGTTTTTATATAACACCTCTGATGGTATCTCCAAAGGAGTAACATATTTATATTTATATTAGCTTGTGTGCCTTCAAAATACCATCCCGAAACTTTTCGTTTAGTAACAAATCCAAAGATTAATATGATACGAAACTCTTTATTTCGTGATAGAGCTGTCAAAATCCATATTTTTTGTAATTCCTACCAATAATGCCACTGCCGAAAATAATAGATTGGGTATTTTCAAAATACCTTTAGGATATTTTGAAATTTCGATATTTCGGTCCTCCAGTGGGCCTATATCATAAAAATTCAACTTTAGATACGTACGTACATATTATAAATAAGTCTAGATGAATACGTAGAAAAATAACTCAAAAAATTCAAAATTCATATATAGCATTTAATAGTATATACAAAAAAAAATAATAACTAAGAAACAATTAGGCATAACAAAAATAAAATCTTATGAGAAATGTACTAAATAAAAGTATTTCTCGTTTATAGCAAAGAATAGTTAAAAACCTTTAGTTGTTCCACACCCTCTATAATCTGTGTTGCTCCTTGAAATTTTCTTTCACACTGATTTTCTCAATTACTTTTAGCGGGTTTATTTCTGGCATCCCGACGTTTTTGATATCAGCTGTTCAAAATTCCCTGAAATCCCTCGCTACCAACTTAAAGTGGTGACGTGTTTGAGAACAAAATGCGAGAATTTACATAAAAATCTTCGACAAATCTTCATGTAATAAATAATATCCTAGTGGGGCGCCTCGACAGGCAATACATGTTGTCTAAATAAATTTAAAGCCGTTTATATTGCCAAAGTAAACTGCATATTGTTTATTTTTGGCAATTGCTGTCGAAATATTTTTTATGATATCTATTGTTGACAATAATCTGTCATTTTGGTGTTTTGACAGCTTTGTTTTCATTTCTAAAAAATATCGGGAACGGCAACATGTGGCAAAATCTAAAAATGCGTTAAATGCAATGGTTAGCACAAAATTATCGAGTGCCAAAAACCGATTTCCGAAAAACTAAAATGCTGTAACTGTGGCAAGTACACACAACCAGTACAAAGTAATCAGTACACACAATATTCAAAAAATATTACACTAAAAACAATAGACCAACCTCTGTCAATTACTGGAATATATTGTCCGCCGAGATACAAAATTCTCTTGGTGAATATAAAAATTTTTTCAGTATACACACAAATTTATTATGGGTGGCGACTTTGATGCGAAGCATGTCTACTGGGGATCGCGCCTACCGACAATCAAGGGCGAGATTTATTTATTGCAGGCGGCTCAAGAAACAGGATGTTAGTTTGTATCGACCGGATCACCAACTTACTGGCCAGCGGATACTAACAAAATACCTGATGTAATAGACTTCTTTATTACTAAGAAAGTATCTCGAAATTTCATCGAAATAGAAAGTGGGCTAGATCCAAGCTCTAGTCACTCCCCAATATATTTAACCCTAACTGAGAGAGTCATTAAAAAGGAACTAAATTTAAAGCTTCAGAACCAAAATACGGACTGGACTTCGTTCAAACAAATACTTCAGATTAAATAAAATGTCCAAAATCACAACAATCGAACAACTAGAGCTAGAAGTTGAAAGATTTACAAAATAAATTCAACAAGCTGCTTGAGATAATACACCGGAGATGAAACGGAAAATTACAGATTTAAATTTTCCTACAGAAATAAAAATTCTCTGAACCAGAAGAAGAAAGTTACGACGGAAATGGCAACAAACACTCACCATTTGACAAAACCAACCATAATAGAGCAACAGCTTAAAAAGAGAAATCATTCATATTAAGAATGAGTCAATTCATAAATCTTTATCTCAACTATTGGCTGACAAAAAAGATGATTACTCGCTCTGGAAAAGTACCAAATATCTTAATCCAACATGCTACGTAGCGCCATTAAAAATTAACAAATTGAAATTAAAAATGGGCTAGAAGTGATTGTGATAAAGCTAATATATTCGCAAAACACCTAGTTGCAACTTTTCGTCCAAATGAGAGTAGTGAAATTGCGTTCCTCAGTAGTTTTCAACCAGATTATGCAACAATCCCAGATATCACCATTTGTGAACTTAAAAATTAAATTAAAAAGCTTAAACTTAAGAAAGTATCAGGATTCGATTTAATTACAGCTGAAGTGTTAAGGCAGTTAACATACAAAAGTTTACTAAAGCTCACCTATCTTTTCAATTCATCAATCCGTCTTACAAAATTTCCAAGTCTTTGGTAAGTTGCCGAAGTTGTCATGGTACCTACCTATACAACCTATCATCGATGAAAAGCAGTTAATCCCATCACATCAGTTCGCCTTCAAAAACAAACATTCAACAATAGAGCAAATTCATAGAATAACATCTAAAATAGAAAAAAATCTCTGGAGGAGGGAAAAGTGTGCTCAGCGGTATTCCTTGACGTTGCGGAGGCGTTCGACTAGGTGTGGCACGAAGACCTCATGCAAGAACTAAAATTATGTCTTCCGATTGAGTATTGTGCCCTTCTATAATCGTACATCACCTTAAGATTTTTCCGTGTAAAACAAAGGAATGAATTCTTCAAACTAAAAGAAATTGAAGCAGGCGTACCGCAAGGAAGTATTTTAGATCCGCTTTTGTATATTCTGTATACAAGAGACTTACCACTATCACCAAACAGCATAACAGGTACTTTTGCTGATGACACAGCAATACCATATGTCGAAAAAACAGCAGAAAAGGCTGCGCTGAATCTGCAGCATACAATAAACTCCGTAGTTAATTGGATTATGAAATGGAGAATAAAACTTAACAGTAGCAAGTCGGTTCATGTTAATTTTACCAACAAAAGAATCAATTATCAACCTACAGGTCTTTTTGATATCTGCGTACCATATGCCGATACAGTCAAATATCTAGGCATTACGCTCGATGTTAAATTACGCTGGAAAGAGCATATTAAGATAAAAAGAATTGAACTTAACCTGAAATTGTAAAAAAGGGAGTGGCTAATTGGACGAAGGTTAAATTTGTCATAACAAATTACTTTTATACACCCAAGTTATCAAGCCGGTATGGTCATATGGTGCCCAACTGTGAGGTTGCGCCAATCACAGAAGCATAAATATTATTCAACGTATGAGGTGCTAAGAGGCATAGGTAACGCTCCCTGGTACATCAGAAACGCTTGTAAAGAAACGCTGAAATAAAAATCCAGGCAGAGGCCCACTATAAAAGACTTAATGAACATGTGAATGAATAGGCGAGAAACATGTGTTTTTAGCCGCTTATGTTGGAAAAAAACCACATAATTTAATTGGTAGTTAGAATACAAAGAAATTACGAATTTCTGTGTTAACTTTGTAAGTTATTAAAATCAAACTGCCTCTTAGTTTATAGAACTAGTTGTAGTGCTGTCAAACATTGTTATTGTTTCAAAAATGTTTAAGCGTTTAAATGTAATAAAAAAAAATTAATGGGTAATCTAAATAACTTAATCAGTCTTTCAATGTTTAGTGCTGAGTTTAAAATATATCACCAGGAAGCACATAAGAGTAATATCCACACATAGATCGAGCAGCTACTATTGTTGAAATTATAGATCAGCAACTGCCGGTGTTATTAAGACGACAGAATTCACCGGAAGAATTCGGCATTGTGGCCGCTCAGGTGATTGCTCTAGAACATGCCAGGAGTTTAGGTGACCTAGATAAGGTACCGTATATAGTAAAACCAACATGTGAATTTTCCGGCAACCTATCAGAACTTAGTTCGTGGAAAACGGGAGTAGATTGTATCTTAAAATCGTATATTGTTCATCAGGATACACCTAAATACTATGACATCTTAGATACCATACGCAATAAAATAATAAGGCATACGGATATGGCATTGGAATCTTATAATACCTCCTTTAATTGATCAGACATTTCCAAGTGTCTGACAGATTATCAGGCATTTATCTCACATTTTGAATAAAATTAGTTGTATCGAATAAGGTAGAGAAGCGGAAAAATTAATGACAAAAACGCACGGAGACAAAGCTCTAGATATTTTTGTTCGAGGGTCGCGGGGTGACTTGCGCATTTGTGTTTGAAATTAGAGAATCAAATTTTTCTTGCAAATCACGCTGCAAAAAAAGGCCAAACAAGCGACTACAGGAACCAAAATTCCAAACTTATAGCTGCTGCAGTCCATATTTAATTTATAAATATACAAAAATCTCCAGTCCCACCAAGACTACCAATACCATCAATACGGACAAGAACCACCAATCGTACAACCAAAGACAAAAAAAATTCCCCCGTCCAAAACCTATGGACGTGGACCCTGAAGTACAAACGAAATAAACCGACCTCACTTCGAAGTTGGTAAAGGGTCATCGGGACCAATGCCAGATGGTTATAAGTGACAAACAAATTTTAACATACGAACTTATAAAAAGGAAACCAAAATACGAGCCGCTGAAATATACGCTAAATGGCAGAATACGAACAGGCAATCACAGACTATGAAAACTATAATAACCTCGAAAAGAATCTAGACGAATGCATGGAACAAATAGATGAAGTCGACTTCGACGACTGTACTGATAATCCCATTTTAAATTTTTTAGAATAATCAGTTCTTGCTTCCATTTTTTGTATTCGAGATGGGGAATGGAAAGTTTATAAAAATTTTAATAGATATGGCATGAAATAGGAATTATATCCAATCAAAAATTCATAAAAAACCCAATTCCAAACCAAAAACTATTCAACACATTTCGGTAGGAGGCAGCACATAAGTTACACACCGTAAAGAAGCATATCCCTTTAACATTTATGACTTTGAAATAAAGCTCTTCCTGTTATCCACGCACTGTTAGTTTTTGATGCCAACTCAGGCAATGATATTCAATACATTTCAAGTACAAGTACATTCCATTGTTTCTACACAGCACAACACTGAATGCTCTAGTCCCGATTCTATATCTAACATTGGAGTTCCGACAAACGTATCTAATCTGAGATATACCGACCAGAATACACTTTAGATGAACTAAGAGTATACTTAAAAAATACCTTAACCCTTCAGTAACAAACTGAATTTATACGACCGAAGATTTAATGGAAAATATTATAGAAGCCATCTTAGAAACATTACTATACTATTCTCACAATCAAGGGCCGACTAAAGAAACGTAACAAGAGGAAGAAGTTCTGAAGATCGGCACAGAGTCCTTTAGAAAACACAAATCAACTATCAGAAAAGTTATATTTCTCAAGAATAAATCAAAAAATTATAAACAAAGGCAATTCAAAGTCTGTAAAGAATCTAAATACGACAGACACCCTCCAGATCTTAAAAAACTCCAATCCCAGAATACCCTGGTCATGTACTGCATATTCACGTCTACTCAACATCTACTGAGGGTAATCGACAAATTTTCTAAATTGGCTCAAGCTCGAATTATTGAATCAAAAGCGACAGAAGATGTTAGAACCCCTAAGCATATTGTCATGGACAACGACAATTCTTTTAACTCACAGTCAATAAAATTCATGTTAGAGTAACAGGGTTTGGAAATCTATTCTGCACCACGATACAAAAATACTGTCAACGGACAGATACAAGGTTTTCACTTAACATTGTCAGAAATAATGAAATTTTTCAAGAAAAAACCCGCTCATCGAGATTTCAAAGAGCTTTTAGACATCGTAAAATGCGAATATAATTACGAATTTTTCGGTAACGAAGAACTGATCATTAGAGGTCTTTTACGGCAGGAATGTAACAACAGATCCATATCAGATATGAAAAAGCTAGACAGGAAAACATTGCCAGACTTAGAATAAAGCGAGATGCAGACTTATGAAAACAAAGCAAAAAACGGGAAAATATAAGTAGTTATAAGTAGTGGCAGGTGGTATTTGTGAAAGTAAATACTAGGTTAGGAACGAAGCTGTCCTCAAGATTTAGAAAAGAAGTATTTAAGGAAAACAAAAAACACTACTACTATAAAAGTACTATAACAGAATCAGGAAAACCAATCCATGAAATTCACATCAAAACTTAACACTTACAGACTATTATTATGGAATATTACCGGCATTATACATTCCATAAAAAACCCAAAGTCGGATCCTTAAATTGTATAGTGTCAGGCTAGATTAATGAACAATTGCACAACACAACGAATAAATAAACTCACATCCATATCAAACAGTACACACAAATTTTATATAGGAAAGCAGTTCAGTTAGTATCGTGACAGACATCAGTTACATCATCAGATCATATGATTAAAGGAGGAAACAGTTAGTATAAATAAGCAACGGTTAAATATTGTAAAAACACTTTTATTAAACAAAGATGAGTTATTTGAAATAGAGAGTAGAAGTTTTATGATTTTACAATTCTGGGTAACATAACTGCACTACTTTACATTGTCAAAATGTCAAACATAGAAGAACCAGAATACCAAGGCATTCTTGTAATGGCAACAGTCAACAAATAAGGAAGGGCTAAGTTCGAGAGTAACCGAAAATGTTACTCTTTCTCAATTTTCAAAGATCAAAGCCGGGGGCTTATTTTCAGGTGTTGACAAAACTTCATGTTAAAAATGTACCGTAAGAATTCAAAATTCATTGTTCGAAGAAAATGCGATTAGATTATAATCATATTTGGTATCTTATGAACTTATATTTGATTCGTAGACTCACTTAGTTTCATTACTACATTTTGCGTGGTGTTCGAAATATTAGTGTTAAAATCCAATCCCAATTAATTCAAATGATATATGTAATATAAAGTCAACGAAAAGGGCTGAATTTAATATATTAGGGAAATTAGGCAAAGGTAAACCAGAGAATCGGAAATCATCATATTAAGGATATGAGTCTTAGGCCTGTACCAAATTAGAGTTTTATATCTTAATTGAGAGCTCAGTTAGAGCACTTTATAGATTTTCGTTTAATGGCATTTTGTGGGGGTGACAATTGTCCGATTCCGCTCATCTGCCATACAAACCTCCTCAGAGTTCCAAGAAACGTGCGTACAAAATTTTATCAAGATATCTAAATTTTTACTCAAGTTGTCGCTTGCACGGATAGACAGTCACCCGGAATTCAACCGCCTCATCATACTGATCATTTATATATGTATATATAATCCCTATCGATTAGTTTGAGGTGTTACAAATGACCGTTATGTGAACAAAACTATTATACTATGTTGCATCATGTTGGGAGAGTATAAAAATAATACGATTGTATGCTTAAACTGAAACGAAATATTCGTGCACAGAGATCTCAAATATGGCATTCCAGAAAATTGTAAAACATTAGTAAAGATATGCGTAAAGTATGCGATAAGAATAGAATTATTAACATAAATAATTCAGATTGTATTCCTAAGCTGGTTAAAGGAGAAGAATTATTGTGCAGTTTTAGAAATCCTGGCCACGTAACAGGGATAGAGGAAATCGATTACGGGATCACACTACTAAACGACTGCAAAGGTAACGTAATCTAGAATGACCCAGAACTATTTAGAAGGATGACCAGATGCTTATCAACAACAGACAGTTCAACAATTTAGAACCAACTGTTGTGAAACCAGGAGTTCTTCTTGTGCAGTTTACACCTAATTATTTACTGAACGATTGAGGATCTTAGTCCTGAGAATCCTGGAGATGTTGCATCTAAACAACTCAAGAAGATTTGCAAGCACATTCAATGGTCACTTCAAACACCATCACTTTAATAACTTTCTTTCTCATAGCTCTAATTCTTATCTTGGGGCTCTCACAGTCAAAGGCAGAATGGTACAATAATGCAGCTAGGGCTTACGTCGGCAATGGAAGGAAATGTCACCCCAATCGTCGCACCACCAAACTGCGAACAATCAACATCGGAGATGCAAAATCTGCTACCTCAGTTCTATAACATTCCCTACGTCTAGAGACCGCTCAAGGACAAAGATAAATTGGTGAGAAAAGAGTTAGCAACGATAATATTGCCAAAATGCAATCCCATCGTCTGCCCAATTTCCTGTTGGACACCGAAATTGCCTAAACCCAGCCAATAACCATTAAAACAAAGGACAAAAAGTCCAAACATTCCAAGAATATTGACAAGCACAACACAATAATCAATAACGTCAGGTAAATCACTCAGCTAGATTTTGAATAATAAGTTAGTTACCAATTGGGTTTGTTCAACAACGGTTTTTTTTAACAGAGTATAATATTAGAGTTTTGTTCACCTAACTGTTGTTAGTAACACCTGAAACTCATTGAGATAGATACAGAGTTATATATACATATATAAATGATCAGATCAGATGATCAAAGTCAATCTCCGTTGCCAATTGCCAAGTGCAGCGAAAAAAAGGAATATGTAACTTCGTGAGCATAAACCTGCTCAATTAACTACATGGATCCAGTGGTCGGCATTTCCTAGCACAATTGTGGTAGCTTACCTCACACGTACACTTACGATCCATCGTTTAGTCGTTGTTGAGACACCCATTTTATAGTGGAAGTAGCGAAACTATTAGCTGTTAAAATGGAGAACTGTTAAGGCTATTTGAGTTTGAGTTTTTTTCGGTACCCAAGATGTCCAAGTTTTTTTCGGAAAATGGTTTGTGTGGAAAAATGTGGAAAATTCGTTGCATTCTGCTTTTTTCTCTAAATTTAATAAAAAAAAAATTTAAAACATATAATATTTTTGAGATATATACGAGATGAGTTGCTCCGAATAAGTTGATCAAGGCAAATCATATTATTGTACATTAGCTTCGCCAGCAGAAGGCTAAAATTCAACAAGGTAAGAATTTTAGTAATAAGTTATGAAATCTAGGAACCTTTTATATTTTAGATATGACAACTACTTGTGTACACCCTATTGGGTCTACATCTTATTCGTGTTACAGTATACCATTTATAGTGAATTTTATAGTGAAGCCACATTTTAAAGTTATTTTGACTTTTGTTTCTAGTAGCTTATTGAGCGACGCCTTTCTGCATTTTATTCCATATTCCACTCAACCTCATAGTCATAATATACATCACTCTAATAAGAAGCTCATAGACATAGTCGTAGTCACTATCATCACATGAACAAGGGCATTATATGAGGGTTGATCTATGGGTGTTGGCTGGTATTATAGCAAATACATACGGAATTGTAAATATTTTAAAAGGTGTGGAGCATGGACAGAAGTATAGTCAGGCACAAACAAAAGAACCAAATCCGAAAGATAATTGGCTTGCACGACGTCTCCTTGTGCAGCATCATTTAATTCTATCACCTGCTTAACTAATATATAAAAAATTATTTATTTTATTACATTTTAATAATTTTATTTGCAGACTTACATACATTTTGTGCATTTTCCACATCAACATGAGATATGCAACTGGGCATGCATTTAAAAACGAAATGTATTAAGTGCTAAAACATAAAATGAAAGTAAAATTTGTGACTCAAATAATTTATACTTAAATTAAATAAAATTTTAGCTCTATAATTATGTCTACATATGTATACCTTAGAATGATAAATTTGATTTTATTGTTCAAATGAATTTTTATCACTTGTAATATCAAATACTGCTACAATAGTTTTTTCTTCTGGTCCTCTCATTGTAAAATCTCTTAAAATTTGAAGTTTATACATGAATAAGTTAAATAAAACGCTTCAAAAATAAATTTCGTATATTTATCTCCATCGAGATGATATAATTTAATTATTTGTTAATACTAAAAAAAATTCTTTTAATACTAATTTTGCAAACAGCTATAAGCAAAATTAGGGCGTTTTTGATTCTGTGCAACCCATTTTTATGAGTGAGCTACTGCCACCCTAATTCACCACTGGCTGCCATGTTTGTTTTTCCGCTACTTCCGTATTCTATGGAGGCAACATCGAAATAACATGGGGTATGGATGTACCGCAATGGCAAATGTGCTCTGCGGGAAATTATTTATGATTTGAATGCTTTTTGGAGACATGTATTACATTTTAATGTCGAATACATTTCTTAGTGAAATGAAAAAAGAAGCACGAAAATGATTGTCTCAATGATGATCCAAAAAGTAGGTGTACGGAGTTCTCATTGAATATTTTTACTTTCGTGCTCACCTATGCAGTGACGGTTCCTCCCCTGCCGACCGCAGACATATGTAGATAATATGCTGCGAAACTATTTGATTCGAGAGTGTTGCCACAATTTACTTTCTTTATAACATTTAACACTGGTGTCAATAAGGGAAAAAATAACTTTTGAAAATTTCATTGTTCTTTCATTGGTTATTTTTCTGTTTCGGTTAAGTATATATAATCAACAATAGATTTAGAAGCATGATATCCTTTATTAGTTCCTTTTATAGACATATACTTTAATCACGAGGTGTTTTCTGGGGTTGAATAGCAGCCATTTGCATATGATGAAGTAGTTAATACTAGAAAAATTTATTTATTAAATAACCAAGACTATATAAAATAATTTCTTGAATAACCGAAAATTATTTACATAGGGTATCTTTCATTGAAAGAAAATAAAAATTTCACTGTGAGTTAAATTTTTTGCTAAAAAAGGTTATGAATAACCACTCGTTCCTCAACTGGTGAATACTCTTTTATGAAATGCAGCTCCACTGCTGAGATTACTCCGCGGTGAGTTTTCTCTTGGCTGTATTAGTAAAAGTAAACAACCTGTTTTTTTTAAATCATTTCCATTTTTATACTCTCGCAACCTTTGCTAGTGAGTATATTAGTTTTCTTCATCTAACACCAAGAAATAATCCACTTAGGTATAGACATATATATATATATATATATCAGGATCATATAGATCAGGATGAAAAGCCGAGTTGAAATCCGAGGGACTATCTGTCCGTCCATCCGTCCCTGCAAGCGATAACTTGAGTAAAAATTAAGATATTTTGATGAAACTTGGTACAAGTATTCTTACACTTACACTTGTCACTGTAAGATGGTTGGTATTGCAGATGGACGTAATTGGAAGATATAATAATGATAATAATGTGATCTGGTGTCGAAAATGGAAGACATCCACCAAATACTTCCCCTAGCCAACATATACCTAATATAAGGATTTTTAACTTTCCGTTAGACTTTATACCATATATAACGTTAAATGCGTGAGAAATCATAATCAAATCGGAGGGTTATCTTTTAATGATAATAGTGTGATGTGGTGTCGAAAATGGAAGAAATCGGGTAAATACTTCCCCTAGCCAATATATAATTAATATACGGATTTTCAACCTTCCGGTAGACTTAATACCATATATAACCGTGAAATCTTTGAGATATTGTAATGAATTTTGAGGGTTATCTTTGCATGATAATAGTGTGATGTGGTGAAAAAAAACGAGAAAATCTGGAAGAGACTTTTCCCACCCCGTATACCTAATATACAGATTTTTAACCTTCCGGTAGACTTTATACCATATATAACGTAAAATGCATGAGAAATCGTAATCAAATCGGAGGGTTATCTTTTAATGATAATATTGTGATGTGGTGTCGAAAATGGAAGAAATCCACCAAATACTTCCCCTAGCCAATATATAATTAATATACGGATTTTCAACCTTACGGTACCCTTTATACCATATATAACGGTGAAATCTTTAAGATATTGTAATGAATTTTGGGGGTTATCTTTGCATGATAATAGTGTGATGTGGTGTCGAAAATTGAATAAATCGGGCAAATACTTCCTCTAGCCAACATATACCTAAGATAAGGATTTTCAACCTTCCGGTAGACTTAATACCATACCGCTATATAACGGTGAAGTCTTTAAGATATTGCAATGAATTTTGAGGGTTATCTTTCCATGATAATAGTGTGATGTGGTGACAAAAAAGGAGAAAATCAGGAAGAGACGTTTCCAACCCCGTACACCTAATATATAGATTTTTAACCTTCCGGTAGACTTTATACCATATATAACGTTAAATGCGTGAGAAGTCATAATCAAAATGGAGGGTTATCTTTTAATGATAATAGTGTGATGTGGTGTCGAAAGTGGAAGAAATCCACCAAATACTTCCCCTAGCCAATATATAATTAATATACGGATTTTCAACCTTCCGGTAGACTTAATACCATATGTAACGGTGAAATCTTTAAGATATTGTATGAATTTTGAGGGTTATCTGTGCATGATAATAGTGTGATGTGGTAAAAAAAAACGAGAAAATCGGGAAGAGACTTTTCCCACCCCGTATACCTAATATACTGATCTTTAACCTTCCGGTAGACTTTATACCATATATAACGTTAAATGCGTGAGAAATCATAATCAAAATGGAGGGTTATCTTTTAATGATAATAGTGTGATGTGGTGTCGAAAATGGAAGAAATCGGGTAAATACTTCCAATAGCCAATATATAATTAATATACGGATTTTCAACCTTCCGGTACTCTTCATACCATATATAACGGTGAAATCTTTAAGATATTGTAGTGAATTTTGAGGGTTATCTTTCCATGATAATAGTGTGATGTGGTGAAAAAAAAACGGGAAAATCGGGAAGAGACTTTTCCCACCCCGTATATCTAATATACAGATTTTTAACCTTCCGGTAGAATTTATACCATATATAACGGTGAAATATTTAAGATATTGTAATGAATTTTGAGGGTTATCTTTGCATGATAATAGTGTGATGTGGTGTCGAAAATGGAATCAATCGGGCAAATAATTCCTCTAGCCAACATATACCTAATATACGGATTTTCAACCTTCCGGTACTCTTTATACCATATGTAACGTTAATTGCGTAAGAAATTGTAATCAAAATGGAGGGTTATCTTTTAATGATAATAGTGTGATGTGGTGTCGAAAATGAAAGAAATCCACCAAATACTTCCCCTAGCCAATATATAATTAATATACGGATTTTCAACCTTCCGGTACTCTTTATACCATATATAACGGTGAAATCTTTAAGATATTGTAATGAATTTTGAGGGTTATCTTTCCATGATAATAGTGTGATCTGGTGACAAAAAAGGAGAAAATCGGGAAGAGACTTTTCCCACCCCGTATACCTAATATACAGATTTTTAACCTTCCGGTAGACTTTATACCATATATAACGGTGAAATCTTTAAGATATTGTAATGAATTTTGAGGGTTATCTTTCTATGATAATAGTGTGATGTGGTGTCGAAAATGGAATAAATCGAGCAAATACTTCCCTTAGCCAACATATACCTAATATAAGAATTTTCAACCTGCCGGTACTCTTTATATCATATGTAACGGTGAAATCTTTAAGATATTGCAACGAATTTTGAAAGTTATCTTTCCATGATAACAGTGTGATGTGGTGAAAAAAAACGAGAAAATCGGGAAGAGACTTTTCCCACCCCGTATACCTAATATACTGATCTTTAACCTTCCGGTAGACTTTATACCATATATAACGTTAAATGCGTGAGAAGTCATAATCAAAATGGAGGGTTATCTTTTAATGATAATAGTGTGATGTGGTGTCGAAAATGGAAGAAATCGGGCAAATACTTCCCCTAGCCAATATATAATTAATATACGGATTTTCAACCTTCCGGTACTCTTTATACCATATGTAACGGTGAAATCTTTAAGATATTGTAATGAATTTTGAGGGTTATCTTTCCATGATAATAGTGTGATGTGGTGAAAAAAAACGAGAAAATCGGGAAGAGACTTTTCCCACCCCGTATACCTAATATACAGATTTTTAACCTTCCGGTAGACTTTATACCATATATAACGGTGAAATGCGTGAGAAGTCATAATCAAAATGGAGGGTTATCTTTTAATGATAATAGTGTGATGTGGTGTCGAAAATTGAATAAATCGGGCAAATACTTCCTCTAGCCAACATATACCTAAGATAAGGATTTTCAACCTTCGGGTAGACTTAATACCATATATAACGTTAATTGCGTGAGAAATCATAATCAAATCGGAGGGTTATCTTTTAATGATAATAGTGTGATGTGGTGTCGAAAATGGAAGAAATCGGGCAAATACTTCCCCTAGCCAATATATAATTAATATACGGATTTTCAACCTTCCGGTACTCTTTATACCATATGTAACGGTGAAATCTTTAAGATATTGTAATGAATTTTGAGGGTTAACTTTCCATGATAATAGTGTGATGTGGTAAAAAAAATACGAGAAAATCGGGAAGAGACTTTTCCCACCCCGTATACCTAATATACAGATTTTTAACCTTCCGGTAGACTTTATACCATATATAACGCTAAATGCGTGAGAAGTCATAATCAAAATGGAAGGTTATCTTTTAATGGTAATAGTGTGATGTGGTGTCGAAAATGGAATAAATCGGGCAAATACTTCCTCTAGCCAACATATGCCTAATATACGGATTTTCAACCTCCCGGTACTCTTTATATCATATATAACGGTGAAATCTTTAAGATATTGTAATGAATTTTGAGGGTTATCTTTCCATGATAATAGTGTGATCTGGTGACAAAAAAGGAGAGAATCGGGCAAATACTTTTCCTAGCCCGTATACTAATATACGGATTTCCAACCCTCCCGTAGACTTTATATCATATGTAACGGTGAAATATTTAAGATATTGCAATGAATTTTGAGGGTTATCTTTCCATGATAATTGTGTGATGTGGTGAAAAAAAAAAACGAGAAAATCGGGAAGAGACTTTTCCCACTCCGTATACCTAATATACAGATTTTTAACCTTCCGGTACTCTATATACCATATGTAACGGTGAAATCTTTAAGATATTGTAATGAATTTTGAGGGTTATCTTTCCATGATAATAGTGTGATGTGGTGAAAAAAAACGAGAAAATCGGGAAGAGACTTTTCCCACCCCGTATACCTAATATACAGATTTTCAACCTTCCGGTAGACTTTGTACCATATATAACGTTAAATGCGTGAGAAGTCATAATCAAAATGGAGGGTTATCTTTTAATGATAATAGTGCGATGTGGTGTCGAAAATGGTAGAAATCGGGCAAATACTTAACCTAGCCAATATATAATTAATATACGGATTTTCAACCTTCCGGTACTCTTTATACCATATATAACGGTGAAATCTTTAAGATATTGTAAGGAATTTTGAGGGTTATCTTTCCATGATAACAGTGTGATGTGGTGAAAAAAAACGAGAAAATCGGGAAGAGACTTTTCCCACCCCGTATACCTAATATACAGATCTTTAACCTTCCGGTAGACTTTATACCATATATAACGTTAAATGCGTGAGAAGTCATAATCAAAATGGAGGGTTATCCTTTAATGATAATAGTGTGATGTGGTGTCGAAAATTGAATAAATCGGGCAAATACTTCCTCTAGCCAACATATACCTAAGATAAGGATTTTTAACCTTCCGGTAGACTTTATACCATATATAGCGGTGAAATCTTTAAGATATTGCAACGAATTTTGAGGGTTATCTTTCCATGATAACAGTGTGATGTGGTGAAAAAAAACGAGAAAATCGGGAAGAGACTTTTCCCACCCCGTATACCTAATATACAGATCTTTAACCTTCCGGTAGACTTTATACCATATATAACGTTAAATGCGTGAGAAATCATAATCAAAATGGAGGGTTATCTTTTAATGATAATAGTGTGATGTGGTGTCGAAAATGGAAGAAATCGGGCAAATACTTCCCCTAGCCAATATATAATTAATATACGGATTTTCAACCTTCCGGTACTCTTTATACCATATGTAACGGTGAAATCTTTAAGATATTGTAATGAATTTTGAGGGTTATCTTTCCATGATAATAGTGTGATGTGGTGAAAAAAAACGAGAAAATCGGGAAGAGACTTTTCCCACCCCGTATACCTAATATACAGATTTTCAACCTTCCGGTAGACTTTGTACCATATATAACGTTAAATGCGTGAGAAGTCATAATCAAAATGGAGGGTTATCTTTTAATGATAATAGTGTGATGTGGTGTCGAAAATGGAAGAAATCGGGCAAATACTTCCCCTAGCCAATATATAATTAATATACGGATTTTCAACCTTCCGGTACTCTTTATACCATATGTAACGGTGAAATCTTTAAGATATTGTAATGAATTTTGAGGGTTATCTTTCCATGATAATAGTGTGATCTGGTGACAAAAAAGGAGAAAATCGGGAAGAGACTTTTCCCACCCCGTATACCTAATATACAGATTTTTAACCTTCCGGTAGACTTTATACCATATATAACGGTGAAATATTTAAGATATTGTAATGAATTTTGAGGGTTAACTTTCCATGATAATAGTGTGATGTGGTGAAAAAAAACGCGAAAATCGGGAAGAGACTTTTCGCACCCCGTATATCTAATATACAGATTTTTAACTTTCCGGTAGACTTTATACCATATATAACGGTGAAATGCGTGAGATATTGTAATCAAAATGGAGGGTTATCTTTTCATGATAATAGTGTGATGTGGTGTCGAAAATGGAAGAAAATCGGCAAATACTTTTCCTAGCCAACATATACCTAATATACGCATTTTCAACCCTCCCGTAGACTTTATACCATATATAACGGTGAAATCTTTAAGATATTGTAATGAATTTTGAGGGTTATCTTTCCATGATAATAGTGTGATGTGGTGAAAAAAAACGAGAAAATCGGGAAGAGACTTTTCCCACCCCGTATACCTAATATACAGATTTTTAACCTTCCGGTAGACTTTATACCATATATAACGGTGAAATATTTAAGATATTGTAATGAATTTTGAGGGTTATCTTTCCATGATAATAGTGTGATGTGGTGAAAAAAAACGAGAAAATCGGGAAGAGACTTTTCCCACCCCGTATATCTAATATACAGATTTTTAACCTTCCGGTAGACTTTATACCATATATAACGGTGAAATCTTTAAGATATTGTAATGAATTTTGAGGGTTATCTTTCCATGATAATAGTGTGATGTGGTGAAAAAAAACGAGAAAATCGGGAAGAGACTTTTCCCACCCCTATACCTAATATACTGATCTTTAACCTTCCGGTAGACTTTATACCATATATAACGGTGAAATCTTTAAGATATTGTAATGAATTTTGAGGGTTATCTTTCCATGATAATAGTGTGATGTGGTGAAAAAAAACGAGAAAATCGGGAAGAGACTTTTCCCACCCCGTATACCTAATATACAGATTTTTAACCTTCCGGTAGACTTTATACCATATATAACGGTGAAATCTTTAAGATATTGTAATGAATTTTGAGGGTTAACTTTCCATGATAATAGTGTGATGTGGTGTTGAATATGGAATAAATCGGGAAGAGACTTTTCCCACCCCGTATATCTAATATACAGATTTTTAACCTTCCGGTAGACTTTATACCATATATAACGTTAAATGCGTGAGAAGTCATAATCAAAATGGAGGGTTATCTTTTAATGATAATAGTGTGATGTGGTGTCGAAAATGGAAGAAATCGGGCAAATACTTCCCCTAGCCAATATATAATTAATATACGGATTTTCAACCTTCCGGTACTCTTTATACCATATGTAACGGTGAAATCTTTAAGATATTGTAATGAATTTTGAGGGTTATCTTTCCATGATAATAGTGTGATGTGGTGAAAAAAAACGAGAAAATCGGGAAGAGACTTTTCCCACCCCGTATACCTAATATACAGATTTTTAACCTTCCGGTAGACTTTATACCATATATAACGGTGAAATCTTTAAGATATTGTAATGAATTTTGAGGGTTATCTTTGCATGATAATAGTGTGATGTGGTGAAAAAAAACAAGAAAATCGGGAAGAGAGTTTTCCCACCCCATATACCTAATATACGGATTTTCAACCTTCCGGTACTCTTTTTACCATATGTAACGGTGAAATCTTTAAGATATTGTAATGAATTTTGAGGGTTATCTTTCCATGATAATAGTATGATGTTATGAAAAAAAAACGAGAAAATCGGGAAGAGACTTTTCCCACCCCGTACACCTAATATACAGATTTTTAACCTTCCGGTAGACTTTATACAATATATAACGTTAAATGCGTGAAAAATCGTAATCACAATGGAGGGTTATCTTTTAATAATAATAGTGTGATGTGGTGTCGAAAATGGAAGAAATCCACCAAATACTTCCCCTAGCCAATATATAATTAATATACGGATTTTCAACCTTCCGGTACTCTTTATGCCATATATAACGGTGAAATCTTTAAGATATTGTAATGAATTTTGAGGGTTATCTTTCCATGATAATACTGTGATGTGGTGAAGAAAAGCGAGAAAATCGGGAAGAGACTTTTCCCACCCCGTATACCTAATATACAGATTTTTAACCTTCCGGTAGACTTTATACCATATATAACGGTGAAATCTTTAAGATATTGTAATGAATTTTGAGGGTTATCTTTCCATGATAATAGTGTGATGTGGTGAAAAAAAAACGAGAAAATCGGGAAGAGACTTTTCCCACCCCGTATACCTAATATACAGATTTTTAACCTTCCGGTAGACTTTATACCATATATAACGTTAAATGCGTGAGATATTGTAGTGAGTTTTGAGGGTTATCTTTCCATGATAATAGTGTGATGTGGTGTCGAAAATGGAATAAATCGAGCAAATACTTCCCTTAGCCAACATATACCTAATATAAGGATTTTCGACCTTGCGGTAGACTTAATACCATATATAACCGTGAAATTTTTAAGATATTGCAATGAATTTTGAGGGTTATCTTTCCATGATAATAGTATGATGTGGTGAAAAAAAACGAGAAAATCGGGAAGAGACTTTTCCCACCCCGTATACCTAATATACAGATTTTTAACCTTCCGGTAGACTTTATACCATATATAACGGTGAAATCTTTAAGATATTGTAATGAATTTTGAGGGTTATCTTTCCATGATAATAGTGTGATGTGGTGAAAAAAACGAGAAAATCGGGAAGAGACTTTTCCCACCCCGTATACCTAATATACAGATTTTTAACCTTCCGGTAGACTTTATACCGTATATAACGTTAAATGCGTGAGAAATCATAATCAAATCGGAGGGTTATCTTTTAATGATAATAGTGTGATGTGGTGTCGAAAATGGAAGAAATCGGGCAAATACTTCCCCTAGCCAATATATAATTAATATACGGATTTTCAACCTTCCGGTACTCTTTATACCATATGTAACGGTGAAATCTTTAAGATATTGTAATGAATTTTGAGGGTTATCTTTCCATGATAATAGTGTGATGTGGTGAAAAAAAAAGAAAATCGGGAAGAGACTTTTCCCACCCCGTATACCTAATATACAGATTTTTAACCTTCCGGTAGACTTTATACCATATATAACGGTGAAATATTTAAGATATTGTAATGAATTTTGAGGGTTATCTTTCCATGATAATAGTGTGATGTGGTGAAAAAAAAACGAGAAAATCGGGAAGAGACTTTTCCCACCCCGTATATCTAATATACAGATTTTTAACCTTCCGGTAGACTTTATACCATATATAACGGTGAAATATTTAAGATATTGTAATGAATTTTGAGGGTTATCTTTGCATGATAATAGTGTGATGTGGTGTCGAAAATGGAATCAATCGGGCAAATAATTCCTCTAGCCAACATATACCTAATATACGGATTTTCAACCTTCCGGTACTCTTTATACCATATGCAACGGTGAAATCTTTAAGATATTGTAATGAATTTTGAGGGTTATCTTTCCATGATAATTGTGTGATCTGGTGACAAAAAAGGAGAAAATCGGGAAGAGACTTTTCCCACCCCGTATAAATAATATACAGATTTTTAACCTTCCGGTAGACTTTATACCATATATAATTAAATCTTTAAGAATATAATGAAAATGGAGGGTTATCTTTTAATGATAATAAAAAAAATAAAAATCAAATCGTATATAATATACAGAATTTTAACCTTCCGGTAGACTTTGTACCATATATAACGTTAAATGCGTGAGAAATCGTAATCAAAATG
The DNA here is from genome assembly GCA_021498325.1 of Bactrocera minax. Lineage (NCBI taxonomy): Eukaryota > Metazoa > Arthropoda > Insecta > Diptera > Tephritidae > Bactrocera > Bactrocera minax. Next base: position 18,534 of record JAKEEE010000117.1, on the reverse strand, counting down.
GAGGGTTATCTTTTAATGATAATAGTGTGATGTGGTGTCGAAAATGGAAGAAATCCACCAAATACTTCCCCTAGCCAATACATAATTAACATACGGATTTTCAACCTTCCGGTACTCTTTATACCATATAAAACGGTGAAATCTTTAAGATATTGTAATGAATTTTGAGGGTTATCTTTCCATGATAATAGTGTGATCTGGTGACAAAAAAGGAGAAAATCGGGAAGAGACTTTTCCCACCCCGTATACCTAATATACAGATTTTTAACCTTCCGGTAGACTTTATACCATATATAACGGTGAAATATTTAAGATATTGTAATGAATTTTGAGGGTTATCTTTCCATGATAATAGTGTGATGTGGTGTCGAATATGGACTAAATCGGGCAAATACTTCCTCTAGTTAACATATACCTAAGATAAGGATTTTCAACCTTCCGGTAGACTTTATACCATATATAACGGTGAAATATTTAAGATATTGTAATGAATTTTGAGGGTTATCTTTCCATGATAATAGTGTGATGTGGTGAAAAAAAAACGAGAAAATCGGGAAGAGACTTTTCCCACCCCGTATACCTAATATACAGATTTTTAACCTTCCGGTAGACTTTATACCATATATAACGGTGAAATATTTAAGATATTGTAATGAATTTTGAGGGTTAACTTTCCATGATAATAGTGTGATGTGGTGTTGAATATGGAATAAATCGGGAAGAGACTTTTCCCACCCCGTATATCTAATATACAGATTTTTAACCTTCCGGTAGACTTTATACCATATGTAACGGTGAAATCTTTAAGATATTGTAATGAATTTTGAGGGTTATCTTTCCATGATAATAGTGTGATCTGGTGACAAAAAAGGAGAAAATCGGGAAGAGACTTTTCCCACCCCGTATACCTAATATACAGATTTTTAACCTTCCGGTAGACTTTATACCATATATAACGGTGAAATATTTAAGATATTGTAATGAATTTTGAGGGTTATCTTTCCATGATAATAGTGTGATGTGGTGAAAAAAAACGAGAAAATCGGGAAGAGACTTTTCCCACCCCGTATATCTAATATACAGATTTTTAACCTTCCGGTAGACTTTATACCATATATAACGGTGAAATCTTTAAGATATTGTAATGAATTTTGAGGGTTATCTTTGCATGATTATAGTGTGATGTGGTGTCGAAAATGGAATAAATCGGGCAAATACTTCCCCTAGCCAATATATAATTAATATACGGATTTTCAACCTTCCGGTACTCTTTATACCATATATAACGGTGAAATCTTTAAGATATTGTAATGAATTTTGAGGGTTCTCTTTCCATGATAATACTGTGATGTGGTGAAGAAAAGCGAGAAAATCGGGAAGAGACTTTTCCCACCCCGTATACCTAATATACAGATTTTTAACCTTCCGGTAGACTTTATACCATATATAACGGTGAAATATTTAAGATATTGTAATGAATTTTGAGGGTTAACTTTCCATGATAATAGTGTGATGTGGTGTTGAATATGGAATAAATCGGGAAGAGACTTTTCCCACCCCGTATATCTAATATACAGATTTTTAACCTTCCGGTAGACTTTATACCATATATAACGGTGAAATATTTAAGATATTGTAATGAATTTTGAGGGTTATCTTTCCATGATAATAGTGTGATGTGGTGAAAAAAAACGAGAAAATCGGGAAGAGACTTTTCCCACCCCGTATATCTAATATACAGATTTTTAACCTTCCGGTAGACTTTATACCATATATTAATGTGAAATATTTAAGATATTGTAATGAATTTTGAGGGTTATCTTTGCATGATAATAGTGTGATGTGGTGTCGAAAATGGAAGAAATCCACCAAATACTTCCCCTAGCCAATATATAATTAATATACGGATTTTCAACCTTCCGGTACTCTTTATGCCATATATAACGGTGAAATCTTTAAGATATTGTAATGAATTTTGAGGGTTATCTTTCCATGATAATACTGTGATGTGGTGAAGAAAAGCGAGAAAATCGGGAAGAGACTTTTCCCACCCCGTATACCTAATATACAGATTTTTAACCTTCCGGTAGACTTTATACCATATATAACGGTGAAATCTTTAAGATATTGTAATGAATTTTGAGGGTTATCTTTCCATGATAATAGTGTGATGTGGTGAAAAAAAACGAGAAAATCGGGAAGAGACTTTTCCCACCCCGTATACTTAATATACAGATTTTCAACCTTCCGGTAGACTTTGTTCCATATATAACGTTAAATGTTTAAGATATTGTAATGAATTTTGAGGGTTATCTTTCCATGATAATAGTGTGATGCGGTGTCGAAAATTGAAAAACTCGCGCATCTACCTCCTCCACCCAACCTATACCTAATATACAGATTTTTAACCTTCCGGTAGACTTTATACCATATATAACAGTGAAATCTTTAAGATATTGTAAAGAATTTTGAGGGTTATCTTTCCATGATAATAGTGTGATCTGGTGACAAAAAAGGAGAAAATCGGGAAGAGAGTTTTCCCACCCCATATACCTAATATACAGATTTTCAACCTTCCGGTAGACTTTATACCATATATAGCGGTGAAATCTTTAAGATATTGCAATGAATTTTGAGGGTTATCTTTCCATGATAATAGAGTGATGTGGTGAAAAAAAACGAGAAAATCGGGAAGAGACTTTTCCCACCCCGTATATCTAATATACAGATTTTTAACCTTCCGGTAGACTTTATACAATATATAACGTTAAATGCGTGAAAAATCGTAATCACAATGGAGGGTTATCTTTTAATAATAATAGTGTGATGTGGTGTCGAAAATGGAAGAAATCGGGTAAATACTTCCCCTAGCCAATATATAATTAATATACGGATTTTCAACCTTCCGGTACTCTTTATGCCATATATAACGGTGAAATCTTTAAGATATTGTAATGAATTTTGAGGGTTATCTTTCCATGATAATACTGTGATGTGGTGAAGAAAAGCGAGAAAATCGGGAAGAGACTTTTCCCACCCCGTATACCTAATATACAGATTTTTAACCTTCCGGTAGACTTTATACCATATATAACGGTGAAATCTTTAAGATATTGTAATGAATTTTGAGGGTTATCTTTCCATGATAATAGTGTGATGTGGTGAAAAAAAACGAGAAAATCGGGAAGAGACTTTTCCCACCCCGTATACCTAATATACAGATTTTCAACCTTCCGGTAGACTTTGTACCATATATAACGTTAAATGCGTGAGAAGTCATAATCAAAATGGAGGGTTATCTTTTAATGATAATAGTGTGATGTGGTGTCGAAAATGGAAGAAATCGGGCAAATACTTCCCCTAGCCAATATATAATTAATATACGCATTTTCAACCCTCCCGTAGACTTTATACCATATGTAACGGTGAAATCTTTAAGATATTGTAATGAATTTTGAAGGTTATCTTTCCATGATAATACTGTGATGTGGTGAAAAAAAACGAGAAAATCGGGAAGAGACTTTTCCCACCCCGTATACCTAATATACAGATTTTTAACCTTCCGGTAGACTTAAGACCATATATAGCATTGAAATCTTTAAGATATTGCAATGAATTTTGAGGGTTATCTTTCCATGATAATAGTGTGATGTGGTGAAAAAAAATAAATCGGGAAGAGACTTCCCACCCCGTATACCTAATATACAGATTTTTAACCTTCCGGTAGACTTTATACCATATATAACGTTAAATGCGTAAGATATTGTATTGAATTTTGAGGGTTATCTTTTAATGATAATAGTGTGATGTGGTGTCGAAAATGGAAGAAATCGTGCAAATACTTCCCCTAGCCAATATATAATTAATATACAGATTTTTAACCTTCCGGTAGACATTATACCATATATAACGGTGAAATCTTTAAGATATTGTAATGAATTTTGAGGGTTATCTTTTATTGATAATAGTGTGATGTGGTGATAAAAAAAACGAGAAAATCGGGAAGAGACTTTTCCCACCCCGTATACCTAATATACAGATTTTTAACCTTCCGGTAGACTTTATACCATATATAACGGTGAAATCTTTAAGATATTGTAATGAATTTTGAGGGTTATCTTTCCATGATAATAGTGTGATGTGGTGAAAAAAAACGAGAAAATCGGGAAGAGACTTTTCCCACCCCGTATACCTAATATACAGATTTTTAACCTTCCGGTAGACTTTATACCATATATAACGTTAAATGCGTGAGAAGTCATAATCAAAATGGAGGGTTATCTTTTAATGATAATAGTGTGATGTGGTGTCGAAAATTGAATAAATCGGGCAAATACTTCCTCTAGCCAACATATACCTAAGATAAGGATTTTTAACCTTCCGGTAGACTTTATACCATATATAACGGTGAAATATTTAAGATATTGTAATGAATTTTGAGGGTTATCTTTCCATGATAATAGTGTGATGTGGTGAAAAAAAACGAGAAAATCGGGAAGAGACTTTTCCCACCCCGTATACCTAATATACAGATTTTTAACCTTCCGGTAGACTTTATACCATATATAGCGGTGAAATCTTTAAGATATTGCAATGAATTTTGAGGGTTATCTTTCCATGATAACAGTGTGATGTGGTGAAAAAAAACGAGAAAATCGGGAAGAGACTTTTCCCACCCCGTATACCTAATATACAGATCTTTAACCTTCCGGTAGACTTTATACCGTATATAACGTTAAATGCGTGAGATATTGTAATCAAAATTGAGGGTTATCTTTTAATGATAATAGTGTGATGTGGTGTCGAAAATGGAAGAAATCGGGCAAATACTTCCCTAGCCAATATATAATTAATATACGGATTTTCAACCTTCCGGTACTCTTTATACCATATGTAACGGTGAAATCTTTAAGATATTGTAATGAATTTTGAGGGTTATCTTTCCATGATAATAGTGTGATGTGGTGAAAAAAAACGAGAAAATCGGGAAGAGACTTTTCCCACCCCGTATACCTAATATACAGATTTTTAACCTTCCGGTAGACTTTATACCATATATAACGGTGAAATCTTTAAGATATTGTAATGAATTTTGAGGGTTATCTTTCCATGATAATAGTGTGATGTGGTGAAAATTGAGAAAATCGGGCAAAGACTTTTCCCACCCCGTATACCTAATATACAGATTTTTAACCTTCCGGTAGACTTTATACCATATATAACGTTGAAATGCGTGAGAAGTCATAATGAAAATGGAGGGTTATCTTTTAATGATAATAGTGTGATGTGGTGTCGAAAATGGAAGAAATCGGGCAAAGACTTTTCCCACCCAATATATAATTAATATACGGATTTTCAACCTTCCGGTACACTTTATACCATATGTAACGGTGAAATCTTTAAGATATTGTAATGAATTTTGAGGGTTATCTTTCCATGATAATACTGTGATGTGGTGAAAAAAAAAGAAAATCGGGAAGAGACTTTTCCCACCCCGTATACCTAATATACAGATTTTTAACCTTCCGGTAGACTTTATACCATATATAGCGGTGAAATCTTTAAGATATTGCAATGAATTTTGAGGGTTATCTTTCCATGATAATAGAGTGATGTGGTGAAAAAAAACGAGAAAATCGGGAAGAGACTTTTCCCACCCCGTATACCTAATATACAGATTTTCAACCTTCCGGTAGACTTTGTACCATATATAACGTTAAATGCGTGAGAAGTCATAATCAAAATGGAGGGTTATCTTTTAATGATAATAGTGTGATGTGGTGTCGAAAATGGAAGAAATCGGGCAAATACTTCCCCTAGCCAATATATAATTAATATACGCATTTTCAACCCTCCCGTAGACTTTATACCATATATAACGGTGAAATCTTTAAGATATTGTAATGAATTTTGAGGGTTATCTTTCCATGATAACAGTGTGATGTGGTGAAAAAAAAGAGAAAATCGGGAAGAGACTTTTCCCACCCCGTATACCTAATATACAGATCTTTAACCTTCCGGTAGACTTTATACCATATATAACGTTGAATGCGTGAGAAATCATAATCAAAATGGAAGGTTATCTTTTAATGATAATAGTGCGATGTGGTGTCGAAAATGGTAGAAATCGGGCAAATACTTAACCTAGCCAATATATAATTAATATACGGATTTTCAACCTTCCGGTACTCTTTATACCATATGTAACGGTGAAATCTTTAAGATATTGTAATGAATTTTGAGGGTTATCTTTCCATGATAATAGTGTGATGTGGTGAAAAAAAAGGAGAAAATCGGGAAGAGACTTTTCCCACCCCGTATACCTAATATACAGATTTTTAACCTTCCGGTAGACTTTATACCATATATAGCGGTGAAATCTTTAAGATATTGCAATGAATTTTGAGGGTTATCTTTCCATGATAATAGTGTGATGTGGTGAAAAAAAACGAGAAAATCGGGAAGAGACTTTTCCCACCCCGTATACCTAATATACAGATTTTCAACCTTCCGGTAGACTTTATACCATATATAACGTTAAAATCTTTACAAGTAATAATCAATTTTGAGGGTTATCTTTTAATGATAATAGTGTGATGTGGTGTCGAAAATTGAATAAATCGGGCAAATACTTCCTCTAGCCAACATATACCTAAGATAAGGATTTTCAACCTTCGGGTAGACTTAATACCATATATAACGTTAATTGCGTGAGAAGTCATAATCAAAATGGAGGGTTATCTTTTAATGATAATAGTGTGATGTGGTGTCGAAAATGAAAGAAATCCACCAAATACTTCCCCTAGCCAATATATAATTAATATACGGATTTCCAACCCTCCCGTAGACTTATACCATATATAACGGTGAAATCTTTAAGATATTGTAATAAATTTTGAGGGTTTTCTTTCCATGATAATTGTGTGATGTGGTGAAAAAAAACGAGAAAATCGGGAAGAGACTTTTCCCACCCCGTATACCTAATATACAGATTTTTAACCTTCCGGTAGACTTTATACCATATATAGCGGTGAAATCTTTAAGATATTGCAATGAATTTTGAGGGTTATCTTTCCATGATAATAGTGTGATGTGGTGAAAAAAAACGAGAAAATCGGGAAGAGACTTTTCCCACCCCGTATACCTAATATACAGATTTTCAACCTTCCGGTAGACTTTATACCATATATAACGTTAAATGCGTGAGAAGTCATAATCAAAATGGACGGTTATCTTTTAATGATAATAGTGTGATGTGGTGTCGAAAATGGAAGAAATCCACCAAATACTTCCCCTAGCCAATATATAATTAATATACGCATTTTCAACCCTCCCGTAGACTTTATACCATATATAGCGGTGAAATCTTTAAGATATTGTAATGAATTTTGAGGGTTATCTTTCCATGATAATAGTGTGATGTGGTGAAAAAAAAACGAGAAAATCGGGAAGAGACTTTTCCCACCCCGTATACCTAATATACAGATTTTTAACCTTCCGGTAGACTTTATACCATATATAGCGGTGAAATCTTTAAGATATTGCAATGAATTTTGAGGGTTATCTTTCCATGATAATAGAGTGATGTGGTGAAAAAAAACGAGAAAATCGGGAAGAGACTTTTCCCACCCCGTATATCTAATATACAGATTTTTAACCTTCCGGTAGACTTTATACCATATATAACGGTGAAATCTTTAAGATATTGTAATGAATTTTGAGGGTTATCTTTCCATGATAATAGTGTGATGTGGTGAAAAAAAACGAGAAAATCGGGAAGAGACTTTTCCCACCCCGTATACCTAATATACAGATTTTTAACCTTCCGGTAGACTTTATACCATATATAACGGTGAAATATTTAAGATATTGTAATGAATTTTGAGGGTTATCTTTCCATGATAATAGTGTGATGTGGTGAAAAAAAACGAGAAAATCGGGAAGAGACTTTTCCCACCCCGTATATCTAATATACAGATTTTTAACCTTCCGGTAGACTTTATACCATATATAACGGTGAAATATTTAAGATATTGTAATGAATTTTGAGGGTTAACTTTCCATGATAATAGTGTGATGTGGTGACGAAAAAGGAGAAAATCGGGCAGGGACTTCCTCCACCCCATATACCTAATATACAGATTTTTAACATTCCGGTAGACTTTATACCATATGTAACGGTGAAATCTTTAAGATATTGTAATGAATTTTGAGGGTTATCTTTCCATGATAATAGTGTGATGTGGTGAAAAAAAACGAGAAAATCGGGAAGAGACTTTTCCCACCCCGTATATCTAATATACAGATTTTTAACCTTCCGGTAGACTTTATACCATATATAACGGTGAAATCTTTAAGATATTGTAATGAATTTTGAGGGTTATCTTTCCATGATAATAGTGTGATGTGGTGAAAAAAAACGAGAAAATCGGGAAGAGACTTTTCCCACCCCGTATACCTAATATACTGATCTTTAACCTTCCGGTAGACTTTATACCATATATAACGTTAAATGCGGGAGAAATCATAATCAAAATGGAGGGTTATCTTTTAATGATAATAGTGTGATGTGGTGTCAAAAATGGAAGAAATCGATCAAATACTTTCCCTAGCCAATATATAATTAATATACGGATTTTCAACCTTACGGTACTCTTTATACCATATATAACGGTGAAATCTTTAAGATATTGTAATGAATTTTGAGGGTTATCTTTCCATGCTAATAGTGTGATGTGGTGAAGAAAAGCGAGAAAATCTGGAAGAGACTTTTCCCACCCCGTATACCTAATATACAGATTTTTAACCTTCCGGTAGACTTTATACCATATATAACGTTGAAATCTTTAAGATATTGTAATGAATTTTGAGGGTTATCCTTTAATGATAATAGTATTTTTAACCTTCGGGTAGACTTAATACCATATATAACGTTAATTGCGCGAGAAGTCATAATCAAAATGGAGGGTTATCTTTTAATGATAATAGTGTGATGTGGTGTCGAAAATGGAAGAAATCGGGCAAATACTTAACCTAGCCAATATATAATTAATATACGGATTTTCAACCTTCCGGTACTCTTTATACCATATGTAACGGTGAAATCTTTAAGATATTGTAATGAATTTTGAGGGTTATCTTTCCATGATAATACTGTGATGTGGTGAAAAAAAAAAGAAAATCGGGAAGAGACTTTTCCCACCCCGTATACCTAATATACAGATTTTTAACCTTCCGGTAGACTTTATACCATATATAGCGGTGAAATCTTTAAGATATTGCAATGAATTTTGAGGGTTATCTTTCCATGATAATAGTGTGATGTGGTGAAAAAAAACGAGAAAATCGGGAAGAGACTTTTCCCACCCCGTATACCTAATATACAGATTTTCAACCTTCCGGTAGACTTTGTTCCATATATAACGTTAAATGCGTGAGAAGTCATAATCAAAATGGAGGGTTATCTTTTAATGATAATAGTGTGATGTGGTGTCGAAAATTGAATAAATCGGGCAAATACTTCCTCTAGCCAACATATACCTAAGATAAGGATTTTTAACCTTCCGGTAGACTTTATACCATATATAGCGGTGAAATCTTTAAGATATTGCAATGAATTTTGAGGGTTATCTTTCCATGATAATAGAGTGATGTGGTGAAAAAAAACGAGAAAATCGGGAAGAGACTTTTCCCACCCCGTATACCTAATATACAGATTTTTAACCTTCCGGTAGACTTTATACCATATATAACGGTGAAATGCGTGAAGATATTGTAATCAAAATGGAGGGTTATCTTTTAATGATAATAGTGTGATGTAGTGTCGAAAATGGAAGAAATCGGGCAAATACTTCCCCTAGCCAATATATAATTAATATACGGATTTTCAACCTTCCGGTACTCTTTATACCATATGTAACGGTGAAATTTTTAAGATATTGTAATGAATTTTGAGGGTTATCTTTCCATGATAATAGTGTGATGTGGTGAAAAAAAACGAGAAAATCGGGAAGAGACTTTTCCCACCCCTATACCTAATATACTGATCTTTAACCTTCCGGTAGACTTTATACCATATATAACGGTGAAATCTTTAAGATATTGTAATGAATTTTGAGGGTTATCTTTCCATGATAATAGTGTGATGTGGTGTCGAATATGGAATAAATCGGGCAAATACTTCCCTTAGCCAACATATACCTAATATAAGGATTTTCAACCTTCCGGTAGACTTTATACCATATATAGCGGTGAAATCTTTAAGATATTGCAATGAATTTTGAGGGTTATCTTTCCATGATAATAGAGTGATGTGGTGAAAAAAAACGAGAAAATCGGGAAGAGACTTTTCCCACCCCGTATACCTAATATACAGATTTTCAACCTTCCGGTAGACTTTGTACCATATATAACGGTGAAATCTTTAGGAGTCATAATCAATATTGAGGGTTATCTTTTAATGATAATAGTGCGATGTGGTGTCGAAAATGGTAGAAATCGGGCAAATACTTAACCTAGCCAATATATAATTAATATACGGATTTTCAACCTTCCGGTACTCTTTCTACCATATGTAACGGTGAAATCTTTAAGATATTGCAATGAATTTTGAGGGTTATCTTTCCATGATAATAGTGTGATATGGGGAAAAAAAACGAGAAAATCGGGAAGAGACTTTTCCCACCCCGTATACTTAATATACAGATCTTTAACCTTCCGTTAGACTTTATACCATATATAACGTTAAATGCGTGAGAAGTCATAATCAAAATGGACTGTTATCCTTTAATGATAATAGTGTGATGTGGTGTCGAAATTGAATAAATCGGGCAAATACTTCCTCTAGCCAACGTATACCTAAGATAAGGATTCTTAACCTTCGGGTAGACTTAATACCATATATAACGTTAATTGCGTGAGAAGTCATAATCAAAATGGAGGGCTATCTTTTAATGATAATAGTGTTATGTGGTGTCGAAAATGGAAGAAATCGGGCAAATATTTAACCTAGCCAATATATAATTAATATACGGATTTTCAACCTTCCGGTACACTTTATACCATATGTAACGGTGAAATCTTTAAGATATTGTAATGAATTTTGAGGGTTATCTTTCCATGATAATACTGTGATGTGGTGAAAAAAAAAGAAAATCGGGAAGAGACTTTTCCCACCCCGTATACCTAATATACAGATTTTTAACCTTCCGGTAGACTTAATACCATATATAGCGGTGAAATCTTTAAGATATTGCAATGAATTTTGAGGGTTATCTTTCCATGCTAATAGTGTGATGTGGTGAAAAAAAACAAGAAAATCGGGAAGAGAGTTTTCCCACCCCATATACCTAATATACAGATTTTCAACCTTCCGGTAGACTTTATACCATATATAACGTTAAATGCGTGAGAAGTCATAATCAAAATGGAGGGTTATCTTTTAATGATAATAGTGTGATGTGGTGTCGAAAATTGAATAAATCGGGCAAATACTTCCTCTAGCCAACATATACCTAAGATAAGGATTTTCAACCTTCGGGTACTCTTTATATCATATGTAACGGTGAAATATTTAAGATATTGCAATGAATTTTGAGGGTTATCTTTCCATGATAATTGTGTGATGTGGTGAAAAAAAAAAACGAGAAAATCGGGAAGAGACTTTTCCCACCCCGTATACCTAATATACAGATCTTTAACCTTCCGGTAGACTTTATACCATATATAACGTTAAATGCGTGAGAACTCATAATCAAAATGGAGGGTTATCCTTTAATGATAATAGTGTGATGTGGTGTCGAAAATGGAAGAAATCGGGCAAATACTTAACCTAGCCAATATATAATTAATATACGGATTTTCAACCTTCCGGTACTCTTTATACCATATGTAACGGTGAAATCTTTAAGATATTGTAATGAATTTTGAGGGTTATCTTTCCATGATAATAGTGTGATGTGGTGAAAAAAAACGAGAAAATCGGGAAGAGACTTTTCCCACCCCGTATACCTAATATACAGATTTTTAACCTTCCGGTAGACTTTATACCATATATAGCGGTGAAATCTTTAAGATATTGCAATGAATTTTGAGGGTTATCTTTCCATGATAATAGTGTGATGTGGTGAAAAAAAACGAGAAAATCGGGAAGAGACTTTTCCCACCCCGTATACCTAATATACAGATTTTCAACCTTCCGGTAGACTTTATACCATATATAACGTTAAATGCGTGAGAAGTCATAATCAAAATGGAGGGTTATCTTTTAATGATAATAGTGTGATGTGGTGTCGAAAATTGAATAAATCGGGCAAATACTTCCTCTAGCCAACATATACCTAAGATAAGGATTTTCAACCTTCCGGTAGACTTAATACCATATATAGCGGTGAAATCTTTAAGATATTGCAATGAATTTTGAGGGTTATCTTTCCATGATAATAGTGTAATGCGGTGACAAAAAGGGAGAAATTCAGGAAGAGACTTTTCCAACCCCGTATACCTAATATACAGATTTTTAACCTTCCGGTAGACTTTATACCATATATAACGTTAAATGCGTGAGAAGTCATAATCAAAATGGAGGGTTATCTTTTAATGATAATAGTGTGATGTGGTGTCGAAAATAGAAGAAATCCACCAAATACTTCCCCTAGCCAATATATAATTAATATACGGATTTCCAACCCTCCCGTAGACTTATACCATATATAACGGTGAAATCTTTAAGATATTGTAATGAATTTTGAGGGTTATCTTTCCATGATAATTGTGTGATGTGGTGAAAAAAAAACGAGAAAATCGGGAAGAGACTTTTCCCACCCCGTATACCTAATATACAGATCTTTAACCTTCCGGTAGACTTTATACCATATATAACGTTAAATGCGTGAGAAGTCATAATCAAAATGGAGGGTTATCTTTTAATGATAATAGTGTGATGTGGTGTCGAAAATTGAATAAATCGGGCAAATACTTCCTCTAGCCAACATATACCTAAGATAAGGATTTTCAACCTTCGGGTAGACTTAATACCATATATAACGTTAATTGCGTGAGAAGTCATAATCAAAATGGAGGGTTATCTTTTAATGATAATAGTGTGATGTGGTGTCGAAAATGAAAGAAATCGGGCAAATACTTCCCCTAGCCAATATATAATTAATATACGGATTTTCAACCTTCCGGTACTCTTTATACCATACGTAACGGTGAAATCTTTAAGCTATTGCAATGAATTTTGAGGGTTATCTTTCCATGCTAATAGTGTGATGTGGTGAAAAAAAACAAGAAAATCGGGAAGAGAGTTTTCCCACCCCATATACCTAATATACAGATTTTCAACCTTCCGTTAGACTTTATACCATATATAACGTTAAATGCGTGAGAAGTCATAATCAAAATGGACGGTTATCTTTTAATGATAATAGTGTGATGTGGTGTCGAAAATGGAAGAAATCGGGCAAATACTTCCTCTAGCCAATATATAATTAATATACGGATTTTCAACCTTCCGGTACTCTTTATACCATATGTAACGGTGAAATCTTTAAGATATTGTAATGAATTTTGAGGGTTATCTTTCCATGATAATAGTGTGATCTGGTGACAAAAAAGGAGAAAATCGGGAAGAGACTTTTCCCACCCCGTATACCTAATATACAGATTTTTAACCTTCCGGTAGACTTTATACCATATATAACGTTAAATGCGTGAGAAGTCATAATCAAAATGGAGGGTTATCTTTTAATGATAATAGTGTGATGTGGTGTCGAAAATGGAAGAAATCGGGCAAATACTTCCCCTAGCCAATATATAATTAATATACGGATTTTCAACCTTCCGGTACTCTTTATACCATATGTAACGGTGAAATCTTTAAGATATTGTAATGAATTTTGAGGGTTATCTTTTAATGATAATAGTGTGATGTGGTGATAAAAAAAACGAGAAAATCGGGAAGAGACTTTTCCCACCCCGTATACCTAATATACAGATTTTCAACCTTCCGGTAGACTTTATACCATATATAACGTTAAATGCGTGAGAAGTCATAATCAAAATGGAGGGTTATCTTTTAATGATAATAGTGTGATGTGGTGTCGAAAATGGAATTAATCGGGCAAATACTTCCTCTAGCCAACATATACCTAAGATAAGGATTTTCAACCTTCCGGTAGACTTAATACCATATATAGCGGTGAAATCTTTAAGATATTGCAATGAATTTGGAGGGTTATCTTTCCATGATAATTGCGTGATGTGGTGAAAAAAAACGAGAACATCGGGAAGAGACTTTTCCCACCCCGTATACCTAATATACAGATTTTCAACCTTCCGGTAGACTTTATACCATATATAACGTTAAATGCGTGAGAAGTCATAATCAAAATGGAGGGTTATCTTTTAATGATAATAGTGTGATGTGGTGTCGAATATGGAATAAATCGGGCAAATACTTCCCTTAGCCAACATATACCTAATATAAGGATTTTCAACCTTCCGGTAGACTTTATACCATATATAACCTTAAATTCGTGAGAAGTCATAATCAAAATAGGTTGTTATCTTTTAATGATAATAGTGTGATGTGGTGTCGAAAATGGAAGAAATCGGGCAAATACTTCCCCTAGCCAATATATAATTAATATACGGATTTTCAACCTTCCGGTACTCTTTATACCATATGTAACGGTGAAATCTTTAAGATATTGTAATGAATTTTGAGGGTTATCTTTCCATGATAATAGTGTGATGTGGTGAAAAAAAACGAGAAAATCGGGAAGAGACTTTTCCCACCCCTATACCTAATATACTGATCTTTAACCTTCCGGTAGACTTAATACCATATATAGCGGTGAAATCTTTAAGATATTGTAATGAATTTTGAGGGTTATCTTTCCATGATAATAGTGTGATGCGGTGACAAAAAAGGAGAAATTCAGGAAGAGACTTTTCCAACCCCGTATACCTAATATACAGATTTTTAACCTTCCGGTAGACTTTATACCATATATAACCTTAAATTCGTGAGAAGTCATAATCAAAATAGGTTGTTATCTTTTAATGATAATAGTGTGATGTGGTGTCGAAAATGGAAGAAATCGGGCAAATACTTCCCCTAGCCAATATATAATTAATATACGGATTTTCAACCTTCCGGTACTCTTTATACCATATGTAACGGTGAAATCTTTAAGATATTGTAATGAATTTTGAGGGTTATCTTTCCATGATAATAGTGTGATGTGGTGAAAAAAAAACGAGAAAATCGGGAAGAGACTTTTCCCACCCCGTATATCTAATATACAGATTTTTAACCTTCCGGTAGACTTTATACCATATATAACGGTGAAATCTTTAAGATATTGTAATGAATTTTGAGGGTTATCTTTTAATGATAATAGTGTGATGTGGTGATAAAAAAAACGAGAAAATCGGGAAGAGACTTTTCCCACCCCGTATACCTAATATACAGATTTTTAACCTTCCGGTAGACTTTATACCATATATAACGTTAAATGCGTGAGAAGTCATAATCAAAATGGAGGGTTATCTTTTAATGATAATAGTGTGATGTGGTGTCGAAAATTGAATAAATCGGGCAAATACTTCCTCTAGCCAACATATGCTTAATATACGGATTTTCAACCTTCCGGCAGACTTAATACCATATATAGCGGTGAAATCTTTAAGATATTGCAATGAATTTTGAGGGTTATCTTTCCATGCTAATAGTGTGATGTGGTGAAAAAAAACAAGAAAATCGGGAAGAGACTTTTCCCACCCCGTATACCTAATATACAGATTTTTAACCTTCCGGTAGACTTTATACCATATATAACGTTAAATGCGTGAGAAGTCATAATCAAAATGGAGGGTTATCTTTTAATGATAATAGTGTGATGTGGTGTCGAAAATGGAAGAAATCGGGCAAATACTTCCCCTAGCCAATATATAATTAATATACGGATTTTCAACCTTCCGGTACTCTTTATACCATATGTAACGGTGAAATCTTTAAGATATTGTAATGAATTTTGAGGGTTATCTTTCCATGATAATAGTGTGATCTGGGGACAAAAAAGGAGAATATCGGGAAAAGCCTTTCCCCCCCGTATACCTAATATACAGATTTTTAACCTTCCGGTAGATTTTGTACCATATATAACGTTAAATGCGTGAGAAGTCATAATCAAAATGGAGGGTTATCTTTTAATGATAATAGTGTGATGTGGTGTCGAAAATTGAATAAATCGGGCAAATACTTCCTCTAGCCAACATATACCTAAGATAAGGATTTTCAACCTTCCGGTAGACTTAATACCATATATAGCGGTGAAATCTTTAAGATATTGCAATGAATTTGGAGGGTTATCTTTCCATGATAATAGTGTGATGCGATGACAAAAAAGGGGAAATTCAGGAAGAGACTTTTCCAACCCCGTATACCTAATATACAGATTTTCAACCTTCCGGTAGACTTTATACCATATATAACGTTAAATGCGTGAGAAGTCATAATCAAAATGGAGGGTTATCTTTTAATGATAATAGTGTGATGTGGTGTCGAAAATGGAAGAAATCGGGCAAATACTTCCCCTAGCCAATATATAATTAATATACGGATTTTCAACCTTCCGGTACTCTTTATACCATATGTAACGGTGAAATCTTTAAGATATTGTAATGAATTTTGAGGGTTATCTTTCCATGATAATACTGTGATGTGGTGAAAAAAAAAAGAAAATCGGGAAGAGACTTTTCCCACCCCGTATACCTAATATACAGATTTTTAACCTTCCGGTAGACTTTATACCATATATAACGTTAAATGCGTGAGAAGTCATAATCAAAATGGAGGGTTATCTTTTAATGATAATAGTGTGATGTGGTGTCGAAGATGGAAGAAATCGGGCAAATACTTCCTCTAGCCAACATATACCTAAGATAAGGATTTTCAACCTTCGGGTAGACTTAATACCATATATAACGTTAATTGCGTGAGAAGTCATAATCAAAATGGAGGGTTATCTTTTAATGATAATAGTGTGATGTGGTGTCGAAAATGAAAGAAATCCACCAAATACTTCCCCTAGCCAATATATAATTAATATACGGATTTTCAACCTTCCGGTACTCTTTATACCATATGTAACGGTGAAATCTTTAAGATATTGTAATGAATTTTGAGGGTTATCTTTCCATGCTAATAGTGTGATGTGGTGAAAAAAAACAAGAAAATCGGGAAGAGAGTTTTCCCACCCCATATACCTAATATACAGATTTTCAACCTTCCGTTAGACTTTATACCATATATAACGTTAAATGCGTGAGAAGTCATAATCAAAATGGACGGTTATCTTTTAATGATAATAGTGTGATGTGGTGTCGAAAATGGAAGAAATCGGGCAAATACTTCCTCTAGCCAATATATAATTAATATACGGATTTTCAACCTTCCGGTACTCTTTATACCATATGTAACGGTGAAATCTTTAAGATATTGTAATGAATTTTGAGGGTTATCTTTCCATGATAATAGTGTGATCTGGTGACAAAAAAGGAGAAAATCGGGAAGAGACTTTTCCCACCCCGTATACCTAATATACAGATTTTTAACCTTCCGGTAGACTTTATACCATATATAACGCTAAATGCGTGAGAAGTCATAATCAAAATGGAGGGTTATCTTTTAATGATAATAGTGTGATGTGGTGTCGAAAATTGAATAAATCGGGCAAATACTTCCTCTAGCCCACATATACCTAAGATAAGGATTTTTAACCTTCCGGTACTCTTTATATCATATGTAACGGTGAAATCTTTAAGATATTGCAACGAATTTTGAAGGTTATCTTTCCATGATAACAGTGTGATGTGGTGAAAAAAAAACAAGAAAATCGGGAAGAGACTTTTCCCACCCCGTATACCTAATATACAGATCTTTAACCTTCCGGTAGACTTTATACCATATATAGCGTTGAATGCGTGAGAAATCATAATCAAAATGGAGGGTTATCTTTTAATGATAATAGTGCGATGTGGTGTCGAAAATGGTAGAAATCGGGCAAATACTTAACCTAGCCAATATATAATTAATATACGGATTTTCAACCTTCCGGTACTCTTTATACCATATGTAACGGTGAAATCTTTAAGATATTGTAATGAATTTTGAGGGTTATCTTTCCATGATAATACTGTGATGTGCTGAAAAAAAAAAGAAAATCGGGTAGAGACTTTTCCCACCCCGTATACCTAATATACAGATTTTTAACCTTCCGGTAGACTTTATACCATATATAGCGGTGAAATCTTTAAGATATTGCAATGAATTTTGAGGGTTATCATTCCATGATAATAGTGTGATGTGGTGAAAAAAAAACGAGAAAATCGGGAAGAGACTTTTCCCACCCCGTATACCTAATATACAGATCTTTAACCTTCCGGTAGACTTTATACCATATATAACGTTGAATGCGTGAGAAGTCATAATCAAAATGGAGGGTTATCTTTTAATGATAATAGTGT